>JAXCHB010000227.1:762500-1362500 GCA_036926305.1 Uropetala carovei | reverse complement strand
CGAGACACACGGAAGTGGTGGAGAAATGTAAAAAAAAAAGGGAGGAAGAGAATGTCCTAGTTAAGGGGAGATAAAAACTGCGAGAAAGAAAAAATAGGAAATGAATGAGATAAAATAGAGCGATTGGAAGGATAGAAGAGAGACATAAGGAGGAGAGAGGCAGAGAAGAAGAGAGAGGGAGGAAGATGAGAGAGGAGAGGAAAGGAGTGCTGGTCAGAGAGGAGGAATAGGAGAAAGAGGGGAGAGAGATGAAAGAAGAGAAAGGAGAGAGATAGAGAGAAAGGAGAGAGATAGAGAGAAAGGAGAGAAATAGAAAGGAGAGAAATAGAAAGGAGAGAGAGAGAGAAAGAAGAGAGGGAAAAAGAGAAACACACAAATATATATATATATATACATATATACATATACATACATATATACGTATATAAAACTTCTTTCTTAATTTAAACAACTTATATAAGGTGTATAGAGTAAAGTCGAAACATCAACCCAACCCAACGGTTTGATTTAATGATTTCACTGTCAATTAAAAATTGTATGCTCTTATCTTCGTCCCCAAAAATTCGCATAAAATCTTAAAGATTCGGAATCATATATAAGGTTTGATAGTAGGGCGTAGTTCGGTATGTGGCCGTTGCCATTTGCGGCGCCACAGTCAAGACACGCCATTTACGTCAAGCCAACGATAAGAAATCCATATTTTACTCTCCCTTGCCCTTATATTACCTGTAATGTATCGCTTAATAAATTTATCCGGATAGAGGACAACATTTGCAACAAAGAAAGTCCGTGAGAGCGTATAATTACGACTTACAGTTACCTACCTACACATTCGAGAAGGTCCCGCCTATGTTATCCAATTGGGGAAATTAAACGTCTCTGGAATCAAACTCGGGTCCTTATCTTGCACGGTGATTACAGATAATAATCTTTAGATGTAACACTCTTAAAAATTGAAAGAATGGCTAAAATACATGCAGGCGTTCTCGAGTTATTAGAAATTATTTGTGGTATCTTAAAACTTACCTACCGAAATATCCATGAATACATACATACATACATACATACATATATATATATATATACACACATACATACACACACACACAGGGTGATTCCAAAAGAATGGAACACTTTTAATAATTTATTACTCAGTAACTAGGTTATATATGAACATGTAGTCAAAACCAATTAGTAAAGGAACTATCACAGTTATTTTTATACTCTTACAAATGCTCAATATGCGCTCCTCGTGGTTTTGACTATATATTCATATATAACCTAGTTACTGAGTAATAAATTTTTGAAAGTGTTCAATTCTTTTTTAATCACCCTGTGTGTGTGTGTGTGTGTGTATATATATATATATATATATATATATATATATATATATATATATATATATGTATGTATGTATGTATATACGATATCGCGGTAAGTTAATATAAAAGTTGTTAAAAAGAACAGAGGGAAAAGAGAGAAATAGGATAGAGAAGGAAGGAAAAAAGTAGATAGGAGAGAGAGAGGTAGACAGGATAGATGAAGGAGATAGAAACGGAAGAGAATAGAGGGAAAATCGAGAGAGGGTAGACAAGAGAGAGGAAGATGAGATAAAAACTGAAGAATAGCGAGGGAAAGAGATGGAGTGCGAGGCAGGAGGTGGGAAATGGAGAAAAGGGAGGAGGAGTGGGGGGGGGGGGGGGGGGGAGGGCAGGAAGGAGTGGTACAGAGGCCAGGTGGAGAGGAAGGGACTGAATGGAGTGAGGTTAGGTGAGGCGAGGAATGGGACCCTGGGCCAAATAAAGTACTCTTCCGGAATACAAATCGAAATTTCTTCTCCAAAAACCCCAATTCTGCTCGCCTATACTACCACCTCCTCTTTCTCAGCCTCCCAATGCCCTCTCCCTCCTTCCGTCTCTTTCTCTCTCTCTCTCTGCTACCACCTCCTACCTCCCTCACGCGGCCTCTCTTCTCACTCCCCCTATAAAGGCTACTCAGGTCAACCGGGCGTGGAGCGGCGTATGGAATTTCAAAAGGTGGCCCGGAATTAGAACGCTGCCACGAGAAATATTTTTTCTCTCTCCCTCTCTCCCTCTCTCTCTCTCTATCTCTCTCCCTCTCCTTCCTCACGGTGAAATATTTCTCGATGGATCTACATCGACGGATTCCTTCTGCCATGTTCGCTATTCGCATTGCAGTTAGATCTTGTAAGGAATAAAAAATAATAAGGTGAAAAGATACTTGGATTCGGAGATTTCCGTTTTATGCGGAATTTATCGAGAGGTGAGGATCATAAGGAATGCGGAGGTCCTGGGTGTAGTACTACCCGAGGGACTTGTTGGGTGTGCATATGGTTTAATTGATTTCTAATCTTCTCCCCAATACTCTTTTTGATTAACTGTTTTCGAATCCATAAACTAAATGTATATCAATGGATTAAAATCGATAACTGAAAGTAACATAATAAAGAAAATATCAGGACTTTCCTCTGATATTAAAAAAATGTTAAAACCGAAATGTTTCACTTCTTGTGTAACAAACTGCTGTTACTTTGTTCAGATATTTTATACAAACATTTAATTAATTAATTTTCAAATGAAAGGATTATTAGTCAAAGCTTGATTGACGTGAAATAAATTGCTGCTTAATTAATTGTGAGGTAGTTGATCATTATTGATCAATTGATTGACCGTGTAACGTCAAAACAATCCTAAAAATTTCCAGCACATCGAAAAATCTAAAATCCCTCGAACCAGGGACTATTTCCGTGATGTTTGATTTTTTCCAGTCCACACCTCATGGAGTTTTAAGCGTATTGGAAGTTTCTGCAAAAAAATTGGGAAGTCTGTGAAAAGTCTGGAGGCAACAATGCGGGTCGCGTTGGCTACTCCCGGAAAGAGTACGAAAAACTCATAAAATTTAGAAAAGGATTGCGTATTTCTGAGAATTTCTATCCTGTAACATCTAAACATCTAAAGAATATAATGAAAGGAAATTAGTACATATTTACCTATATAGATGAATACAGGAAGATAATCTTGCACACTGAAAAATCGAAAAATACGTGTAACCTTAGGGGAAAATATAATCGTCTCCTGGAGTCGAACCAATTACTTTTTCCGGGATTTTAACGGTTTTTAAATTTTTAGCTCTTATTTCCATGCTGAAATGTCCAAAAGTACCGTGTCAGACGGAGAGATAGACAGACAGAAACTTGAGAATTTATATATACTGATGCTACTAATGGCGAATCACCACTGATGGTGGCCGCTTTGGTAACAATAATTGGATCCTGAATTCCGTCACCTTTTTATGGTTTTTGGTGAAAGATATCAAGCCATGCAGGAAGCAAAACAATTGCATCCGTTATGCTTTCACTGGAGAATGACATATTGATATTGCTTTTTTCTGCTTCAAATTATTAATGTGAAATTTATTCGACAAAAGAGCATCTTGTTTTAGATGCCGAATGTGATTTACGCAATTCTAACTAAAAAAATATTTCAATCTTTTAACCGGAAAAATAAACACCTTTTTTACTGAATAGCTTTCATCCGTTGACAAAAACAATAAGGCGCTCATTATTTTTCCTTTAAAAAATAAAAGCCTCTCCGTATCATTAGGTTCGCGCTTGCATGCATTTACATGTCAAAGCGGTTAACCTATGGAAAGGAATTTCCCGAAAATTAAATTAAATTTCAGTCAAAGGCGCGTAACAAAATTAAATACCTTCTGAAACGAGCAAGTTGTTTTGTTGGCAAATCAATCGCGCGCAACTGCGCAATTTATTTTAAAAAAGATCTTCGAACGGTTGAACGCTTTTTATCTTTTCTAATCCGAGCACGTGTCGCTGTCGTCGGAGTAAAATGATAAAGAGAAAAAATAAAAACGAAAGAAATAACAAGTTCCTTTCTTTCGGTGGTCCATCAATTCATTAAGTGCCATATTTTTCATTTTTTTTCCTCCGCAGTGGAAGAAATGGGCCGTATCACTTAGTTTCAATTGTTTTTTTTTCAAATTTTATTTTCGAAACGAGAAATACGTCGGTGTGATGAACAGCGTCAGAAATGTGAGTAGGTCGGTGCGAAACTTAAACCGAAAAACTTAAAAACTTAGTCGGACTTTTAATGTTTTATTCACGTTTTATTTTTAAATTCTGCCCGACCTGCCCGCAAAAAAAGAAAAAAAATTGCGCGCGACCTATTTCAGCTGCAACAATGCTCCTATTGTAGCGAAATGAATACGATTTTTTAAAAAAGTTATGTACCTACTTTCAACTTAAACGCGAGCCCGAATGTTTGCACGGCTCATGAATTCTCTCGAAAAACATTTCTCCCGAAAAACTTAATTCTCTTTGTAATTCGTTCGTGAAATTCAGTTTCAAACAATTTGGTAGAATTAACGAATAATTGAACTGAAATTTTCCTATTACAGCCGATAACGTTATGTTAACGCGACCAACGAATGTTATTTTATATTAATTAAGTACACTATTACATAATTACTCACAAACATGAAAATAATAGCATCGATACATGAATTCCCGTCATCGGTACGAATCTATATTTTTTTATAATTTATGTTTCGCGTTTCTGGATTCGGACCTATATATTATTAATGTATTCGGAGTTATATTTAATATCTGATATCCTATTTACATGTTAATTTCAGTCGCCGACAGTTGAATTACGCGCAGGTAAACCTGCAAATAATTTATATTTCGCGATCGATTCAAATAACACGGGGAGTTATTAAAGGTCACATATATCGTGGCGTAAATCACTTATAACCAGTGTGCAAGCTGTATCAGTGGTTGAACGATAGTTATTAGGAAAGCGCGAGATGAACGCGGTGCATCGTTATTCCATCCATCACAGCAATAAATCTTCAGAGAGACAAAAGAGCGAGACAGAAAGTAGATAGAGAGAGAGAGACAATAAATAAAACCAAGAGTGATCTTTCCTTAGCCTAAGTTGTTAGCAAAATACGACGGAATTAATGGCGATAAAGGGCGGAGGGAGGGAATCCCTTTTATCAGCAGAATAAACCATCCGCGCTAATTTTTTGAGGAGCGCGCGAGTAAAAGGGGAAAAAAGATCTGGCGCGGAATTTCCTAAGCGGAGAATTGGGATGAAAGGAAAAAATGTAAAAAAAAAGAGAGGAATAATAAAGAAAGAAAAGGGAGAATGTATCCTTTAACCTCGCCGCTCGTATATTATTCCTCACTGGGAGCGTTACAAACGTTAATGCTCCCCAAGAAAATTTCCTCCAGTTCTCTCTCTCTCTCGTCTTACGGAAAAGAAAAAAAATTGAATAAAGAGGCTAGGATGTTTTGTACGTTAATGTCCGCGTGTGGGAAGGATTGATTCCGATCTCGAGGGAGCATAAAAAAATGAGGCCTTATTTACTCCGATCCACCCCTCCTATTTCTCCCTCACCGCCTCACGCCCAACTACTTTTTCAACCCTCCCTTTTTATCCCTCCTTCTTACTCCCGCAGAAATACCATTCATCACCATGGTTACTGTGGCGTTTAGTAACATCCCCTCCCGCAGTAAAGTTCGATAATTTGTTCGCGTTTTGCGCCCTAATTGCCAAGCATCCGAGTGTACTGGCACGAAAAAACTTGCTCGTAACGGACTGAGAATTTCGTAAATAATGTATGTTAGGAATATATGGAGGAAAAAAAGCGAACCGACGACGTAGCGATTTTAATATAATTCCTGTATGGTAGGGCGAGGCGCGTGAATGGCGCGCGTCCTAGCAGTTACGAAATCGTAATATGAAAAGAGCTACCGCAAAAATCAATGTAACTTTTCTCGTTTTTGTTCCTGTGTAAACGATGAAAAAAATTCCGGGTTACTTAGTATAGCTTGCAAAATAAATTGGAATATGTCTCATGATCGAATTATCAAATTCGCTTTCGGTCCAAAATTCATTGTAATAGCATTCATCCTGATGGATCTAATTGTCCGTCGCCCGTTTATATGTAAAATGCTGTTTTATCGGTAAAAGGAAAGTTAAGTTTGCGTGAACGAAGTAGTGGTTTAATTACCGAGGAAAATGTCCCTTTTCCAGCGGGATAAATGAACTCATTCATCCGGAGGAATGTTATTTCTATCTTAAAACTCGATTTTGTCGCAGTAACCTTTAAAAACAACACTGTACTTAACTCGCCAAAATTCGAGGAAAGCGAAGCCTCTGCCGTGGTCTAGTCCCTTCAATCAACTTCTTTTCTCGTCAAAAAATTTCGGCAACGGTTTCGTAACTCTTTCTCCGAATAATATTAGTGAAGTCATCGTGGAGAAATTGCTTCTAGCCGTTTTTCGACGTCATTTTGTTTCCGTTGGAAGCAAAATGACTCGCGAAACGCTCACCTCGTTATTTCCCCTGCAAACACCCGTCTGACGCGGTGACGCGTTTAGAAACGTATCCATCCAAGCGTCGTTAAATCTCATCATAGAACTGATAAAAAAATCTATTTTCTGGAACTTGACGCTAATATACAGGGTCTCGATGAAAAGACTATTTTATTTTTTTAAATAAACTTTATTGGGGTTAATAATAGATAACAATAACTACCTTGCAAAAATAAAAAGACTGCATTTTATCCCTAGACGGGAAATATTATCCGGTTTTAAAATTCCATTGAAATGTCACAAAAAAAATATTTTCCTCCGATTTCCTTGAAAAGGTCAACCGATGGTGGATTCTAAAAAAAAGAATCACCGCTGATGAAGACCGCTTTGTAGCCGAAATGCGCAACTAGTTTCCGCGACTTTTTTGTGGTCATCGTAGAAACAATTTTTCAATATGATTTCAGCCATTAGGTGAACTCATTAATACTATCTCGAACTTAAAATTAATGTCATCAGCATCACGTATTTGCCATCTCTCGCGAGTTTTCTCGAGAAAAAGCAGCCACACTATAAATAACATCAAACATCAAGAGATAAAACTGCGAAATAAAACCATACCTCGCAATCTCCATTGCTATCCGGGATATATCCTGGCGAATTCGTACAAAACCCCTGCCAATCAAGAAAGCTCCCTTTAAATTCCCGCATCCGTGTTCTCCTTCCCATTCTTTTATTTATGTATTTCCATCCCATCTCTCTCTCTTTCTTTCTCTCCCACCCCCCCTCCCTCTCCTTCGCCCTTGAGAGAGGTCGAGATCCATCTCAGCGTCAAAAGAGCACGGCGTAGGTCCCAACTGTTGTTACTTACCACCTCCCCCGTAATACCCACTCTATCCTTCGACCTCCCTTGGCCTGCTTGTAGCCAAGGCCTACCTCTCTCTCTCTCTCTTTCGACCACCGCCTTTCTCTTCCTTCCTTCCTTACTTCCCCCCCTCTTTCTTCTCGTCCCTTAACCCTATATCAGGCTTCTCTCTCTCTTTCTACCTCGCACGCCCTCTATATCCCTCCTCTCTCTCTCTCGCTCTTTTTCTTTCCTCTCAATTTCCTCGTCGTCCGACCTGCGTTTCCTTCCCGACCCGACCTCCCGATACTCTTTCTCTTCCACGTTGGACGGTCCCTTCCCTTATCTTCCTTCTCTTTCTTCTCTTCCTCCTCTCTTCCTACTCTGTTATTCACCTCTGCCTCGCCTGTTCTCTCTCTCTCTCTCTCTCTATACACGTTTTCCTTCCTTCCTTCCACCCTCTCTACTTTTCGTCTCTCACGTTTTACCAATCCTATTATGGCACCATCCTTCCTACTAGATGCCATACTACTCTCTTTCCTCTCTCTCTCTCCGTTCTAATTCATTCCAAGGCACTCATCCGCGCTTCCTTTCCTATCATTCCGACCACTCGTTGTCCTCTTCATTACTTCCATTTCTTATCTGTCCTTAACGGGAAACCTCTTTGGCCCTCGAAAATTTTCATTCTTCTTTTTTTTCCACGGGAATTTTCCTCCCCACCCCCCCTCCAATTTTTCGCGTAATGGGCCGTAAAAAAAAGTTGGGTAATATGCTAACTCGCATTTATCAAGCTTTATAACGCGCATTAATCTTCGAATAGAGTCGTTCCCTTTCAAATTTTATATATATATATATATATATATATATATATATATTACCGGGATGGTTCTTTTTCTTTTGGCGTTGAAACAACGTTTTTATGAGTCATATTCGTGCTGAATGGTATCCCAATTAATAAATTTTGCGTCGATTTCAGTTGGGTTAGATTATTTTTGTTTCATGTTACTTATAATATAATCATAATTCATTGATAATGATGCGTCGGATGAGAAATAATTCAATTTTCAAATGTAAATTTATTCTTTGTTTAAATTAGACTCTTCTTTGCATTTTTTGAAAATTAGGCTCTAAATATGTTTTTCATCGCATGCATTTTTCTTTAAAATTATATCGGCTTGCGCATAAATGCTTCTAAGGAGGCATTTCCCGCATGTAAGTACTCCAAGGTCGTCTCTATCGTCTTTCTCCGACTGCTTCCCTCCCTCATCTCTCTCTATCTATCTCTCAAGTTTCATCGCTTTTCTCTTCCTCTTCCCCTCTCTCTCTCACTCTATCCCTCGTATTCCTGACCGTCACTACCTTATTCCCAGCCGCCCCCGCCTTCTCCTTTCCATCTCTTGGTAGCCCTTTCACCTTTCACCCCTCCTGCCACGCCTCCTCCCAGACCCCTTCCTCCCAATCAATCCCATTGGGTAGCTAGACACACTCAACTCGCCACCCCTAACACGTCCGTCTTGGGAAGAGCCTTCAACCCTCTCTCTACCCCTTTGCCTTTTCCCCTCTCACTCCCGCCCCCCTTCCTTTTTTTCCCCCTCTCCCTGCTTCGGTCCCTCTGCTTCACTCATTCCCACCATCCTTCTCCTCTTCGGGGTCTCTTGCTGCGCTGCAACACCAATCCCAACCTCTGTCTCTCTCTCTCTCCAACAACCCTCTCTCTTCCTTCCTCCCCAGGCTCTCCCCCATCTCTCTATCTCTCTCTCTCGCCTCTCCCACGCTCCGTCTCTCCTCCTACTCCTCCCTCCACCCGCATACCTCTCTCTCTCTTTCTCCCTCCCTCCTTCCCTCCTTTCCAGGCCCATGTCTCGACTTTCTCCTTCCAGAATTCTCAGGAATTTTATCATGATGTATAGTAACCAATGTCCGTGCAAGAAATCGTGAAAGCAAAGGTTTGGATTTCTAACTTGTCGACCTTTCCGTCTGTTACGATTTGACGTGATGAATTCTTGAGATGTAAAGTTTCTGGAGTCGATATCAATGGCAGCTTTAAGTGAAAAATATATAAAAAATAAGAAGTTAATCTTAAGGCATGGAGTTTTTTTTCGACTTTTTATACAGCGCAATAGCTGCTAAGCGTACTATTTTTTGCACCTTGGTGACGACCTTTGAATTAAAGTTTTCTTTTTAAGCCTATTGTGATGCTGAATTTGGCCGCTTACATGTGGCGTCTATGTCCTTTTTCATCACGCACTGGAGCGTACATATTATTACTAAATTTTCATCTGATGAGAAGCATCTTATTAAATATATGTTTCCTTAGAGCTTAACATATATTTGCTATTTCCTTAATTGCGTTTTTCAACGCGAATGTTTTTGAAGCTATACAACACATGTTAATTTTAATAGTTATAATTCTAAGGATGGCAAATCAAACGTTTTTTTTTTTAATTCGTCCGGAATTATCCAAAGATTCAGTCAGAGAAGTTATCACATTTACACATTTAAAAAATACTTCAATATTTTTTGTCAACAAAATTAACATTTGAATTTCCTCTAATTAAGCACATCAATCCAATTTAATCATTAATTGGCTCTCAGCGGGTTGACCAAAACGCTTTGCCCTGGAAGTGACGTCTTTCGTTTTTCCCTAAAACTCTTATGGTGTATATTCTCTTCAATGTTTAATTTAGCGTGCGTAAATAAAATCTCCGAGCCGAAACTCGATAAAAAGGATTTAACGAATTTCAAAATCCTAGGCAGTTCAATTTTTAGAAGACTTTGACCCATATGAGCAAAAGGAACTCCAAGGGGAAAATGAAGATAATAGAACCTGCTCATTTACGGTTTCTTTATTTTTATTTTATTCTTCATAGCATCCATCGCATTAGCTTCTAGTTGAGAACTTTTTAGATTAACTTTTTTACAATAGAAGATCCATAAAAATATGAGCCACTCCTAGTATTTCCTCTAAAAGATTTTAACGGAGATGAAGGCTAAATTTTTATTTATAGGAAGAAAGAGATAAAGTCGTCTATGATGCAATGTTATAAAGGGTGGTTTTACGCGTACGTGATTTATAATCTGCGGCCAAAGTATCCTAGAACGCGGTCCGTATTTGCGTTTGCGTGATTTTCAAAGTACAATTTATCCGATTTTTAGAAAGAATTTCTGACGCGGAGCAGTCTTATTATAAAAAGAGAGCTTTATGTCTGTGTGTCCGGATACAGCGGTGTCCGTCTGTCACGTTGTTTTAGGACACTTCCAAATGGAAATTAGAGCTGAAACTTTCAATACACTTAAACCCCAGTGAATCATGTCATAGAAAAATATAATATCCCAGGTTCGACTCCAAGAGACGAATATATTTTTCCATAAATTCACACTGAATTTTTGAATTTTCATTTAATATTAATATATCAATTTATTATTATGTTATAGCGTGTTTTTCTATATTCGGAGATTTAATATCGAAAATAAGTCCGACGGGTCTCTATTCCCCTAATTTGCCTAGACTTAACACAAGAACGTCTGAACATGGCGTACCCCCTAGAACGGCGGACGGGACAAAAATGTCCTATACGACAAAGTCGTACAGTCGCAGTACTAGGTTCAATTTTTATGAACGTTGCAGTCTCTACATTACTAATTGCATACTTTAGCATGCTGTAGAATGTAGCGTTGCGCCGTACTCAACTGAAACGCTGTAGTAAATTAGCCCGCAAACAGTGCTGCAGGAACACGTTCAAACCAGCATCACACTGCGGGAGCAGGTGGAAGGTGGGAGGGGAGAAGGGTGGGGCTAGAAGTTGGACTGGCGAAAGATGAGAGGGGAGGAGGGGAAGGGCATGCCATAGTCTACAACTATGTTACAAAGCCGCCTGCATAAGAATAATATCACAGAGAATGTGAAACAAAGTAATAACTCATTTTGGGACAAAATTGTCCCATCCGCCGTTCTAGGGTAAAATGGTTTTATAATCGTTAATATTGAGGTGGGGATGTTCAAAAGTGTATAGTGGAATGAAACCCACAAATGATTAAAAGTCACGAAATCTCGAAAACCGGAATCACAGAAACTGTAGGGGACGTAACATCAGAATGGGACAAAATTGTCCCGTCCGACGTTCTAGTGTTAATGTATCCCATAACCTGGTTTCCCATTACACGGTATTTTCCAGGAATGTATCCCTAGTGTTATAAGAGCGACGGCTGTATTTTGTTTCATATCGTGAGATTAGTATTTTAAGTTCGTGAGACTAATGGAACTTTCTTTTATTTTTCTCCGTCCTAGCTTGTTAGAGTGAAAAATCACAAAAAAGTAAAATTAAATTATTATATCTTAATCCATTTTGCAGCGCATATGCGATAGAATAACCTTTTTACTGATAAGATTTGAAGCTGGCGAGATGCTTTTTAAAGAGATAATTTAGAGACGTTATGATAGAGGGCTCCAAATTAAGGAAATGTGTTGTAAAGTGACAGAAAATTTTACTATTTGTAATTTTCATACGTTAAAAAAGTGGGAATTATTTAAACCAAGAAGACGTTTTTTTTTAGGTAAAGCTCCTCTAATAAAGACATATACGTATGAGCTATCCATGAGTATTGGGTGCATTTTTGGATGTTTTCATGAAACAATTTTTGAGTTCTCTCGCCTTAAATTTGACAGAAATGCATTACAGAAGATATTATAACGAGGATCTTGCACAATCATTTTCTGTGCGTCTTCACTGCATCATAGTTCTGAAATATCACAGTCACAGCAACCTACGTAATAGATCATCGATCGGCAGCTGTTATTTCCTCGAGAACGAAGGCCCTTGGAAAAATGGCTTTTTAGGTGCCCGTAAAAGTTTTTAATTACAAAAAAAATATCAAACGTTAAATAACACCCTATGACATAATTTTTCTATGAAAATCCGCCATTATTAATTTTTTTACTTGCTTGTAACGATCAGAATTTTGTAATTTGAGGACTTGAAAAACTCTTTTTGTTAACAACTCCATCGCATTCGTTTGCGAACGAATTAACGCCTCGTCGGCAACAGAATTAAAAAAATAGACTCCCCCTTGGTCCTTAACCCGAGAAAGGTTGGCGATCCCTCGGGTGGAAGATTGATAGAAGGAAATATTCCCAGGGAAAAACGTCGAACACTCAAAACATTCTGCTTCTACATTCCTACGAGGAAACGTTCCTCAAAGAAAATCCCCGTAATGGCTGTCGCAGAACCTAACTGGTCGGAAAAAATAACTCCTTCTGTGACAACTGCAGCATTCGTAGTGACGAGCTGTTGCGCTCGCGTGCGCAGAAGGAAATGATTACAAAGGCAGAGCGCGAAGGTGTGTGTGTGCGTGTGTGTAAAGCCTCCGTCTACGGTGATAAAATGACAGCGATTTAGACACGGCGAGGTGCCTTAGCGTGCATTTATTTTTTCCCAAAAATTTGCCCTTAAGAATTCGTGCAAATTATCACACACTCTCCTTTATTCCTCTTTCTTTATCTACGGTTCTAGGAAGAAAAATTCCAAACCTGGTATAAAATATAAGCAGATGTGGAAGTTCATATAAATAATAGCAGCAGAGGCTTGTGTGTGTATGTATATGCATATGTGTGTATAATTTTATATATATATATATGTATACATATATATATATATACACACACATACAAACACAAAGGGTATCCACATTGAAATGTAACAACTTTTAGATGCCATATATTTTTATTTATTTAATTATCTGCCCAATATTATACAGTCTCACATTCATACATAAAAATTATAATGTTGAAAAGTTGTTACATTTCAATGTGGAGACACTGTGTACACACACACTCACATATGTAATTGCACACAGATTCATGTACATACAGGCATATACAAAGAGAGAGAGAGAGAAAAACAAAAAGGCTAAAAAAATTACTTGAATAAAGATAGAAAGAAGAAAATTCTGTGCACACTTACTAGGAAACCGGTGGCAAAAGGTTAAGGAGAAATTATTTGAACCTTACGAACTGTTTCGTCCACTTTCGGGGAGAGGCTAACGCAAACTCCAATTATATAAAAATTATATATAAAAAAATATAAATACAGCATAATACACATACTTACATCTCCAAACGCGTCATCTTTCGAACCCATATCATTATTCAGACTCTCGCCTTCTTCTTCCCCATCTAAGCCTCAATCGCTCATCCTTATTTTCCGCAGCACGCTCCTCCCTCTCTCTCATCCCCCTTCCCTTCTTCCCTCTCTTATCGTCCTTTTTTCCCCTCTCTCCGTTTTCTCTCTTCGTCCACGTCCTCATCCGCGTTATCCCATCCACGAGTACACCTTTCCAGGAGCATTTCTCGGAGATTTCCTCCGCTAGTCCCCTCCCTACCCTCTATCTCTCTCGCTCCCCTTTTCTCTCCCCACCCTTTCTCCCCCCACCCTTTCTCCCCCCCCTTTCTCCCCCCCCTTCTCCCCCCCCCCTTTCTCTCCTCCTCTTCCTCAACAGCTTCTTATTTTCCGAGGAGTTCAAATCCGCCCACAGACATCACCAGAAGAAGAAGAAAAAAAATCGGAGCGGAATAAAAAAACGGAGACTTTTATTTCATTTCCTGTAAGAAAAAAATAGCATAGTTTCTTCTCCCCCCTCCTCCTCCTCCTTCTCCTCCTTCTCCTCCGGCACACAGCGTCGCCGCAGCCTAGGATCACGAAAAGTCTCCGCAGTTTCTTCGGAGATATCGTTATTCTTTTTTTATCTCCCATCTTTTTTTTCCTCCTCCTACCGTTTCCTCTCACGACCCGTTGCTAGAGAGGATGGCGGCTGCGTTTTATTTTTATTTTTTTCGTACTTTATTCTGAGCGTCAGTTTATTCTGATGGTTGCTCTAGTTCTTATTTTCGTCCTTTCTTTTCTTAAACTCTGTACGTTGAGGAAATTATGCGCAGTGGCTCTTATTGGGAGAATAAATTGAAACTTTCTTATATTACACCGTCACCCGTTGCGTATCTTCACATGTGTGTCTATGCGTATTTATATGAATTCACAGCACACCAGCATGTTGACTGTTTATGAGCGTAAAGATTTGTAGAGTCAAATTCAATTTAAGAGATAATAAATAGGTATTATATATTTCATGATATTGATTAACATTATATTCGTAAGGTGAAAAAACAGGAATTAATAGCAATGAACGCGAATTCTTGACCTATATTATATATAAACTTGGTTTCGTTAACCATTTCAACGATAATTAGTTCGTAATGAAGTTTTATTCCTGCAAATCGAAGGTTTCTGCGCACATTACCTACTTTCCGTCTCCAAGTGTTTACCATATCATTCGTGCGCAAAATAATGCCTTCTTATGCCTAGCTATGCCTTGCGTGCTATGTTCGAGAGAGTTTATCTTGTAAAGTTTGTTTCAGCAGGAGATTTTACAAACGTGTATGTATCTTAATACGTCTCTTATGTGTTCCTGTGTTATTGTTAGATCTTGCATCATCGGAATAAGCGGATGATATAAATTAATTGATGGACATCGGTTTTTGTATCTGAGAGGGTTTAACTAGATTAGGCCATCGATATTTGCGGGGGTTAGGTTTCTGAAAATTACTGCAAATGTTCAAAACCAAAAAGTTTATGGGAAAGGGGGGACTTAGGTGCACCACTCCTACGGAGACCTAGGTTGATGTCCATTGCTGATAAGAATACACGTATAAAACGTGTAATTCATAAGTTAGTTATTAAAAATAAAACATTCAAGGGCAGTTAATTGGGATAATTGTGAGGAATGACAATAGTTAGAGAAAATTATATAAAAAAACTGGGAATAACTTGCGGAGATGCTTTTGGGATATGCGGCTGATACTTGCAATTCCAAACTCAGACATATATCCAGTATGTTAGAATATGTGAAGAAAAGCAGTAATACAGTTGAGAAAATCGCTCTCCATTACAATCCTATTATATGTACACGATAGGTTTATATCATCGCTGGAAAAAGGAGACCATAAGCCGAAAGAAATATGAAAAGTTAAAGCTCGCCTTAAATACGGTCGTTTACGCAGTAAAACATACGACATACATACGAAAATAAAGCAACTCCACTGGTTACGAATTGGAAGCAAGAACCTTCGTATGAAGAAGCGAGTTCAATCCACGAATAACCAAGTTTATAAAATGGGGGGAGGGGGCGTACATGGGAACTCCTCGCGAATTATCAAAACCGCGAACGTTTAGGGTTTACTGCATAAGGAAACATTTACATATACCACATCTCTTTAAGAAGCGTTTTGAAAGTATTTGCCTTACTAATATTACAATAGCTTTTTTCAATTTCTCGTTTTAGTAATTTTTGCCAATTCAAAGTATTATTGCGTGAAATGGGGTTTATTCACGAATGTGAGTCTTCCACATTCATTGCCTGTATATCGAAACCACTGTATGAAAGGTCGGTAAACATGGACGTAAATTTTTTGTTGGCTTGTTAAGAGCACGGGGTAATTCGAGGGAAAAAAGACTTCGCTACATTCGAAAACTCCCCATCTTGCTTGACTGCAAAAAAGGTGCTTTTTCTTTCAGTCTGGGAAACATGAAAATATCAAAGAAACTTATTTTTCACGCACACGTTGAATATTCAATGGCAGCAAAACTTACCCAAGAACTCGAAGCAATCTCGATATATAACCTTCGATTAATCTTTTTCCATCCCGACCCCTTAACCCGTGTAGTGGACAGAGTCCGGTCCTCACCCCGACCAACACACACACACATACACACACACATGTACTTGAGTCAAAAGACCCTTCAAAGCCCTTCTGAGACCTAAACCATTTCCACCATCTCTCTCTCTCTCTCCTTCCCTCCCCCCACCCCATTCAACCTCTACTCTCCCACTTAAACCCTTCTCTCCTTCCTCTCTCCCTCTCTCGCTTCTTCTCACTCCCTCTTCGTCCGTTCCTATTTGGCCCACGCTAAAACCTCCATCCGTCTCTCTCTCTCTCTCTCTTTCACCGACTCTCTTCTCACCATTCCCGTCCTTCTCCATTCAGCCACGTTGAAGGGGGTGTGGAGGGAGGGAGGGAAGAGGAGGGAGAGAGAGAGAGAGAAAAAACCCCATCTCCTACACACGTCCAAGCCCATTTCTACCCTAGCAGAAACCTCCGGCTAGTCCCTTATTCCTACTCCGCTCTCCCTCCTCCCTCGCCTCCCTTTTTTTACTCTCCTCCACTCCCTCCAGATGGACCCTGCACACGCACTCAAGTGTCGATTTCGTCTCCTTTCCCTCACCCCCTCCCCTTTCTCTCCCCCCTCCCCTCCCTTCCCTCTCGTCCCTCTTCTCCTGCCGTCCTGCCGATACTCCCACGGCGCCAATACCTCCAACGGGCCGAGTCCTTCCATAACTCGGACTGACGGGTAGCTTGGCGAATTGAAGCTTCCACCCACCCCACCCACCCTCCTCCCTTTCATTTTATACATTTCCTTTTATTTTTCGGCATTCCGCTTTTCTCTCTCTCTCTCTATTTTTCGATTCTCGTCACCATGGAAACGGCTGGGAGGAGTGAGATAGAAATAGATATAGGGAGAGAGAGAGAGAGAAAGAGAAAAGACGGGAAAAAAAGGCTTTATTAGTAATATTATTTATTTCTTCCCACACTTTTTCCCTCTCATACATAACCCTATATGGGAGGATTGGAATCTCTCCCGACGCATAAAAGCGATGCAGCGGGTAAATCGAATCGTATCGAAGTCGATCGGGAGGAAAAATAATAGAGGGGAGAATAACAAACGAAAGTGTGCAACTACCGACGGAGCAAAAAAAAAGAAGAGAAAATGGAATGAAGAGGGAGGAAGAGGAGGAGGAGGAGAAAGAGCCGTGAAAATCGGAAGGGATGAGAGAGGCGGTTTTAAAGGTTTCTTCCACAACCTAAACATTATCTTTTTCCAGAGACAGGCGTTGTAAAAAAAAAGAGAGAGAGAGAGAGAGAGAGATCGTGTGTGTCCGTGGTGAATGTGCGTGTGTGTGCGTCCCGGCCGTGGTGGGGCGTGCGTGTGTGTGCGTCGCTTCTTCCGTTTTTGGAGATGGAGAGAGAGAGAGAGAGATCGTGTGTGTCCGTAGTGAATGTGCGTGTGTGTGCGTCCCGGCCGTGGTGGGGCGTGCGTGTGTGTGCGTCGCTTCTTCCGTTTTAAGGAAGTGGGAGGAGGGGGAGAGGGGGGGGGGGTGGATGGATGCTTTTCTTCTCGGGGATTTCCCTCAAAATGGGAGGTGAGAGAGCCCGCTCGCTGTATGAGCTCCTTCAACGTACCCTTCCTAAAGGGAGCAGAATTCCTGAAGGATGTGGGCGCGCGCGTGTGTGAGAGAGAAGAGTTGAGCGAACGTGAGGAGATGGGAAGAGAAGGATAAAAAAGGGGGAGAGAGAGAGAGAGAGAAAGGGAGTAGAGAGAAATACGAGAAAGAGAGACGGAGTCGTAAAGAGAGAGAGAGAAAGAGTAGGAAGGAGACCATTGCTCTCCAGGAATAGGTCTTAAGAAGGAGAGTGATGGGGAGAAAGACAAAGAGCGAAAGAGAGAGATAGAGAGAGAGAGAGAGAGAGAGAGAGAGAGAGAGAGAGAGAGAGAGAGAGAGAGAGAGAGAGTAAAAAGGGATTCGGTGCGAGTAAGAAATTCAAGGGTAAAACCGATCCGAAAGACAAATAGGTTACAAAACGCGGTAGGAAAACCCCTCGCTCCACGCTGGAAAGGTTTTGGAAAGGGAATAAATAAAATTCAAAAAAAAAAGACGGGCGAATTAAATGTGCGGAAAGTTGGCGTTTGAGGGGGGAAAAAAAAGGAGAGAGGTTTTTTTTCTCTCTATCACTCTTAATAGCGCTGGAATAGAATAGGGAAATGGACGTTTTCACGAGATAAATAGACCGGAATAGAGAGAGAAAGGGCGAGAAATTCTGGGCGACGTTAATTTTCTCCTGCCTGATTAATCGTCGTCCGTTGATCAAATCGATTTGCTTGGCGGGTTTTTTTTTTTTTTTTTTTAAAGGATGAGACCGAATCAACCTTCCTTGAAATCGACGCCGGACAGAAGATAATTAGCGACCGTTAACGTTCCCAGCTACAGGACGTATCACTACCCTGGCAACAGAATGGGACCTGCCCCGGGCAATAAAATTACGGTGAATGCCTAGCGTAGCGTAGATAAGGTTATAAATTTCCAAAATTATGTATCGCTAGGTAACCAGCGTAATAGAAAGGAGAGGTCCGTTTGGAACCATATGAAATTAAATAAGATAGAGGTTTATTGACTACAGCAGTGGTACCCAACCTACATACGTCCGGACGTGGCCCGCGAAGGGTTTTTATGCGGCCCTCGAAGCCATGATTGAAAAGCAATCCGAAAAATTTAACACACAAATTCATACATTTTTATGAAATTTTTATAATAAAATTTTTAACATTGGAATTTTTACCATGAAAATCCCATTTAGACCCGATTTTCACTAAAATGGCACCTTAGAATATCTAGGTAACATCCGATATAAACTCTCATCCGGCCCGCTGAATAAGTGATAACTTCCAATGCGGCCCGCCGAAGGATTCACGACCACCGATGTGGCTCACCACGTGGGCACCACTGGATTACGGTGACGTTTAGTATTCCTTTCTATTTAAATCAGGGGGTCCGTAACCTTTTCAATGTGGCGAACACTCAAGTTACTTATATTCTAGAGCAGTGCAACCTTTTCTGCATGGTGGGCCGCATTGGAAATTGTCAATGGATTATAGTTACACTGTAAGTTACCTAGAGATTCTTAGGCACCGTATGCGTGGAAATCAAGTTTCCTTTTTATGGTTAGCATTGCCATATTAAAATTCATGATGGAATTCAATCTTAGAAATATCTTTTTAAAAATTCAAAAACAGCATTAAAAAGAACTTACTTGAATTGAGAAGTATTTACTATGAGATCATAATTTAACGTTGGATATTTTTTTTACATATTTTGCTAGACGAAAATAACATTTGGTAGTTGAATAAAATAAAGGAGAAAGTTTTGAAAACTATGAAACACTGGCAGTTGGCCGCTTAAAATTGTTTAGTGAGCCCCCCCCCCCCCTCCCCCCCTACTTCTAGAGCAACACTTTGTAAAAGTAGGAATTACCATAAATAAAATCAAATCAACGGCAAAGTGATTAAAAAAACGTCCTTTCATACGTTCAGAAAGAAAATAGGCGAACAAATCAAAATTGATGGTACTAGGAAAGACGATTTTTAGCGTCGTATAAATGCATGGTAAGACTGCTAAAGAACACCAGCTAAGGGATCCCTGATCTAAATGCTTTCCCTTCAAAAACATCTCCGTTTAGTTCTTTTTAAATAAATTTAGAAACTTATTCAATTTTCCGGGGGTCGAAATATGCTTCAAATTCATGAGGTGAAAGTGCACTTTTCATCTCGCGATCATTAGATTTCGACGGATCTGAATTCGGTTCAGGAATCAAAGCCTTCGCAAAAGTGCGCTCTGAATTTCGTATTCCGTTCTTGAACTTCTCTGGGAGAATTATCTTATCTTTCATTACTGGCACGGTGAGGTCAGAGGACCTTAAAGTTCCCAAAAAGGCAAAGTTTCCAATAAATATTTAAGCAAGCTTTAAAGTTTTTAATCATTTGTCCCTCCGCGATTTGAAATATATTGGATGTGATAAATCATAAATAAATTAGAAAAGTAAATAACGTAGTCAAACAGTTTTAGATTGCTTGTTTTAAATGTATGTATGTATGGGTGTGTGTGTTATGTACGCACATAGATATACCTAGTGTAAAAATTTCGGGCTAGAAGCTTTCATGCATCCGCCTTTCTTCATCTTTGGATAAACAGGGGGTAATCCTTTGAATCGTAGTTGCGTCTATATATATATATATATATATATATATATATATATATAAAGGTAGCAACAAGGTGTTGGAGGAAGCCCAGCGGACACTTACCTAGAATGAAGAGCCGCTGGGGGTGCTGAGGACACACGAAAAACATATATGTTTCTCCGTCGCTGAAGAAGGGCATCAGCCCGAAAGCTCCATTTTTGTGTAGTTTTTGTTCTTTTGTGTTTTTCGTGTGTCCTCAGCACCCCCAGCGGCTCTTCATTCTAGGTAAGTGTCCACTGGGCTTCCTCCAACACCTTGTTGCTACCTTTATTATTACCTTTCCTTTTCCTTAAGTATTAATATATATATATATAAACTTACGGAAGAGGAAAGGTAAATGAGGATATTTAGGGCAACTAGGTGTTGAAGGAAACCCAGTGAGCACTTACCGGAAGGAAAGTGGCTGGGGTGTTGGAGAGACACATTTGTAGAAGTTATTGGAGTTTTCGGGATGATCCCTTCGTCAGCACAAGAGAGAGACAACCCTATATATATATATATATATATATATATATATATATATATATATATATATATATATATATATATATATATATACTTGAAGAGTCTTTTCAGAAATTTTTCCGTCCCGCCCAACCTTATCAATAGCCGACAGTCGGACAGGTGGAAAGAGAAGCATATTTCACTCCCACTCTTTTTCTCTCTGTCTCTCTATGCACGACGAAAATATAAAAAGGAAAGGGTAACGAGACGCAGGTAGACGTTAGTCTTGGGGGGGGGGGGGGGGAAACGGAACAAAGGCGGAATAAAAAGAAAAAAGTAGAGAGAGAGAGGTAGGTAATGAGACAGCGAATAAATTGAAAGCAAGAGCGCGCGAGGAAAGAAACAGAAGGTATAGAATATAGAAAGAGGCGACATGGGCGCCAAAAGACTTGGAAGTTTTGGATACCGTCGACTGTAAAGTCTATATAGGCTTCGGGCTTTTTGTCTCTCTCTCTCTCCTACTTCTCTCTCTTTCTTTCTCGCACTTACGGTACATTTTTATTATTCCACTCTCCACATCGCCTCCTCTTCTCTACATCCCTCTCGACCACCTCTATCTACACCCCCTTCACCCCCTCCGATAACGCGCATCCCCTTCTTACAATCCTTCTAAAAAAAAAAAAAACGGCAAGTTAAAAATATAAAAAAAAGAAGGGTTTTCTCCTACCGGTTCGCTTCATCCAATTTTAAGTCGTTTCCCACGCAAGGTGGGAGGAGGGAGGATATAAAAAAAATATGGAACGTGCGTGAAATGTTACTGTTTCGCCGGTCGTCAATGGCTCCCTCATGATTGACCCGGCTTTCTGGGTTTCACGAAGGAAGGAAACGCGCCTCCATCTCGTTTGTTTATTTTTTAACTTGCCCGTTTTTGAGTTCCTCTGGACCGTGGTGTTCCTAGTTTTCGCTACAACTATAAGGCGGGTTTTTTCTTTTACAATGTTAAAAGTATCGATTTGGAACGTCGATAATAATTTATCGTCGAAAGAAGTCACATCTCACATTAAAATTTTCCAAATAAAGTAGAACCACTAAACATAGACATAAATGTGCAATTATTTCTGTTTGTCATTACATGATACAGGGAATTCAAAACTCACCTTGCGGTTGATTACTGAATTCTCCATAAAAATTACATGCATTATAAGCAAGCCAAGCGAACTGAAACCTTTTGAACACCCGTTATATTCCGGCACAATAAGTAATACTTACGTTTTGGTGATTGCTGACAATTATAAAACTATATAAAACTATAAAAATCGGAAATGCGATCGGAGAGTTTTTCGCAAAATGAATAAATATTACGTGAACATAAATAGTAGTGGAAATTTATTAAACAATGAATACTCATTAAATATAAAGAAAATAGAACATTATCTCCAAATATATATATATGTATATGTATATGTTTCTCCGTCGCTGAAGAAGGGCGTCAGCCCGAAAGCTCCATTTTTGTGTCGTTTTTGTTCTTTTGTGTTTTTCCTGTATCCTCAGCACCCCCAGCGGCTCTTCAATCCAGGTAAGTGTCCACTGGGCTTCCTCCAACACCTTGTTGCTACCTTATTATTACCTTTCCTTTTCCTTAAGCATTTATATATATATATATATATATATATATATAATTTTACGAACTATAACCAGTATATTTTCGTTAAAATTTTCCTAGCCTTCGAGAAAGCCATTAATCGGAATCGCATCTGAAATAAACGTTTGCATCCATTCGTTCGGAGGAGAGTACGGAAAACAGAGAATCACTATCGGGGCCGAAATGTAGGGATTAGACCCCCAAAAATGAAAGTGAGAAGGGTAGAGTGAAATGTAGTAAATTTCCCACCGACATACAAACAGGAACTTTAAAGAAATACACACACACAATCACACAAGACCTCCGAAAACAAAGCAGCGTTATGCTAGGGAGAAATAAATTTCGACGAGAGGGTAAACTTAAAATATCTCCCGAGAAGGAAAGGAGGAAGAATAAAATCACGTGAGAGTGAAAAATAGGGTGAGGGAGAAAGAGTCGCCTTTCGTGTGACAGAAAGAAAATTACAAGGAACGGGGAAAGCTGAAGGGAAGAATATCGACGAGTTCCCAGCTCACGGCCTAAAAATCTCTCGCAACTCAAACTGACGACAAATCACCCTAATGCCCCTCCTACTGAACGGTGCTAAAGGTGGAATGGAGAGGGAAAGGTGGAGGTAAGAGAGAGAGAGAGAGAGAGAGAGGTGCGGATGGTGAACCAGTGAAGGATAAAGTGAGAGAGAAGTAGATGGAAGGAATGGCGATGGAGATATAGATGGAGACGGTGAGAGAAAGAGAGAGAAAAGAGGGAGAGAGAGAAAAGAGGAAAAGGGAGGTTTCGGTATAAGGTGTAGGAAAAGGAGAGGCACTAATACCCTTCCCTTTTTTAAGAAAGAGAGAGAGAGAGTGGAGGAAAGAGAGAGAGGTGAAGAGGGGAATGAGTAAGGGGTGCAGAGTGAGAGGGAGGAGGCCTATACGGGTTTGAAAGGATAGGGGAACACGTTTGAGTCTTTGAAAGTGAGAAGGAAAAATAAGTTGAAAGGAGTTTGTAAGTATAGCGAGGGCTTGAAGAGAGTGGGCTAAGGAGCGAAGGGGGAGAAGCCGTCTGGGATAGGAGGAGGGGGTGGGTAGAAGTGGATAGGGAGAAGGCGGAGAGAGAGGAGGCGGAGGAAGATTATGGAAAATGTAAGGGAAAAAAAGGTGCGAGAATATAGTGAAAGAGCTGCAATGTTAAGAGAGAGTGAGGGAGAGTGAGAGAGAGAGGAAGGAAACGATTTTGAAAAAAATGAGTCGGATGGGCCCGGAGTGTTACATCATCGGAAAAATCAAAAGACGGTTTTTTTTCCCTCGGGTTGTTTTGACGCATTAAATAGAAACATTTTGCAAGTTTTAACAACGCCGAAACTCCACGCTCGAATCTGAAAGAGATTCGTAAAGAATCAGTTATTAAGTTATAACATTTTTGGGACGTGATTCGTGTCGCCGATTCGATTAATTTATTTATGTAAAATGAGAAAATGCCTTGACATTATTTAATTAAAAGGCTGAAATTTTTTAAAAGTACATTTGAAAAAAAATGGCTTTATTTGTGGCTACGACCGATGGTTTTTTTTTACATTGTGTAACAAAATTTTATGGTTTATTTTACGGATCTAACTTAGCGTTTATATCGTAGATCGTTGACGAGAACGGTCTGCTGAAATTATATAATTAATTATTAACCAAAAAAGTATAAATTTCAAACTTTTAAAATCAGGTATAAGAGAAAATGCGAAAAAATTAAATGCGGAGGGAAGGAAAAATCATATTTTACATTTTACTTTCTATAATAATTATTTTGAAATGTTTTCACAAGTGATGAAAATATGCTTTTACGCCTTATAAATAATAAATTAATTTATAAATTTCATTTTATTATCATTATTAAAGTGTCTCCCGCCATATCGCGAAAACCGATAAATTATGCGAAATTAAAATTCATGCATCAGAGTAAATTTTTGAACGCCCTCTACATAAAGAATTTGCACTGCGCTTTTTTTCTAACGAACTAGCAAAGTATGTAATCGCGATAGTTACGTATTGCGTTAAACTATTTGTATTTCTGAATTTTTCTTCTAATAATAAATATAAGCACTCGAATTCTGTGATGAAAATACAATCATACTGCTATGCGTATTTTTAAAGTAGCCAACGCAAGCTGCAAGCATTAAATCGTGCGTTCTTAATCACATCAACGATGTGATTCCTGAATCCGTTTTAATAAACGCACGGCCTAATCCGGTGCCGTAACTTATCGTTTAAAAAATCCTCGAAAGTAGTTTTAACTGAAATCTTTCTGCTCGTGTCCTATTTGACGAATTTCACCTCCACTCGAAAAAAGAAATTCCGTCTAATCATTTTGTCTTTGTGATCATCGGGTTTAAAAAAATATTATTTCATTCGGAGGAATGAAATCGGTTGGATGAAAAACGTGCAATGGAGTATTAGAAAGAAATGATATACCTGTACGTGAGGGAAATAGCGTTTTAAAGTTCTTTTCTTCATCATAAATAATTCATTTTCTTCCTATTTAAAAATAGTGCATGCACACGTAAGGAAATTAAAAGTTTGTTTGTGAGATTGTTTATGTTAGCAATAATGAAGTAGTAACCATGCAAGGATATTTCTAAGTTCAACGCGATTTAAGCACTCTTGTTCGATAAAAATGTATAGGAAAGGAAATACTCTGCTTTAATAGTTCTCCAACTTTTATTTGAAAAATATTTTTATATGAGACATGACGAAAATTTACTTTTTTATCACCAGTAAAGTGGTACCCCTGATTGGAGTACGTGATTCATTTGTGCGATTTTCTTATTATATTTGATTGTAAGTCCTTAATATCAAATTTCGTGAAAATTCTGTAGAAGCCGATAACGAACATGCGGACGGACGGACAGACAGACAGACAGACAGGTAGACGAAAAATAGGCGCTTACGTTGGTAGCGAAACGCGCCTAAAAAGAAGGGAACGAATGAGAATATATTAACATCAAAGGGAGACATAAAGATAAAAAGCGAATGCTGGTAAAAATCTGACAAGATCAAAAGCAGTGCACATCACGCAAAAATAGCACGCGCACTCGAACAAACATCTAGGTCATCGGTCATCGCGGCGTAAAACTGTTTTCGCAGCTAGAATATTAACCAAGAGAAGATATATCTACGAATATCTTTTTCTGCCGTAAAACTGTGTACGTAGCTGCATTTCAAGCCATTGCAACATCCAGATAAAGTGACACTGCTGCAATCGCGTACGTTGAAAATTAGTCGTACCGAATATGTTCTTACGGATTTTAATGAATTTTATTGATTTATTTGTAACAGTACTAAATATCTCTTTACTTGAATGTATTTTTGAAAATTTCAGACCACTTTTCATGAATCGCAAAAGAGAATTAGATCACTTGTGAAATCACAAGGCAATATTTGTCTTTATCGACCATCACACGTTTGTTGCAATATTCTTGAATGCTGTTGAAAGATTTGATAATATCTGGGCTCCATTATAAACGAAAGAAGGCCGAAAAAAACCATAATTATGTGACAAATCTTTGATACACTGCACCAAGTCTATAGGATGTCATAATCGAGTTTCTCTGTTATTTTCAACTTAATTAAATATAAATGCATATTCATATTCACTGACCAAAGTAATTCGTGTGCCTCATCCCGCAACGTTATTCCGACCTTTACAAACGACTCGCCACATTCTCTAATATTACTATCCAAAAAAGATCCGTGATAGCATACTAATAGGAAATAACTTATATAACAAGTTGCAGGTTACAAAATATAGAGAATTGATTTCAAGCTTTAAAAAGTGTCAGGATTTTTTAAAACAATTAAGGAGAAAAATTAAAACAACGCGAAATGAGATTCCGAGCAAAACGACTCCTATACCACGCTGTAAGGAATGGCACGATAAATGCTTGAAAACTAGGTCGTGTCTTTAAAACGAATCGCCTACAATTCCTGCAAGAGTGAGACATAGCCGGGCAATATTGTGCCGATTGGATGGCATTAAAACGTTTGAAGAAGACGCAATTTGATCGATCAGAGAGAAGAGAAAGAGAGATAGTCCGAAGAATAAAAGCGCTTTCGCGCACAGAGTACGGCGGCGCGGACCGAAATGAATGGCGCTAAAAATTCATTATCAAACTCCAATAACACACTTAGAACTTTTGCCACGACAACCGTACTAGACAATGGAACCGTATCGCCGTATTGCTCGACGGTAAAAAAAAAATAAAACGGATTCATTTCCAGTTTATCTCATTTTCGAGACCGGATGCAATTTTTTTTCGCCGGCTCTAAAAATGGCCTCCGTGTTCCTTTTTACGTAATACCCTTCCGCGTAATGCACAAGCGATGCTGCGTTATCTCATATCGCTTTATTTATCGCGCTATTTATCGCGGGAAATACCGTGCGGCGCAAAACCTGGCATCTCTCCTATGCTGGACCCTTTGGATTATGAGGGAGGGTGAGGAGGATGAGAGATAGAGAGAGAGAGGGGGGGGGGGGATATAGCTCTAAAAAGAGGAGAGGCGAGTGTTCCGTCGTTTTTTATTTTCTTTCCCTCTTAAATGTCGAGACTTTTTAATACGACACCGTTAAATAAATAAGTAAATGTGTGTGTGTGTATATATATATATGTGTGTGTGTGTGTGCGCGCGCGTGTGTATAGGGTAACTAGGTGTTGAAGGAAACCCAGTGAGCACTTACCGGAAGGTGAGCCGCTGGGATGTTGGAGCTTTCGGGATGATCCCTTCGTCAGCACAAGAGAGAGGCCTAAATATCATTATTTACCTTTCATTTTCCGCAATATATAATATATATATATAGTTGGCAACAAGGTGTTGGAGGGAGCCCAGTGAACACTTACCTTACGTTTCTCTCCGTCGCTGACGAAGGGCTTCTGCACGAAAGCTTAAACTTTGTATTATTTTATATATATATATATATATATATATATATATATATATATATATATATATATATATATATATATATATTATGGAAGAGGAAAGGTATGTAAGGATATTTAGGGCAACTAGGTGTTGAAGGAAACCCAGTGAACACTTACCAGAAGTAGAGCCGCTGGGGTGATGGAGAGACACATTTGTAGAGGTTAGAGCTTTCGGGATGATCCCTTCGTCAGCCCATATATATACACACACAAACACACACATATACGTACATAGGGGTGTAAAGTAACACTGTATGCAGGAAATGAGATAGAGAGATTGTAAAGTGATGCGGTAAAGAAGATAAAGGACGGCGAGGTTTGTAATGGGGATGGTGAGGATATCGTATGCGAGTGTTAAAGGGGAGTAAAATATAAAATAAAGAAGAGGTAAAGTGGACTTAAGGAGGGAGACTATATTTTTAAAAAAATTTTTTTTAAGCGTCGCTTTATAAAACGTCTGATGTTGAAACAGGAGTAAAGGCAGAAGGTATCAAACAAGAAAGCGGGTATGTATAAAGATAATGAAACAAATTCCTTAAAGGAGGTAAGAGGAGATGAGAGAGAGGGGGGGGGGGTAAAAAGAAGATTGAGGGAGTATATGAGGAGAGAGAGAGGTGTTGAGTGCCGTTTAAAAAGGAAGGGGTTGGTTAAAAGTGGGGTGGGGTGCGATAAACTTAAAGTGGGTGAGATGTTTTTTCTTCTCATTTCCTTCCTCCCTTCTTCACCCTTTTCTCTACAGTTGCTATGGGAACGCGAAGTAGCATTAAAAAAAACCCTCTCTCTCTCTCTCTCTTGCTCTCAGTGTTATCTTTTGCCGTCCTCCATCTCTTTCTTCGCGAACGGTAAAATTACAGATGACGAAATAATTGGAAAGAGAGAGACATGCACTATCATAAGGTAGAGGGAGGAGGGGGGTGGGGGAGTAGAAAAAAATGGCGAGGACAATCAAAAATCAGAAAAAATCGAGTGGCGCGGAAAACGATAAGGAAGGAAATAGAGAGAGAGGGGGGGAGAGGGAGAGAGGCGAGAGATATGTGAGACGGCCGAGGATAGTAAAAGACGAAGGCGATAGAGGAGCAGCGAAGGAAATTAGGTGATCCAGAAATTCCAGAGGAAATGAGGATTTTTTGGTGGAAAAGTTTAACGGAGGTATGGGGGGGGGAGTGAAGGAGTGGGGAGGGGGGAAAGAAGGAAGGAGATAGCGGTTGTAACGGGAGAGAAAGGGTGGGGGGGGAGTGGGGGGAGGGAGGGAAGAGTGCGATATATAGAATGAGGAAGGATGAAAAAAGTAGGAAATTACTGCAAAGAGATAAGATTAGAAGGAGGAGGAGAAGGAGGAAAAAAAATTGCGCGCGGACGGAAACCGCGAGCGGGAAGGTTTCATCTTCCGATCTAGGAAAGGAATTTATTTCTCCCGTGGAGTTTATTGGACTGTTCTTAGATGTTTTTTTTTTTTTAAGGATCTTGCTACGGAGGAGGACGCGAGGTCGAAGTCTTCGCGGACGAAGAAGGATTTTTCGTACTTCCTGTTCCATTTATTTTTCTTCCTCTTTTCTCTCTCACTCGGTCGATGGTAGCGGGGAGAATTATTAATATGGTACTTTTTTAATAACAAAAAAAGAATGATAGAAGGGCGTTTTGATTGTCGTGAGGTGGAGGAAAGTAGGGTGTAGAGTGAGTGAGTGTGTGTGAGAGAGACAGACAGACAATGAAGGAAATGTCCGCTAAAGTTGCGTCTCGATACGTATTCTTGCTTGTGATTGGCGTATATCCCTTGATCCTTGCCTCTTCTTTGCTCGCATCCTCCTCCCTTACTCTAGCTTCTCCTCCTCCCAAGTGGAAACAGTTAAGAGTCCCGCACGTACGCGGGTGTCGGACGTGAGGGAGCGGGTTGGACAGAAAGTGGGATTTCCTGAAGAGGGTCCCGTGAGGGAAATTTTATACGGAGTTTACTTGAGCGTTCATAAGCGCTGCGGAGGATACGGCGGAGGAAATCGATGGGCGGCATTATTAAAGATGACTGCCAAAAAAGGTCTAAAAAAAAATAAGAGAGGGAAAAAAGGGTGTTTTTTTTTCAAAAGCGTGCCCGGAAAAAAAAGTGCGTTACTTGCTCGATCTTACGAGTCGCTAACGTGATTTTTCTCGAAAGGATCGGTTTCGATAGTATTTTTTTCCGGCGACGTTAGCCGAAAAAGTCGACCAGAATGAAATTCGACGGTTTCAACCAAAGATTATTGTCTACGAGTTTGCCGACCAGGTTGATTTCCGTTGAAGTTGACGTAAGACGATGCAACTTATCGACGCGGAAAATGATCGGATTTTATTGTAACGACGAGATTTTCTTTTTTTTTTTGGCAAATCGCGATCTTTATTTTTCTTTTTCTTTCAAGGAACCGAGACGGATAACTTTTTTCTTACGCTTTCGTGAAATTCGATCGTCTCCATGGGAACAGACAACAACCGGTACGCAGCCACATTATCGGGAGGATGTATCGTACGTGATTCTCCGTTTGGAATACCGTGAAACATTCTAAAAAAAAAAAAATAGGGTGCGCCATTGGGAGGGACATACAGAGAGAGAGAGAAAGAGAAAGATATAAAAGAAGCGACCAAAAAGGGGGACGCGGAAAATGTAGACGGTGGACGAGTCTAAAGTTTGATAATGGAAAAAATGAAGGAGGCTTAAAAAGGAAATGAAAACTTGTTAGGGCACTATGAAGAGAATGGAATTTTATATTTTCTGCGAGGATACAAGATACTGCATAATAGGAGACGACGTAATGAGGGGGATGCGAAAGGGGGTGGGGGTAGATATTGGCGGGGGAAGGGATGGGAGGGTGAGGGTAAATTGGAAAAAAAAATGAAGGGAAAACAAGACCTCTCGAGAGATAAGAATGCGAGGGAGGATAAAAATTCGCCAATGGCACGAGGCTTATTTATGTAATTAAGAGGACGAAAGGAGCGGTACAACTACTTGAACGGAATTCTGGAGAAGGAGATTCAAAGAAAAGGAATGATACGAAATGATAATAACGCGAATGCCGTGGTAGTGTAAAGCGTACCCAAAAGTACTCCCTTTAAAACGCATGAAAATAGCATTAGCCGCGGACGTAATTTCGTTTGTTCTACTGAATATTTTTTCAGTGGCGGCCATAGTCAAAAGGTTTTTGTCTCAACTTCTCCAGCTTCGTTGCCCTCCCAAAAAACTCTTGTCTTTCTCTCTCTCTCTCTCTCACACGCTCTCTCCTTCTCTTTTTCCCCGTTTCGCGTCCATTCAAGTCACGTACGTATAAATAGGAAGGTTTTATATGCCTAGGGTGCCTTAAGAGTTGATAGAAAGTTATTCACGTAACGGCTAGCGCGTACCCGAAATACAGATAAGTTCCTCCCCCGTAATTATACTAATGCTATAGATGTATGCTAGTTTTTTGTGTGTTTTGTTTGTCGCTTCCCGTCACGCGTTTCACCTTTCTCGCGATAAAGTTATACAAGTAGGACTAATGAGTGCAAGAAGCGTACCATAAGTTAGGCGCTCTTCTTTATCGGGGCTCTGGAAGTGAAATTATACGACTTTTCGTTCTCAGGACGAATTTTACAGATTGCTTTTTCACCAAAGCTTCGCGTGCCAAGTTAAATGCTCTAGAGGGCCACGGTTTGCCCACCCCTGGACTAGAGAGAGAGAGAAAAAAATTGGAGCTTCATCAGCTGACGCAATATGAAAAAGAGCGTTTTATTTATTGTTTAATTAGAATTGTATACTTAAAATTCCGCATACGATTAGTAATATAACTGTATGGCAAAGTAACATTCAATTTCTGAAAAACTTTCTATCTCTAACGATTTGCTCAGGTTCTAAATTTGAAATTTTTGAAGGCAACCCCTGCCATCCATCGATTTTCAGAAATGGCATTATCTAGCTATATATTTTTTAAAAAATATTCTATACGCCGAATTCAACGAAGTCCTTTCATAGGATTATGTTTCTATATTGTGGTAACCCTGGTAGACTGAGCTGATTCGAATTTGTCATTTTCGACTTGTTCCGATGCAATCTTCATATTTACGACTTTTAAAATGGTTCGTGCCTGTATTGCAGATCCGTGTCAGTAAAATTTACGGTAATTGTCAATAATTAAACATCGAATCAAAAGGTGATTTTGAAAAGGGATATTTTTGTTTCTCTTTAATTTTGAATTTTAATTATTTTCTCGTATGAATATTTTTTAATAACTAAAACCATAGGAGTGGTTTTTTGCAGTAAATTGGCCACTATGATTAGACGATTCGACTTCGGTGTATCCTCTTCTACTCTGATATAAACCCTTAATACCGAATTTAATCCGGCCGGCAGTATATTCCCATGTATAGACAAACTGACAGACGGACAAACGTAAAGCGTTAATCGCTTTTATTAGTCAAGAAAGAAACGCGTATAAAATGTGTTATTCTGAATCCAATTACTTAGTAATACTGTTTATTAAGGCAGAACTAAGTAAGTTAACTGCGGCTCTTGTAGGAAATCATGATGGTATGGTAAAGAGCAATTGCGCAAAGTTGAATTTTAACATTAGAGCAACGTCACAATTCCATTGATTACTTATAATTACCGCTTTTAAGAATATTATAATATTAAAATGAATTTTTAAACATGTAGGAGAAAGGAAGAAAAAATATGAGCTTTAAAAAAGTTATCAGAGATGTTAATATGCAAAAAAATATTTTCCGCATTAACTACTACATTATTGCTGCTTTCAAATAACAATAAAAAGAACTTTATCGGTTGAATGATAAAAATATTATCGATAGTAGTAATTCTCCGATAAAAACCACGAAAATCCATCGCCATTTTTTCAGAAGAGGACAATGTATAAAATATTTCCAATATTCGAAAATATTTCTTTTATTCATTAAAAAAAACGTGAGGGAGAATCTCGTCAGCGGGAGCACGGGTGGACAAACAAAACAACTGAAGACACACAGCACGACACTTATTAGCGCTGCGAGATCAAAATCATCCCCGAACGATACACACACACACACACACACACACATATATATATATGTAGATATATGTCTCTCTTGTGCTGACGAAGGGATCATCCCGAAAGCTCTAATAACTTCTACAAAAGATTTTTTCCATCGCGGTTTGCGTGTGTGTATGTATATACGTGTATATATATATATATATATATGTGTGTGTGTGTGTGTGTGTGTGTGTGTGTACATACATAAATACACACACACACATATATACACACACACACGCCCTCTTTATGAGAGAACGCGCAAACCGCGATGGAAGTAATCTTTAAATCTTTCTCCTATATTGAAACCTGTTATTTTTCTCACACGCGAACACACATAAAAGAAGCCGCCCTATTGTCTGAGGTGGGGAGAAAAAAGGGATAATGAAGAATTATTCGAAAGGAGAAATGGGGAAAGAGAGAAACGGAGGAGGAAGGGGGAGAAGAGAGAGAGAGAGAGAGAGAGAGAGAGAGAGAGAGAATGATACAGAAGTCGGGTAGGAAAGAAACAAGTTTTATAGGATGTGGATCAGAGAGAAAAGAAAAAGAGAGTTTGGATCGGTGAGGATTAAGAGGCGAAAAATGGTTTCGTATATAAAAAAAAAGGATAGCAATAATGGATTAAGAGGGATTCCCCATCCTAACTGCGTTCCTTCAAAGGCATCTCTCTCTCCCCTCCCCGACATTTCCTTCTTCCTCCTTTTTTTTTTAAATGCACGTTTAAGGCTTAACCTCTCTCACGCTCTTCCTTTAAAAACAACATCCGAGAGAGAGAGAGATAAAAGAAATCTATTTTCCCTCGCTTTCCGGAGCTATTTCAAATGTCTAATACGGGGAATAATAATTCCGTATAATCGTTGGGATTGCTTCGAAGGGTTTTTTATATCCCCACCCCCCCTTCCCCCTCCCAAAGAGCTCTCTATTTCCTTCTCCCTCTCTCTCTCTCTTTTGGAGAATGGAATAATTGGAACGTCGCTTAATTTCCTCCTCCCCACCCACTCTCCAAAAAAAAAAAGAAATTCCTTCCCCTACTCCCTCTCACTCATTGTTCTTCTCTGTACCGAGTCATGCAGCGAGGATTGTTTGGAGAAGACGTCTTATTTCTCCCGACGAAAAAGGTCCGATCTGAAAAGCTAATGGCTGAAAGAGACAAAAGAACCGCGTACAAAAACGACTGAATGGAAAGAAGTGGTACGAATTCTTTTTTTTTTTTAATGTTTCCTCGAAAGAAAAAAATCGCCATCGAGCGAAAAATCTCGAAAAAAAAGAACGCCGTACGACGTCATTCCATCGGGGAAAAAGTATTCCGGAGAGTGAGAGAGAGAGAGAGAGAGAGAAAAAAATGCCATTATTCGAAATGGCTTTATCATTTGGCTGGATTAATCGGGATTTGAGCTGTTAAAAAAAATATATTCCGTTTCTTTGTCTCTTAACTAATACATTTAACACACGCATATGGGTGCATCCATGTGTATGTGTTAGGAAATCTTTCCGGTGAAAATGAGTGAAGCATGATTCTTTCGGATATGTACGATTAATGCCAACATTAGTTACATAGATCTGGATAAATTGAAATCAAAACAGGTTTGAAATAATAAAAATTAACTTTATCAAAGATTATTTTAAATAACAATATTTTTCCACTTTCCGCCTCTTATTCACACGACATTCGTGCGTGCGTGTGGGATTTTAATAAGGATAAAAGATTGTTTACCAAACAAATTCAAGTTAATTACTTGCAATGAAGCATTAAAATACTTATAATACTATTTATTGATTTAAAAAGCCATGTTTTTAAGGTAGTATGTATGTTAACGTTGAAAAATATCCCTTATTTTTCCACGATAGGTTATGTCGGATAAAGTTTATGCGTAAAAAAATCTTTTTCTTTGGAACGCGTGAATCGATTTTATCTGTAAAAATATAAATATTTTCGATCGTGCGCGTATACGTAAAATAAAATGAGCATGCTTATAATACTGACTAATAATTCCACATTTATACTGCTCATTACCGCGCCGAAAAACAATAACTTTTATGCTTTCAACTGAAGTTATCACGTTATCATTTGCATTAGCTAATGGTTATAAAGTCATGCATAACTTTTATATAATCCAAATAAAATATTTTGTTAGTTTAAAAAATGCCTTTTTCTTTTCAACATAAATTTTATCTTCCGGGGTATACCACGAACTGGACGTCTGTCTGTTTTTTATTAAAGGAAGTGTTTCTGTTTCTGAAGCGTTCTCGTGTCCGCTGAAAATAGCATTAGAATGTCGAATGTTTACATCGAAATTCCACTAGTGCAATATTACTCCTCCGAATTATGTTAATATTGAGATTAAACCGACCGTATACCTATCTGATGAACATTTGCGAGGGTTATGAATTAAACTGTGAAGCTTTTGCTAATCCAAGGGACTCCGTATTTGGCCTATATACACCGGTGGTGATAAATGCATTTATACATACCGTCGGATGTAATTATCACCCGACGACAAACGAGAGCTCTTTAGCGCGGGCCTTAAACATCGACGTTTCAGTATGCTCAAAAAATTAATTACCTTAATACGTTCGCAGTTACACTCAAACTGGAGTGAGAGAGAGAGAGAGAGAGTAAGAGAGAGAAGTTGCTTCTTCAACGTTAATTTCTTCAGTTAACAACGAGAATATCGTCGATAGGGTTATTATCGATCTAGTCTATTTCACTGCGTATAAAAAAATCGAGTGATTTTGATCCGTCCTTGAACAATTAGCCTCTAATGTGACGGATTATCGCAGAGCGCGTTACGTATCCACGTTCTCACGTCGAATCTAACTGGCGACCCAATTATACGATATTTTCAGCCAAAACAAGTTTCGCGTAACACCTCTAGTACGCGGCATCTGGAGAGAGAGAGAGAGTGGGGGAGATGGAGGGAGAGAGGTGGGGGGGAGGGAGAGAAAGGGTAAAAAAATGTTGTTTCGCGACCCTGGTAATTATGCCACCCGATATTCTCATATTCGGTCTGCATTATGAAGTGTAAAAAAACCTTTTTTGGCCTCTGATGGCGACGGTGTTTTGAGAGTTAATTGGAGGAAAATTTTTGGATTACAAAATCTTGATACTTGCTCGTATATTGGAACATGTTTCTCTCGATTACAGAGAGCAAGCATGGAGAAGTATTGCAGATGGAGGAAGTAAAGAAGTAAATTATATCGTATATCATCATCATAGGTAGTCAGGCCGTAGACAGGTCCGTGATTATTCTTGGTTAAACATGGTTCTCCATATACTCCTATTTTCCGCAGTCTTCTTCATGTCTTGATAGTCCTCTTTCCCTTTCAAGTCATCTATCAGCTGAAATCTTTTCCTATCTCTTTCTCTTTTTCCATCCAGTTTTCCTTCTATCACTTCGTTAATCATGCTCTCCCTCCTCAGGTAATTTTTTTATACACACATTAAATCGGAACATTTTAAGAAATATAATTTCATAAGTAACTCATGACAGAAACAATCGCCTACAGGCAATTACAATCGGCAGCATTTCTTCGGCGTTTTTCTCTAGCCTTTTATTAAGAATCCTCATGATGATATTCGAAGTGTGTGGAGGTAGGCTTGTCGTTCTGTAGTCTTTACACAGCATTGCCTTTGGCTTCTTCTTTAGAGAGATCATTGTTACATATCAGAAATCCTGAGGCCACTCTCCCGAGTCGTAATCTTGTTAATTAGTTTCGTAATCACTTTTAGTCCTTCCGATCCCATGACTTTAAGTACCTCTACCGGTATTCCATCGTTGCCTGTAGCTTTTCTTTGTTTAGTTCCAGTATCGCCTTTTCTACTTTGTTTTTCATAATAGTTGGTCCCAAGTTGTCCTCTTCAGTATTATCCTCTTCTTCCAGTTCTATTTGTGTCGATCCTGCCTGCTTTCTGTATAGTTTCTTAACGTATTCTTCCCATACCTGTGCTATATCCTTTGGTTCTGTGACTATTTTTCCATCTGTATTCATAATTCCTTTACCACGAATTCCATTAGGCTTCTTATCTTCTAACTCCGGTGCCCTAGCATACATCATATCGTACCGTCTTAACTTCTCAATCTGTTGTATTTCCTCACATATTTCTTTTATCTAATTTTCCCTAGGTTTATCTGTTACTGTTCTCAACTTCTTGCTTAAGCGTCTATAGTTGGCTCTACCTTCTTCACTGTGAACGTTTTGTCCATTTTCTTCTCATCCATTTCCTCCAGCATTTTCTTAGTGATCCATGGTTTTCTGATTTTCTTCTCTTGCTCTTCTCTTATATATATATATATATATATATATATATATATATATATATATATATATCCATAGCGGTATTGGCGAGGCATCGAAACCATAAAAGAAACTCGATGAAATTTAAAATTTCATCGCGCGCTACGATAAGACGGAGCAATAAAAACTTGACGTTGCAAGTCCATTCAGCGAAACGGCCCAGGGTCTCTAAATAAAAACGTCTTCTGCTCTCTCACTCCCTCCGCCTTCCAAATAGAAATGCTTTGCTTCCCCGAACGGACTGACTGTACGCGACCATACCAACAACTCTCCGGGTAGTACAATAGTTGGCTCCTTTTCGCTCTGCTTCCGAGGGAGAAAAATAAAAATAAAAAGAGGAATAAAGAACGAATGTGTGCCCCCGCTCCGAATAAAAAAAAAGAAAGAAGGATAAATAAAACTCCTCGACACGTCCAACTCGCGCAACTACCATTGTTGCGAAAAATCGATAGTCCGAAATCGAGGTTTCGGATGGACCGTGGGCGGTTGGTTAGGTCGGTGAGGAAAGAGAGGGAGAGAGAGAGAGGAATAGGAGGAGAATACATGTTGCAGGCAACCTTATACCTTTGAAAAAATAAATAATAACAAACACGGAGACGGCGAAATACTTTCAAGGCACGCACACACGAGACAGGGACGCACGGCTTGCGAGAACGTCGGACATTACAGCGGCATTGCCGCGATGTCCCAGCGCGATTATACGCCTCACTCCGCCTTGCGCTTCTGCACCACGCCGGGCGAGAGGGTAAGTTCGGGTTGCCTGCATAGCAGGATAAGAGCAGGAAGGAAAGCAAAGGAAAGGAAAAGGAGCATGATTCATACCGTAGGACAAAAATGAAGGGAAAAAATCCTCCAGTAGATTGGATTGATATTGATTTCTCTCCTCCCTCTTTTCATCCCATCCCTCCCATATTGGAACTAAATCCTTTCCCCCCCCCCCACTCCTTTTGGCGTTCTCTCTATTTTATAGGATAAAAACCTTTCGGTCCACGCCAGATCCTTTCCTCCTACCCCCCACCAAACCCCCCTCCACACCGTCTCCCACCCCTTTCAAAAACATCCACAGTGGAATTGCGAACCTACGCCCGGCCCTTTCAAAAGGATCCTGGCCACGAACACGCGACCGCCAAGTTCCGAAAACCGTTGTGATGGGGTCATTTCTTTGATGGGCACATCCCCTTTCTATATCCCTCAATCTCTAACCCTATTGAGTTCCCTTTTACAGCACATCGGACTTAAGAAAGGGCTCTAGCTCGCAATTTCAGTGCTATGGAACGATGGGAGAAATTTCTTCTTTTTGTGTATATGTGTGCGGCGAATGGTGTGTGATTTTGATATTATATATATATATATATTGTGTGTGTGTATATATATATATATATATATATATATATATATATATACACACATACATACACACACACATACAGGATGAGTCAAAATTCTGTATAAACACTCCATATCATTGGGTCACCAATTAATCTTCAAGATATTGTTAAGCTATTTTTATTTTGTTAATTTATTGAAATAAACAAATAAACAATAGTTGAAAAGTTAATTGTTTATTTTATCTTTTAAATGTACAAAATTTTATTGAAATTGGTCATAATGTCAACAAAATATGGCTATTTAAAGTGTTTATATTTAATTTTGACTCACCCCTTGTGTGTGTGTATATGCATATACGTTAAAAGGCAAGAAAGAAACCTTTCCTCTTTCAATCTCGTTAAATTGGTAAGTCTGACTTCCTCCTTCTCACGGGCGAAATAATATATCGGATCGCACGGATGGAGATATAAAGAGAGGGAGGGAACAAGTTTTCCCCCAGAAAGATCCAAGAATAAGAGAGTGGGAGGAAGCTGCAGAAGTAGTAGAAGGATTGAGGGTAGGGGAAGGAACGAGAAAGTTGATACACTTGGGAACCATTTGAAAAGGCTCTAATTCATCCAACTTAAGTTTTCGGAAGGTATCTATATATGTACTTTATATTATTTTTTTTTTGTTTCATTAAGTTTTAAATCTGGCGAATACTCTTTCATTTAACGCTTCTCGTTCGATCGAAGCGCGAATCTCGGTATCTAAAGTTGTATAATTACGGTCGAAACCTTCTTTTTGCAGCAGATTTTCGAAGTCGATCCTTATTGCTATTATTATTTTTTTTTTCACCATTTTGCTTTAGATATGGCGTAATACTTTTTTTTAGACTTTGCAAGGTAAAGGTTAATGGATTCCAAGCATTTCTGTCTTGGTAACGATGTGGAATTCATACCTTACTTTCCTGAAGTTAACCTTAACTGTGCCATAAGCCCATAAAAAAAATCAAATACTCTCTATAAAGCGACGTGAAAATAAACGACTACTTTTAACTAGTGGTGGATTTTTTACGGAACTGATTAATTGGAATTTCGTTTTGAAAACATTTACGTCAAATATAAAGTTATATTAAGCATCAATTCCTTTATGCGTGAATATTTTTTAAACCACCGAGATACGTTAACGCAACGCTGCGGATGCCGTTAAAAAAAAAAAGAAAATCAAAACAGATCAAATGAACTTTCGCAATTTATGCCTCAAAAATCGACATTTACCCCTACGATGTCCTAGTTGCCATTCAGTGGGTCTATAAAGGTCGGTACTTACCATAAATGACCACCCTTTAATATCCGGGCGGGTCATATGAACACATCGTAAAATTTATCGATTTCATTTTCAAATTTGGCAACGGCGTCTCCCTTGTTACGGCGTCCCCCATGATCGCGGGAGCGGTGCGAAGCCATTGTCTTGAATGACCAATGGGTTAAAGGGGACTCACCCACGACCACCATTGTTGCCGCTTTGATCTCGGTGTGGAAAGATGGGGCGTCGGCCGACACCTCGCACTTGTAGACACCCGTTAGCTCCAGTTGCACGTCGCTGAGGACCACCTGGCGGGCGTTTGACTGCGACACCTGACGTTCGAAGGGGGAAATGCAGAGAGAGAGAGAGAAAAGTCAGTCGAATGGAAACAGAGAGAGTTTTAGTACGCCATTTTTTCTCAGTTTTAATATACAGTGATTTTTATGAATACGATAAACATTCGGAATTTCAGTGCTTAAAAGCCATATTTTTTATCACTCTTTGCAACACGTGCCTGAAATTCTGAGATATCCCTGGTCAACCTGTATTACGGATTACTACAACATAGAATCGTTTACGGCAGGGTTTTTATCAACACAAAAAATCAGATACCGCGGATTATGGTTCGGATTAATGTTGTGTAGCGGGATCTGGAATAAGCGATTCCAGATTGTTGAGCGAGGAAGAGACATTTTGGCTGGGACAAGTGATTTGTTTATAAGTTCAGATATAACAGGCAACATCATTCGATTTGTAAATATATGTGGATCATGGAGAGAGGGAACATGGGGTCTGGAGGAGGGTGCATGAAGAAATGCGGAATCCTTTCATATCACCGCGCGAACCGAATAAATCCCGGAGTTCGTTTTAAAATCGTCGCGGCTATATTCACATTACAAGGTACATTTTCGGAACGCATTCCCCCTGCCATAGAAGGGCCGAGCGTACTAAGTTCCATAATCAGTAATGCCTACAGAATGACTGTCACTGACATGAAACAAAAAAACTTTGGGATTGTAACCATCTATAAACTATCAGTCTAACGTCTAGATCGGTGTTTCCCAACCTTTTTAGAGTCGCGGAACCCTTAAGTGACTTTTCAGAATTTGGCGGCACCCCTCCCTATCCACCATCAGTAATAATCGTGGTGTGTTGAGCCCCAACCTCCATATCTCCTTTCATTTCGAAGTGCCATTGCGACGAAATGAAGGTCGACTTAACTCTGGTTTGCATTTTTGAAAGCCGACGATGGAAAATGAGGCTAAAAATGGGAAAACAGTTTATTTTTTGCGGTACCCTTCAGAACACTTCACGGCACCCAGGTTGGGAAACAACATTCTAGATAAAGGTTTCAAACACGCGGCCAATCAAGTAAGTTACTTTGTAGTGCGATACGGCGGAAACTCAAACGTAAGTCTTATAAAATATTTCACGCAACCTTTTCAAATATTCTAAGTTAATTAAGATGTGTATTTAATCATCGCTTTAAAAAATATCAGCAGTCTTAATGCTCATCACCATTCACTTACTTGCGCTTTTAAGATACAGGAGACTGTTCTTCCCGCTGACGTGCTACTTGCGTCTTCGAAGGTTTATATATATATATATATATATATATATATATAAAGCGGGTACGTGTATTTTTTGAAACCAAACGAATGAGAAGGAAGTTCGGAGTTATATTTTTTGGATGTGTCGAAAGGTAGTATTCCACCGCGAATGGCGTGGGAGACCGTAACCGATTTATCGTTATGTACATCCATCCTTACGTCTTACTTTTGAAAATATTTTTGGCAGCTAGAATGTACTACATTCCTTGATCTGTTCCTTCGAAAGTTTCCTCACGGAATCCCACCCACACCCGTCCCGGCAACTCTCTGCGGAAAGTAACGGCCACGGGCTAGAAATCCGTCATGTTGAAGGGAGACACAGTGGTATTCTTTAGTGGAAAAATGCGGTTTATTGGCATCTGTGGAAGACATGGAAAGCTTGGTGTGGAAATGTGTTGTAGGAATTCACGTCTTCTTTAACTGTTGGAAAATCTTTGTTCTTTATCCTCCGACGTTTCTTATGTGATGGAAATTTTTTTGTTATTGATTATGGATACCAACTTATAAACGGATGTCGCAAATTAAAAAAAAATACGCGGCGATTCATTTCGCAATTACTTGTTTTTTTTTTAGATACTGTCGTTTATTACGACAGGGATTAGACGTGATTGATGGGTTTTTTTATGTGTAGGTACTCTAAACGTTTGCGTGTGCGTGGTTCCGAGATTTATCATTTAAATACAAGTTAGGTTTTTAAAAAATTGCGAGGAAATTCTTGAGTTTTTCTCTCCCTCTACCGCGAACGTAAATTTGATCCTTGTGGCAAACAACGTGCGACTGTATCCTTGAATAGCTCCCTTGTTATTACTCGTTTCCACGAAGATGATTTATGACCCTTATTGAACTCCGCAAGATGCTTCCACCTGGAGCACACCTGAAGAATAACGTAGTGAATGACGGCAGGTGCCGTGGTAATAACTCTTCAAACTCTATAATGGTCTCCGTTACGTCACTACGGGTGGCGATAAACGTAACGTGTAGTTCAGCAGCATTAAGGTTTTTTTTTTCGCGTTCCTATCGGCGAATATCCTAGAAATATATCCTTAAGGTTAAAAAAGAATTCGGCGATTCAAAGTTACGTAACCATCTTGAGATTATCGGATTGAATGAATGTGAGTTTTTGAAAACCGGGATTCTGCGAGCAAATAAAATTTTCCAAAAATGTGCTCGCTATTATCTTTAATTTGTTGGATAATTTATACTTGTTTTTTAAGCATAAGAAATTCATTTTAACATGAAAGAGAGAATTTAATTAAAGTTATTGAACCGAGTCTGATAATTTCATAAATAACATCCTATTGATTTTACATGAGTAAATATATGTCAGTTCTCCAAAATATTACCATGTAATGACTCTAAGGTTTGTTTGTTTTAGATAGTAATTGTTTATATTACAATATATTACTAAAATTACACTTTACGAGTTATGTTTCTAGTGTGAATAATTTACAGTAGAGGCCACATAAATTGCATCATCCTTCCAAATTAATATATTTCTATTGTAAGACTGTGTAACTTTATTACAATATAGTAATTGATGAATATTGCAGCTATTCAATGTGTAGTGAATCATGTGGTGTAATATTGTTGCGTCATATTGCGCAATCTTGGGATGGCATTATCCTTTCTTTAAAAGCAGGTGTATCATAGCAGGAGCAGTCAGTATACCCTGTTTGTGTGACGTGGCACCATGGCTCCGCACGTGCAGCTAACACCTAAAAAAAAGTGTTATTGTCACTTTAGATAATGAAGGCCTTTCAAGTCGCCGAATCGCAGCAAGAGTTGACTGTAATCAGTCCTCAGTGTGCCGACTTCTTAAAAGGAAACACGAGACAGGGGGATGTTAGGAGAAAACCTGGAACAGGACTCAAACGGGTCAGTACTCCATCCCAGGATAGAGTTTTGAAACGTTTGTGCCTACCTGGTCGTCGAGCAGGGTCAGTGGACTTAAAAAACATGTGGGAAGATCATACCGGTCTTTATGCAAGTGATAGACTTTGTGACTGCGGTCTGAAGTCCTATAGGCCTCGTAAGAAGCCATTGTTGACTTCTGCCATGAAGAGGAGACGACTTGCATGGGCTGAGGAGCGTGTAAAGTGGACAAATGTGCAGTGGGATTCAGTAATATTCTCCGATGAATCAAAATGTAACCTCCATGGATCGGATTGTAAGCAGTATGTTCGGCGCAGAAGTAATGAAGCCTATCAACCTGACTGTATTGAGGTAACTGTCAAGTTTACAGTAAGTCAAATGATTTGGGGCTGTATAACAAGCAAAGGAGTTGGTAGACTAAAGTTTGTATAAGTTAATGCTGAGGCCTGCATAAATATTTTGTAAGAATCCCTTAGACCTGTCATTAGAGACAACTTTCAGCAAATACGGAACTGCATTTTTCAGCAAAACTCTGCCCCATATCACACGGCCAGACGTGTATGCCACTGGATTAATGAACCAATCAATTATCCACAAGGTTTTAGAAGAGAAATCCAACAATTCTTTAAACTTTTTTTACAGGTGAAAAATTATATCCAAACATCTTACATCAAGCTTTTAGAGTAGCCAGGAAATAGTCCGGAACTTAATCCGATTGAAAATTGTTGGCGAGTTATGGGCAGCAAAATTACACATAAAAAACCTACAAACAAGAGGGAATTGCAAGAAATAATAATTCGTGTGTGGTACCATGAACTTGGGGGTGATTATGTAAAATATCCAACACACTCAATGCCTGACAGGTGCAAATCAGTAATCAAGGCACGTGGAGGGCCTACTAAGTATTAATAAGTTACAAAAACATGTGAGAGCAAAGGAATACTCTCTATTTTGGTTAATTTTTAGTCATATGTCATTTTTTTATCTTTCAGTTCAAGCAAGATAAAAGTTTTGTTATTACGCCTTTACTGCCCAAAAGTGCTACTCTTGTACGTTTCAGGAAGTTAATAAAACAAATGTATATAATTACAACTTGTACTACTTCTTTGATAGAAACAGTATTTTTAGTCCGTAATCATGCAGAAAATACCATCAGGAAAGAAAGCCAGCCACTCCTATACTATCAGCAACATGTCATGTAAACTTTCGTTAAGTGATGCAATTTATGTGGCCGCTACTGTATAGTAGAAGCAATTGAAAACTTTTATTATCCACTGTAGAATTAAATATGTTATATATTAGTTATATTTCCTACCGTGGCCCATTTAATCAAGTTAGCGAGTGCTACGTTTTATCCGCTTATAGGAAAAAACTTATGAAAATAAATGTACTGATATGACCGTGGAGAAAAAAAAGAACTATTTCAAATCGGTAGAACCTTTGAACACAACAAACTGAAACGTACTGCAGAAATTTACGCTATTTACTCGTTTTGCAGTGGTCTCGAGGAAAGTACATTGAATTTGGAACAAACACGTATAAATATGCTCGACTTATGAGGTCACATCAAACCCATTAACCGTGAATCCACAAACAGAATCCATTATTTCGGTTCGGAAGATACACGCCAGGGGGAAGTGTACGTAGTGGGGGGAGGGAGAGGGGGGGGGGGGAATAAACAAGACAGTCAAGTAAAAGAAAAAAAAGAAAAGGGTCGGATCAAGATCATGCAGTCGTATACTTCAGAACACAACACAAGTTTAAAAGCCACCTCCGCGAGCTGAATATGGATCACGGACCCTCTCCACCTCTTCTAGCCCCTTTGGAATGGGGAGATATAGACCGTGTTGGAAAGGGGAAATAGAAATTATAAAGAGAGGAGAGAGGGAGGGAGGAAGAGAGTTAAGGTCGCCGCCCAGTTTCCCGAGTTTTGAAATAGAGAATACAGTAAAACCCCGCTATACGTTGCCCCGCTATACGTTGTTTCGCATATACGTCGCCAATCAATTAAGGAACATGTTTCGTTATAAGTTGTGTCGCTTCGCATATACGTCGTTTGTGAAGTAGTAAAAACAAAAATTCAGAAATTCCAACTGCGGTGCATAAATTATAACTGTAACAATAAAACCTCTCTATTCGGCTTTTAATTTCATGTTTATTATTATTTATATGAATTAATTTAATTCATGTTTATCAACTCGTGTAATATCATACTCAGAATAAACATTTGCTGGCCATGTGTTTGAGAGATCACGATGGGTTAGATGGTTCACAAGATACACAGGGGATAAAAGGGACTGTCCCAGTTTTCATGACTATAAGAGAGCTTTGTGAACAGTTGTGTCTAACATTATGTGTGTTTACGTTTGCGTTGATATCTCATGAGATATTGAATATATAGTTTGGATTGCGAAACCTGCTTCAGAAGTACTCTAAAGTGCGTATCAGTGTACGTGTAAGTAAAAAAAATTTTATGCTCCATCACACTATAGACAATTATTTTCGGTGATTTCTGAATTTATTATTGCAATCGGTTACTTGTTGTTACGATTAAACGTATATTAAACCCTTGTCGCAGTGGGTAGTAAACACATAGTGGTAACATACTATGTCCAATGTACTGTATTGATATGTATTATTTGGGAAACAAATGTGTCACAAAATATCCGCCAGGAACGTAACCCCTAACTTTTATCATATTTCTTATGATAATCTTTGTTTCGCTATACGTTGTTTCGTTATAAGTCGCATTTTTCAGGAACACATCTCCGACGTATAGCGGGGTATTAATGTAATGGCATTCTGGAAATCAAGAAAAAAACTCACGTCCACGTTGACCCCGGGCTGAGGGAACACCTTGGACGGTGGCGCCTCCTTTGGGACGAAGCGGTAGAACTCCTCATCTCCCCTGTACCACTTGAGAGAGTAGAGAGGGGATCCCTCCAGGTCGTATTCGCAGAGCAGGCGGGCCCTGTCGCCCCGTCTCACGGCCTCCGGGACCTCTATCCTGACATCCCTCAAGGCGGATGCCCCTGGAGCGAGGCCTGCGAAGGCCGAGAATATAAGAGAGAGAGAGAGAGAGAGAGAAACAATTAGCGAGGAGGAATAAAAAAGGAGGATGAGACATTCAGTTGACTTTGCATGGTCGGATTGGCGAGGGGGAAGAATTCGTGAGTGATACAACAAAGCCGAAGAAAGGACTCGACAATGGCCGACTCTCCTACACATACACAAAAATACACCCACTTCATAAGCTTTATATTCTCGCAGGAGATAATTATTACAACTTTATGCAAAAATGTTTAAAACTGTCGAAATATTAGGTTTTGTGAAATGTAGTTTCGGAAATGCAATCGACAGATTAAAATCATATTATTGCTTCGCTTATTTAGATGACAGTATGCAATAGTACCTATAGATAAAGAAACTGAAGCGTATATAAAACGTTATAACTTTTCAAGGAAAATCTTTAGTTATTTTACGTCATGGCTGTAATAAAACGGACAAAATTTGTAATGCTCCATTAACTGTCAGCCATTTTTCGAAGACAAATTCAGAGTAGTTGCTTTTCCAGTGGAAATTCTTCGATAATTATATGGGCAGGGCAATGTGTCCTCTCATATAAGTTTAAGTTGAAATAATTCCTTTTATAAGTAAGCATATATTATACCTCCAACATTGATTTTCCGGATTTGAGCTTAAATCTCTAAACTAAATTATTTTCAATTTTGATTTCTAATCAGCTTAAAAGGTTTAAAACGAACGAAAGTATTTCTCCCATATTATCAAAATCCTCTCGGAATTGCAATGCAAAGATTTTAAACAAATATATAGGGCAATGGGTAATCAATCTCCGCCACAGGCAAATACGACCGGAATATTTTTATTTCTGCTCCTTTCAGGCGGCATGATATGGTGCCATGGATACTTTTGAGTAGAACGCAAACAAAGATACGAGTCGAAGAGACGCTTTTTTTGCTCGCGGGGCATGAAAAACTGAGGATAACTTGGAGTAGAATTCTTATTCTTTATATGCGTGAACGTGTGTTTGTGTCTAAACAGAGAAAGAGATGTAATCTGTAATATAATATACATTTTAGATACCTTTGCTGAGACTCTCGAATATTTTTATGGGTCGCTACCATTCGACGTGCAGATTTATCTGTTATTCGTATCCCTTGAAAAAGTTCTCCGAGGTCCTCAGTATTATTTTCCCACTTTAGACCAAAAAATGTATCAAACAGGAGACAAGAGAAAAACTCATATCCGTATTTCCTTTCACTCATTTCCTTCAACCTTAAAAGCTTATCAAATTCCGTTTCAAATTTTTATTTTGGCCGCTCCTTTTATTTTCATCATTAATTTGCTATTGTGATATCACATACACCGTTGTCTCGCACGAAAAACGCACGCTATAGTTAATCCAATGGTCTTTGTCATTAAATGAAAGCCTTCATTTTGCCGTTGTTTAGAACGCTGCGTGATGGTTTGTTTATTTGTTACCGGGTTCCATGAATAAATTGCGAATGAATGAATGGACGAACGATACGACGAGGGTTCCTTTTAAATGAAATAACAACTCTCATTCAAGGATAAAAATATTTCAGTACCTCTTTTATTCGCTTTTTTAAAATTTCGCATTCATTGTGACACAACATGCGAATGCGTTGATTTCGACGATAATTTGTAAAAGCACACGGAGAAAATGAATTAAATCCTACAACAGTAGAGTTCACGAAAACGTCGTTGACTTCGAGTAGAGATATCTCTCAGCCCCTTCTTATAAAAAACCGTAAACAATTCCGATCGAAATCCGTTTACAGGATAAAATACACTCGAGTAGTCGGAAACGAATAGAGGAAATCAACCCGATTAAACACTGAGGAGGGTAGGAGGGGAGGGGGAAACACGCGGATTAAATCTCTACGGAATTCTGTCTTCGCGCGGAAAGACCCCCTCGAGGCACTATGCAAAAAACAATATCCAACAGCAACCCTCAGGCGAATCATTATTCCGCACACATCCACGGGAGAAAAGGGGGCGCTGGTAACGTCATAGTTCTCCCACCTTCTCCGTCCCGTCTCTAGGTGCCCCGCGGTTGCCTCACTACTGGGAATGCCTTAGTGCCCTCTCTCTCTCCCCCCACCCTCCTCCTCTCCTCCACCTACCCAACTACATACCCTTTCCCTAAAATTCACCGAAAAGGGGGAGGGGGGAGGGGAGGGGCTTCCCCACCCTCACGCGCCTACTCAGATCTCAAAAGAATGCCGTCGCAATTCTCGCCGCCGGCGTCCGAGAAATTCCACATCACGAGGGCGGGGATGGGTGGGGAAGGGGCTTTAGTACCGCCCCTCCACTAGTACAAAAAAAAATAAAGAGGTGGAGAGGGAACAGGAGTGAGCTCGAAGGGATGGGAGCGAGTTTGGAAGCCGAGAAGAGTAGAGAGATAGAGAGAGGGCGTGCGGATCATTACGAACCAGAGCGAGGCCTTGAGGGAGGTCTAAAAGGGAGAGAGAGACGGTGGGAGAGGAAAGTCCAGCGTGGGCGGCGGAAAAAAGAGAGATGGAGGATTAAGGAGAACGTCTTTACCGACCCCCGTTCTGACCGGTGGTCCATGGAGTACATGGAAGAGGAGGGGGGGGGGAGGGAGGGCGAAGAGGAGGATGTTTTGGAGGAAAGGGGGGGGGGAGAGGGAGTGAAGAGCGTGAAATAAAAGGCCTCGAGGCTAAAGGAGGAAAAATAAAGAGGGCGGGATGAAGAAGATGAAGGGGGGAGGGGGGGGAGGAAGGGAGGGCGACGTAAGAGTTAAGATGGAGGGTCTTAAAGGAACGAATGGCCTGAAGGGTTTCTTGAAGAGGGAGGAGAGAGAAAGATAGAGAGAGAGAGGAGGATACTGTTTCATTCGCGCATCAAGCAAGAAAGGAGAGAAGGAGATATTTTACCCCAAGGAGGACGAAGCAGCTCCTGTCCCTCAAGGGTGTAAGGAAAGGGACCTTGTCTTATATTCACAGTTGGTGAGGCGAGGAGTGTAAAAGTTGTTTGGAGGGGGAGATTGAGGAGGGAGAGAGGGGGGGAGGGGGAGGAAAAAGGGAATTTCGGAGAATGAGGCCGAAGGAGAGAGAGAGAGAAAGAGAGAGATACGTACGTTGAGTGGGAGAATAGAAAGACAGAAGTTTGCAAGAGAAAGGAGATATTCGAGAGGAGAAAGATGGATAGAGAGGTAAGAGAGAGAGAGAGAGAAATGGAGGGAAAAAAGGATATAAAAAAGACGGGAAGTTCGGCGAAGGGAGAAGATAAACAATAGGAAACAAGGCTTTATTGGGCAACAATGAGGTTCCAAAGTGCCCCCTTTTGTAAGCTCATGTCTGGTCGACGCCGCGTAAATAATGAAATACCGATGTAAACGTTGGAGTCTGGTCGTTTTTTCTCGTTTTGCCCGCGCGCGCGCTCTCACGGACGCGTCGATAAAATGAATAACGAAAATGGAGCAGCAGCTTTTCGCGCTGCGTTTTGGTCATAACGAACAGAACTGCCGGGCTACTTCCGATCTCGTTAAAAACAACTACGCGAAGGTGTTTATGTAATTGCGCGACGCGTTTTCCGTCAAAGATATTCGGAGGTCTCGGCGAGGACCTGATTGAAATGATGGTTATGGTGAAAGGTTTATAGTGTGTGCACGTACCTATACATATGTGCTTGTGGAAGAGGAAAGGGATATCGAGGGCGACTAGGCGTTGAGGGAAGCCCAGTTTACATTTACCAATAGGAGAGGTTTGTCGAAGAGACATGTTTACACACACGGAATGAAGAACTTTCGGGATGATCCTTTCGTCAGCATAAGAAAGCGAACTTATCCATCCTTCAACGTCTAGCTGCCATGGATAAATAAATAAATATTTATGTGCGCATGGGAATTTATGTGTATTTATACTTTAATGCAGATGTGCCTATGTGTACGTACATAACGTAATTCTGCGTGCGTATTTATTTTTTCTATACACTGTTGCAATTCTTCGTATCTTCTTTTGATGATTATGTTACTCGAGAGGTTTATTTTAGAAATACGTTACCGAGCGTAAACGAAGCAAGCGTAATATTTCAAAATAAACTCACATTCCTTGAGGGCAGTAAGGTAGCATTAGGAGGAAATGGAAACGCGGATAAACAGAGTATTCGAGGAGGATGCTGAAAATATAGGGAAACGTAGCGATGGAATAATTATGAAATATTTATCGAGGAATGGTAGCTGAACTGATATTACGTAGAGAAAGGACAACAAATGGCGATATTCTGGGAATGTAGTAGATACTATAACTTATGAAATACATTACGTTAAAACGTAGTAAAAATAAGATGAAAGAAAACAAAATTATTATAATTGATTGAAATGGAAAAATCGTGGCGTAAGATGAAGTAATGGTTAAGTTAACAAATGCCACAGCAAAACGAAATGGGTATAAAAGTGTTATTAAATGGCGAAAGGGACATATTTACTATGCAGATTTCATCGTTATTTCATTAATTTTTCGAAATATCCGCTCGGAATATTAAACACATCGCATGAATTCTTCCAGGGAGGCATTAATATCATAGTGTGTGATGTAATGCCAATAAATCTGTATTAGTTTACTATAATTTGTGAGAAAAAAATTTCCACCGGCATCTTTAATATGCACGTTGACTTATTATTACCTTTCATAAAATTGTGATAATCTATTAGCTGGAGCTACGGTTCCTCCGTAGGACGCAGTAAAACACTCAAATAATCGTATTAATTTACATGAATGCAACGGAAAACTAGCAGACGGCTGCAGCGGCAGTTCTACGGATACTTTTCTCCGCCAAAATACCGCACGAGCCTAAAATTCCTTACGGTTATGGATCGCAAAATCCGTAAAGCTTTCGACGCTAGGACTTATAATAACGAAAATGAGTACTTCACCATTTTAACGGATCGACCTTATTTTTCGAAAACATTTTTTTAATCGGAATGTTTTATCGCCATACTCACATAATGGCGTAATTTGTTAACTCGCAAATCATGCGAGGTTCTCTCTCTCTCTCTAACTCTCTCCAATAGCGAGATGCAGTGAAAAAAAAACTGCTCCGAAATGTCATCTTTTGCAGAAGGCATCGTGCTGCTTCAGCGAAAACTCTTCTATCGACTTGCCAAATAAAAATTTAAAAAATGATACGCGCGCGCGCGCGCGCCATGAGTCTGCTCCTGCACTCGTGTATGAAATTTATCGCCAAAAACAAAACACGACCGCCGCGCGTAGCGGCCATGTCCTATTCTTAAGGAGAAATAAAAAACACGGGATGTAGTTATTTACTCTCGCGGAGACCAAATTCATTCGGACGCATCGCATAAAAAAAAGTCGAAATTTCTTTTTCCCCGGAGTTTTATCATACCCTCCCCCAACCCCCCTTGCTGTTTCCTCCCTTTTTTCCTCTCTCTATCTCCAGGGTTTGCAGAGGAAGCACCTTCTTATCCCTTCCATAAACATAAGTCAAAAGTAACTTGGAGATAGACCGGATACGAACCGAGCACCCGAAAATCGGAAGGCGAGGAGAGTAAAGGAAAGAAAAATCCTGACCGTTTTTCTTTTGCCTCCGGGGCAAGGAGATAGAGAGAGAGAGGGAGAGAAAAAAATAAGAAACGGACCGGGATTTCGAACGTATGGAAAAAGCCCCAGATTGAAATAAAAAGATAAGAAAAAATACGAGAGCGAGAAAGAAAAAAACAATAAGGAAGGGAGGGAAAAAAAATACACGCGGAAAGGAAATTTTCGAATCGGAACGGAAAACAGATTTAAGAGAGAGAGGGAGTATATGAGAGTAGGAAGGAAGGAAGGAAGAGGAAGAAGGTGGAAAAAAAAGGATGCATCAGGAGGTGAAGGTTTATGGGAAGAGCTCAGGAAGAAGAATGGGGTCGGGAAAGGGAGTAAGAAAAGGAGAATAGGAGATGGAAAAATAAGAAACGGGTTAAGAGGCAGGGATGAGGATGTCCTTAAGGTTAGTCGGAAGGGATGGATTTTTTTTGGGTAGGAATGAAGAATGAGAATCTTTCTCTCTCTCTCTCTGCTTTATCCATTGTTTTCTCTCTCTCTCTCTCCTTCCCCTACACTGCCCATAAGACCTTCTAAGTCCTTTTACCTTCTCCCTTTTCCTCTTCCTCAAAAAATATATTTATGTGTAGCTTCTTTTTATTTTTTGACAAAAGTTCGCCTTGGTGCTTGTGAATTGCCGTCGGTGGATTGTAAGAAACAAATTTTGGGATTATTATTTTTTTTTGTCATGCGCCGCTCGTAATTGGACGGGAGTTTTCAGCGCGCTCCGTCGGATAAAAAAATACGAGCTCGCGCGTCGATACCTCCATATCTGTTGATAGAGCGAAAATAAAATAAGTGCAGGATGTTTTTAAATCCGCGTGACAGAGGCGTGTGAACAGATTCACCGTGTATGTATATATATATGTATATATATATATATATATATTGGCGGTGACAAAAGCAGTTGCAGACAAATAAATCTTTCAACTTGTGCGAATTTACCATGCCTGTATTGTAAAAAAAACCTACGGATTATGTACATAATCTGCAGGCGCTTTTGCTATAAATTCTCATCTAATACTCCACTGTATCTCTTTATTTTCTAAATGAAAAAAAAAAAACAAATAGGAAGAGTAATGATGATCTACCGAGAAAACAATTCAAACAAGCGAAATGTAATATTTAATAGCGCATTCCTATGCTCTAACCTTTTCTCAGGATGTCGTAAAAATGTCGTGTTATCCATTTGAATATCTTCCCTCCCCTCCTTTTCAATCATAAGCCCCTTTTTGCTCGCTCGGCGGCGTCAATTCTCTTCCGTCTCAGCCTCTCGTTTAAGGATAAAAAACAAAAAAAAATCAACAAGCTCTTATTCAAAGGACTTTTGACGGCCTTCATTCCAGGATCTTGGGCTTTCTTTTTTTTGTTGATATAATCCCATGAAAAGAGCAGCAGACAGATATGTTGCTTACATCCGACATTTCGCAATAAATCCCTTCAGGAGGGGAAAAAGTGGAATCTTTTTTTTTTTATACGGTCCGATCCGTGGAGCGAAAGAGGGAAACTTCAATCATCATCCATCCCTCCCTCCCTATCTCCCTCTTCTTTCATTTGGAAGTCACTTACATATCGAACCCTTTTAACACCGTCCATTATTTCCGTCCTTCCCCCGATGACTGTATTGCCTTCATTCAATACTGAAAAAAATCCCCTCTGTCCTCCACCTTTCTTCCCTCCCCTTTTCAATTCAGATCGCACGATAACCTCAGTCACCCACGAGAGACTGATTCAATATGCGATGGAAAGGGACACCCACCGAGTCCCCCAAGGTTCCAGTCTCTCCCCACACATCTCTCTCTCTCTCTCTCTCCACATATCCTTCTCTCTTACCTTCTATCTCTCTCTCAAAATCTCTCTTCCATTCCTCCCTCCTTCTCTCCCACTCTCTCCCTTCATCCCGAAACACAAAAAAATATTCGTATCCAACGCCGGGAAAACGCGCATTGAATTCCCCTTCTAAGTCAAGAGACACTGAAGCGAGCTTTATCCGATTTGTGACAATTTTCGAGATCGACGCAGCATCGGCATGGAAAAGGCCTTTATACACAGCGAGGAAACGCTTCCTCCTTTCGTTTTTTTTATTTTTATATATTCGTCTCAAAATGCCTACTCTGACTTCTCTCCCATCACCACCCCTCCCCCCCCCCCCTCCCACCTCCCCACTTTTACCCTCCACCCACCCGCATATTTCCTTTCAGGGGCTGCTGGGTGCGCGCGGGCATATGACGACCATGATACGCAGTTCCTATTCGATAACAAATTTCTAGGAATAAATATCGCCGAGGAATGAAAAGGTTAGGTTTACGGAAAAGAAGCGAAGTTTTTTTTTTTCTGTGTGGGCGAGAGGGATTCGGAGGAAAATTGAAATCCTCTCGGATGATGGAAAATTAGGGTTAAAAAAGACTAGGTAATAAAAAGCGGAACGACTGATACGTTTGAACAATGCTTAATTTTTTGAAAAATAGGATTATAAAAGTAAATTCCGTAGTAGTATCGGTACTGAGAGAGAACTTTTCAAACAGATGCTTTGCGTATAAAAAAGTATTCCGATTTTACGGCACTGATTCAGCCTTGAACTTTTGCTTGTTCACCCAGTGAGGTGATCCAGCGTAGTGAAACAATGTGAATGCGCCATGCATAATTATTTTTTGCAAAATAAGGCCTTGGCATATGTAAGTAGGCTATTACTAAATTATTACATTCATTCGTGTAAAATTCAGAAGAGTCAGAATGAGAAAAAACGAAAACTTTTTTTGTGTGCCTGCTAAAATTCAAAAGTTGAAATGATTTTTAATTTTAGAATTGAGTTAAAATAAAAAATGCAGCGAAATTTGTCAAAAAATCTTTTACGTACTCCATATATTAAATAAACGTTTATACATTTTCATTATTCTTCGCCCTAAGAAAATCTTTCCGACTTATCTGACATCCGACATTATGGTGACGTCACTCAGCCAATTAAACCAAGTACACACTAAAGAGGAGGCAAACAAGCGCACGCTTGTCGCAGCAGCAGTATCTCCAGCAACGGGAGTCGTAAAATCCAAGCAGTGCATAAACACAGGACGGGATAGACTAAAAATACATCATAGCGGCGCCTATTATCTTTTTCCAAAAGTGGAATCGCTTCGAACAAAAGAGAAATAAAAAGGAGAGGCATAAAATGCAGACGAACTCGTCAAATCTAATAGTAAAAAACACTTCAACTATCAAAATCCCATGCATGAAGTAACAGTGTTATATGTTTATTTCTAAGCCTTTTTTTTTAGAAGTACCAATAAAACGATGCCGGCGGGATAATTTTTTTTGCCTCTTTTCCTTCCTCATCCTCTCGGACGAAAACGACCGAAAGGATTATCCCAAATCAAGTAGCAGCGATCTCATGCCGTTCAATTTTTTTCGGCCCTTTTTTTTGCTCCGGGTCCATCTATGCTTCATTCTTTATCTCCCATCCTAACATATCCAGCTCATATCCTCTTAACCGCAATGGTCTCTCTCTCTCCCTTCCATCTCTCGCTTCAGCTCTCTCTCTCTCTTTCCTATGTACTCGTATATCCCTAGGAGCGGACCATGTGACTCGCATTCCCTTCACTGCATTCACTCCTCCCTTAAAAAAAAACCTTATGGCCTCGTACCTACCTACCTCCCTCCGCCCCCTCTCTCTGCCTTCTCTCTATTCCTCCCTTTGTAGCAAAGCGCGGGCTCGGATGAATCAAAATTTATCTTGTTTGCCTAATCCGATTCCCTCAATCAGGAGCTGCGGAGAAGAGTAAAATGGACCGGGGAAATGGTCCTCTCCTCTTTCTCCCTATCTCTCTCTCTCTCCTCTCCTCTCCTCCTCTTCTTCCTGCTACTCTTACTGCTACTACCGCCACCACCACTGCCAATACCATTTTCGAACGTCATCGCCGGTGCCAGGGGAGAGCCCATCCTACGGCCGCAACGAGTTCTGTCCGTGCTCTCCGCTTCGTCGTATATGCTACCCTTTTTCCCCATCCCACACCCCCTCCCCCTCCCCGCTTACTTTGCTCTAACCTCTCTCTCTCTCTCTCTCTCCTCAGTCCCTCCTCTCTCTCTCTCTCCTGGCCATTTTCGTTTCACTCCTAGTTCCACGGGTGGCGTGTCCTCGATTCCCATTATGCGACCGTTTGAAACCCCGGTGACGGAGATGCGGTCGAAACGGAATGCGAAAAGTTACTGATCCGTTATTAGGACGGGGACATTTACGGCGTTTAATTTATGCATTAAGCCGACCTTATGTAACGGTCGCCTTTTGTTTCTGGCGGATTCCACGAAGGGTTAAAAAAAAATAAAATGAAGGAAAATTTCCAATGCGGCGCATTTGTCTTTTGTTTTGCTGGAGGGGTGTTGCAAGGATGGGAGTTCGAACATTGATGGGAGGGTTTTTGTAGTTATGCCGGACCGATTAACTGGGGGGGGGGGGAGGGGAGCGTTGTCACGTTTTATCTTTGCATTTATAAGTCAAACTTGGGTCAAAAGTGGAATCCGCGACGAATAGATTACGTTGCTTGTGGTGGTTAAAATTTATGAGGAATCATTCGTCTAATTTGGTATTTGCAGATGATTAAGCTTGATGGAAGTTGTCAGACGAGATATAAAATTACATATTTAGAGCTGGAAATTCGAATCTGCTACGTAGCACTCTAACTAGCTACTTTAGAGTCATGGGAAAACTACTAAGCCTTCAAAAAGTTACTGTTTATTTAGTTAATTAATATTTGGATTATGTGCCTCCCAACTAAGTTGCGCCATGGGCCCCTACCTTGTTACGGTACTGACAACGCAACCAGCAACTTTATTTCAATGAACTGAAATACAACTGGACTACCCCGAAGACTAATATGTCTTCAATGTCTTTATATCTAAAAAAAATTAAGTACAGATGAGTATATATCGGTAGAGAGCAAAGAAATGAAAACAATTTGCTCTAATAGGATGAGTTCTAAAAATGGATTAACAAAATAATTCATTTTGAAATTGACATTTTTCGCACTAAGCGATTTTGTCATAAGAGTGAATAAAGCTCGAAGATTATTTTTATAACAAAAATAAACAATTTGACCTTTGTTTTTTATTAATTAAACATTTTATTATTTATAGATTCAACGATCGATGGATCATAACCGAGGACGGCTGCTTCGTAGCCAAAATCAGCCCCTGTTTTGTGCGACCATTTTGTGACCATCGGTGTTACTTTTATCATCAATTGGATTCCAGCCATAAGGTCAGCTCGATGTTTCTTGCTAGGTTAAGTACATGTATTTTGCTATAAGAAAGTGATAAGACTTGCCACTGAATGTGATCAAAATGTGGAATAATGTTAACAGCAGTTAATGTCTGTTAAATTTGATATACAGTTGTTATTGCTAGCGTTATCTCTGTGTATATATAAAAGCTATAATTCCGTATGTCGCACTGTCAAGTTGGCAAATAATTAGCAATGGCCCATCCATTCTCAATTATCTTCTCACGAGTCCCTAAACCTGACCCTTTACTTGTATATGCTGTTCAAAGTCCGAAACAGCAATGCCGATTCGATTCCAAGTGTGATTCTATATTTTATGTATTTGATCTGAAATAATATAGGATTACCTATTTCGTTTATATTTGTCAAATTTATAATTCTGTGACACGAGTGCAATATTTATTATAGGTACGACGAAAAGGATACTGTTTATTTAAAATTTCAAGAAAGTTTAAAAACCTGGTTAACACAAAATCAGATTGGAATCCTAAGGTCTTTTTAATAACGGGAAATTATTACTAATCCATGGAATATTTCTGGCCTTAAGAGTCACAATCTATTTCTTTAGAATGGATAACAGTTATTCTTTTTTACTTTCTCCATATACGCAATATATGAAAAAAAATCGAATTCGAGATTTCAACGGAAATACACGTTTTGAGGTACCCTGAACACGTTTTGACCGTTTTCTCGATGATGTCTGTATGTGTGTGTGTGACAGATATTTTGTGTGCGCTCTAATCTGATCAGCATGAAATTCTATATTTTATATATATTCTTAAGATTTGAAAAGATTGTGATAGCAATCGGTCAGCCGGAAGTAACGGTTTGCTCCTGTCAAATTTTCGTTTTTCTTAAATATTTCGCTTAAAAGTGAATTTTTATCAATATATATATATATATATATATATATATATATATATATATATAAAAAGGTGGCAACAAGGTGTTGGAGGAAGCCCAGTGGACACTTACCTAGATTGAAGAGCCGCTGGGGGTGCTGAGGACACACGAAAAACACAAAAACAACACAAATATCGAGCTTTCGGGCTGATGCCCTTCTTCAGCGTCAGCCCGAAAGCTCCATATTTGTGTTGTTTTTGTGTTTTTCATGTGTTCTCAGCACCCCCAGCGGCTCTTCAATCTAGGTAAGTGTCCACTGGGCTTCCTCCAACACCTTGTTGCCACCTTTATTATTACCTTTCCTTTTCTTTAAGCATTTATATATATATATAATATATATATGTATATATGTTGTAGATGTTATTTTTTTCTACAACTCTTGTTTGAAATAAATTTTCATATGAGGGATATTTCAACAGATATTCAACTTTTTTCGAAACTGACGGTTACTGGGCAGCTCGCGCGCGTGGTAGTGACAATGGAATCGCTAGCGCTGAAGCGTGTAAGTTGAACTGTTCAAATCGCCGTATTTATTTGATTTTAGCTGACAACTTACGTATGGAGAAAGTCATGTGTTGGACACATCAATTAATTTTCTGCTTGTATTCACTTTCACTTTTGGTTTATTTATATATATACACATAAATGATTAAGTTAATGACCGTTAGAATATGGTATGAATAGACGCAGCAACATTCTGACACTGGATTATTGTTAGATAGAATAGCATTAAGTTGAGAGTAATAGCCCTATGCTGTTGATTCGTTGCTCACGCATACTAATATGCAGAGTAATATGAGAATATTTCATGCACATTCCAGCATACAAATAAAATGAATTATCGAGGAATAATTACGTTTCATCCATATTTTTATTATGTATTTTACGGCATATAACATTTCCAACTCACGGAAAGAATTTTTCCTAAGAATAAAGGAAAACTATTTTATATTTTTTTATTGAGGAAATTACAATCCTTAGAAAAAGAACAGACCATTATAGAGATACATATTTTAGAAATTAGAAGTAAAATAATGTAGTTTTTGTGGAAAATATACTCTAGTCGCCTTAAACCTAACCTCTATACTGTATTCTTCAAAACACCTTCAAATTATAACATTGACGTCAATTTCAATGAAAGGGAACATTGCTAGTATATTTTATTCATATTCCATAAAAAGAAAGTGCCATTTATTTTATAAACACTTTCTAGAAATAATTTAACCTTTATATAAATAATAAATACGGATCCATTTATCAAGCGTTATTTTTATTTATGAAATTCATCAAAATTTACCAATCGTATGATCCGGTTTAAAAGAAAGAAAATTTAATTGATACAGATATTTGAAATTCCGAATTGATTAAATAATATCATAAAATATATAAAAAATCTTAACTTTTCCCGTAATAGGTTGCTCCCATCGAAAACAATTCGAAGCCGAATAAGTGGCCGTTAAAATAAATGAGCGAGCAAAACTTTAATGCCCACTCTGCATTTTGATGCAAGCGGCTTTGTTCCTTTTCGGGGAGATAACTTTTTTTTTAGAGGGGGGGAGGGCATGGTTTAAAACGCATTGGCGAATGTTTACCTTGAATGCTTTTTAAAATAAAAATAAAATTATTTTTTTTTTAACACACAAAACTTCAGGTCGTAATTTTAATCGTATCCGAGGGGATCAATATATTTCCGCTCAATAGGAATCCAACCCTGTGGCTTTATATGGGAAGAAGTATGTTTTCAACAGGTGAATCAGTCACAATTCATAATGGCGTGGTCTGTGCCCACAAATGTTTGCCAAGCTCCCCTCCCCCTCTTTCACGGGCATTCTGCAGTAAAGGCAAAGGCCCGAACCCAACAATGAAACAAATGCCATTTAATATTTATGCTCATTGAGTAGGCTGCGGAGATTACAAAAGATTTGGTCCGGCTTAGAATAATAGGGATTAATCGGTTCATTTTGTCCGGAACGAGGGTATTAAATGGAGAGAAAGCATTAGAATCGGGTTAGGGGAGCAGCCAATTATCGTCTGGAACATATTCCCACGCAATAGTCAGTTAATACGCGAGACGAAAAAAAGTATATATATAGGACGACCTCGTCGGTCGGTTATTTCTCTCTCTATCTCTATCGATGGCCTGTTAAGATTGTTATGACCCAGCGTTTTACTGCGGCAGCAGATTCCGATCTTTCATAAGACTTTTTAGTGACCTTTAAAGTATGGAAACGCATCAGCACTGTTTGACACGTTCGCATTTTTTGTGCCGCATAAATCTGTGCTTTATAATCTCTGAATGCATATCCCGCGTATATTCCGGAGAGCGCTTTTTACGACGCCCAAGTGTCGGGTGCCTCAACAAAAATGACGTCAGTTTTCGTCGCGAAGTTTTACTCTTTTTTTTTTTTAAAAAAATCCTATGCCTCAAAATTATGAAACGTAAGCGAGGAACTTTTTCGCCTGTATTTTTTACCCCAGCTCACGAAAGAGAGAGAGAGAGAGAGAGAGCGGTGAAAAGATTTTTTAATATCCCGTGCCGACGCCGTTTTTTTTTTACCCCTTCTCCTAAAGCGCTAGGGCCGAGATACTCTGGGAGCTATCCTTGGTAATCGTAAGCAATTCATCATAGCTCGCAAAACCGCGAAGTCTCGTTCCAGTTTTATTTAATTTTTTTTTCGTGCCGAAAATTCTCGCTAAATGAACTTGGCGGCCTTCCTTAATTGAATTAATCTCCATCGCCGCCCTCCCCCTTCTTCCCTTTAACGCACCACCTCCCTCTCTCTCCATTCGCTCCCGGGCTCGACAACCGGATAAGTTCGAGAAAAAACTTCCGAGTGATCAATCAGATTACGTATTCAAACACGCTAGAGTAGTAGAAGGATGGAAGAGGAGGAGGGAGAGAAGATAGGAAGGAAGGGAAATCAATAACCCGTGAAAAAGTTTTCTAATAATGTCGTGAGGGATATCCACGAGAATAATCCGCGCCCGCAAAAATCCCCCGCCGTATTAACGAGGTTTGGAGAGCCACGATTCCTAAATTGACAGAGTTGGAAAGACTTCGCGCGCCATCAACACTCTCACGACCGTTAGAGAGAGAGAGAGAAAGAGAAAAAAATTGAAGGACCGAAATGGGACGAGAGGAACGCGAGGTTGAATACAGCACCGCTCGGCGGATTCCCTTAGGACCTCCCTGACGCAGTTCTCGCTTCATTTTTTTCCCTCTCTCTCTCTTCCCCTATCCTTCCGCTATTGGTTCTTCCCTATCTCACTTCTCTCTCTCTCTCTCTCTCTCTCTCTCTCTCTCTCTCTCTCTCTCTCTCTCTCTCTCTCTCTCTCTCCATCTCCCTTCCTGTAATTTTTTTCGGCACGTAATCTTCACTCTCAGAACTCGTTAAGCAAAACGACGCAGACCGCTAGGTTCGGTTTTATGGGAAAATAGTTACGAAAATCTTCGTCGAAGCTCTCTCTCTCTTCCTTCCTGAGGGTCTATTTGTCGGCCCTAATGTAAAAAAAGCCGATATCGTTCGCTGAATCCTGGGAAAGCCATAAGAGACGTGGAGGGAGATCTCTCTTAAGGGACTTCAATATCGAAATAGGAGGGCTTGTTATAAAAAAATGTAGTCGAAATAATCGCCGATCTTGACTCTTTCGCGCATAAAATAAGTTTCCATTTCATCTAATCCTATTTTTACACCCGTCTTAAAACGTTTTTCTATGAACGGTACGATTCGTCGTCGAATCGATTTTGAAAGGTTATATTTTCGCGAAAATCTATTTTTAGTGAGGTATTTTCTACGATATTCCAGTTAAAGATAAATCTCCTTTGGTTATTTTTCCGACTTTACTGTAATTTTCGTTCGGTTTCACAGATGAGAAGTTTAAGCGTTTTTATCGAAACGTTGATAAAGTGTTGTCGTTTTTCCTTCGGTGCGAAGAACCGTTAGATATTTTATAGATCGTCGAAAACTATCCGAAATACAATCGCAAATTATAGTAAATCCTGTTAGAAAGAAACCTATTTTTTTCGTTGAAAGAATTAAGCATAAAAGCATTTATGTTTTTTTTTAAACTGCCTCAATAACGGATATTTAATTCAAATTTTTAGAGAAAGTGTCGCATAATTTCGTAGGTATTTACTTTTTCAAGTTTAATTCCGTTGTAATTGGCTAAATTATATTTTTGCGTCCGTCTTTCGTTTGGTTATTTTCTGACTCAGTAACTGCGCCACCAGAAAACAGAATAATTTTTCATGTATTTCGCACGTAAAAAAAGAACTTGCAAAACGAAATCAGACATAAATTGCAGGAAAAATTTTGTCCTTGGATGCTGAGTATTTTTTGTAAGATGTTTTTATTTTTGTTATTAAATTGCTGCATCATTTAGAAAACGGCCGACGACGTAATAGATGCATTTAGTTGACGCCACAAATGGCTCTCCATCCGAGAGGATTTTCGCTGCATGATGGATTCAGTGGTGAAGAAGGGGAAGCTGTAAGAGGACAAGCGATAACGGCAGTTTGCATACGGATACCTACGCTGTATTTTTTTCTCATTATTTAAAGCGAGGAAAACGGTGCGCAAATATAATTCATCTCAGTAGAGAACGAATGGAGACATCAAACGGTGCAATAGATGTGAATTTTAAAAACTCCTTTCGAAAGGTAAAATTTTAAAACTGCTTTTCAAAAGGCAAAATGTTTTTTTAAGGCTTTGATCTCCAAATTCCAATTAATGCATTTGTTTAAGTTTTTCTGTTAGGAAATTGCTGGTGCCTATCTTTTTTTTAACCAATCAAGATTTTTACGCAATCTCTTTGCCTTACACGTTATTCCTTTATTATCATAAAAGCAAAAACTATCTTCAAAGAAAAACAAATTGAACAGGTAAAAAAGATGGGTTAATAATTAATATTCGTATCTAAGTTGTGTGCAAGAGTTATTTACACATTTGGAAAACCATCGATTGGATTATTTAATTTGGACTGGTATATGCTTGATTCATGTACGTAAATAAGGATTTTTTACTTAAAATTATGAAAGGGTATGATATATGCTGAGTTAAAAAAATCATTGATTCTATATTTTCTTTTAAGATTAATATATTTTTTTAAATCTTAACGTGTGAATAACGCTTGAATGAATACCGTTGCAGAGGAAATTCATAATATCCCGTCTTTGACCAACCTTTCCCGTCGTTTCGCTATTGGATTATGGCGTAGAATTATATAATAAATTATTAAATTACTTTTATTAATGTAGCGCTTGATAGCTTATCCTATTCCAGACTAACACCTCGATATCCGTAACATTATCCTCGGAAAAAATTATTTAAAGATATAAAAGCGATTACTTAAATATTTTTCAATGGATGGGCTAATTATTTTTATTTCAACTACTAGAGAGCTCTCAGTTCTACTGATGGGAATTTAGAGAGAAGTTAAAAATGTTTTATGGTGATATGTGCGAATAATAAAACTGACATCGAACTCGTAGATTTATTTACGGACAGAAAATTGCTTATTCTTCTTTCGCACTCGTTGCAACGTGCAATCTGCGCGCGCAGCTAACATCAACCTCCCGCCCCTCCTTCTCACCGGGATTAGAGAACGTAATCAGCATTAATATGGTTGCTGTGGCGACCAAAAATTTTCTCTTAAAAAATCTTGTGATTTTGTCGTCAAAAGCACAGTTCTGGACGCGTTCCGCCCGAATTTGAAATTTGATGCTACGAAAACAAAACTTCATTCATTTCTCCGGATCTCGGATTAAGCACCGATTCGGTGTCGTGATTTTAAGTAATTTTAATGCGCAAATTAAAAAATATGCTGCACTCATTCCCGTGCTATTCAAATCGAGGAAATTAAATAAGAAAGTGTGTGGAATTAACTATTTCGCCTAGAACACAGTGCAGATCATCCCGAATAAACAATGAAAGTTCGGTCGATATCTAATCATTAGTTCCGTATGAATTAGTCTATTACTTTACACGCGGACACTCGAATTTTTACAGTGTGATTTCACTCAAAAAAGTCATTTAACTTAAACAAATTCATGCTTTTCTGATTAAGAAAATGTCATCATACAGAATCATATCATCCGAAACATTGCAATGCACGACATTACTGTATCGTATAATTTCAATATTTCGTGGAAATTGCTAATTTAATTGATCGTTTTCACCAAATAATTGCTGTACATTCAAACATGCTTTGCCAAATTCCTCAGAAGTTTCGTTTATGTAATCAAGAAGTAGATAGCAAAATTATTTAGTGGAATGATTGCTCCATATTCCACGAGCAAACTTATATCAGAAAAAATAGAGGCAATTATTCTAATAGAGCGCCGGATTAAAACAACCAAAACGCTTTCAAAATAAATTCCTGCCTCAAAGCGTAATTTATGTTTTCATAATCGTATTCCTAATTTACATTCCTGAATTTTCCGAGTTGGAAAAACGATTCCGCGGAGCTGTGACCTTTGAAAACAATGAACGCGCGATGAAATTTATCAGATAGTAAAAACGCAAGAACGGGCCCAGAGTAAAAAAGATACCTACCAAAAAAAAAGACGCAGTAATAACAGGTGACTCTTGATGAAATTTAATAAATTGACGGACAGCCTTGTTAATTTTAATCCAAATCCGCGTCCGCAGACGGTTTTTTCCGTACGCTTTCGGGCAGGTATTAACTCGGAAAGATACACTATCTGGCGGACGAAATATAAAAAAACCAGAGCCCGGATCGTAAAAAACAATCCTACTTACGGAAAAAAAATGAACCGCAAAAATTGTCGCCGCGTGGAAACATTAAAAAAAAATATATATATATACACACAAATCCGCGGAGATGAGTCCGTCCAACCGACGTCCTTATTAGGCAGAATTAAAAATGTTGGATCGCCCACTTAACCCGAAAAAAGAAAATATAATACTGGAATTCCACCGGGGCTGTTATATAAAATAACAAAGAATAAAAACGAAACAAAAAGATTACGGCCGCATTAGGATTGTTCTCTCTCTCTCTCTCTTTTTACGGAACAAAAAACCTGGAATATACCACTCCACGGTGAAACGAATCGAGAGCATGTGTTTGTGCGTGAGGAGAGAGAGATATACTTGTATATAACATAGAGCGAGAGCGAGTTGGTGTGGGGAGGAGTGGGTGGGTGAGAGATATAGAGAGGAGGGGAAGGAGAGAAAATAGAGAGAGAGAGAGAGAAAGCGGGAGGGAGGGGAGGGAAAGAGATAGGGGATTAGTAATTTCGTTCTGAATTAATCCGTTCTTCAGGAATATGTGCGTTTTTGGCGGGAAACCGGATGGGTGGACGGCGGTGTCGGTCGGTGGGGTTTCCGCCACGAAACGTTTCTCTCTCTCTCTCTCTCTCCTCCTCATCCCTCCCACTTCTCCCTTTTCCCTATATCTCTCTTCAAATAAGGGAGGGCCGGGAAATGTAATCTCGAAAGTAGTCGGGGTCTTTGTGGAGAGAGAGAGAGAGAAAGAGAGAGAGAGAGAGAGAGAGAGAGGAATAGAAATAGTAGGGAGAGAGGGGGGGAGAGAGGGGGGGAGAGAGAGGGGGGGAGAGAGAGAGAAATAGAGGGGAGAAGGGTTTCTGAACGGGATGACAAGGGAGAAGAGGTAGGAGAGCTCGTGGTAGAGATATAAAGGAAGAGATAGAGGGAAGGAGAGAGGGAGGGAGAAGGTAAAGAGTGAAAGAGAAAGGAAAAGAGGAGGATTTGTAGCGGAAGAAGAGAATAGGAAGAGAAGAGTGAAGGGAGGAGTGAAAGGAGAATGGAAAAAGTGGAATAAGGAAAGAGAGGGAACGAGAGGCTAAGGGGTGACACAGGAGAGAGAGAGAGACAGAGAGAGAGAGAAATGAGAAGTGGATGGAAGGCGAAGGAAGAAAAGGATCAAAGAGAACATAGAAGAGGTAGGGTGGAAAGAAGAGAGGGGGGAGAGTGGGGGGGAGAGAGAGACAGAGGAAAGGACGAAGTGTAAAGAGGAAAAGACAGAGAGAGAGAAACTGTGGAATAGGATGAGGATGATCGCTGTGGACGGCTGAATTGAGCCGAGGGTTATTTGGAAATGCTTTATTTTTTTCCTTCGGGAAATAGGAAATAGGAGAAAGGGTGCCAGGGGAGGCGAATGGGAGAAAGCAGTCATTAGCGAAAAGGAGAGGCGGGAACACGCCCCTTTCTGCCGATGTTCATCTGCCAACTTGCTTCGCTGCGTGGTTGAGATCTCTCTCTGAGCCCTTCTGCTTCACTCTTTTTCTCTTATTTCCGCACTTCTTATGCGTGTATACACAGGTAGGTGTGTGTTTGTATGTGTACACACATTCGCATTTATATAAGGAAGCAATTCTTTTGTTATTGGAGGACGAGGTCCATTATAATTTACGTCTGAAGAAAAAAGGAAATTTCATCGCATATGAATATTCAGTTTCGATAAAGACACGTTTAGCTGAAGACTTCATGCCGTAATGACCGTAAATTAGTTAAATACGCCACGTCATGTGAGCACGAGAGAAAGATTGCTTTCCCGCCTCGGTTTCTCGTCTTGATTCTTATTTCCGCGTTCGAAATTGCACATTTATTCGGAGTCTCCCGAGACACGACGAGAGTACCTCTAACGTATTAACTGTATCTCCCCTTCTTCTACCACGGGATGATAAAAGTCATTTATCTCCGGGAAATTAGATCGAGAATTAACCCGACACGCGTGCGCCGCCAAAAGTAGGAGCGTAGAATATTAACGTGCATCGCATAGCTATCCGGCAGATTAATCTCCGACAATGTTTGGGTAAGTCTTCCGTCGATTTTGCATTATATAACGTACGCCGCGCGTAATTTAAAACCGGGGAATTGAGAGATCCCCCCCATTCAAGCTCAGGGAAGGTTGATTTTAATTTGCTCGTCCTCGCCCATCCACGGCATTCTATTATCAGAGAACGCAGGCAGTGCTTTTTCATTATTTCTTTCACCTGCTTACCATCGGATACGTTAATGACCCCTATTGCACTTATCAATTAAGATGCGATGCACTTAAAATCAAACGACCACCTTTTTTTTTAAAGGTATCTGTTGCGTGCATAAGCGAATTTACGAACTAATTCATGTGATGTTTCACACATTATTCACGTTTTAATTCTCATAAGGAGAATTACTATAATCACCATGTGGCTAATATCGAAATAATAAACCATCTGCTTCCAATCATCACAAGAAGTGCATTCTGGCCAAAAAGCAGTCGACATAAGATATGTCTCATTGGGTATATAAAAAATCCCTTGCCTTTTATGGCTATTTGCAAGGTACAGTTAAACTCCAGAATAAGAACTTCATTATAAAAAAAAACTTTAAACTTAATTACGTCTTGGCATATTCAATAGTTATAATTTTGTTATGATTAGGGTTATTCTGAAATTTGATTTCAGCCGTAAGATGATCTCGATAATTCTCTAATGAAGGAATAGTTGGATAATTTATTTTTTTTAGCAGCTACTAACAGTGAATCACCAGTGGTGACGCCCACTTCGCAGCCGGATTCCTTGATCTCATTTTCTAAACCTTTTAAAAAGTAGTTAACGGAGCAAAGTTTGTTAAATTAATACTTCCGTTCACATAGTAAAACCCTAAATTTAAAGAAGGATATATTGCTTTAAAGTTTGGAAAAAAAAAGTGGGGGGAAACCCGAGTGAACTTTCTCGGCATTCTTGCCGAAAAAAATTGGACTTTTCATAAACATTTACAAGTGCGTCAGAAACCGCGGAAGATACTCTTAAAAGATGAGAACAAAATTAGACTTAATGACCATGATAGTTTAGGACGGAAAGAAGCGACTTGTGGCGTACGCGCTCAAAGCAAAGTACGTGAAAGGATCCTTTCGGATATCTCGTGAAAGAGCGTCCGGGCGCGGCTTGAGGTGAACGTGAAAGGATTTGCTGCAGATGTACGTATCCTTTGATGTGGGAATTAAGGATGATTATTTCAGCTTTTCTTAATGTCTTGCATACAACATTAATGGCGTTGCGAAGAGGACGGAACTTTTGGGGGTTGGCCGTTGTTGTTGTGTTCGTCGAATTTCATGACTCTCTCTCCTTCCTCGTTGAATTTCTCTGCTGTTTGACGTCACGATCTTATGTAGTGAGTGCGTTGAAGTTTCATTGATTTTTCCTTGTACGTAGAGCCTTTTTCCAGGGTTGCGTCACAGAGGTGGGATATGAGAATAAGACAGGAGACGGTTTTTTAAAGGTTCGATAAACCCATACGGTCGTCCTTCGCAAATACAAAAGGTTGCATCAGCTGGTGTGCACGGTTAAGAAATGGACTTATAACGTTTTTTGCCATATTTAAAGCAAGTGCAAGGTTAATTTACTACTAATGAGCCCTTTGTATTAATACAAAACGAGGTCACTACTTAAAACATCGGAAGGTTTTATTTCCCTTAAATTTGAGTCTAGAGAAATATCTCATTTGTCCGGGAGGAAAATAATAACGACATTTTGAAAGCCGCTATCGAAGAGGAGGGATCCTTCTTTAATCAACGAGAAATTACTTTGAGAGAGAGCGACCGCTAAAACGGTGGCAGAACAAATCCAGAACGGAAAGTTCGTTAAGCGGAGGGTTTTCGGAAAGAATGTATGTGCCAATAGAATCCGAAGCTTTATTGGAATCGTGAAACGTCATAGGTCCGATTTTCTCCGAGCGGCGGAGAAGCGAGGCACGGCGTTCCTTTTTTTAAAATCAATCTCCGCTATCCTGAGTGATTTTCAAATTTACAGAGGAAAGAATATCGTTCATATCAGGAAAAGGGACGAGATTTTGAGCATTGATCCTTTTCATAAAAAATTAAACTCCGAAATGGAAGATAAAAGGGAGGAAAATGGGGAGAAAATTTAAGTCGTTTTTAAACAAAGCGAATTTTCTATTTAAATAGGTATTAAGCCTGTTAATGAAGGAAAAATTATCCTATAGAAAGTTACAAAGTCGAGTAAAGTTTCATTCGAATTTTATTACGTAATTCAGCATGATTAATTAATTAGTCAAAAACATTATGTGATAGCTAAAATTGTAAGAGCTAAGAAAACTGTATATCAAGACAACGTAAATTTTAATGCCAATAGCAGTAACAGAATATATATATATATATATATATATATATACATGTGTGTGTATGTAAATCTTAATATAAACATTTTATCCGAATATTTTACGTAATAGAGATATTAGAAATCTAATTATATTTAGGAGACCTAAAACTCTTGGAAAAGACAAAGATTTTCGTACTTGCGTTCGCGAGTGCGTTTTGGGGTGATTGGATGAGTGTATCCCAGCGTTTTGTACGTGCGTATCCTCTGAACTCGTTAATGGGCATATGAAAAACAAGGGAAACAGCGACCTCACCACTATTAAGTGGCTACACCGTCCAATTATCCATGATCAAAGAAGAAACATTATTCACTTCATAAAAGCGGCAATTCCGATCTCGAAAATAACCTTCGGAAGATTTCGTTGGGTGTCAAAAGGAAATGGTAAAAATCTTTGACGGTTTCCTCACAAACGCGCACAGAGCTGGAACAAAGGAACGAGCTTAGTCGATCAAAAGGGCGTTCTCCTCTTTTTTTTTATTCCTCCGGACCAACTCATTATCACGGAGTGCACAAGGAGGCAGACGGGTTTCTAGGGAACGATTTTCCTCGTTTTATTTTTTTGATAGCGATTTTCTAAATTTCGGACAAAAAATCTAATGAAAGTTCAAAAAGCCTTTCTCTCTTTCTCTTTCTATCGGGTCCTTTTGTCTACTCCTCTCTCTCTCTCTCACACACACACACTCCACCCCACTCTACTCTCTCCCTCCATCTTCTTCTCCTCCTCTCCCACCCACATTTCCGTTTATTAATTGAACGGAGCTTTCCAAACGACAAAAGAACGCCGAACTCCCGAAAGGGAGGACTGGAGCAAACTTTCCGCCAGGAGACTTCTCCCCCGATAATGTAAATTGGCATCTGATCTTATTACTTTTCGTGAAGGAGTCTTCAGAAAAATAAAAAAAATGAACGTGTTTCCTCGAAGACATCTGTCGGTAATAGGGTCTTTTGATATGAACTGGCTATTTTTCCAGGGCGTGGCAAGTTTTTTTTTTGTTGTCATTCCCCTTTTTTTTTTAAATCCTTTCTTTTCGTATACTTTTCACGAAATTCTTCCCCCTGCGTGGCTTTGTTTGTGCATTGAATTTAACAGTCCCGAATTCATGGAGGATACGCATGTAGCAGTAATGTCTATTGGTGCTAGTGAACGTAAACCGCAGTGAACAAGAAAATGCATAGAAATACTCGTTATAACTAATATGTAACAATTTTCGTTTTCCAGATGCGGTAAGAAATTCTAGTTTTCATTTCAGGATAGTAGACAAACTGCAAAACTCTTCTATTCTCCTACTGCGGATTTCAACGACGTAAATGCAAATTGTTTGCGAAGATGCGTAGTGATTATTTTATCGCGTCACGAAAAATGCCATATTATCGCAGAAATGAACAAGTAAATCGAAAGGTAAAGATTTAAAGTCGAAATTAAATGAGAGACGCCATTTATTGCGGAGTTTCTCCGGAGAAAAATAAATAAAAGTCCTTTTAAAAAAAATATCTAGATTAAGATGAAATCTTAAAAAAAGTACCGAAGATGAGATAATTATTTTAGTTGTAATTATTTTTCGTCGCTTTTAAGCTATGTAATAAACTAGGATCACCTAAGTGTCCTATTACTGTGCGTATTTTTTTTTACATTCGTACAAATACTTTTAACCTTCTCCGAAATAATCCTCTTACTTAAGCGACCAATTTGTCTGTTTCTAATCCTCCAGTTGGCAATACTTTTGTCGTATAAATCTTCTTCTACTCCGCAGCCCAGTTCGTGTTTATGAACAAAGTGAGAGAGAGAGAGAAAGAGTAAAATTTTAAGATAAAAACGTGACAAAGCAAAAGTTGTCACCCATCTATTACCATGACGTGTCCACTGCGAGTAAACGAGCGGAAGCTGTTAACACACGAATGCTTTTACTAAAGGGTGTTGGGTACCCCGGGCGCCTTTTCCTTTGAGATAACTCTTCCGTGACTTCTTTATAAAAAAAATAGCAATGGAATAGGAAGAGCCCCTTGGCCTTGGAGTGGCGTGGGCATGGAGCAGAGGAGCTTGAATTACTCGGGGAAAGGGCAAAGGCGCTCGAATTTCGAAATAAAAAGAAGAGGTCTCTTTAGCTAGAGATCGTTAAAAGGAAACTGCCCGGGTTATTCTCTTGACGAAATAAAAGATTAAACGTTGAGAAATAAATGAAAATTACAGTGCGTCTGTGCATGCGCGGCAAAAATAAATTGCAACTTGATACATTTCTCGATGGTTGATTTATGGATACGAAAAGCAGTTTATTTTTGAGAGAATATAAGAGTAACGTTATTATCTGAAAACATTGGTCTTTATGGTGTGATTGAGTTATTTAAAAATTATTTTATAAATGTTTAAGTTGGTTCGAGAGGGATTGCAAAACTTTGAATGCTTTCTGAAACGTAGTGTACGGTTTAAAAAATTTTATTGCGTATCTTAAAATTACGGTGCTCGGTAATATTAACAGAAATATCTGCGAGGGAAAATATATCCATACCAAACGCCTACGTAGCATTTTAGAATTTTCATAGTTAGAAATTTTAAACTTTTGATATAACGCTTTATTTACATATCATCCAATTACGGCTAGGTCATGTAGATTGATGGAGGCTAAATTAACCTGTAATTCTCAGAGGCAGTGAAAAAGAATCACCAAAGAAAGGTGGCGAGCTAAAGATATCACACTGTGCGCTGAATTGTAGGTCACATGTTTATGCAAACCAGTACTCCGCGAAAGAATTAGCACAGGATGGCGTGAAAATCGCTTCGCAGGTGTGATGTGGAATTCTTTTAAGGTTAAAATTAGATGCGAAGGGTGATCAGATGAAGCACCTCTGTTGATTGGAGAACGTCCTTTATAACGGCCACACGTCAGAAATTAATTGAGCCTTGTTTTGTTCGTGATGTGAGCGGGAAATTGTATAGATTAGATACATTATATATGCTACTGAAATAATGTTCAGAAAATCGAATAAAAATAGTTGAAAACCCACGCTTAAAAATAAATGTTTTGATCCAGCCGAGTTCAGGTATAAACGGGGAAAATTAATGGATAAGTATTACATTTTCATTGTGTAATTATAGGGTATCTCAAAAAATGTGTAGACACTTTATTAAACTATATATTTAATCGCAAAGCATAAGGTTGGTCGCAAATTGTTGCAGCACTTAGTTTATGGTCTTAGTTTATAATCTTATAAAGTTTTGGGTGAGAGCGTGAAATTTGTAGCACCGTATCCATCAAATGACCTGCGTCGTCTTCTAGGACGTCCCTTGAGTTATTTGCTGTATAAGTAGTGGCTGAGCTGTGATTTTATCACTCGAAGCACTTCATTTTCAGCCACCATTTCAAATTACATGTTTTTTTGCGTCGGCCATCTAGATTTAAAATCAGCAAGAAAAAAAGTCGGTTTTCAGAACCGTAGCAATGAACAAAAAAATAGATCGGGTGAGAAAAGATGTCGGATCAAAAGGTTGGAAAGAGGAATAGAGAAAAACTGAATATATACCATGTAAACCTGAATATTTTGTTTTTGGTGGTCGTTCTTAGTACAGCAATACTTCGCTTAATACGAACGATAGGTTCCTGAAAAATACGTGTTAAGCGAATTTCGTGTTAAACAGGACTGATGTAACATAGAAGTCAATTGGATGCGTGCACGGTCCTTCAAAATTACAGTTAAAACGTCACTGGTATCACTAACACGTTTTGTGGCCATGATTTTATGGAAAATTCCTTTATAATAAGAATAAATTATAAAATTTACAGTTTTTTTAGAGATGATATGCAGAACAAGCGATGCTGAACTGTAAAAAAAGTTTTAAGATAGATAGTGATTGCTGATTGGCTGAGAGCGTACCCACCTCAAGCCAAGTGCGCTAATTGGTTGAGATGCTGATGAGTGATGTGTAGAAACACTCGAGAGATTCGTTTTCTTTCATCAGACTTCAGTTACACAGAGGAATTCGTTTCTTCGCGTTGGAATTAAGGTGAAAAGTAATGTTAATAAAAAAAGTTATTTTTGGTCGATTTTGACTAAAAAGATATATAATAGTTTTTCGTGTTATAACGAATTCATGCTCACCGGGGTCGTGTTGTGCGGGGTATTGCTGTACTTGGTAAAATCATCAGGTTCCTTGAAAACATTTTATCAATTAACCAATGGCACTACGTGTTTCACATTTTAAATTTTAAAACGTTCCTTAAAAAATGTAGTCTCAAATGCTATTGGTCGTTGTTGAAATTTTTTTCTTTTCTTATGTGATCATTAAAGTAAAATCTGTGACTCAATGTAGGTGGGCCACATCCGCTGAATTCTAAATGTTAATGGTCTCCCTTGAAATTGAAAGGCCTAAACAGTTATCAAGAGAAGGGGACATCTAATTGCATTCTTGATGCGATAACCCCAATTCCTCCGGAATGGCCACCTTCAGAAAAAGTAAATAACATCTAGTAGCTCCCATATGCGTTACTGTTCATGCATCCAACATAAACAGAAATAATTATTGCGCATGTATATTTTCAAAGTCACCAGAAATATCTCAACCAAATGAAACCCATTTCGTTATAATAAAAAATTCGTTAAATTGAATGGACGCCAAAAATACATCCGGACGTCATAAATCTCCATCTTAAAAACAAGCCAACTTTTCTTCAGGTAAAAGTTATAAAATCGATAGTTGTAAATTCTCGCTACCCAAAATAACTACGGTCGCCATATTTTTAGTCGAAATAATAAAATTTCCGGGTTTTTGCGTTCTAGAGTCGAAAACATTGTATTTTCCCTTCCCCATTTTCCTCCAATTTTTCCCGGATAAACCTGCAATTTATCAAACGGCGGGACATCCTTTCCTTATCGCCGATTAGAGAAATTGGGGCACGGCGAGGGCATTTCGCAAAAAACTATAATCAACCGGATTACTTTCTTTTTTCTTCTCCTTCTATGGTCCTAGCTGGGCATTCCGGGATACGAGATAGACCGAAAGGGACGTTAATCCATTAAGTTTTTCATCCCCGAGATTTTCCCCTCAGACAAGCGAAACGAAAAGAGTAGGATATATGTATACCATCACCATCATCATCATAGGTAGTCTGTCCGTAGACAGGTCCGTGATTATTCTTGGTTAAACTTGGTTCTCCATATATTCCTATTTTCCTCAGTCTTCTTCATGTCTTGATAGCTCTCTTTCCCCTTCAAGTCATCTATCAGCTGAAACCTTTTCCTACCTCTTTCTCTTTTCCTTCTATCACTTCTTTAATCATGCTCTCTCTCCTCGGATAATGTCCAATCCAGTTCGCCTTCCTATTTTTTATAGTCTGTATAATCGTTCGCTTCTCTCCTATTCTTCTTAGTACTTCCTCGTTTTTCACCCTATCTGTCAATTTTATCTTCAACATTCTTTTCCATGTCCACATTTCGAAGCTTCCCAAGTATTTAATATAATTTTTCCTTAGCGTCTATGTTTCTGCCCCATACAAAGCTATATTCCATACATAGCATTTTATCAACTTCATACGGATATCCTCCTTCATATTCCCCGTTAGTAGGAGTTTCTTTCTTCTGAAAGCTGCTTTTGCTTTCTTTATTCTAGTCCTGATTTCATCGGTACATTTTGCTTCTTTCGTTATGATGTTTCCAAAATATTTATAATGTGAAACTTGTTCTAATGGCTTTTCACAAGACTTATGTTTAAATTTTCTTCTTCTTCTTCTTTACTTGATATTCGCATAACCTTGTATTTTTCTGTATTAATTTCCATACCGTATTTTCTACCTGTTATCACTAGTCTATTTATCATTTTCTGGAGTTCCTTTTCCTTTCTTGCTAGAAGTACTTCATCATCAGCGTATTTCACTGTTCTTATAATCCTTTCTCCAATTTTGAAATCTCCCGTGCCTTCTAACGCTTCCTGAATTAGCCTCTCTCCATATATATTGAATAGGATCGGCGATAGAAAACAGCCCTGTCATACTCCTCTACCGATATTTACTCCGCTGGTGTCCGAATTCTCCAACCTAACTTTTACAACTTGATTCGCATATATATTCCTGATCAGTCCCCTGTCTTTCCAGTCTACAGCTCTATCCTTTAATATCCTCATCAGCAGTACCCAATTTACTCTAACAAAGGCCTTCTTCCAGTCGACGAAACATACGCAGCAATCTTGGCTGTACTCTGTAGCAGTGCTTCCCAGTGCTCCGCGGACCACTACAGCAACCCTCCAGACCCTGCGGACCACCTCATTTCTGACACAAACGTATTAACTGTAACCACATTAATGAAAAGGGGTTAATTTGACTGAAATCTGGAAATATGAAGGAGTAGAAAGATCTTTAAGCTAACTAGGTACATTACTAAAGTATTTAATACCTGTGATAGTGTAAGAATTGATTAACTTTTCCCAAAAAAAATCAACTAAATATGCGGTTCATTTAAAAAAATTACATTTTGGAAACCTTCGCGGACCACCAACGAAACCTCCGTGGACCGTAGTTTGGGCAGAACTGCTCTATAGTCCTTTCTGATATGATTCTCACTACACTGATAGCATCTCTGCTTCCTCGTCCTTTTCTGAAGCCGAACTGATCTTCTCCTAGCATTTCTTCGGCCTTTTTCTCTATCCTTTTATTACGAATCCTCGTGATGATCTTTGAAGTGTGTGACAATAGACTTATCGTTCTGGATTAAGTACACTGGATTGCTTTTCAGTTCTTCTTTGGAGGGATCATTGTTACATCTAATAAATCCTGAGGCCACTCTCCCGAGTCGTAAATCTTGTTAATTAATTTCGTAATCACTTTTAGTCTTTCAGATCCCATGACTTTAAGTACCTCTGCCGGTATTCCATCGCTGCCTTTAGCTTTTCCTTTCTTCAGTTCAAGTATCGCCTTTTCTACTTCGTTTTTCATAGTACTTGGCGCAAGTTGTCTTCTTCAATGTTATCCTCTTCTTTCAGTTCTATTTGTGCCGATCCTGCACGCTTGTTGTATAGTTTCTTATTGTATTCTTCCCACACATGTGCTACATTTTTTGGTTCTGCGACAATTTTTCCATCTGTATTCATAATTCCTTTAACACGAATCCCATTAGACTTCTTATCTTCTAACCCCAGTGCCCTAACGTACATCATATCGTACCGTCCTAACTTCTCAATCCGTTGTGTTTCCTCACATTCTTCACTTATCCAATTTTCCCTAGATTTATCTGTTACTCTTATCGACTCATTTCGTCTATAGTTGACTAAACCTTCTTCACTGTTAACGTTTTTCCATTTTCTCCATCATTTCCTTAGTGATCAATGGTTTTCTGATTTTCTTCTCTTGTTTTCCAATCTCTTTATTCAAGGTATCTTTGATATTTTTTTAATGTCCTCCCATTCTGTAACCACGGTTTGTCTGCCATATTTCTAAAGCGATCTACCAACTTCGTGATGAATGAATCTTTCTTTTCTTTCAGTTTTTCTAGGTCCCAATTCTGTCTTTCTCTTGTCGTTTTCCGTATTTGTTTATGTTTTGTAATTACATCGACTAGGTATTAGAAGAATGTGATCTGAATCAATTTCTGCTCCTGGTAATGTGTTAGCATTTTTTATGCTGTTCCTGAATCTTTGTTTTACTAAGATGTAATCTGTTTGGCATCTCATTCTATCTCCTGGGCTTATCCATGTCTACAGTCTTCGTTTATCATTTTTTAACCATGTATTTGTCACTACTAGGTCGTTATTAACGCAGAATTCTACCAGTTTTTCTCCTCATTGGTTTCTTTTCCCAAGTACATATTGACCGAGAACATTTTCTTCTTGTCCTTCTCCAACGATACTCTTCCAATCTCTCATTATTTTGCAGTTTACCTCTCCTCTTCCGTCTTCTTCGTTAATCTCGTTAATTTGTTCTTATATCTCCTCGATTTCTTCTTCTTCATGAGCGGACGTTGGCATATATACCTGGATCATCAACATGTCCAATGGGACTGCTTTTAGCTGTATTTCCATCAACCTATCGTTCGTTGCTGTTATTTTTGTCACGCTCTTCATCATATCTTTCCTAAGTCCCCTTGCCCCACTATCTCCTCCAGAGTAAACTACCGTGAATTCTTTCGAGTCGAATGGCCCTTCTCCTTCCCATCTAGCTTCGCTCAGCCCTATGATGTCAATCCTATTTCTTCTCATTTCTTCTTTCAGGTTCCTTAGCTTTCCTGTTTTTCTCATGGTTTTTACATTCCAAGTACCTATGCGTAAGTTACCTTCGACAAATGCTTTCTTCAAGGCAGTCCCCGCCCGGAGATCCGATTTTACCTCCGGAATGTTTTACCTCGAGAGAACTCATATTGCACAAACATATGCCCTACCAATAACTACATATCTAAAACTAGTTCTTGTGTACATAACTCAATTTATATATATCCTTGTAATGTTATGTTTTAGAAAACTAAGAACGAGTAATGCCCCAGGAATAGACGATGTTCCTGGTAAACTATTAGTGAATTGTTATGAATTTGTTACCAAACCATTAGTTTATTTAATAAATTGGTCTCTCTTAGAAGGTAAGTTTCCCGAACCACTGAAAATGAGTAAAATATTGCCAGTTTTCAAAAATAAAGGCAGCAAAGATGATATGCACAACTATAGACCCATCTCATTAGTATCTCAATTTTCCAAATTATTTGAGCGTATTTACTTCAACCAATTAATACTATACCTTGAAAAGAATAATCTAATTTCAAATTCACAGTGGGGTTACAGGAAGAGTAGATCCACAGAGTCCGCACTCATTCAAGCTATGGAATTCATATCCAGCTCAGTTGATCATGATAAATCGACACTTGCCATTTTCCTCGATTTTAGTAGTGCATTTTATAAAGTAGACCATTCCATGTTATTAACAAAGTGTTGTGATTTAGGCATACGAGGTGTTGCATTAAATTGGATATATTCCTATCTCCCCAATAGGTCTCAGAAAGTCTCTATTACCAGCAATGCAAAACAGTTTTACTTAGATCCCTTATCTGTGGCCATGGTGTTCCTCAGGGATCCATGTTGGGGCCCGTGCTGTTCATTATTTACATAAATGACCTTCCTAGTATTAACATTAAATCCAATGTCAAAAATATAATCTTTGCTGATGACACAAAATTTCTAATTTCTGCACCAAATTTCAATTTATTATTGAGTTCTGATTAATGTTTTAAATTGGTGTACCACAAATAAACTCTCCTTAAATTGCAGTAAAACCCAAGTGATAACTTTTTCCAAAACCTCTCTTCAAGACAAGTTTGAACCGACCTTAAACAATGGAAATATTATCTCCACAAATCATACCAAGTTCCTAGGACTACACGTTGAGCAATGTGTTTAGTGATCTCAGCATATCTCATGACTCATACCAAAATCAATTTCTTCCCTTTACTATATACGTTTCATAAAGACTTTAGTTTTCCTCAATGTTTTACTATCAGTATATTATGGATATTTCTATGCTCATGCCTTTTATGGCATAATGTTCTGGGGTGCCTCACCATCAATACTAAACTCCTAATTCAAAACGTATTGTAAGATGCATGTTGAATTGTTCTCGGAGAACATCATGCCGACCTCTGTTTCAAAAATTTAATATGCTATCTATAACATATGTTTACATTTTTAGGGTTGTTGTATTTCTGAAGCAAAATCAAAACTTGATTAACTCAAATGCTGATGTTCATTCATATAATACAAAAGGGCATAAAAATACCCATTTAGTGTATCACAAAAAGTTACTTGCTCAAAGATCACCACTTACTATGGGTTCTAAACTATATAATAAGTTTCCATCATTTATCAAAGTTACTGACAACATTAATAAATTAAGTTAGATCTTAAGAAGATGCTTATCACTAAGTCTTTTTATTGTATCAAAGAGTTTTTAGACTACCTGTGTAAATCACAATCCTCAATTTATTAAAGTGTTGTTTTATTCTTTCTAATAATAAAAATATTGAATCAAATTTTGACATGTAGTATAGTGAATTTCAATGTTAATATGTATTCAGTATTTTGCTACTGCCTTTTTAATGTATTTTTTTATGACGGGTCCTAGCCTACACATTAATGTATGGTCCTTGGATAATAAATATTATTATTACCATTACTAGGGAATTGTAATGTGGTACTTTCCCTCTTGCTTTACACATCGCAGTACTGTTGCCGTTAAAATCGTCCCGATCACGCTTACAGCTCTATTGGATATAGACCCGGCCAAGATAATTTGTTTTCGGCTCTATACCATACTGACAGGACTGCTCCCTACTGCCAGGCACTGATGATAGTTATTTTAATTAATTAATTGAATATTTTTATGAAAAAAACCTCCATTTACGGGGATCGAATCCAGGAAACTTGTAACGGGATGCCGACCCACTAACCACTACACCACCAGTGCATGTGTATATGAGCATATATAAAAAAAAAACAAATGGCGGTACCGCGAGGAAAGAGAACGCGCCTCACCGATGGCCAATCTTCTCGTCCATCCCCGATTATTCATGAATAATGCATATATAAATTACTATCGGGGCTAAAACCGTAGAGCAAACTTTATTCGCCCCGGAAAACGCCGTGTAGTTTTGAACAAACATTTCCTCCCCGGATTTTGTTTGTTCGCAAGAAGTCAACGCAAATCCTGCGGAGGACCAACAGTTTGCGACATGGTCGCAAGTAAACGACTCGGAATGGTTTCGGTTTTGGAAGGAGAGGGAGGGGAGGGGGTGGAGGGAAGGATGGCGAGTGAGAGAGGGAGAGAGAAACGGAACACACAGGGAAGTTGAAGGGGAGGGGAAGGGAGTGAGGGAGAGAGAGAGGAAGAAGGGTGTATGGAAAGAGGGAGGGGTGAAGAGAGAGAGAGAGAGAGGAGCTGCCGAAGATGGAAGTGGTAGAGGGGGAAGGAGGAGGGATTGTGGCGTGGTGGAAGAGAGAGAGGGGGAGAGAGGAGGTAGGGAGAAGCGGGAGTAGGTTTCAGGAAATGAGAAAGATGTTCCCAGATGAGCCGGAGAGAAACCCATTTGGCACCGCCTAGCTAGCCCTTCGGCCTTAAGGGGGTTTTATTAGTTGGACACAAATAACACGCCCTTCCGTCTAGATGGAGTTAGTTGAGGTCTGCTTTTCTACGCAAGCCTTCCTACCTCCTCCGTGTGTGGTGGGGGAGAGAGAGAGAGAGGGAGGGGAGAGGAGAGGTGGAAGGAAAGGCTCGCCCCGGCCTCCGGTATTCAAAGAGAGAGAGAGAGAGAGAAGGAAACGCTAGTAGGAGGGGGAAGGAGTTGCGACCGGAAGGGGATGGAGAGAAGAGGAGGAGACGTGGAAGACCAAGGGAAAACTTTGTCTTAATCTTCCCTTTGACGCCCGAATTGCCCAACTAACCTCTTCCTTTCCCATATTCCGCACAATCGCTTCAACCTTTACCTCTATGTCTCTCCACTCTTTGTCTGCTCTCCCCCCCCCCCCCCCTTCCTCCCCCCTCCCTCTTTATCTGCCTCCCATATCACACTTTCACTTCTAGCTTTCCCCAAAAATCCATTACGGTATCTCGTCCTCGAGCACCGCCCGTCTCCGCGCCCCCCTAAAAATGAAGTCGCCCCCCCCCCCTCCCCCCACTCCTCTCACTGCTTCATGTCTCCCAACTCCTTACTTTTCTCTTTGCCCCTTTACTTAGTCGTCGTCAACTCTTCCATCTATTTTTTTCGGGTCCTAGAGATTAACGTCCAGATCTCCTTAAAAAAAGAAAATAATCTTTTAATTCGTGTCTGACGGTCTTGATAAAAAAAACATCGATGCCGTTAATGTTTAGTAATGTTAAAAAATAATATATAACGCGAAGACCTTTTCCTCTCTTTCTCTCTACCTATCTACTTTTAGAAAGATAATAATAAATAGCTTCACCTGTTCCGCTTTATTTAACCTCTGACGATATAATCTCTCTCAATTTGCAGGTTCTTCGGTTTATTATATATTTAAATAGCTCTCTCGATTTTATTCGCTAGGTTGTATTATTCTTTTTATTTCTCGCCGGGTCTGTTTTTGTTCTCTGGAAACTGCGCGTCTCGTTTCGAATTGTTTCTTTCTTTTAGCCTTTCCTGTTTTATCTCTCTCTCTCTCTCTGCCTTTTATCTCAATCTGCCCACCTTCTCTCCAGCTCCTACTTGGTTCCCATTCTTCTCCTCTTTTATACTCTTTCTGCTAGAGCCAAATCTCTTTCTCTCTCTCTTTTCTCTTTGCCGTAGCTTCCGGAGCACTTGCATCTTTCATTTCCTCTAGCCCTCGCTCTCCTTTCCCTTTTATTTCGCGTTTAGCTCCCTCATTAAAAGTTCGCACGCTAGGTCAATGGTTTAAAAAAAAACTTCCTCGCACTCCGAACCGCTGTATACCTGGGGATGCATCCTATTTTTTTACCTCGCTAACCCGATGAAAGATTTCGCACAAATATTGGTAAAGCCTTGCTCGGGTACCTATTGCCGTTACGTGCCTTATCTTCGCCCCCCCCCCCAATCCCCCACCCCTCCTCTCTCTCTCTCCCCCCGTCCAGAGAAAAAAATTCTTAACGATCCTTAAAAAAAAAGGCGTTTGCTTAAATTGCGATAAGGTATAAAAAAATACTATCCTTTTCTAGTATAGCGTCACCAGTTAAGTATAATTTTTATTTTAAAACTTGGATGCACGTTGATAAATAATCACTCGTTTATGCGTACGTCTCGATCGTTCATTTGCTCAGTCACATGGAGACTGTTTCCATTCTTCCGTTATCCTTCTCCGTTTTTAGGCGCGTTTCGCTTACAGCGTGAGCGCCTATTATCGTCGGTCGGTCCGTCCGTCCGTCCGTCTGTCCGTCCGTCTGTCCGTCCGTCCGTCCGTCCGCATGTTCGTTCTCGGCTTCTACCGAACGGATTTTTATGAAATTTGATATTAAGGACTTTCAATCAAATATAATAAGAAAATCGCAAAAATGAATCACGTACGCCAATCAGGGGTACCACTTTACTAGAGACAAAAAATTAAATTTTCGTCATATCTCGTAAACTATTGTTCATATCAAAATATTTTTCAAATAAAAGTTGTAGAACTAGTAAAGTAGAGTATTTCCTTTTCTATATATTTTCATCGTAGGAGTAGCCGTTATCGAGAAAATCAAACAAGAATGTCTTATATGGAGTTGAACTTAGAAAATTTCTTGCATGGTTACTTCATTGTTGCTAACATAAACAATCTCCCAAACAAACGTTTAATTTCCTTACGTGTGCATGTAATACTATTAAATAGGAAGAAAATGGATTATTTATGATGAAGAAAAGGACTTTAAACGTTATTTCCCTTACGTACAGGTATATAATTGCTTTCTAATACTCCATTGCACGAAACGCGCCCCATTTGTGATACGTTGTACGCTTTCCTAACTTGTTTTTCTTGTGTCGCGACGTAATCAAATTGTGAAATCGTCTCTCAAGATATCGCCGTAATTGTTCGAAACACTTGACTCGGCTCAGAGCCGTAGCAACCTTATCCTTTGAGGATAGACTTACGCGTCTTTACATGATTATTCGCCATAACTTGACAAAGGTAAACCGTTCCCACTAGGAGACGTTATGATGGTTGTTAACGAATGCGTCACAAGCGGAACAATTCCATTATATATGTATACGACTTAGTGTGGTATTATGAGGATAGCGATTACCGTTTGTTTATTCGAGCATACAATATATATATATATGTATGTATGTATGTATGTGTGTTTGTGTATTTATTTGCTGATGCGACTCTACCTTCTTTATACATATCCGTATTTTATGTGCAACATTTAACAGTCCATTCATATATTACTTTAAGCACGTGAAATATGGTAATTGTTAAAAGATAGTATTTTTATGTGCCGGAGTTTATAGAATTTTTTACGTTAGAGATACATTCCATTTCCTGTTACGGCTTGCACGATTTTTATCTTTATTTCATGTTTTACAACGGTCTTCACCCTTTGTAACGAAATTTATTAACAGACTAAAAAAATCTTTCCTTATACTTTAGAGGTTAAATTTTTATAGCTGTGAATCAACACATCAAAATTTTCCCATTTCTTCCGTTGCCTTTCTCAAAATTACGTTATATACATTGTATATTTTATCTTGAAGGAAACTATGAAAATGTCTCTCCGTGAAAGATAATTACGTTTTCGCGTGTACAAACCTTTTATCCAAACAGAGTAGAACCAAGAGCAGTAAAATTATTGAATTATTATTGCGTATTTTAATAACATATAAATACTATGAATTTTCCCGTTGTTAAACCTAAATTAAGATGAGCATAAAAGCCAAAGTGAATTCAAAACTTTGCTTTTCAGGAACACCTCTTTTATAGATTTGACGATAATATTCCATACCCGTCTTTGACTTGTGTAGTGACGTTCCCCGAATTATTTACTGGAATACACACTTCAAGAATTTACCGTTGGATTGAAGTGGATCGAGGAGGCAAAGAAATGGCATAACGACAAGAAGGAAAAAAAACCTTGTAAACCCTTGTTTCGATTCCGAAGCCACCCAAAATATTGAGCGAGGATTCCGCAAACAAATTCAAATTCCCCCTTCCTTTTAAAAGCATAAGTGAAATCGTTATCAATGCGATGGAGTCAGGGTACGTCCCGAAATAAGGAAAATCCTCTAGATTTATTTCTTTTCCGTTTCTACAAATGTCAGCCCTTTCGCTGTCTCATTCGTCTCTCTGCTTTGATCCTTTCCATTCCCTCCCTCCCCCCCCTCCCTCCCCCTCTCTCACTCCCTCCCACTCCTTTCAACTCCCTCTTTCTTATTTCCCCATTAAACCCTTACTCCCATCCTTCCTCATTATCGCCTTCTAAGGGTTCCGTTCTCCATCTCTACCCTCTCTCTCTCTCCTATCCTCTCTCTCTTACTCTCCTCTTCCTCTTTTGCTGACAGTTGCTGAGTCTCATTCCATAGCATCTGTCTCAACCCTTATTTCGGAAATGACTTAACTTTTTCGAAGTCTCGTCCTATCCCTTCCAATTTCCCTTCCCCTGTCAACTGTTTCTCCTCGACTCGCCACAAAGTCTTGGCGCTAAACGAACTATCGGCCTACGACGAAACTCTCTCTCTCTCTCTCTCTACTACTCTCTGCCTCCTTAAGCTCGGTTTATTTCCAAGAAATAAAATAGTACCTCCTTAATCACGCCGTCCGTATTATCTAACGAGTGCAAATTCCTCTCTGCAACAACCGGCGTGTTTTGATGGAGAGTTTTTGCAGGGACTTGCCAATCCGACTTCGAACTTTTTAATATGTCGGCAAAAGTGCAGGTGACGCTCCTTCTCGTACGAAAATAGCGTCGTAAAAAACTTCTCTGATTGAAAGAGGAGAGAGAGAGAGAGGGGGAAAATAACAGGAATAAGCTTCCAGAGGAAAGATTTTCATATTTCGAATCTAAATTGATCAGAATTTGCATTTGTGTCAATGCCTCGCAGGATTTTACATCTATGAGAGCTGCCGGATGTGTTTCAAACTGCGTAATTCACCGTGGAGGACAATATCTTGCTACGTTATGACGAGAGAAGCAGATATGTTTTAATATATAAAAGTGAAGGGAGGGCTTTTTCTAATTTCCGCAAGAGAAACAGTTCGCGACCAGTCACCGCCATGTTGTTCCATTCTTACCGTTACATCATAACATTTTCGGTACCTGCTAAAACAAAGTGCGATAATATCAGACACAGTGTAGTTTGTCGCGGTAAATTAGTGTGTCACGAACATGTCCTTAGTGTGTCGCAAAATTTCTATGGAAATGTTTAGAACAATATTATATTGAGTATAAAGTGTCAAATGGTGTACTAATATTATTTTTTATATCTTTGTGCACGTTTATTTTTGGTAATAAATCTGTTTTTTTTACTTTACGTGCTCTAAATGCAAAAGATTATGTGTCCGCCATATTTGATTTAAATCTCCTCGTTTGTGCCGCGAGACCAAAAAGGTTGGGAAACCCTGGTATAGCGCGTGTTAATGGATGCGAGTGTTAATGCGCGTGCGTAACTCTTTATCAAAGTGACGCGTGTTTGCTTACACGGGCATTCGTGTGTGGCAGGTGCTTGGACGGATTACTTTCGCCGTTCATTTATTTTTTTAACTTTATCACCGCTCCTGACTCTAATCAAACCCTTAAACAATGGTGTAAAAATAAAGGAACTTCTTTGATATTGATTCGACCGTCTCTCTCAGAAGAGATTTTAACCGTTGCGGTCCATTGGTGCGTTTCGCTGAAGAGCTCACTACAGTTGAGTCGTCCGAAGAAGATCCCCAGAGTGGGTTTTTGAAGTGGTCGGAAGGGGACGATCTCCAAGCCAATTGGAGGTTCCCGATTGAGTTCCGTTACCATGAAAACCCCTCAGAGTTGCCGGATCTCATTCAGCCTCGCTCCCCCCCTCCCTCCCCCATCCTCTTCTCTACTTTCTCTTTTCAGCTGTTGTTTCAGCATCCGCTCCGTTTCCGTGCGTAGCGTAAGTGGAAGTCTCTCATTCTACCTCTCTCACTCTCCTCCCGGCTCTAACGAGACTTGGCAACATTGCGCCGGACCTCTCTCTAGGGAATTCTCATTGGATGTCTCCGCCATAAATGCCGCCGCAAAGAGGTCCTTTTTAAGCTAGTTCACGGACTGAGTGGCTGGGATCTTTAAGCGGTGAAAAAAAGAGGATTCGATATCATCGTTTGAATGTGGAAAATATATATCTAAAACAAAGAGATCGCAAAGTCAGTGGCGCAACAATGGAGTTGCGCGGGTGGCCAAACGCCAAGGAGCCCGTGTGGACCCTCGAATTTTTCCTGATATAGAAAAAATAAAGATTTTTTTAGCGATTTTTCTTTATTATCCCTAATCTCTGAATGACTTCCCAGTTAATCATTATTTTTTGGGAAAATTAATCTAAAGAGAAGAAAGCCCTACCTTTTCAGCAAATCCCTGTTAATTGCTTAATAAGCGTAACTTTGTGGGCTTTACAACGAGTTTCAGTTTAATTACCCATTTCTTGGGTGAGGAGGACCATCGATAAAATTTTGCCACTGGCCCTTCCATTCCTAGTTTGGAAACTGCGAAAAGTCAGAACGTGTTTTTATCAGACGATTGCTCTCCTAAACTTTTGAACGAATCGAGCGTCGATTTCAAAACAGGATCACGGAAGAATAAAACCCAAGACCAGTGTCCGAGTTGGGGCACTTTGATGGTTAATTTTATTTTCCACTTCGTCAAACATTTAGTTAGGGGATAATACAGCGGACGGCTGACAAGGAAATGGAATTGAACTTCTCCTTACAACCAACCCGCATAAGTAAACATTATATTTTTAAAGTCCACCAAGAAATAACCTTACGGATATATTTATTAGTTATCCTTTCTAGTAGCTTTTTCTCGATATCCGACGTTTTGCAAAATAAACAACGTTTCGAATCATTTTCCACGCCTCCAAAAAATTAAAATATCATCGGAAAAATGTGTCTGCAAGATTGATTTATTCTTTTTTTTATCTTTTTATCCAGGATAATATTTGTCATCCGATATTTTCAGCCGAGAGTAAAAAATCAGTAATTCCATTCGGGAACATTTCATGAGGTTATCCACGAGTTTTTTTTAATTTTATTATTCGGCCCCTACGGTCGCACGATACATCACGGATCGTAAGCTGTTTGACGATTTCCAATCCGCTCAGCATGTCACCGGTGCGAACAAAAATGTTCATTTAACACGAAAATAGCGTCGGAACTTCGAGTTTGGGCAGCTTGCGCGAATTTCGAATCTAGATGAGATATTGTTACTTAACTTCCGTTCTGCGCGGCATGAAACAGTAAGAGATTAATGCCAAAAACAACTCGGCAACGCTTCTCTTATCTAAAGTACTGTGTTTCTTGTGATAGATGCATGTTTACGGCTCGAAATAAGCCCGTGGCAGCCGTAATGCTGCAAGCTCGCATGATTTGTTGGGTAGTCTCTTTTCGGCGATATTTTCTTTTTTCAATGGATTACACCCGAAAATGATTTGTTCGCGATTGCGACGGAAGTAAAATATCCGGGGAATGAAAATGGGAGTGTACCGTGACACGCTAATTCCGTATCTAACGAAAACTATTTTAACTAGGAAAAATTCGTCAATTTCGACTCCGAAACCAATTAACGATAGAACGTGTTTGCTGACGTAATTTTATCTCCCGCTTTAAAGGTAAAATGTCGAATATTTACATTCTATTCAATCCTTCATTTCGGGAGCAAATGAACATTATTTCAATGCCTGTCATAATTCGGTATCGACGGCACCTATCGTTCACTCTCTTGATTTAACGGAGACGTAAAATGATATACACTAAATAACGCGGTCACGTGATAATGCTCGTAGACCACCCTTGAGCGGTTTTCATGCAAGTTTTCAAACTTTTCCTATCTACTCTTCCCGAATCACGTGCGAAAATTTTATTTAAAATTCGAGTCATTACGTGATTTCCACTCATTTACGTTTATCGCTTTATTATTTCGTTTCCTAAATGGCTCATACTGTCTTTAGGTTTAGGAAAAAGACCTAGTGATAGGAATGTTATGGTCGTATACATTTCTTATGACCTTAATTTGAAATTTTTCGTTCAAATCTTCCGTGCAACTCCAAGTTCATTATTTCTAATGCTTTCCGGCATTAAACTTTTCGAATTTGCAATTAACTCATGTCTCAAATAATTTAGATTCTAAGATCGACGTTGGGAATAAAACCTAAAAAGTTCACGAATTATTTTTAAATCGTCTCTCTTTTGGTGCTAACGAAAAGGCGAAAATAAAACAATTCCGCATGATGTCTAAACAAGAGGAAAAAACGCTCGTTAGTCCTTGCCCCTTTCTCTGTTTACAGCGAAAGAGAGAGAGAGAGAGAGAGAGAGAGAGAGAGAGAGAGAGAGAGAGAGAGAGAGAGAGAGAGAGAGAGAGAAGGGGTAATGGTGGAGAAGGACGGAGACGAAAGACCCTAGAAGGAGAGGAAGTGGCAACCAAACGGAGAACGTCTCACTGAATCCTCGTTCGGTAAAAGTAGCGATATATGCGGCTATTGAGAACTCCCCTCCCCCCTCCCCTACTTCCCCCCTCCCCTCCCCCCCTACTCTCCCCCTCCAGAGAAATCGCGAGAGAGATTCCAATTTCCAGCTCCGCAGAAGTCCGATTCAGTTATGCCGGTTATCGTCGTAACTTTTCGCATTAGTCTGAAATTATAGTCGAGTTCCCTCTTTTTAACTGTTTCTTGCATTCGGGGGTTTTAGAATCCGTCCTAGATTTTGCGTAAGTTTCGTATCGAGACGCTGCGAAATTCTTCCCCCTCACTCGAAGGAAATTGAGGACACTCGCCGCTTCCACACACACACACATACACATTCACAGAGCCCGGTTATTTATTCCATTACGAAACAATTGGGCTAATTCTTCGAGAATCTCTCGGTTCCCCGGAGGGACCACTCCAATAACGGAAGACATTCTCTTAAGAACTTTATCTTACATCTTAAGAAACTTTATCTAGGAATTTCTCGCACGTTTACTGTCTCTTATTTAAATTTTAGACGCGGAGTCGCATTGTTACGCGTTGATATATATATATATACATACACACACCCATATATATATATATATATATATATATATATATACACATATATACAAACACACATACATACATACACACACACACGTTTTTATAGATAGGAAGTTATTTTGAGGGCAAAACTTTTCCGGGGAATTTAGACCTCGATGCATGTTTCATAGAGCGAAATAGAGAGAGCGGAGTGGTTCTCAGATTGGAATGATTCTGTTCTTTTTTTATCAAACTCGTCGAAATCCCTACATAGGATGCGATAACTACAGTTTTTATTCCGTTTAAAGAGTGGATATTGGAACGGAATGGGCTATAAACAAGCTCGCGTTAGGTGTTGCCGGATATTACTGTATGGTGAATTTATCTCCAGCACGGAGAAAATCCTTGGGCGCTAATGTAATAAGGCCGGAATAAACGAGAGGATATATACAACGGTCCTCGATTCTGCAGGAGAGGAATGCAAAATTGGTTTTATCGGACGAAACGAAAAATGATATTTATCCGAAATAAACAATGCGGCTCTTCCCAATTCTCTAGCGCTTAATCCGGGTCAAAGTGGAATGCAAAAATCCGAATGTTGACGATACTGTTCGGAGGTCTGCATCAAGCAGGATAAAAAATAAAAAGGTCCATAAATTACAACAACGCGAGGATTTTAATTGATGGTTTCGTCCCTTGCAGGAAGGCATTTTTCTCTCGGCGTTACCGAAATATGAAATGACGGGTAGTTAGGCTAACAAGGCCTTGATACCGCCATCCTTCCCTCCTCTCTCTCCCCCCCCCCTCCCTTTCTCACCCTACCCCGAATTACAGTTTACTCAACTTTCAACCTTTTTCGTCGAACAGTTTTCAAAAAACAATCTTTCTTTCCTTCCACTCCGCGATCCCTCTTCAACGCCCAAACAAAAAAAAATAAAAATAAAAATTTCATCTCTGGTATCAGCACCTCCTCCATCCCATCCTCCCTGTTAACCCCCACCCTGATCCCCCCTACACACACCCTCTATACCTTTAAAAAGCCCACGCCCTCCTATCTTAACGCCATAATTCCTCATCCTATGCTCTCTCTCTATCTCTCTCCAAAACCGCACCACATCGTATCGAATCCTCTGCCTCTTTGCAAAGCTAAAGTTTACAACGCGAAATTCTAGATTTAAGGCTTACTTTTTAGTCCCGGTTCTCGTGTTGCATAATCTACACCAGTGATGGCGAACCTTCTATAGTCCGCGTGCCAACATTACCGAAATTGTCGAATCTTTTCCGCCTCGAGTGCCACAAAAAATCCTTGATTTTTTTTTTTTTTAGTGCCAACTAAATTAAATTCGAGATCAGTAAATAAGATTGTAACCGTAAAACTAACGTTTACAACAGTAAACTAAATAAAACCAATGTTTTAGCGGCGTTAAATCAGTACCTACGATGAATGCTGGTTTTCGCCTTTCGTTGGCGTGTCAACCAAAATCGTCTTGCGTACCACTTATGGCACGCGTGCCATAGGTTGGCCGTCACTGATCTACACCCACCCTTTCGCCTTTTTTTTTTTAAATTATGAATTAAACTTTATTTCTATAAAAATCGGTTGCGTTATTCGGCTGCAAAACCCTACCAACTCTCTTACTCCTCCGGGTGAGAAGGGGGACAGTCTCTTAATTAGTTTCCAGAACTCTTTTTGAAGTGTCCTTGTTCATAGATCACCAACTCCGTGCCAACCCTCTCTCTCTTTCTCTCTCACCTCGCCTCCTACTTCCATGTCTCCTCTTTCTCCCACTCTTCTTTATCGGCTATCTCTTATCTGCAGTCCTTCCTCACCCTTCCTTTTGCCCATATCTCTTATTTTTCTTACTCCTAAAACCATATCTCTCACCAATCCTCTCCCTTCTCTAGTTCGTTTTCCTTGTATTTCCACTTTCTCCCCTTCTCCCATCTTTTCCAGTCTCCCCTTTCTCGCCTAATCTCTCTCTCTCTCACCCCCCTCTCTTTTCCATCTTACCCTCTCTTTTACGTATCCTTCCAATTATTATAATCTTTGTCTCCTTCGCCTTCATCTTCTCTTTTGTTTTTCTTCCTGAAATTCTATCGCTTTCCACTCGCCATCCATCCTTTCTCCCTTTTTACTTTCTCACATACGAAGTACATATATTGAGGAAGTATTGTTATCGCGAAAAAATTCGACCTCGAGATTTTTACGGAAATGGACGTTTTAGGTGTGGTTGAGTCCGAAAAAGTGGTTTTCGTAATGCCGTCTGTCTGTCCGTCTGTATGTTCGCGGCTCTAGAGCCTAAACGGTAGAGCGAATGTTAATGAAATCTAGTAATTAGGCATTTCATCATATTGAGGAGAGTATAGCAGGAAATGGTTGACATTGCTCAATAATTAAGGGAAGTTTATTCTACGAATTTTTAACAACAATTTGATTTTCTCAAAAACGGCTATAACGATTTTGATCGAATTTCGTACAGTTACTTGAATTTACGTCTTCAATTATACCAAATAGTTCATATTTCTCAAAATAATATTATAAGGCTAGTTTATTCTAGGTAAGTTTAACAATAATTTGATTTTCTCAAAAATGTCTCCAACGATTTTGATAAAATTTCGTACAGTTAATTAAGTATACGTCTGAAATAATAATACATACTTCATATTTCTTTAAAAAATGAACGTAAGGCTAGTTTAGTCTTGGGCAACTTTAATACCAATTGGATTATCTAAAAAGCGGCTAATACGATTTTCATCAAATTTCGTATAGTTACTTAAGTTGATGTTTATACCGATTCTACATAGTTCATTTTTTTTCAGAAGATAACCAAAAGAATCATTTGTATATGAGAAAGTTTGCACAATGTATGTTGTACCGATTTTTTCCTTCATCTTGCACCCTCTCTCATTTACATTCTCCATTAATCATTCCCCTCTTTATTTTCCACGCCCATTTCAGTTTTATTCCTTTCATCTCATTCGTCCCGTGTATTTCTCTCTCTCTTTCTCTGCTATCTTCTTCATTGTCTCCAACCTTTTTTCCCTGCTTCCTCTGTATCCCTTCGTTAATTTTCTTTATCTCGTTTCTCTTCTCCACCTCAATTTTCATTATCCTTTATTCCCTTCGATTATTAAGCTTTCCCCCTTTTTGTCCTTCCTCTTCGTCCAGTGATCCCTCTCCCTATGAAACGCCATTCTTTCTCTTCCTCTCTTTATTTTCTCTCTTCTACCACTTCTCCGCTATACTTTGGATTTTCTCCTACACCTTTTCTTCCTTCCTTAACTCCTCCTCTTTCGTGTTCCGGAATGAGTGGGTTAAAAAAAAAAAAGAACCGAGAAAGAGAGAGAGAGAGATAGTGCCCTTTATTAATCAATTTGGTTCAAATACGTATATATGGTCATTTTCATCTCCATTTCCCCCCTCCCCATTCTTTGTTCAGATCTAAGTTATGTATCCAATTAGTCGGACGGTCGTCGTCATCTCCTCCTCCTCCTCCGCAAAACCTCTTCCCCCCCCCCTCTCGCTCCCTTTTATTTCTCCGAAAAAGTACGGGACGCGAAAGGATGTTATTTTTATAACTCGGCGTCGTACTTATTCACCGTTCTTGAGATTTCTTCTCGGTCCTTTGGTTTCCGCAAATTGCCAGTTTTCTCCTTTTCCTCGGGGGAAAAGATTACACGCGTCTCAGGGATTTGATGTATTCTTCTTCTTCTCCTCCTCCTCCTCCTCTGTTTCCGTTTATTTTATTTTTTCGGAAAAAAATTGAGTGCGTCTCGTTAAGAGAGAAAAAATGGTCCAAAGGAAGGCGGACGCCATATTTTTTGCGTCGTGAAAAAATTGCCCGTACATGCGATAGATTTGTTTTTTTTTAAAACAACTTGTCTTTTAGGATTCGAATGCCCAACAATGCGCGCGAAAAGGAGGAGCGGCAGGATAATAATAAATAATATCTCTCCCTCCCCGCCCCTTTCCTTAAGATGAGAAGTGCTCAGCGCATAAAATTTTCTCGAAATTTACGACTCCATTTCGAGTAAATCTCCGCCCGTAATTTTGTTGCTAATGGAAACCATGCTTTTCTCCTCCTCCTCCACCTTCTTCCCTCTCTCCTCGATCCATAAATTTTCAGAAGCTAGAAATGTTACTTAATTGCCAGAAATGTACACGCTCTCCTCCGTCCGTCCGAAAACGAATAAAAAAAAAGGAACGCAAACACGGACAAAGTATTTACTCGAAGATCCCGCGAAAATTTACTCATTAACGCCTTTCGAAATTTGAAAGAAAAAAAAAACTTTCCGGAAGGCATTAATTAATTTACGCCAATTATTCACTTATTAATCCTCTCAGGCTTTCCACTCTAAGCTCATTAATATTCCTTTCTCTCCTCCCCTATCTCTCTCTCTCCTCTCAGATAAATCATTTCCACCCTTTTATACTTGGTTTAATCAACTGTGCAGTCAGCACTTTGGACGGACGCTTACTAGGCGCCTGCTTCGCCTCGCGAGCAATGATCCCTTTCCTTTTGGTTATTCGGCCTCTTATCTCTTCTCTCTCTCCCCCTCTCTCTCTCTCTCTCCAACAAAAACACACACGCGCGCACACTTTCACCGACGAGTTATTAGTCATCCTTGTCCACAAAAGCCAATCTAGATTCGGATCCTCGACATTTTCTTTCGACGTCTAAAAACATCCTCTCTTACTCGCTCCATCCTTGTGAGAAAACCGCCGATCTTGTTTCAGTCCTTGACGGCGCCGATATACGAAACTCTCCCCTTTCACTGCTCCACTTTCTTCCCCTTTTCCTCATCCCATTTTCTCCAGTAATAGGTTCTCATGCCTCACTCCAAATAAGCGAAATTGAGAGGCGTTTTCTGCCGGACGGGGCGACATTGATAGAGAGAAAATAAAAAGGGATATAGAGAGAGAGAGTAAGGACAGAGTGAGGGTGAAGGGAGTAAATCGATTCTGCTCTTATGCCTATAACCTTTCTAAAAGTAATAACTCCTTGACGTCACGCGTGGGGTTTTTTGGAGTAACGCGACGCCTACTTTTCGTCCATCTTCTTTTCGTTCTCCCTCTCCCCTCCGTCGGGTTATTATATCCGCTTCCGTACCCACGCGTCTCGTTTGTGCTGTAAGGTTTTGCCGGGGGAAATTCCGAGGAACCTCAGAAGAGTCTTTAAAAGGTCGCGAAGAAAAATGGCGGCATTTATCGAGCTTGGTTTCTCGGAGGTTTTTAGTGACAAGTAACGAGACGTGTGAGGTAGGTGTGTACAAAAAAAGAGAAGAAGAAGAAGAAGAGAGAAGAAAAAGAGAACTTTTAATCTTTCTTTTTAAAATATCCAATCGCGGCCGTCACTTGTCAAAGCATTTAATTATACGTCACAAATTGAAAACGATGTGTCTAGGCTGTGATGCGTCGTCATCGGAAATTTCTGCTTTAAGAGGAAAAATTAAACGAAATCAGGTTGCTGGTTTGAAAAAAAGAACGGGATATTTCCGATAAAAATGTGTTTAATTGTTAAATAAAAGTGTCGCATTTATTGTTTTTTTTCTCGGATCCGCTCGATTCTCCGTAAAATGCTTGTAGCTTAGGACACTGCGCGATCGTTTTTCATATATTTTAATATTTTAATTATATATTGTGATTGTTCAGTTGCGGAAAGAAATTTATATATATATACACACACACAAACACGAGGGCGAGTCAATAAGTATCCGCAAAGTGCTCATATTTTTGTTGAGATTGGCCTCACTGCTGAATGCGTGTGCAATAGTAAGCACGAAGCCTCACTGTTGTTGTAGTGACATATTTGACCTTGGCCCTGCAGTTGACTTTCTACAGTAGCGATGTCAACATGGCCGCTCGGCTTCCCTCATGCACCAAAGAAGAGCAGCGTGCATTGATTCGTTTTTTGTGGGCTGAAGGTCTAACAGGTGCGGAAATTCATCGAAGACTATCAGCGCAGTATGGCAGCAATGCTTTTTCCACAGCAAAGCGTGTACAAGTGGATAGACATATTCAAAAATTGCCGAAAAAGTGTCAAATACGAACAACGACTGATGACAACATTGAACAAATCCGCGCACTGATTCTCGCCAACAGAAAGGTAACTATCGGTGAAGTGGCAAACCACCTATGGAATCATCCAGAACAGACTTCTCTTCCATAAAGTTTATGTAATATGGGTCCCCAAACAACTCACTGAACAGCACAGGCGTAATCGTTTGGACATTTGTAACCGACTTTTGAACCGGTATCAAGAGGAAGGTCACGTCTTCCTGAGTCTCTTCTCACTGGTGACAAAATGTGGATACGCCACTATGAGCCGGAGAACAAACATCAGAGTATGGAGTGGAAACACCCTAAGTCCCCTGTCAGAAAGAAGTTCAAATCTCAGCCGACAGCAGGTAAAGTGATACACTTTTCTGTGGTTCACAAGGAACAATTCTTGAACACTACCAGGAAAGGGGTACGATGATAAACAGTGTAAGCTACAGTGAGAAGCTGTGTGACAAACTGAAACGGGCGATTCAGAGTAAACGTCGAGGAAAACTGTCCCAAGGTGTTGTGTTGTTACAGGACAATACCCATCCTCATAATGCTGTCCACACAGTTGAAACACTCCAGCAGCTACGCTTTGAGGTCATAGAACATCCACCATACGTGATCTTGCCCCGTCGGACTATCATCTGTTTGGATCCCTCAAACATGCTTTGAGAGGCTGTCGTTTAGCCAACGACTATGAGCATACGTGGTTTTCCGCTCGGTGGAAAACATTTTTTTCTGAAGGCATACAAAACGTTGCGCAACGCTGGACCAGGTGTGTTTAAAAGCAGGGTGACGGTGTTGAAAAAATGATGCACTTGTGAGTTCCGTATTGTTGTTGTGTTAATTTAAATAAATACATTGCGGATACTTCTTGACTCCCCCTCGTATATACATATATATATGTGTGTGTGTGTTTGTGTTTGTGTATGTGTGTGTATATATATATAAGGCTTAAAAGCGTGGATACTCGAGAATATGCGGTTGAAGCGGAAAGCTAGGCGATCCGTCGCGATGGAAACGAGAGCAGTCCGAAGAACGGTTGTTTTACGAGCGTCTCTCATCCTCCGACCACGGAGATTATAGGAACATTTGGCGACACGTTCACAAATTCACACCGAATGTGCAGTTTGTGGGGGGAAAAGTGGAGGGGGGGGGGGGGAGGGGGTTGAGACAAGAAGAGAGATGGAAGGCTTGCGACGTAGGGCTGACCTCGGGAGAGATGGCGGCTTAGGAGAGAGACACAAGAGTTATGGCTTTTACAAGCTCACCTATCTCTAATGCGGCTGGGAGTCGGACGTCGGAGTCGGAGATACAACGGCGTCAACTTTTGTAGGGATGATCTCGAAACCAAAGCGAAGGATAACAGAGAGAGAGAGAGAGAGGGAAAGCAGGACATGCCGCGAAAAATATAACGAATACATCCGTCTCTGCCAAGGAGAAAAGCCTCCAGAAACCAGGGTGATCTTTTGAAAAACCGTTTTGAGAGAGGATCGTTAGCGTCCAAGTTTAGAGGAGTAATACTGCGCCAATTCAATACTCCCCAATCCGCAAAAAAAAAAAAAAAACGACAAAGATAGGTAAAAAATAATAAAGAAAAATCCTACGCCCGAATATCATTTTTTCTATTCGATTCTCCGAGTGTTCCGCTCGGCTCGCTTTTGGGTCAGAGAGAAAAGCCAGTTTAAGGCTCTAAGGTCGGTTCGCCGGACGCAAGAGGTCCAAAAGAGGCAGTAATCCGCTTCGCCATGCGCTTTGCATCGCGGGATCTGCCTTTTGGGAGTAAAATTGGAGGCACTTTTGAAGGAAGAAGGAGGTAGTTTGGAAAAGATAAACGAGGCGGCGTGAGAGAGAGAGAGAGAGAGAGAGAGAGAGAGAGAGAGAGAGAGAGAGAGAGAGAGAGAGAGAGGAAAGAAACGGCAGTTTAGGGGGGGAAAAAACAGAAAAGGGGGAATTTATTCGGTGTAGCAGTCTATCCCGAATAATAAAAAAAAAAGAATTTTACACCCCAGCGGAATTTAAACGGAACTAAATCAGCGTTAAACGGCTCGAGAATTAAAGGGATTAACAGAGAGAAAGGGAGGTGACGGTAGGTATAGGAAACGGGTAGACGGAGAGGAGGAAAAGGTGAGTGAAGAGGATTTGGGGGAGGTTGGAAAGGCTTTCGTTCTGGCGCGTCGATCTCAACGCGTGGTGCGAAAATGAAAGCGGGGAGAAAGCGTCTCTCGTTCGTTCGTTTACGGTCCGCAAGAACCGTCCCAAAAAATGTGGCGCGCGCGAGAGTTTGTATTTCGTTTCTAATTCGCCTTGAAACAGATTGAGAGGGATGGTTTGGGGGAAGAGAAAAAGGGGGGGGGAGAAGGGAGAGAGAGAGAAAGAGAAAGAGATGAGGAGGGTTCGTTTTAATTCTGTGCGAATGCTCTGACAACCCACGTCAAGTGAAAGGATTGATAAATTCGCTGCTCGCTTCCGTTCTTTTTTTTCTCTCCCCGTAAAGCGTAAATCTTCCGATTGGGGGTAATATTTTTAACGCAGGAAAAGAGTGGATGTTCGAAAAAAAAAAAAGAGAACGTTTCGAAGATGTAATGCATGCATCAGTCAAATCGCCGAATAAAAGGGACTTCATTTGTTTCTTTTTAGCGCTTTTTTTTTCTAAAAAAAATAGCTTATGAATTGATTTGACTCTCCGCCCGTCCGTCCGTCTGTGAAGGGTAATGTCTCTGGAATTCTGTAAACTGGTGGAGCCAAATTGAGTTCAACGTGCACAATGTAGTTAATTATATAAGATTCAGAATTGCTTCTTTTGTTCTTAACTATAAACTCTTTAAGTCATACTGAAACGTTTAATAATTTTTAATGCTTGACTGCCCTTTATAAACCACGCTACAGTTAAAACAACGGCCGTTCGGCTCGAAGTAATTCTCTAAGAAAATGAGACCGCGCTAAACCTGAAACATTTAAAGAAAAACAGCTCGCAGCGAGGGATGGATGCATTTTCAATCGAATTCGTGTATTAAAACCGGCTTGAATCCTTAATCAATTAATGGCGTCATGACTTTCCGTTTTTAGGCGCTCTTTTAATAGGCCGAAAAAAGTATATTGAGGTCGATCGTGGTCCCAAATTATCTGTATCGTTTAAAATCTATATTCATACGCAGACTTTCCGCTCATCTGCGATTCACGATGAAGTGTTAATGTTTCCTTGGCGTTATTCTCTGGGACTCTTCTACCCTCCTTGCTGCAAAAGTAAACAAAAATAACTAACCAGAAGATTAAACATTAGGCATCGACCACAACTCTTTTGAGTTAGAAAACATTTAAGGCTACGCAGCGTTTAAACGGTTACTTTCTTCGAAACCGCCACAAAGATCTTTTTCCTGGACGAATAAAATAAATCGTTCGGACGGATGTATGTTTTTCTCTTAATGATCCGCAACGTCCTGCCGCTCCGAATATCTTCTTACCGCCTAGCAAACGTTCAGAATACGGCCAAACTCACAATGGGAACGCACGAAAAAAATAAATAATATGCAAATAAATGCATACGCCTACTCAAGAGGGGAAATTTCAACAGTTAAGTATTTCGCACTGGATATACTGCGGCAGAGCAATTTTTACGCCGAATCTCTCCGTTAAATTGACGATAAAAACGAGTGGAAAGAGATATAGAGAGAGAGAGAGAGAAATCCTGAGAAAAAAAGAGAGAAAAGCGAGTCACGCCACATGAATCGCCCGTAAAAGTTCGTGCTTTTGATAGGTTGTGATTGGATGTTGAAAGTTTTTGGAGGGTCGGGAGCTCGTGACATAACATTGAGCAGCGGAGATGGAGGAGGAAGTGAAATGTGTTCGAGAACCTTTAAGAGGCGATTTGATTTGCTTCGTCTAGGAGGGAGAAAAAAAGACGCACCGTCAGAAAAACATCAGATCCTTTCCATAACTTGTATAAGTTCGTTTATCTTCGACCATTCCTGACGTTCCGAATAAATACTACGAAGGGGAGGAATTTTTGGGGAAAAATTGCTGGATAAGTTGGAAAAACCAATCGTCCGAAAATTTCTCCATGGCATAGGTGTCACGTGTGAGATATTTTTTGGTGAAAAGTTGCCAGGCAACTCGAAAAAATATAATCATCACAACAAAATGTTTCGGAACGTAAACTCCCCGAACTCTTAAAAAAAACAAGTTAGGAATGCGTACCGTGTAAAATATAGGCGCGTTTCGTGCGATGGAGTATTTGAAAGGAACGCTCACCATAAAACAAGAAAACACCACGGTCGATTATTCCCTATATACATATACAAAAATTTTCTTCACTCCCCTAATTTGGTGCATTAATAAAATTATTTACGCAATTCAGTTAATAGTGACTAAATACTTCTTCACTTCATGGATTAGGCAATTTGCCTGTTCCGTCTTCACATTCATCTCCATCTTCTCCTCGGTCTTCCAGCATCTCTTCGTCCACTTGGCTTGTACTCTAATATTTTTACTTTCTCATATACGAAGTATATTGAGAAAGTATTGTTGTCCCTAAAAAGTTTTGATGGAAATATTCGTTTTAGGTGTACCTAAGTCCGAAAAAATGGTTTTCGCAATGCCGTCTGTATGTTCGCGGCTATAGAGCGAAAATGAATGAAATCTCGTACTTAGGCATTAATCATACAAAACAGAAGCTATGAAGAATTGGTTGACACTGCTCAATAATTAAGGGAAGTTTATTCTACGCATTTTTAACAACAATTTGATTTTATCAAAAAACGGCTGTAACGATTTTGATCAAATTTCGTACAGTTACTTGAGTTTACGTCTTCAATAATACCAAATAGTTCATATTTATCAAAAAATTAATATAAGGCTAGTTTATTCTAGGCATCTTTAACTACAATGTGATTTTCTTAAAAACGGCTACAACGATTTTTGATCAAATTTCGTACAGTTACCAGAGTATACGTCTGAAATAATGTTACATATTTCTCAAGAAATGAATATAAGTCTAGTTTATTCTTTAGCAATTTTAATAACAATTGAATTTTCGAAAAAACGGCTCGTACAATTTTCATCAAATTTCGCATATTTAAGTTGATGTTTACAACAATTCCACATAGTTCATATCTTTCAAATGATAATTAACGACGCATTAGATTATGAGAAAATCTGTACAATGTATGTTGTACCGATTTTTTTTGTAATTCTATCATCACCGATGCTATCTATATGCTGTAGCCACCTGTCTTTCCCTTCTTTTATTCTTTCATTTACCGAATATATGTCCAATTCCTTTCTTATATCTTCGTTACCAAGTACTGCAAAACTATATATAAGAAATATTGCTAGGAAAATGCAAAATTTCTTTTTAGCTATTTATTTTAGAATAATTTTAATTAATCACGCAATCGAGAATTGTTTCAAACATACCTCACTCAATCTGAATAATAATCTATAATATATTTTGAAGCGTGTGTTTGTTAATGGAACTCCTTCTAAATGATAAAAGCTAGAATAACCAAATTTGGTAAGATTCTTCCTTACATCCTAACTTAGTGAATGGTCAAGGTTTGGTCAACCAGGATTAATCAGCGCTGCCAATATAGGGGATTAACGTTTTTCCATAAGATAACACCTATGAATCCATTTCTTGGCTTGCAAGGTATTCTTCCTTCAAGCATCAAAATGCGTAAATATGGACCGATTTTTTTCGTTTTTACTTTATTCGAAGAATAAAACTCTATACTATATTAGAAGTTTACATGTTACACGGTAGGAGTTTTCAGAAATACGCTATTTGATTCGAAATTTTGTGGATTTTTCGTACCTTTCCCGGGCGTTGCCAAGGCGGCCGTCATTGTTACCTCCATTCAATTAGCTTCAATGAAGCTTATGAATAGACGAAAGTTTAGCGTTATTCACTTCGCACGTTTGTTTAAGCAACTAAACGAACGATGTCTATGGATAGCAACCTTAATAGATACTGATTATTATTCAGGAAGCGTTTATTGATGAAAGTAATTGAACCTTCTTTCGTCTATTGAATACTGGAATCGTACATTTTTTGTAAGTAAAATCGTTATATTCTACATTATAATGTTCATTGACGTTAATAGGCTCACGTATCTGGTGTACATTTACCAGTCAGTGTTCAATCATGGACAACTGTACGTTGCTTTTTCACGGGTTTCTTGCTTACAAGACATAAACATTTCATAGGCATGATTACATAAGAAATGAAGTTGGATTTGGTGAAAGTGATATATATGATAGGAAATACAATTATCGTTATATTTGAATGCAATACGTACGGAAACGGATTGTTACAAGAAAATATGATTAATTGTTAAGAAATGCTAATTGTAATTTAAAAAGTATCTACCATATAGGTATTTTAAAGAGTTTGTATGTTGTGCTGTAACAGCTTCATTAAATCCGTTGAAATTCAAAGGGAAATTCAGCTAGTAATAATATAATCTTTACGTTCACGTTCATTCCTTCGTCGTAAGTTATTAATGTATTATTACCTTAAAAATAACGGTGTGTGCATGAAAAGAAAATAAATTTAAGCCCATCCTCGCAGGGTTTATTCCTCCGAGAGGACGATATTAACAGTAATATACGCGTCTAAAGGGTTTCAGGGCATTAGAGTCACCGTAATAGGCGAGTTTTTCTTTTTTAAAGGAGCAGTGTCGTTGACACAAGCGCTTTAGTTTCACTAAGGAACCGAGCGTTGCGTTTATGAGAGAAGCTTTCTCTCGTGGTGGCCGCATAGGGATGCAAAGAAAACTTGTTCTTCCGACCGAAAGACGCTGTTAATCCTACAAATCTCGGTTTATGTATACGTGGCACACACGTTAATTCCGTCATATCTCGTTTTCCCCGTCGAAAAATCGCATTCATTCCAGAAATTCTTGCGTTTCGTCCGTAAGAAAAGTGTTTTAATCCCGCAATTCTCAGGTTATCTGCCGGAAAAAAAAAACTATTCTTAACGGAACGCTCTTGTTTCCCGACCGAAAAACTAATTTATTTATCGGACCAACATACGCGGTAGGATAAGCGCTTTTGTTGATCGGTGGAATAAGCGCGCTTGTTGGTCTTACGCTGTCCGGAATTTGATGGCTATTTGAAACGGTCGTGGAGATGATATTTAGCTAAGTTCCTTCGTCTTAACATTTCTTTTCACTTGAAAACGCTATTTGCGTATACATATTTCTTCGCCGTAGATAATCAGTTTCCCTCCCACTGCATAATGCCGCACGCACACGAAAGGAAGAGAAACGTACTTTTGTTATTATAGAAGATCTAATTTACTTCTGTTGCTGCGATGACAACATTTAGGAAAGCAATCATGAGCGTTTCTAAGATCAAAGTGAATGACGACTTTCTTTAGAATGCTTTATCGAAAACGGTTACTCCTAAGATAAAAATGTATAAGAAAAGAAATATTTGACTTAACTAGATTTACAAATTTTGCGTGAATACCATTTTGGTATGACCAATATTTTACAAGATATGACAGCAATTTTTTTGTTTTCAGTAAAGTGACACCCCTGGTTTATTGCTGTAAATTATTTAATATCATTTTCTTATTGTATTTGCTCATAAGTCCTTAATACAAAATAGGTGCTCCCGTTGGAAACGAAACGCTCCCAACAAGATATAAAAATCTTCGGCATGTGCTAAATATGACATTACTTCATTTTAATAAATGCACCTACTCGGGTAAAGTTATTCTTTGAATCTCGAAATATAAAATTCTCAAATCGGTTTCTGTTAAAATACTCTAAATTGACCAATGTTATTCGGAGAATTTCCATATTAGCATTTATATTAACTATTAGATGTTATATGGTAGATCGATTGAAGCAATCGAAGTGATATTTAAATCAACGGGTCCTTAAGAGTTACTTTTAATTTCAGCAAAATTGATTCTTGATGTAGTTTGACGTTCAACTAATGCAATTTTTTTAACGGAGATGCTTTTAATGGTATAACGCTGTTTGGAGTCGAAGTATAAATCGCATTAAAACATTGCAATATAGAATTTATATACACCCAAGTTCAATAGAGCTTTGCAGTTTTGTGTGTGTTGATTGGTTTGCAGGTTGCATTATGTTCTGAGGCAGTAGTTCCCAACCTTTATGGAATCTCCTCTATGGGACTCCCTCTTTTAACGCAGTCGACCAAGAAATATAGAATGTAATATACGTTTCAAAATTTATAAATATTTACTCATTCGCAAAAAAAATAATGTCAGTTCTAAATACTACCTTCCTAAATAACATCGAAAAGCAACGGGAATACCTCCGGCACCCTTCGTAGGACCTGGTACTTACGTATTATCCCCATGCCATACTTACGTACAACATTAACAGAAACTGATTGGCCTGTCTCGACATTTACAAACCCAATCACCGGACAATAAACTGATTGGTCGGTCTCGAAATTTACAAACCCAATCTCCGGACAACGGGGAGGGTTTCTTTGGTTCCGGGCGAGGTGAAGGGCGCGGTAGCGCCCGGAGACGACTACCCATTAAAAAAAGCGAGCCGAAGGCTCGTCAGTATATCCTTTCAATGTTATATCCTCTCAAAAAGAAATGGAGAGGATATTGGCGAGCCTTCGGCTCGCTTTCTTTAATGGGTAGTCGTCTCCGGGCGCTTCACCTCGCCCGGAACCAAAGAAACCCTCCCCGTTTCCGAAGATTGGGCTTGTAAATGTCGAGACCAGCCAATCAGTTTCTGTTAATGTTGTTTTAAAAGTAAAATATCGTAAATCCAACAATACCTCAATATATCCTTTCAACCTTCCATCACACTCACCTAGGGAGATGCTGTTCTGAGGGTTACAATGAAATACGTAGAGGTAATAGTGAAAGTATAAATATGAGGAAGTACTTCATACCCATTGCTTACTCGATGGGAAAATCCTTTCACTTTTTTAAAAAATTACCGATGATACGACAGTATTTAAAAATAATCATTTTAGGTTACTCTCTCGTTATAATTATATTATATCCGTTTATCCATCATCATATAATAGCCAATTTCTGAGTGAATGTTTGTACAGCTTTTGGAGCGTTTTCATTGGTTGAATTGTAAGCCAGTCAGAGTTCGGGATATAATTATTGAGGAATATGTTTACCTTCCTTAGGTAAACTGTTTAACGCGAGCGGGTACATTAAAAAATAAGTGTACGAAATTTTATTCTTTTCCCTTATATTTGCAAATTTATCTACAGTCAGTTCCCTTTACGATGAAATCGCAGTAGTGAAACATTAACACTTAATCTTTAAATTAAATTAATCGTCTTAATTTATTAAACAGATGTAACAACTATGTTGTGTTTTGAAATGAGAATATTAATTTATAACGTTGCGACGAATCATTCATTGTTGAGAAATCATATGTTTACCTTCGTTACGGAAACGACGGAAACTGTTTAATTAACGTGAGCTGATACATATATATGTTTAAAACAATTATAAAGTAAGTGTACGAAATTTGTTTTTTCTTTTAGATTAGAAAAATTATATAAGGTACGGTCAGTTCTCTTTATGTTTGTATTTTTTTGGTAAGATTTTTGGTAAGGTGAACGCAACAGAATTAGAAAAAAATCACGACTGTTCGAACGCATTAAAACAATTTTTTGTATGTTCAACTGCAGCTTAACAAATTTTAAGAAGCCAGTTTTAAATTTAAATTTAATCTTAAACAGAAAACTATTGGAAGATTATATATATATGTAAATTTTACTTTGAGAAAGCGATATTTGATTTTATTAGCTTTTTTACTGTGTTCCTGATAAACTTTTCATCGCATTTTAATTTTTTCGTCGCAGACTTTTTCATATGCGAATTTTTGTTGATATGGGGAAAAACGGGGCAATTTTTGGGCAGTTTCGTTTTTAATTTTAGACATAACCTACGCATGCAATTTCCCGTACTAGGACGGGCGGGTACAGTAGTTGTTTTATAAGGAGGCACGTGGGAAATGTTTAAACGTATAAACAATATCAGTATTTAATCTTAAATATTTTAAAATATCAAAAATAATTTCTCGCTATTGCAAATTTGTGCAAATTTTCGGATTATTTGTAACATAAAAACGCCAATTTCTAAACATGTTAAAAAAATTCCCTTGAAAAATAAACAATATCTTTACTTTTCTCGTTACGTTCATGTTGAAGTATATAATTCTGTTGTCAGTAGGAAATCAGAACTATGAACTCTCGTTTAGCAAAACAATTTAAGATTTTACTTATTTCATTTTCACAAACCTGTAGATGACTATTCCACGTATCAAAAATAATCATTTTAAACAACAGCAAACATTACATATTTGGAGAATTATTTAACCTCTGCAAAGCGAAAGACAAAGGAAACGACTGAAACATCCATTGAAACTTTCTATTTCGTAATAATTTCAGTCGCACCATTTAAAAAATATTCGCCTTGAATTTAATTGTTTTGCCGCTTAAACTCATGAATTCACAATCGCCGTATCGGAGCGACGTAAAACGTCTACCAAGTGACTCTTCTTCTTAATTCCGGTGGAGGAATGCAGCGATGAAAAACGCCCCAAACTTAATCAAGCGAGAACAACTGGTATTTGAAAATAAATACTCCTTCATCCTCAGACTCCGTCAAACCATTTATTCATGCTTTAAAATAAAATAAAAAAATCGCCGTTTTCACACACAAAGCTTTTTTCGTCGACTGAAATTGCGATTAATTCGCATTGGAGCGAGAGAGGGATTGGAGAGAGAGAGAGAGAGAGAGAGGGACGGGAAGCTAACAGAAAAAAATAACATTTTTTCATTAAAGAAAACAATTACCACCCAAAGAAAAGGAAGAAAAATAACAAAATTTTCACACAAAAGAGAATACTTTTTTTCCCGCGGACAATATTTACAGGAACGACAAGAATAATAGAAAAGAGACGGCGCGTGTTTTTTTTTTTTTTTTTTTTTTGGGCGAGCAAAGATGCGCAAATTGGGGGATTTTCGCTCGAGGAAATAGCAGCGGAGAGAAGAAGAAAGGGAAAACGAAATGGGTTTAGTGGTTGGGAAATGACAAAGGCGGTCCCTTCCCACGGAAAGATGAGCCAAGGAAAAGTTCCACGGCGATTGATATTCCAGACATTCCCGTCAAAATGCAAATTCCTCCTTACGTTAAGGGGGTGGTGAACGCCGGGAATGGGTGGGTCTTGAGAGAGAGAGAGAAGGAAGGTAGGGAAAAAGAGAGAGATATTATCTCCGGCCTGAAGAGAGGTGAAGAAAGAAGAGATGGAGATGAACAGAGAGAGAGAGAGAGAGAAGTGAAAGAGAATGAAAAATAAGAGAGGTAAAGCGAAACAGATAAAGTAGATAGATACATATCGAATAACTCGAGGCGAGATAAACAAATAAACAAGGCAGGAGTAATTATGCCTGCCAATGGAAGTTATTATTCCGCTCCACTAATCCCCTTAATTAATCATTTCCGGAGATACCGATGAAAATAGGAAATATACATACATACATACATATATATATATATATATATATATGTATATATGTATATATACACAGTGGAACCTCCCAAATACGGGCACCAGCGGGGAATTGTATTTCTGCCCGCTATTGGGAGGTGCCCGTTAGTGGGAGAGAACCACCTCCCCCAAACAAGAACAAGCTAATGTTTCTAGCTTATGAATTAATTGAATAGCTTCTTTATAAGTTTTAGGAGCGCATATATATATATATATATATGTTTCTCCGTCGCTGAAGAAGGGCATCAGCCCGAAAGCTCCATTTTTGTGTAGTTTTTGTTCTTTTGTGTTTTTCGTGTGTCCTCAGCACCCCCAGCGGCTCTTCATTCTAGGTAAGTGTCCACTGGGCTTCCTCCAACACCTTGTTGCTACCCTTATTATTACCTTTCCTTTTCCTTAAGTATTTATATATATATATATATATATATATAACTCGATTGGAAATAAACTTAGAAGCCTGAAATTTCTCAGGATTTAAGTGTTGATGAATATTTACGTTAACACTAAAAAAATTCGAAAAAGGTAACGGGTTCGACTCCAGAGGATGAATGTCGTTTCTTATAAGATAACACGTAAAAATCATCTTTTTGGTCTGAAGGTTTTCATTCTTTTACTCTTTAAAATATCTTAAAATTAAGTTATCGACACGAAATTTGCGCTAAAACACGCCATAATGAATGGGAATTCTTACTCTTACCGTCGAATACTCAGTCTCATTCGAATTCGCTCGTATTTTGGATTTATACTCGAGTTTTGGTATTTTTTTTTACATTTCAATAATATGGTTCCATGGTTACGGGTATTTTTGTCCTCGGTAATTTATGTGCATATGCACTTAAATAAAGCCTTAAAGATCGAAAATAAGATTAAAACTTGCTCAAAATGATTGAAGATATGAATTAAATGCAAATAAATCAACGCAGTATTCACGTTATTTATATTTTTTATCTATATTACTATAATCCTATTTTTGGTTGTTCCTCTCTCTCTTTAACGGTCTATACCTCAGCCATTTTTAATCTCTGGGAATTTCAGCCTTCTTAAGTTTATTTTTTTATCGAGTTATTCAACTAATTTTTGCGTGTCCCAGAATTCGCGTCTACGGACGTAACCATGAGAATCCTTTCGAAATTTTAAGTCGGTAACGTTCTTTGTAAAAATTTCGGAAGACGCATAGTTTCCTCAGAAAACGTGTTAAAAGTTGGCAATATGTGGCAACATTGTACTGGGAAAGGGTCGTTTACGATAATGACTCTAGGGTCTAAAATGACACTAATATGTTTTTCATTATTTGCTTGCAATATTCAAATTCCTTAACTTCCTTTTATTAATTTCTATTTTGTTTTTATTTCTTTTTCTTGATCAGTGATATGTGCCAACAAACATCCATTTAACTAAAAGACTGGAAACAGAAGAAATAAAAACAAAACAGAAATAAATAAAAGTAAGTTAAGGAATTTAATGACTGGAAGCAAATAATGTTAAACATATTAGTGGCGTCATTTTAGACCCTAGTGTCATTATCGTAACAGACCCTTTCCCAGTACAGTGTTGTCACATATTGCCATCTTTGAACTCGTTTTCTGAGGAAGCTATGCGTCTTCCGAAATTTTTACAAAGAACGTTTTCGACTTAAAACTTCCCAAGGATTCGCGTGGTGAGGTCCATAGATGCGAATTCTGGGGCCTGTGTGTGTATATATATATATATACACACATACATACATACACACATACATACCTACACACATACATACATACACACATACATACATACACACACATACATACATACATACACACATACATACATACATATACACACATACATATATACACACACACACAGAGTAATATGCGCCTCTTGCTTCTCTCCTTCCTTCTCCGCTTCCTCCCCTCCATCAAAAACCTTCTCTTATTCCATCCCTCCCACGCCGTTTCTGCTACCTTCCTCTTCCTCTCTGTTCGTCCCCCGTTTCCTCTTTTCTCAGCTCCTTTCATTTCCTTCGGTCCTGCGGTGTTTGAACTTTAAGGCGCTCTTCTTCCACAATTAGCTTGCTCTCTCTGCTTTCTAATCGGTTCCGAAAAAATATCGAATGTCAATAAAACTCGGAGATATCTTAATCTATGTGTGTTGATGAGGATGGTTGTTTGACTGAGGATGTTGAAGTTGAGGGTAATTCGTTCGAGGGTGTGTTAAATTCTAAAGGGTTATTTGTTTATCGCTGAAAATGTTGATCAATATGGGTGTATCCCATCCTCAACTAATTGATGATATCACATGCAGCACTTTTCTTACGGCTCAAAGTTGTTACGTAATAACAATGCACCGAGAATCATGAGCGTGAGAAGTATCACGGATTTGTTTGAACCAATCCCGTTTCGACAGTGTGGAATTGATGAATATGGAGAAGACTTTCGCTCTTCTCCTTTCAGAGTGAATAACGAGGCAAAATCTTAAGGATTTCTTGGTTCTCAGAACTTTCTATTTGAATAATTGTTTTCGTGTACGAATTACTGTTCATAATGCTTTCAGTGTTTACGTTCACATAACGTATATAGCAGTGGTGGCCAAACTTATTTACCCTCGGAGCCGCATAACATAATCTTCAGAAGTTCGAGAGCCGCATGACTGATAAATTTACGAACAATACAATGGTCGGTATCAGAAGCAATTCAGATACGTTGCATGCCCCTTAGGAATCACCAAAACGTATCACGCCACATTACGTCATTGTATTATGCGGTGAAATGGATGGTGAGTGGATATTTAAAAGAGTCGCAAAATAAGTTTAAAGAGCCGCATGTGGCTCGCGAGCCGCGGTTTGGCCACCCCTGGTATAGAGGATTGATTTTTAGTATTAATACCTCACAAATAAAAATATTTATTTTCCCCTTATAACAAAATATTAACGGCGTTTGCAACTAGAATCTTCCTTTAAATCACCGGCGCGAATATTTAAAAAATGTACTATATGGATTCGTTGCAAATCCTTAAAAAAATATGAGTAAGGAAATAATTTTAACGGCGTTGTTAATTTTTTCCGTTCCATCGAACAAGGAGGGAGGGACGTGCTCGATGTGCTTTTGTTCGGCTTCATCGCTGAAATGTTACTTGCCAATTTTTCAATGGACTAAAAAGGCAATAATTTAACAGATCGGAGGAAAAAAAATCTTTCTGATATTGCAGTCGGGAATGGCCCGAACGATTTTTCACTGTAAAGATATTCCGCGAGGGACAGCGTTATAGAACGTGATTTATGCCGCTCGGATATGCTATGTCGAGCATAAATTTCAGTTATGACTTTATCAGCAGCGACTCACACGAGAGTAAACTTCTTAATGGTGAGCTTGCAAGTTTCAATGCAGCGCATTTCTTCGCTATTTATTGCTTCCTCACAACTAAATCTATGCTGGTTTCTTTTAAAAAACGCAACATTTTCAAATTAACATGTCTTTTCAGCGGTAAGTTAATATACCAGATTCTAAATATTCATACCTTATTTGTTAACTCTTTTTCTCAAATTCTAATATGGGGGTTTTAATTAAATTAAGCCCATATGCTTCTATTAGTTTGTTTCTACGTCAATCCGTTTAAAAAAAAAATATTCTCTTTTCAAGATCAAACAGCTCTATGCGTTCGCTTGAGTAAATTGTTTAACGAATTTCATTAAGGTGAATTTCGCGTGAAGCCAAACAAGTTTCCACTTCTCAAAACAAGTATTATGCCAATAATTTATTACACGATATACCACTAATAATGATGATAGTGCACTGAAATATCTCTGAATATATGCTCCGTTTGAAGATAAATTGGTTGGAACGTTATCAATTAAACCTCTAATTGCAAGCTCAGATAGAGGATTCGGTCTAATTTGCAAGTTACTCCGAGAGTTACTAATAGGATAGACACGATGAACCTGCTTTAATAGTAATTTAGGCGCTCTCCTAAGCATCAACTTGAAATTATTTGAAACAATGTCTCCCACTCGTAAATGACGTGCAAAACTTACTACCAAATTTGAAAATTAATATACTCGCGCTTAAAATATTAGAGAAAAGTACTAATGTATGTACGAGGGTGAGTCAGAAAGAATCCGCAATGTATTTTTTAAATTAGTACAAAACCAATAGAGAACTTACAAGAGTATCATTTTTCAGTATAGTTCCCCTGCTTTTCAACACACTTAGTCCTACGTTGCACAAGCTTATGTATGCCCTCAGAAAAAAATGTTTTCGGCTGAGTGACAAGCCACGCATGCACCGCTTCCTTCACTGTGAGCATCACTTTTCCCACTCTTGCTTGAGTTCTGAACTTTTTTTACCGTCGATTTCGTTTACTGTCTGGCTCGTAGTGGACAAATGTTTTGTCCCCAGTGATGATGTGTCTCAAAAAGGCGTCACCTTCTTTATGATAGCAGTTCAAAAGGCGTAGGCAGATGTCCTAACGGTAGCGCTTGTGCTCTTCTGTGAGTTGTTTGGGAACCCATCTCGCACAGACTTTATGAAAGTCAAGTCTGTTGTGGATGGTTTCATGGGCAGAACCGTGACTGATTTGGAGGTGATATGCAGCTTCATCAATAGCCACCCGTCTGTTATTCAGAATCATGGCGCGGGTCGTTCAATGTTCTCATCAGTAGCGGACGTGGAGGCGTCAGTGACACTTGTGCGACCGTTTTTGAACATGTTAATCCAATCGTACACACTCCGCTGCGGCATAGCACTGTGCTGAAAGTCATCGATGGATTTCTGTCCGTGGTACATCTTCAGTCCTCAAAAATCGAATCACTGCACGCTGCTCTTCTTTGGTGCATACGGCAAGTGGAGCGGCCATGTTAACACCGCTACAACGACACGATAACTGACCATTCAAGGTCGAAACCACACCAAAATGATTAAGAGAGTCCACACTTAGAGTTGCGCATGCAATTAGTAGCGCAGCCAACTAAACAAAAATTTTAAAAATACAATGCGGATACTTTCTGACTCTCCCTCGTATGTGTGTGTGGGGGGGGGGGGTGGGGGGGGGCGGCGCGTGCGTGCGTGTGTATATGTCACGCATTTACCTCAGTTATTCGTCCTTGCGAAATTCTATTTGGGCATTATTTTCTGATCAGCTACTAAAAGGTTTAAAGAAAAATTGAAGAATCGCTTGCAATTAAAGTAAATTCTAATTAACTCCATTATAGCGTTTCTTGCAGTTGTCATTCTTCTCCTGCGTTGTCAAAATACCGCGCCCTCTCTCTGTCTCTATACAGCGTGGAAACATTTCGTTTTCCGATAATATACACAAAATCTCTCGAAACTTCGAACACGGGGAGAACCTTCGAACAGCGTCGCTTCCCACCGCTTTTGGAAACAGGCGATGGATGTAGAACCGGAAGCGTTTCTTGAACCTTCGCAAAATCAACTTGCTTAAAAAAAAACAAAGACGTTTTTTTTATCCTTGCCCTTTCAAGTGGGGAAGGCCCTTAATGCTTCGAGAATTTTCTCACGAGGTTGGAAAAAATAAATTTCGAAGCAACTCCGTAAATTCCTACGAGGCATTTCCTTACGCTAACGTTTTCCTTTAACCGAAAATCTTAGGCGTGCGACATTCGCCGCGGGGTGTTCCAAGTTTAAATTAGCAGGTGTTCTCTCTTCCTATCTCTCCATCTTTATCCCCCAATCCTCTCTTTCAGCGAGGAGAGAGAAAGAGATAGATAGAGAGAGAGAGAGAAAGAGAGAGAGAGAGGGAGTCGATTAAGATTAATTGCCAAAGAAGCGTCGGAGAGATTGGAAAGGGCTGAAATGGATACGGTCGGACGGTTAGAAAAAGAGGGACGGGAGGGAGGTGCGTGATGAAGGGGAACTATGGCGGATGTGGAAGATGGGAAGCAGAAATAGTATAGTATCTGTGGGATGAGTGGATAGGGTGGAGTTTTTAGGGGATCGGGGAGGGAGGGAAAATCGGTCGAAAATGGTGTAGGTATGGGAGTTAGGATAAGAGAGAGATTAAAGGTGGTTTGATGGGGATGGAGGGGTGGGGGGTGGGATTGGAGGATGGAGGGATAGGGGGGGAGGAGGAGTGAAGGAATGATTCCGATCCGACGTAATTAAGACGCGTGGGAGATGGCTTGGAGGCCCAATTATCCGAGTAGACTTTCACGGATGAAGGGGAGGCTATCGAGCGGAGAGTGTAAGGGGGAGGGGGGAGGGGAGGGAGGGAGTAAAAAGTAGGGAAAGTGAGGAGAAATGAAGAGAAAGAGGGAGAAAGGTAGGAGTTGGGGTTATAGGGTTAGGGGATGGAGAGATTGGAGCAAGTGGAAGAAAAGGATGTTGAGCTAGTGACTGTGGCGTGAGGCGGAATTAGTTGGGCGTCCTGAAAGGGAATGTTATAACTCCCCCCATCCCATCCCTCATCCCTTCCGAAAAAAACATCCCGAAATACGAATGCGTCTCTTATCCGAGGAGGGAGGGAGCTAAAAACACTCCAAATATCAACGGAATTGAAGAATAACGTAGAGCGATTTTCCTAAGGGAAGTCGTTCGTCCGGAAAGAACGGGGAAGATTGGCGAGGCGAAGGGCGAATCCTTCGATTCCCATTGTCATTCGTTGCGCGTGCCTCAGAACTTTATTAAGTCGAAAAATTTTTTTAAAAAATTCCAAAGTTAATTGTACGTTCGTTTTTTTCTTCTCCGAAACTCGTTAATTGCTGGCGACCCAGCTTCGGTTCGGCGAATAACCTAGTTTTTTCCTCCCTCTTTTTCTTTTGCTTTTGTCTTTCCCCGTTTCGGACCGATTTTGGAGGCGACGGGAGACAGCCTGGAAAAAAAGAGAAGTGAAGTGTGGTGCATTATCGCTATTGTTACCAATAACGCTAGTCCTAAGTTTTTCCTGCGTCGCGGAATCAATTTGGGAGGAGGGGATTGAACACTTCTCGATAAGATCGTGTAGTCGGATTTCATTCGGTAGCGGTCTCGCAAATTTCCGAAGTTTCGGCGGATTTTTCGCAACAAAGTTAAATAAACTTTGTTCGAGATATTAGCGAATATGTGCTTCTTGCGGTTTATATATATATATTTATAAATTGGAAATTCTACTCGTATATTTATATACTAACAAATTCCTAGCTAAACTCGTATATTTATATACTAACAAATTCCTAGCTAAAACCGGCACGTATGTAGGTACTTCCTCTATCCACATGCTATCAAATTAACACGTTGGTAATATAAAAGCAGATTTGATCGCTTTTCTCGGAGAAATATCCCCAATAAACCGTTAGACACCCTCCCGTGCGGATGAGAATAATTTCATTTCCATAACTATCAAATTTTTGCAAGTATCAAATTGTAATTATCTAACCTAAATGACCGTTCCTAACACATCGGAACTAACGATGAGATTCATATTTTGCCAAACGTTTAACTGGAAGTTCTACGGTAGGTTTTCTCTAATACGAATATCACATTTTTATATACGTTTTTTCATTCTCCATGCAAATGATATTAACATTTATTTAAGTCGTTTTCAAGACGTTAAATGCGAAGGCTGGATTTTATGGTTTCAGGTCTTCCCTACAAAATGACCTTAAAATACCTTTGTGATCGCAGAATCCCGAGCAGTTTTTAAAGCACTAAGGTTTTACGGCTAAGCAAACGTTCCGAGCGAACTTAGTGTAATGAACTTACGAAAGCCAACTTGTCGCCGCTTTCATAGTCCTAGTCGGAATAATGGCTGTTTGTTTTTATGTGGCATTTATATCAAGGCACTCGGGTTAATTAAACGGCATTCGACAAAGCTGTAACTAAAAGTTTTAATGCCCCCAAGGCAGGGCTCCAATTCGTATTCCTCTTTCCGTCAACGCCCTTGCCGCTCTCCGCTCATTTTCTAAGAAAAGGGGTTTTTTTAAGAATATCTATTTCAAGAAACATTCACAGGATTTAATCCGGAATTATTGCGAGATTGAATTTAGACCGTTATCCACCGGGGAAATTTCGGAAATCTTTTGGACGACGTCATTTACGCGAAGGGGGGGGGGGGGGTTTGTTTTGGAAATTTCGCGACAATTTCATCGAAATTTTGTCTCGTTTACGGATAATAAGTCTCGCTCGAACGTCATACCGCGGAATATGCGAATAAAAACTTTCATGCACCGGAGTAAATTTTTTTATTCGTTCGTTTTACATTAAATCTATTTAGTGCTACGTAGCTTGATATCTCTGAATTTAATGGTAGACTCAATAGTTATAACTGATACCAAGAATAAGTAATGCATTGGATTTTAATTGATCAGTTTAGTGGTGATTTTAATTCCTCTTAACGAATTATTATTCTTCATTGGAGACACCTTTAAAATCGCGCATTTCCCTTCTCTTATTTGGACAAGAAATTATCGTCTATCAAATATGACAAGCTTGCCTGCCTTCACTGAGAAGAATCGATACTTTGGCATCATTCCATTGGCACCGCTATCCCATATTTTTTTATGAAATCGGCGAATTTTTGCGCTGTAAGATGTGATTTATATCCGTTTCGGGGAGAAGTAATAAGGGTATCTCAACGCTATTTCGAAAAATTCTCAGGATATTTCAATCTCCACAAAAAATAGACGTTCCCAGAATATGAAAAATACGCAGACGTCCCAATCGCGTGGGACAGGGTGTCGCCATTCAATTTTTCAAGGTTTCTGCGGAAATATCTAAATAAGCAGATAAAGTTATTTAGCATGAAGTCCGCTTATCTTTCCCTTTATTCGCATACAAACACACACACACACACATAAATACAAACATATATATACATACATATATATACATATACATACACACACACATACACACATACACACACACACACACACACATATATATATATATACATACATGGAACCACACAGGTATTTCCCTTCTGCAGAAGAAAGATTCCAAAGAAGACTTGAATAACTACAGACCGATCAGCCTACTCCCAACTGTCCACAAAATATTCACCAAAATACTTACTAGACGCCTTCAAAACCATCTTGATTCTGCCCAACCCAGAGAGCAAGCTGGATTTCGCAGTGGGTATAACACGATGGACCACATCCAAGTCGTGAGAGAGGTAATCAATCGGACTAACGACTATGAATTACCTCTATGTATGTGCTTCATCGACTACGAGAAAGCATTCGACTCTGTCCGAACTTCGTCGGTGTTACGTGCACTAAAAAAACAAGGAGTAGAAGAAACGTACATAACCTTGATCAAGAATATCTACGAAAATGCGACATCTGTCCAGCTGCATGAAGAAACGAGTGCCTTTAAGACCGAAAAGGGAGTGAGACAAGAAGATACTATATCCCCTAAGTTATTTACAGCAGCTCTAGAGGAATTATTCAAAATGATAGACTGGAAAGAAAAAGGCATAAAAGTAAATGGAGAACATCTGAGTCACCTGCGCTTTGCAGATGACATCATACTGTTCGCAGGAAGCCCGGAAGAGCTCCGTAGAAGAACAGAGGAGCTTGAGCAAGTAAGCCGAGAAGCTTGATTTAAGATGAATCTTAATAAAACAAATACAACTCCTTCACAAATTCTGAGAAGATACATATCAACGGAGCAGAACTCGTAGAAGTAACAAGCTATGTTTCTTGGGTCAGCTCTTCACTATTGGTGGTTCGCTTCTTGGAGAAATCAACCGGAGAGTGAAGATGGCATGGTGTGCTTTTTGCAAGAATGCAAACATCTTAAAATCAAATATTCCAGTCTTCCTAAAAAGGAGGCTGTATGACCAATGTGTTTTGCCTGTTCTGACATATTAGTTACGAAAGAAGACGGGAGTCTGTGACATGATTAGGAGAGTGAAGGCGTTAAAATGGCAGTGGGCGGTACATATTGCTAGAAGTCATGACCAGCGTTGGACGTCCAGTGTCATCGAATGGATCCCAATAAACATCAGGAGACCGAAAAGAAGACCGAAACACAGATGGGACAGAGAGCTTGTTTAGTTCTGGGAGCAAACTTGGAGGGAGGCAGTTAACAGGTAAAACTGGAAAAGTCTGGAAGAGGCCATCATCCCTCAATGGATTGAAAAAGGCTGATTACACGCACGCACGCGCACACACACACACACACACACACACACACACACACACACACATCATTCCAAAAATAGTCTAATCGTATTTTAGGGACCTTAAAACGTGTATTTCCGTTGAAATCTCGAAGTCGATTTTTTTCGTGATCACAATACTTGGAAAGTAAAAACTGCGAGATAATACCCAACTCGAAACATGTCGCCATAACAGTGCTACCACCTTACTGGTGGAAAAACTGAAACTTCTATCTCGAATTCCGCGAAAGAAACGCATCCGATTGATGCTACGCTCCGTGCGTGAAACACTCAGACTTGTTCTCTGCTTAGCCGAGCAATTAACGATGGCGTGTTTTGAGACACGATCCATCCCATCATGCTCTGCTTGCTGCATCACTTGCTCCGTCCTCCTAATGGGTTCCGGCGTGCTCCGAAAGCTTGAATGCACTGGATACACATGTCAAGACGGTTTAAATTTCCGCACCAATGCTGTATCTTTGCTGCCGAAAGGTTTTAAATGTTTAATCACGAAGCCGCAAAGTCTGCATCTTTCCCGTGTTTAAGATTAAACTATTTTGCTCTATAAAATTTTTACCAAATGGTCACCTGGTTTTAATATTTTTTTGTGTTCGAGGTATTAAATTTATCGCGAAAAGATTCAACTGCAGATATTTTTAGCGAATATGTCCGTTATATATACGTCTGTGTCCGAAAGAAATGGATTAAGCAACTCTATCTGCATGTAGTCAGTGTTCTGTGAGTTGAAAGGTTTAAAATAATAATTTTGTAGTTATATAGGAATCAAGGGCGGATACAAATGGGAGATAATGGGGTAATTACCTCCCTTATGGAAATGATCATCTTTATTAAAATATTATCTCATTTCATGTTATTATATTATTGGCATTCTAGAAATATTTCGCAACTCTCTAACAACCATTGTATAATATACACTGTATATTTGTTAAAATAAGACGTTATTAGTTTTCATAGATATTTTACCTAGATCTGTCTCTGTCCGGATTAGAAGCCGAGTTGAAACGAACCATATTGAAAAACAACGTAGTAGTGTAGTTCACTTCACAATATGTCCGCTTACTAAAAAATGGCTCTTAAGAATTTTTATTCAAAATTCATGCAGAATTTGACGGCATAAATAACTCAACATAGCCACGTGTTATTCGAGGCATTGGAAAAGTTAAAAGTATCGTGATTGTTTCTTTTTTACACATTAATCATTAATCACGGAGCGTATAAACAAGGAATCCGTACAGCTTATAAAATTCTAATTAACTTTTCTGCGGGAAATTAAACGCCGTGTACGTGTTACGAGGGTGTTATTTTCTGACGCCAAAGATAGCACCCGTTAGTCTGTTAAACACGATCTCCCCGTGTACAACGTAGAGATTTAAACACAGCATTCGTTGTGGGGCTAGGTTAGTATTTATATTACCCGGTTAAAAAAAATCTACGTTACCAACGGCCAACAAAAGCCATGGTTACTTTTAAACGGGATTTAGTACCTTTACGCTAACACGTGGAAATAGGTATCCCCGAAGTTTATCAAAAGAGTCGCGACGCAAATAAAAAAAAGAAACAGAACGATTTCGGTTCAGAACGAAAAGCGTGTAACGAGAGACTCGGACTATGAAGGAGAAAAAAAAATGTCCTCGTTAAAATTACGAGAAGATTCTATGATTAACGAGTGCGATGCGCATAATGGAACGGTGGAAAGAATACACAAAATGCTTGGTCGTGTGAATGGAATATGTAATGTGAGAGAGTTATAAAGAGAGAGAACAGGGGAACGAAGACAATGTATTCAGGACGTGTGGAAAGAACTGACAGCCTACTTCAAAGGATTTTCTTGATGTCCTCCGGACGAAAAAAAATAACGTGAAATATTAAGCGCCTAAAAATTCCAGCTCCCTTAAAAGCATCTGGAAAATTTTCCTTATCTACATTAGGGAAATACAGTAAACTGAATCAATCTTCACGGAAATGTGTATGTGTATATATATATATATATATATATATATATACACACACACGTGTGTATGCATGTATGCATTTATGTATATACGTGTGGACCTGAAAAAGAACGCTGAAGATGAAATGTACGAATAGGATGAAAAATTGAGAGATACTAAGAAGGATAGGAGAAAAAGCGAATGATTATAAGAAAGAGGAGACTGTGAGAAAGATAAAGGCAAACTGGATAGGAAATTACCAGAGGAGAAAGAGAAAGAGAGAGAGCAAGATTAAAACGTGTTAGAAGGAAAATTGGAAGGAAAAGGAGAAAGAGGTAGAGAATACCACCAGGTGATAAACGACTTGATAGAGAGTGCTTTCAATAAATGAAGAAGACTACGGAAAGAAGGAGCATGCGGGTACCAAGGTTTATCCAAGAATAATCACAAACCTGTCTACGGACAGACTGCTTTCGATAATACATAACGTGAACATTTAGAGACTGACAATACCATTGCTCCGTCCGTAGTTATTTACTAATTCGGTGCAAATCTCAGGTATATTTACCAACCATAACTGAATAATTCTGAAACCTTATTGCACGTTTATATTCTGCAAATGTTTAGCGAATTGGCATAAATATAAACTATATTAATACGATATGCTGTTTTGCTTGATAAAAAAAACAAAATGTACTCCTAAACTCTTACTATAAAAAAGCAAAAATAATGTTACTTAACCCATAAGCCATATTAGTAACAGACAACAATTTTATTGCCTCCACAGAATCTTTTATGGATCGATACGAGATTAATACATTCCAAAGTTAATAATTTAGTTCCCATATTGCGTGTTTTCCTTACTAAAATCGCTTTTTAATGCTGGGGATACATGATCAATAGAGTCAGAATCGTAGGGATAGAAATGTTTGATGAACTAAAATTTGGCACTTCAACGTAGAAGCATATGTACTGAGAGGCCATTCACAGATCGTTGAGCGATCGATGAGTTGCCAATGAACAGGGTCTCTTTTGAAGTCGAAATGCTGATGTGGCTTGCTCGACTTTTAAAAAAAAATTGTTTTAGGAATAACCAATATCAGTTTTTTCTACATAAGCCGCTAACCAAACCATTTGGTTCGTTTTTTGAGGTTAAGCTTAACATGAAACGAATGTTTCCGCATCAATCAAAAATATCAGCACATACTATATAGAGCAGGGGTGCAAAACATACGGCCCGTCGACACCTTTTGTTTGGCCCGATTGAAGCTAGGAGTAGCTCAGCTGGTTAATTCCTTTTATATCAAAAAATACAATTAAAATTTGCAAGTGAATTATATTTGTTTGCCACGTCATGTTGTTGTCATATAAAAATTGTATGTAAAATTAGTTATGGCAATTTATAAATCGACGATAGTGTAGTTAAGTTTTTATTATGGGCAAAATTTTTGAAGTGTGGCCCGCTTATTAGGTCCAATCAAGGTCGATTTCGGCCCGCATCAACTTCTGAGTTGTGCACCCCTGATATAGAGAAACAGAAAAAAAGTTCCGGAGCCAGTAAGTATTGAGAAATTACGGGCCGATACGTATTGCTTATCGGCCCGAAATTTCTCAATACTTACTGGATCCTGAGCTTTTTTTCTGTTTTTACTTTCTCATTCGACATTTAATTTAGCCGGTGAAAGCTCAAATTTGCAAAATTTTGTCAACTGAAATTTTTGCTCAAAGTATGCTAATGAAGTTTTGTGATATGGGAGAATAATTTAAAACAAAGGGGATGAAATACAACCCTTTTCGGGGAAATAGTTTTTACGAGCGGGAAGATATATTAGTTCCGCGTGCTAGCATTACTTTAAAGAGACGGAGTAATTCTTTCTTTAAATCATGCTTGGGTGATTCTTCTGAAGTGGGTTCGTGTTAGCATGAACAGTCGTGTAGAGAACAATGAATAATTCCATGTCGCAATTTTTCCCCATTTGTCTACATAAAATTTGCACCCACATGAGATTACGGTGCAGAGATAAAAAAAATTCTCGTGTTGCACGTGGACAATTTATATTGCTTGGTGATTTAATCGAATAAGATCCAAAATTTAACGATGAACGGAATTAAAGAATAAAAAGAGAATTTGATATTCTGATAAAATTTACGTGAGACGAATAATTCCTGAATTAACCATTGAGAACTATGATGCAGATTTAAATTTCTATTTCTATTTATGCCCAAATGGAAATCTTACTAAGTATTTAGTATGTATTTACAATGTTAAAAATGAACTAAATGTTGTAAAACAAGAATAATTGTTTAAAACGCGTTGGTTTTTACGTTTTCATGTTGAAATGCATCAGATACGTAAATTTGTTAGAGCGAATTGTATTTCGGATGCAATGAGTATTTTCGTTCTCTAAGCAAATTACTATAATCTAGAGAACTACAAAAGTGACCCATAAGTCTGTATCAAAGCGTAATTAAAATTGTTCGGGTATATATTTCAAGTGTTTAATATCTTAATACTTTCCATTCGACGCATTAGGTAATTGAGAATAAATGCGGCGTGGTTCGATAAATCTTGTTTTCACCTCCAAAGCTCTTGGGTAGATTTTTTCCGATTCACCTGATATATTTTTAATTTTTCCCTCTTTGTATTGCTTTAAGGAAGAAATGCAACAAAAATAAGTATATACATACTTCGAAAAGAAAGTTAAACGTTGCGTAGCTCTCGGAGGATTTCTGCAATGACATACGAACTACTTCCCGTCCTCGACTTGCGCGATTGTTCATGCGCGATGGAGAAAAGCAAATTTTTATTCCATATTCATAATATAGTAATTCCATAGATGCATGGAATATTTCTTGAGTCGTGCGCAGGAGATGATCGGCCAGTGGATTTAAATCATGTCTATAAAGCAAATGATAGGTTACGGTTTATTGTAACTTCGTCTGCAGCGTTTGAAAGTCAAGTAGTTGACACGTCATCATAATCATAGGTAGTCTGTCCGTAGACCGGTCAGTGATTATTCATGGTTAAACCTGGTTCTCAACATACTCCTGTTTCCCAGAGTCTTCTTCATGTGTTGTTTTTTTCCCTTTCAAATCGTCTATCAGCTGAAACCTTTTCCTACCTCTTTCTCTTTTTCCGTCCAGTTTTTCTTCTACCACGTCTTTAATCATGCTTTCTCTGTCCTGAGGTGATGTCCAATCCACTTCGCCCTCCTCTTTCTTATTGTCTGTACTACCTGAAACGCCCGGCTTCGCTCGGGAAAGAGCTTTCTTTTAAGTAGCAAACGATTTTTATTGCTTTATACATGAAAAGTATTCATAGACTATATTTAGGCATGAATCCATTTGTACCCTTTATCTTGGCGTTAGCTATTCTTCCTCTACGGCGCGCCACGGCGAGGATTTTCCTTGCATTAAATCTTTACGTGGCTATCTCCATTTTAAGAGGGCAACAATTAAGAAATTTAGCTTTGTTGCCACCTGGAAAATGGTAATCCAAACCGATAAATTTTGCGCTTAAAGGAAAATTTAGAGCGATTTAGGATGTAATACGACAAAACATGAACAAAATTAAAATATTCAGTCTTTCTTGCGTAAAATAAGCCATTTCCCGTGATCGTAAGTTAATATTTAGGTATATTTATATCCACATCAATGAAGAGCTGCATGGCATTTTGGGGTTTCTCCACACCATTTCCCATGCATTATTATGGAAATAGTATTTTGTCATGGGTTATAAGAGACCCCACGGTCTGCAAACCTAGACCAAGTTCTTCCTTTGGTCCATAGGATGGCCCATGAAACTTTTGAATTCGTTAGATTCAACGGTGTAAAAACGTATAAAGAGCATACATACACACATACACTCTAAAATATTTATAGGATAATCATTCGCTTCTCTTCTATTCTTCTTAGTGCTTCCTCGTTTTTTTATCTTATTTGTCAACTTTATCTTCAGCATTCTTCTCCATGTCCACATTTCGAAGCTTCCCAAGTATTTTATATCATTTTTCCTTAGCGTCCATGTTTCTGCCCCATACAAAAGTACACTCCATACACGTCATGGTTTGCTTACCGGGTAAATACACTATGACAATTGTTCAGACATTTAAGCTTCTACAGCATGTACAACTATGGAAAGCTCTTCAAGAACAAGTACTTAATATTAAGGAAGTACTTGTATTAAGTATCTCCAACAGCCACGACAAGATTATGAAAACCCAATTGTAGGAGGTACCTGTGATAAGTTCTTCTTTTGCCTTTTGATTGTCAAGTTCGTGTTCTTTAATATTTTAGCCATAAGACGAGCTCGACAATACTCTGTTGAATGAATAACTCTGATTTTTCTTCTTATTAAATTGCTAATTTAGCAGTTAAATAATTCCTTACAGTTAAATTTTAATTTGCCACGAAATTGCTTTTTCCTTTGAAATTTACTGTTTTCTTATCAGCATAGAAAATTCATCTTTTTAAAACCTTTTTAATATTTCCTTTTTGAAAGATTTCGAATATTTTTCGACGTAGCTTACATCTGGGAGTTCATTTCTTAGGATTTGGAACACTCTGGAATTTCTTCCGAACATTTTAAAGTTTCTCCTACAGATTTTGCGAACGTCCTTCATGTATTCAAAAGAACATTCTGGAAACTTTAGATTTCTGAAATTGACGAAAAAATGTGATCTTCCGCACTTGAGAAAGGTTCCACATTTCTTTTCGTTGGATATAACTCTTTTTCTCTTTTGAATTCAGGATAACCATGGATACAAAAGTGTTATTTTTCGTTATAGTGCTCATATTTGTTGTTCAAGTCCTAAATCAAAGGTTTCTCGAGACTTATACCGGTATCGCCGACCTATTTATATATATAATTAATTATTATCCGAATATATTCCATTATAGTATAATTTAGTGCTTCGTGACAGATGCGTAATTATGCACTTGTAATGGTGATTTATAGATTTATTACAACGAAGGACTTGAAATTACATAGGCGAAATTTTCGTTTGTGTTTGTTTGTGAATAGTGTAAATAAATATTTTATGATAAAAAAACTGATAATAACTCTCGCCATCGGTACATTTACACCATTAATGCTGGGATAAATTGCTTGGAATACCTCATAGTTTTTCACGGTAAATTTGAAGTTTTTTTTCCAGCCTCCGCTAGCTCTGTTATTGATACTTTATGATGAACGGATCCGTTTAAAAGTATCTTATTATCAAATCATCAACGTTTAACATTAATTTGGCGATTTCGCAAATATGAAACGTTGATTTAATAACCTTTTATTGGCAAATGTAACTCTATCGCGATTTTTTTCCGATGGAGCTTTTCCGCGGTCAAAAATAATGGCGTAATTGAATAAATTAAATATTAAAATGGATAATGAGAGCTTTTCTCCGCCATAGCGTTTAATTTGTGAGCGTAAAAAGTATGTCAGTTATAATGGATTAAATATTGCAGGCTGTCGGATGTTGCTTTTATGATCGCACAGTAGCTGAAACGCAATTTCAATTCCAGAGGTGGAGATATCCCTGCTCAAATAATTCGATCGGAAATATCTGAAGGGACCTTTAACATTTTAAGGAAAAGTATTCCAAACAAACGGATATTTGCCTTTGTCGAGTGCTCCTCAAGACATTTTGTCGATAGTAATATTTACTTTGAAAATATTACCGTCTCTCCTTTATTTGCTTTTTTCTTAGGGAAAAAAATTATCCTGAAAAATACATTATTTGGGTACAAGAGTAAATTCCAGTACTGGCAATTTGTGATATTTTTTTTTATATATTCAAAATATCACTCTGTTTTAATAGCAAAATGTAGACCTACAAGCTGTGTATCTACGCATCATCAAAACGTAAATATATATATAGAGTATTACTTCAAATACATTTTTAACATGAGCTAGGTTGAAATAAAAGCAGGATATCTAATTCCATGAAAGGCCGTTGCATGGCTTTAAAATTTTATCATTTCACTTTTATTACCGAGTATAGCGTCGCATAACATGCCATTAAAACTTACCCAAATCTACAATCTAAAGTTTTTTTGTGTCGTCTTATGTTATTCTTTTAATACTAACAAAACAAAACCATTCGTGGGCATAGGAAGATTAGGAAGAGAACTGGTTAAAAAAATTAATATTATCATATCCTTTTATTCGAGCAATCTCTCGTTCGGCTTTTATTTTCCGTGCAACCGCGAATAAAAAGGAAAAATAAAAGAACCACGCAAAATTGCTCGCCGCTTTTTTGCACGCCAGGCGCTGTTCTAAGAACAGCATCCGAAGGATTTTCGCACGCATCTGGAGAAAATTTTTCCCTTTCCTTGCGAAAAGGCTCACGACCATTTTCGGTGAAACAAAAAATAAAATTTGCGTCTTTATCTGCGGTTTTCCAAGAGAGAGAGAGAAAGAGAGGGAGAGAGAGAGAGAAAAGAGAAGAAAAAACACACAACGGGAATAAAGGAAGAAAAAAAGAGACAGAGAGATAAGGAGGGGGGTTGGGTAGGGGGGGTGGTTGGGGGAAGAAACAATTTACGATAGAGATAAGAAGATACGTTACATGATGGAAAGAAGGATTAAATAAAAAAATAAAAGAAACCGGACGGCATAAGACAAGGAGTATAGGGAAAGGGGAGATAAGGAGGGATAAGCGCAGCGGAGGGAGGAGAAAGGTCGGATGGAGAAAGGGAGAAAGGGAGATAGAGAGAGAGGGATGAAGGAGAGATGGTGTGTATGTGTGTGTGTGTGTGTGATAGAGGGAGACAGTGAGATCTGAGGGCGGAGAGATAAAGGGAGAAAGACGTGAAGAGAAATTTTGATAGAGTCGGAGAGATGAAGACGGTAGGAGAGTGAAATGGGAGAGAGGGAGAATAAAGAGGGATGAGGCGAAATGAGAAAGTGTGCAAAGACGCAGAGAGAGAAAGAGAGAGAGAGGTGTAACGTTCGGCTGCGTGCATATAAGGAGAATAAGATTCCCCCAGTAAAAAAAAAAGGATGAAAAAATGTAAGAGACACAGAGAGAGGGAAAGACCATTCGGACGAGAGGAGTTGGCCCAGAAGAAAACCAGCGCCCAGGGAATAAGGATCAGTGTGATAAGGAGGCAGTTTTCGTGGTGGTGGTGGTGGAGGGTGGGAGGGAGGAGGTGGTAGCAGCAACTGCGCACGCGGGCGAACATTACCGGGGAGATGAAACGCCGGTTCTGTGGAAGCCGCCGCGGCACTCTCCTTATAAAGTAGCTCAAGTACATTCTCGGCACGCAGCTTCCGGTCCGAAGGCACACACACACACACACTCATGCGCCCGAGCACGCTCGCCTGGGAGACGGTGCGCAAATGGAAGTAGCATTAAATTCTGCGAAAGGATGGTGGAAAGGGGGGGGGGGGGAGAATGGTGGATGAAGGAGGAAAACGGAAGGAAGGGTTTTCGCGAGGTCAGAGGTCATCACTGAAGGGATAAGAAAACGGGGGATATCGAGGTCAAGGATATGGGAAGGGGAAAAAAATGGAGATGTGGGCAAAAGGGGTGGGAAGGAAAGAGGGGGGGGGGGGTGAAAGAGTTAGACGGATGTCCCAAGAGAGGCAGAGGAGGAATAATGCAAATGACGTAGAAATCCTTAACGGTGGATGATGGGAATGGAGGATGTGTTTGAGGAGAGAGAGAGAGAGAGAGAGCCAATTCATTGCGCCTGCGCATACAGGGATAGGAGTAATGGACTGTACCTCCCCTGTCTACCCATAAACCCTCCCCCCCCAAATCTTCCCAACATTTCTTCGTACGTGCGTGCATGGAGGATGTGAAGGTGCCACAGAGAAGAGACAGAGGGAGAATATGGTGGGGATTTCGGTATAGGGGGGAGGAGGGAGGGGGCAAGTGTCCTCCGGCGTTTTGTTGCGGTCGAATTGCCCTCTCCCAAGATAAGCCGGATGCCGCCTTGCGGCTGCGGAGGCGTGCTCCTCGCACGGCCTCGGTGTTGGGTTGCTTTATTGGGAGGTAAAGGGAGACCATACACTTTGAGGAATCGGAGAGGAGTGGTAAGAGAAGTGGAGGAAGCTATGGCGTCGGGATGTTTGAGAGAGGCGAGAGCCGTCCTTGCGCGCGACGGGGGAAATGCGAGTGTTAGCCGTGAGGATTACACCCTCGCTCTCCTTCCTCCTCCTACTCCTCCTACGCCTCTCTCTCTCTCTCTCTATTCCTCCCACGTTTTCCTTCCTCTCCTTATTTTTATTCCTCCCTCGCTCTTCTCTTTCTGTTTTCTTCATTTTTTTCTCCGTCTATCCCACGCGCACTTCTCACCCTCTCTCTCTCCATGTCCTTTCCACTCGCTCTCCATCCACCTCTTAATTTAAATTCTCTCCAACTCTCTCTCTCTCTCTCAATCCCTTTTTTTCGTCTTCCGCTCACTCTCATTCCCCCCTCGTTCTTTCTTAATTTTAATTCTCCAAATCTCCAACGCACGCTATCTCTCCTCCCTTTCTTCGTATCTCCCTTTCTTTTCTGCCTCTGCCAACCTATTTCGGTTAAAAAAAGAAATTCTGTGGTCCAAAAAAAAGGAAGCGCCGTGGAATTTTTTCCATAAAAATATACATATATCCAACTACGATGATTTTTTTAAATATGTATATTTTTAGAGCGCGTTGCGGCAGAGTAGGTAAATAATTTAGTTCAAGTTTTACAATGTTCGTTTTGTATTGAATGCGATTGAAATCTGTAGAGTAAGAAAAATAAGGAGTTGATATTATTTTCACCTGCAGCGAGGGGAACTCTCCGTTTTTTATACTGAGAACTATACTTGTTAATCGGTTAACGATTTGCGTAAGTTACTTTCGATGATAAGCGGTTTTTCGGGAAAAAAAGCCTGTGTTTAATAAATAAATCACTGTGAATCATTTTAAATTGATAATAAAGATGTAGAAACTACTGCGAAATCGTTATATAGAAAACAAATCGCAACTACTCCTTTACATATTTCCCTGTAAAAAACGTTTCTCGTCTTAATGCATTCCACTTTAGACACCCTAAATCTAAATGCAGCTGTACCAGCACCGAGGCGTCATTCATTCGGCCCGAAAAAAAAAATAATCGCAAGAGCATCATTCCATTCTATCAAGAGGCAAACATGCCAAGTCGCGATCCATTTATATTACCTGTACTACCTAGCACTAAACGCATTTCTAATCTCGTAAATGGTCCCTCCTTCGCAGACAAATGATTTATGATTGAAATCATTCCCTTAACCCGCACCTTTTCAAGCGGCGCCCGTACAGACAGACGTCGGGGTCGAAATCCACTCAAAACTTAACCACGGAACACTTAGGAGAAAGAGGGAGTGAGAGGGCCCTTCCGTCCCGCGCTGCTTCGTTCACCTAAAGAGGGGGAAGAGGCCCTTTAAACCTCTAGCGATCCGGCAAAAGGATCGGAGAATCCCCCAGAATGATAAATGCTCTCCCGGCCAGGGAGCTAAGGAGATCGGGGTTTGAGGGAAGTGTGCGAGGGAGAAGGAAGAGGGTGGTCGAAGGGAAAGGGTTGGGGGGGGGGGGGGGGAAGGAGGGAGGGATAGCTGCGGCGGCAGCGCTGATGTAGGCAGAGGGCGTGTGAAAGAGGGGGCAGGGAGGGGGGAGGATGAGGAGTGAGGATGGAGCGAAGATGGAAGACCTGAGAGAGGAAAGGGGGTTTAAGAGTGAGGGAGGGTGGGAGAGAGAGAGAGGGAGGGAGGAAGGAGGGAGGGAAGGAAGAGGAGGGACAGGCGGAAACAAATGACCCGTCTGATAGAAATCCTGGAGTGTTAGTTTCTCCGAGGCCCTTCCTGTGTGCTTCTGACAGATCGTGGTCAACGCTTTGATGGAGACTGGCCGTGGGTGCGCGCGTGTTTCTCTGTCTGTGTGTGTGTGTTTGCGCGCGTGCGTCTGTGTGTGTGTGTGTGAGAGAGAGAGTGCATCAGAGTAAAAGAAAGAAAGCGAGCGGAAAACCAAATGAGAGACGTAGGCAAAGGATTGCGCTTGAAGCAGTACAAGGTGAGATGTGTGAGAGGTGGAGATCAAGAAAAAAAAAGAAGTGAGATAGATAGAAAGGTAGCAGGAGGATAAAATAAGCGAAACTAACCTCTCCATGAAACGTTTTCATAATCCCCGACTCCGAGTGCATTTCCGGATAACAAAAGGATAGGATCCCTTTGATGAAATGGAGGTAAATCGTCCTCGAATGTCCTACCGGTAGGTACCTTGTAATGCTTCGTTTGGTACCTTATGGTTTTATTTCCGCATCCCCTGTGAATTTTACTTCCGGTTTTGTTATTTGCTGGCCAGAGGAAGCAAGGAAGTGACGAATCCGATATCCGTATATTTCCCGAAGAGGGAAATTGAACGGACGGATCCAATTATTTTCCGCTTCGAAGGAAAATATGAGTTCTTTTATCCCGTCATTTTTTTTTGTTTCCGACCGTGTAACGAGAGAGAGAGAGGGAGAGAGAAAGGACGCGCCCTCGATGCGATTGGATAGAAATTTACTCCATCAAAACATTTCTGGTTGCGAAATAAATATTAACATCGTCTTCTTCGTCGAGTGATCTTAAAGATCGCACGCCATTACTTGCCCCATCTGAAAATATTATAGAGGCTAGAGATTTCAAAAGAATGTCGAGGGTTAAAACGAAAAGTTTTCCTGTTTAATCAGTTTTCGAGGAGGAAATAAAATTCCGGGTATTGCAAGCGATGTCTCTGATAAATGTTATCCCAGAATACAAAATGCATGAGGCTTAAGTGGCCGCAGCTTACTTAGACGTTCCTGCTATTAATTATTCTCTTTCATCTTTTACTCGCCGCAAGCAGCAATTTAGCGGGAAGAGGAAGAAGCTTACTATTTTATCGCTTTGAAAGAATTTTATGGACGAGTCCCAATTTTCTAGGCCGAAAGAAATTTTCAGTTTGCTTTTAATTAACTGTATTTTTGAAATTGCTAAAATTAAATAAAGAATTGTTATACATTCCCTTAAGTAAATAAAGAATCGTGGAATAATTGGCTGTGCAATAAAAGGAATAACATAGGTATCTCTAAGGTTTCTAAATAATTCCCGATATTTAACGGCAATTTTGCATTTCTGCCTTTGCAAATATTCTATTATATTTCACCGGGTTTTTTAATATACTCAAATGTTCGCATATTTTAAATATCGGAAAATTTAAGGTAGATTCGAGATTATATGTAACCTCACCAATGTTATCTTTTTAGTTGGAAATTTATTTCGCTATTTTCAGTGAACGAACAATTCATATACTTAGCTAGAAAGTGAATTTATCGTGCCAAAGTGTGCCTGTCTAGAATTTTTTCTCGAATTCAATTTAAACAACATGAGACATTTAAGATGCGCTACAGCAATAATTATGATCCCTCTTTACCCACTTCATGTCGAACCTACTGACTAGGCAAAATATCGTTCAAAAAAATAAATTCCTCTTCACTCATCAGAACTAGTTAACGGTTGATGAATGATAACCAATCCAGTTTTATCGTAAGAAGCACGAAAAACTACTAATTCAAGCATTATAGGATAAATAATATTCAGAAATTCAAGCGATATCTATAATTGCAGTTTGCTTTTTCGCAATTACATTTCTGCCTTATCCATGACCTCGGGATGCATAAAAATCTCACATTCAAAGAATTTTCGGATATATAAATAAATATTTAAATGTATGTTATATAAATACATTGTGCCAACAAGTTAAGGTAATTTTCAATGAATGGTTTGTATTGAGCGTATCAAATTCTGTCTTTGATTTACTAGAGTGGCATTAAGGATATGAAAATAGCTCGATGGTGAATCACAGGGAACGATGGGATTTCTTGTGCTATAAATTACTTCATCCTCACGATATGGAACTTGAATTCACCGCGCGATACATTTTTGTTTTAATGCGTCGCGCAGCCCGACCCTTGGACACACGAGAGATATTTATTAAAAGACTCAACATAATCCCGCGAATATTTTTTCCGTATGGTCGCGAAATTTACGATCGAAACAAAAAAGAAAAGAATCCTCCCGTTTCCGCCTTCCTCCCTCCCTCTCTCTCTCTCTTCATTCCATTTTTTAAGATCAACATCTTTATTTACTCACCGTCAGTTCGCATTACTTTCAACGGGGAGTGAAAAAATATGCCCGCGCGGAGGAAAACAAAAGACACGCGGACGCCCGCAATCCTTTTCGGCGACATCCCGCGAGCCTTTTAGGTGACAACGCGGAGCGAAGATAAAGCCACGCATACTATATATAACCCTTTTGCGGATTAATACTCGCCCTTTTTTGTTTCCGAACTAGGGCACGGACAAACATGATAAATTCATTTAGGATGACACACGAGGTACCGCGGGAACAAGATACTAAGAGAGAGAGAGAGAGAGATTTTTTTTCCTGGGCTCCAGGTTTGGACACCTTGCTATAGCGTCCCCGAAAATCCCGGCGGGGGGAGGGAGGAAGGGGGAGGCGACGGAAACGAAACGGCACGGAGTAATTCCGAAAAAAAATATATGAATTAGGCTTTTTCGTCCGGGATTTATTCCCCGCGTAGCTTCGGCTAATTTCGTTCCGTTGTTGCGTCCAATTCCTACGGTCATAAAAAACAAATGTACCCGCGACTTTGTTCCATTATAGTATTCGTAGGTAACGCGGCATCACAAGGAAGATTTCAATGAATGAAACCTAGTCGAACCGTCTACAAAGTTCGCTTACTGGTATAAGGAAGGGTCAATTGATTAAATTTCTGGGAAAGCGCCTCTTTTTCCCACGGCAAATTTCAACGCGTCGTATTCTAAACCCGCGTTTACACTGTGTAGACGGATGATATATCTTCTTTTTTTTAAATTCCTGTGAATGTTGAAGAGTGGCTGAGTAATTCAGCGCAGAAGGTAAAGCGGTTCCGTTTAATTCAACCTCCCCTAATCCACGACGCTCCCTAATAAGTTACTTAATTATACTTCTCTCCTGTATAGTTTGTTCCTCAAAGTTATCAAACTCCTCAAACTTGGGGCCCTTGCGAGCTATAAAATTATACTTCTCCGGCTCACATCCGCCCCTAAAAGTTACGCTTATTAACGTGCCTGAAAGCTAAGCATCAAAACGGGTGATGCAATTACGATAAAATTTTTAATTATAAATATTTGAAGCCGGTAAACCACGCAGTTGTAAAAAATCATTTGAGTCAGCGTCATACACGAGCGACAGCAGGCATGACATAGAAACCGATCTAAAAGCATAAGCAATACGCGTATGTGTAAAATCAGGTCGGAAAGGATAAGTCTCCATCTTATTAATCCAGTATCGCATATTAAATTCTCTTAGCGTATTCACTTATAGAGCAATTTCAATACTGTATCATCGTATGGTCACCTGATTATATGAAACAACCTTCTTGGAATCTTACAATTCTATGCGTAAACCTAGTCGCGGAAGATTAATTAACGTGTCAGAAAAATTACGGGGAATGTGTACGATAATGTTCCAATATATCTCTAGTACCTGAGAACGTTTTTTTAAATCCCCGAGAATCATCGACGAGAACTTCGTATGGAATAGACGTCGGAATTTTAATGAAAGACTTTGCTAGTAAAAAAAAGTGAGAATACGGACATTGGCCAAGTATTCTTCTAATATTTTAATCGTTCAAATAATCTAAATAGTTTTCTTCTTGTGGAAAACATTATAATTCATGAAAAATAATCAACTCATCAACTTTAAGACAAATACAAAGCGTTGTTATCTTGGAGGAAATTGAATGGGAATAAACAAATACCTCTCGTAAGCGTCGGACTATATTCCTGTGGGTCAGCTTCGGATTTTTTCTGCTAAATCCTTTATAATCGTTATGTAAACCAAGAAAGACATTTCAAATATCGGAGGTTACCGTGTCAAATGCCGTGGCTTTGCGATTCCTACCGGGAATCCGGCGAATCGCAGGTCGACATGGCATCCGATGTTTCATCGAAGGGGTGATCGGAAGAAATGTTACCATTGCGTGGCTCGTAAAGGTCGTTCCACATAAGTCACATGGCCTAATATATGTTGCCCATTTGACTTATTCTTTCGTGGAATATCAGAGGAAATTTTCTACGTCGTAATTTTCAAAATAAATGTTGCTGTGGAAGATTTAAACGTGATGTAACAGATGGTTATGTTACCCTTTATTATGCACTCAACTACTTATGAATGCTTTCTCATGTGCAGAATTCTTTTTTAACGCGTGGGAATAATCTGGGTGTGTTATATAATTTTCTTTCTAAGGTAAATGGTTTTTAAACTTAATAATTTCTGAGATGCAGGATTTTTTAGTTTTATTAATCCAGTAAATCCCACAGTGAAAGCATATCTATGAGGAAATTATCTACTTTATAATTAAAGAAGACAATAAAGAAATACTAGATAATTCGAAACGACTCACTTAATGGGAAACTCAGCACACGTCTTAAGGAATCTTCCACCTTCGCTTATAAAGACGCATTTTGTTTACAGGTATGCTGGTGTGTGCATTATTCCATTGTTTGACTTAAGAAGGTATTCTGATCCCCTGTTTGCGAAATACTTCTGGGGATATATAAACGTGAAAATTCGGACGAAGTGGGCGAAAGTGTTTGGCGAAAGAAGTAAGGATTCCCTACAAATGAACTTTCCCCCAGTAGCAGAAGATACTTTAACTTAAAAAAAACCCAGTCGATGGACTCTCACTTTCCTTTAATCTCGCAGCATAAAAAAGAGAGATAGGGAGAGGTAGGGTGGATGAAGGGAGTGAGAGAGAGAGAAAGAGAGAGAGAATCGGCTAAAGAAATAAACCGCACACACAAAAACTTTTTTTTGAGATTCCCCTCAAACAGAGGGAACGAGAAAGATATATATATATATATATATATATATATATATAATATATTCGCGTGATAACAAAGGGAAACAAGAGGGACCTCGTAGACTGAAGAGGGCAATTTCTTTATTTTTATATAACTCCATTCACACATTTTTCACGCGCACGGCGTCAAAGCGAGGCGTTGAGAAAAGGGCGATGTGGGAGGGCGGGATTATCTCGGGAGGATGGGTTTTAAAAAAGGAAATTGCGACGAGACTGTGGAAAAGGAGGTGGGGTTAAGGAATATATAGAAAGAATCGGAAACTTTACGTACTGAATATAGTTTCCACCTTTCACCGATACCTCCGCCTGTCTCTCTCTCTCTCCACCTCCTTCTTCCCCTTGAGTCTCCTTTTTTTCGGAATACCTGAGGCTTAAGAGGAATTTCAGATATTCCCGCTTCTAAGTATATAAAGCGGAAGAGGAGGAAGTGCGTGAAAGGAATTTCTCTAACAAGGTCTTTTCGGAAGTTTGAAGATTATGGAAACAATGGAGCCTAGTCGCGATCGGGAAATACATTTGTTTAGTCGATCAAAGATCGATACTTATTTTGACCATGAAATTAGGCATTTTTACGGAATAAGCACAGGTTGAAAGTTTATTATTTGGCATATATGTCTTGTAAATGTCTAATAAAGCGTTCTTACTATGTAACAGTTTGTTGCTAAGAGATCGTCTTAAGAGTCGCAGTTATAAGAGTACGTCTCAATGCGTGACGTCATAACTTTGCAAACTGTTGAGGATGCATTAATTTCAATTAACCTTAATCAAACCAAAATACAGTGAAACTTCGATATAGCGATAATTTATAAAATTCATATAATATATTCTCTCCTGATATCCTAAAATTAAATACCGTGTATGTAACTTTAATAAATTGAGGGTGACAGTGTTTTAGCTCCATATAACGAAATTCTCGATATATGCTCGTTCTATACAGGTTACACTGTATATACGTATTGAGTTTGGTAAGCGAAGTTTCTTTATAAAATTTGACGCCTTCAAAGTTCATATTAGTTACATTTCTGCATACTGTATCTAAAAAAAACTTTCGAAGAAAGTGTACAGCCCGCTAGATATATTTTCTTACGGCGGCGTAATGATATGAAGCCTGCGAGCTTTCTTTCAAAAAGGTGAAGAAGCTTAATGAGCAAATCTGGAGGAAATAAAAATAAAAGGCGGTTTTGACTTGACGAGCATCCTTCATTTGTTGGCCGGGCAAACAGCTGAGCGGCCGCGAGACGCGGCAGAGAATAGGCCAAACATCCGGGAGCTGATCCATATTTGTTCTATTGGAAGTGCGAGACCCCCCTCTTAATAATTTATCCGGCGCACGCAAACAAAAAACGAGCCGTGTCCCGACCTTCCTTCAGATTTTTTTCTTTCTCCGCGCTCGCATGATCGGCTGTCTGGGAAAAAAATAAAATGTTTTTTTAGACTCGTGTAAAAAATAATAATAATATATTCCGCTCGTTAATTACCATGGGAATCTGAAACTATTTTTTCTCGGAACACTGCCATAGCTGTATTATAAAGCTCACGTTGATTTAAAATGACATGCGCAGTTTTTTTTAGCCTCTACCGTGATGTGAAGGAGGGGGAAGACGTAGAGAGAAGCTAACAGATAGGGTGTGTGTGTATATACGAATATATAGACTCACACACACACACCTTATATTGAAAGGGAAAGAGACCTATCAATGCGTGAAGAATGGTGAAGAAAATAGGAGTATGTGGAGAATCAGGTTTAACCATGAATAAAATAACCACGGACAGACTACCTATGACACACACACACACACAGACACTAACACAGCGTTTCTTAAACTTTAGTAATCTGAGGACCCCTTTTCATTCAAATATTTTTACTTTCTCATACGAAGTATCGAGAAAGTATTGTTTTCGCGAAAAAATTCGACCTCGAGATTTTTACGGAAATACACGTTTTAGGTGTCGCTGAATCCGAAAAAGTGGTTTTCGCAATGCCGTCTGTCTGTTACTGGCGCTGGAGCCTAGACGGTAGAACGAAAATGAATGAAATCTCGTATTTAGGCATTTTATCATATTGAGCAGAGTATACATAGAAATGGTTGATATTCCTTAATAGTTAAGCGAAGTTTATTCTACGCATTTTTAACAACAATCCGATTTTCTCGAAAACGGCTATGACGATTTTGATCAAATTTCGCATAGTCACTTGAGTTTACGTCTTCAATAATACTGTATAGTTCATGTTTCTCAAAAAATGAATATAAGGCTAGTTTATTCTAGGCAATTTTATCAGTAATTCGATTTTCTCAGAAACGACTATAACGATTTTGATCAAATTTCGTTAAGTTACTTAAGTTTACATCCTCAACAATACTGTATAGTTCATATTTCTCAAAAAATGAATATAAGGCTAGTTTATTCTGGGCAACTTTAACAATAATTCCATTTTCTCAGAAACGGCTCCAACGATTTTGATCAAATTTCGTACAGTTACTTGAGTATACGTCTTCAATATACTACATGTTTCATTTTTCCCAACGAATGAATATAAGGCTAGTTTATTCTTGGGCAACTTTAACTAAAATTGGATTTTCTAAAAACAGGCTCATACGATTTTCATTTTCTAAATATAACTGAACGACGCATTAGTACGTATATGAGAAAGTTTGTACAGTGTATGTTGTACCGATTTTTTTGTGGGCCTCCAAACTATATAACAATATTTATAGCTAATAGAGTATTTACTTTCCTACGTTTTTATAAAATCACCATCGCTCTATAGCGTCATTTTCTCTAAAAGTATCGTATACCTGGAATTCTGCGAGCACTTGTAAGGGTTGCACTTTTTATTATTTTTTAATTGTTATTAATAATTCTCGAACATTACTCGCGGAGCCCTGGGCTACTTTTGGGGACCCACGGGGGTCTGCGGACCATAGTTTAAGAAACGCTGCACCTACACATAGACAATGCACTACCATGCGAGCTCATCATCATAAACCTACCTCCAATGAATGCCAACACACCAAAATGGAAAATTCCTTCCGACTCTCAAAAATAAAACACTAACGAGGTGCAAAAACAGAAGCACGGACTATCTCAAAAAGAAAAAACAGCGAAAAAGACGCCGAAAAAATTCTAACTGCCTCCTTCCTTTCGCTTCCTACCGAAAACCGACTTCCTCCCCCCCCTCCCCCCCACCCTCATTTCCTTCCTCAACACTCCATCCCTGCAACAAAAAAATAACACTCTCTCACGCCCTTCCGCCACACGTACACGTACAAACACACGCAAACAACGGTCTTGAAAAGCTCTCTCTCTTCCTCGGTCTCGTACGAAGCAACAATGGGGACCGGCGACGGCAGCGCCTACATGGGCGAGAGCTCGTACTACAGCTCCAAACGAACCAACAATGAAGAGGAGATATATGTATAGTATATAAATATCTATGTATGCGCGTATACGTACGTATGTATGAGGTCGGGGGAAGTAGGCATGGTGGAACGGAGAGAGAGAGTTGGAGGAAAAGTGAGAGGGAGATGAAGGATATACTAGATGGTTGGAAAGGGAGGAGGAGCCAAGGGTACAGGTTGTTTAAGGGAGCAGAAGCAAGGGTTTGGGAGTTACGAATGCGGCGGTGAGAGAAAGGCGAGAGAGACAGAGAGAGAGAGAGAGAGAGAGAGAGAGAGATAGGGAAAACAGATGGGTTTAGAGAGTGTGGGTGGTAGGGGAAAGGGGTAATTACAACGAAGGAATATACGTGCGCGGAGAGCGAGGGGCAGAAAGGAGGGACTCGACACCCGTTAATGAGCTCAAAGAGATGTGGCAGGTAGGATTACGTGGGGGTAGTGGGTGTAAAAGGGGAGAAACAGAATCTGTAGAGGCGAAATGCACATATATGTGTGTTTGAATATATATATATATAATCTTATATATATATACACTCACACATATATATAATCTTATATATATATATACACACACATATATATACACACACACATGCACATGTTCGTGTAAAGGAGAAAGGACGCGACATGTAAAGGAGAAGGTGTGAGAGTTGTTAATTCTTCTCCTCATAGATCTCTATGTTGCAAATTAAGCCAGGTTGGGATATGTGCGTGGAGGAAGAAGGTTGGTAGGGCGGAGTTAATTAAGCAGGCCGAAAAAAATGATGGTCAAAAGGAGTGAGAAGGATATCGATCCCATTATACGCTGAATGAGGCTGCGAATTCTGGGCTAAAAAGTCGGTCGATTTTTTTTAATGCGGTTAGGGGTTTTTAATGAAACAGGTCACAAAAAAAATAGAATCGTGGCCAAGGGAACTGGGTTTGATGCGAGGCGTTTATGGGGTTTATTATTCGACACGTGGCCGAGACACTGTAAACGCAACCATTTTCGTGCATCTGCACTCCGTCTTAAAAAAAAAAAAATGACGAAGGAAATTAAGATCTCGTTTTCTTTGCTCGAGCTCAGAAACAAAAAAGAACATCGCTTTCCAAGAATCAAGCATCTCCTATGGAGGGTAGTTTACGAGATTTTGTTTCAAAATGGCGTCGTTCGCGAGAATTCCTAACGTATCGTAAGCGGTTGGCAAATACTTTTGCCACAGTGATCTTATTTCCTAGAAGAATATACCGGTTATTTCTTTCAAACTTCATTTCTTATTTTTACCAGGTAAAAGCCAATTAATTTCTGTCGTTTAATATGCAGATAGTCTTTTTCATTAGAGAAAAAAATTAATTCTATTTTTTTATTCGAGCTGTCGTCTCTAATCGGTTTTAGATATGCGGAAAGTTTATTTATTTTTCTTCCTTTTTTCCGTATTTTTTCTTTCCTTCCATTTTGACATTTTTAATAAAACGGGAGCGTTACTCGTAAAAAATTCATAAAGACGGCAATAATTCTTGGCGGGTCGTGACAGCGACACACCCGGTGCTCTTTCGAGGGAGATACAAGTAATATCCAGGTCCAAAGACGCTGCTGCGCCTTTAGGATTTCGTTCCTTTTATTTTTACGTGTTTCACTGATTCTACTTTTATCGGTGTATAGTTATGAAAGGATTCACACGCGTGTTTCGGTCGCCAAAGGAAAAAAAGCAAAAGAAAAAGGAATTTCGCAAAAACAAACCGTTTTCGTATTATTTTTTTGTCGAAAAATCGCGGTCTCTGGGGAAGCTGAGAAAGACACTCGGTATGTACATGAATTGAGATTGTCATTCACTTAATATTTAAAAAAAATATATAGATGTAAACGTAGCGCCGGAGAAGTAACACAGATGACGTTGCTTTGAAAATAATAAAATAAGGATACCTTTTTAAAGCTGTCGCGTTTTGGAGTATTTGTTTTTATTTAGATTCATGGTACGACAGGCTACAGGCTACATTAGTGTCATAAATAAACCTCGCAAAATCCAAAATAACTCAATAAAGCGTTCTTCTTACTAGTCACCAGCATTCAATGTGATTATTAAGATTTTTTCAAATAAAATTTTCCGAATTCGATAGAGAATTATCGAGCTCGTCCCAAAAGCTGAATTCAAATCAACAAAATGAGAACTCGCTCAAGTATCTCCTATAGTCATAAATAAAAAGGTTTGGAAACAACAGTTTGTATTTCGGCTACCAGGCAGCCGTCATTAGCGGGAGTAGAGATAATGAAGATTCTTTTAGAATCTACGATCAGCAGATTCCAGTGTGTGGTAGGTTCAAGGAGATGATGGATTCCAAAAAACAGCAGGTTCAAAAAAAAAACGTATTGAATACCACTGATGAAGGCCACCTGGCATCCTAAATGCGCATGCGCTTTTCCATCACATATTTTCATGGCTATTGCATAAACTCCAGTAAACACTTACTTTGTCTATTTACGATTTTTCCGAAGTTAATCAGAGCGTAAACATTGCGAGCATTCACTCCTAAGGGTCCAGGTTGAATCCACTGAGGGAACCATTCTAATGCTTCTCTCTCTGGGTTATTTTAATCCGTGATCGCTCTTTTCGCTAACTCGCGGCTCTCGCAACGCCGCTCCTCGAATTTTTATTTATTTAATGGAATGCACTCTCGGGAAAAACTTCACGAATGTGGTCATCTTTTCCAAGGGTCAAACACTGCATTTTCCTTCCTGTAGAGAGGGACTCGAATATTGCACACGAGAGATATTTTTTTATCCATAGATAGAGAAAGAGAGAGAGAGAGAGAGAGGCGGTCAAATTTTCCGCTCCGCCGCGCAAACAACACATGCAGTTTCTCACCATCTACGTCCTGTTACTGGGGAGTGCATGAGGGTGCCCCTTCTTTTTTTTATGGCTAATCGCATGCCTGTGAGATAGGAAATATGGCATCTGACACGAGTTTCGACATTGTTGTGAGTTTATACGTTTTAAATTACTTTAAAATATTGATTTTTGAGTTTATACAAAATAGGAGGGTTGTTTGTGAATTTTAAACTGCTTATAAGTATTGATTTATGTGTGTGTGTGTATACACGGTTGTTATATGGGATAGTTTCTCACAAAATTACGCGATATTGAAAAATATGTCATAGTCTTTCGCTCGAGAAAAAGCTAAGTACGAATTGAAAAAGGAAAACGTTTTCGACGATGCAGTTTTTCGGCGGATATGCTTTGCCCTACAAGGTCGAGTAACCACGCTCAATTTTTAAAAATTGTTCTCAGCGCAATATTTTTCGCTGTATATTCTAATATTATTACCTAATCATGAAAACACCATCCTAGCAACTGCCACTTTTACCAATTCTGCTGACGATAATTATTCTATAAACATCTTTTCAATTTATTCTTTTCGGAATACTGTCAACCCATTGGCTGCGGTAAAAGTTTTGATTGAGGAATGTAATGCACTGAAATCTGCACACTAGACGAAAAGATAAATACTAAGTTCGCATCGTCGAAAAAATTGCAGTATTTATCTTACTGTATATATTGCAATATTAATTTATAATTTAGGAATAATATAAATAAAATAGAGAAAAAGTTGAAGAGAGGCCATGGATTTGAACGTTTTGTACTCATTAGTTCATATGACAGCATATATCAATTATTTTAAAAGAACTTTAATGCTGTAACTAGCTGCACCATTTTATTAAAAGGGTTATTTTTTCGAGGTAGGAATAGTGCGTGTGTGAGTGAGTTTCTTCTGACTGGATTAGTTCTTTTGGGAGTGAAGGAGTGCTGGTGTCCCTTTGAATTTTTAGAGTTTTCCGTTTGTTGTTTGAGTGCGTGTGTGAGTGAGTGTTCTTCTAACAGGATTAGTTCCTTTGGGAGGGAATGAGTGCATGAACGTTTGACACCAGGTCACCAGCGACGAGTTATCCCCGTAAACCTGTAAGTGTAACTCTTTTTTCTCTTTTTTCTTTCATTATCCTGTTTAATTTTTACCCGTTGTTTTGTCTCTAAATATTCTACTTTGTACGGTTAAGGAGCTCTTCTTAATTTTGAAATAAAGGAATAATGCCTACTGCATGATATTTGGTTGAAACGTATTCATTGAAGCGGATAATTATTAGGCTTAAAAAGTGATATTCTTAAGGGTTACCAAAATAATAATCAGAGGGTCGATGCTTTGACGCCACACCCTTTCCCAGAAAACAAAACATTCATTCGCCCTTAATATAGACTAGAAGTCGGCAATCAATTGCACACATGCCAAAAGGTGGTACGCATAACGATTTACATGGCACTATATTTCAGAAATGGGTTACAGAAAAATATGTATTTCTTAAAAAGAATTTTGCCTTTATTTCCATTTTGTTATTATCGCATTACATTCAGGATGCCTTATCTACCATATAAAACGCTTATTCTGTCATTCGGCGAGCAATGTGTTTTACACCCGATGTATGCATCACTGGCGGCATAAGATCTAGGGGTATATTTTTTTTTCAATACAAAGTCTATATAAATAAGGAGGTGTGTATAATTAGTCTGTAATTATGTCATGCTGAGAGAGATAGCTACATATTTGAGGAGAGAGCGAGGAAGAGTGGGAAGAGTATTAATTTTAATGTTGTGTGTACTTCATTCGTGCATATCCGTCATTTTTTGGAAAATAAATTCAAGGGTGGCACGCCGAATATTGATAAATCGTAGCACCCAACAGACAAACGTCGCCCGCTCCTGTTGTAGACGATGACTACGTCATAATGGTACTGTCACGTTTACACGTAAATATATGAATAAAGCAATAGCATCGCGGGTACGAAATCATTACCGCTTCGACATTACCCACTGACATTTTATTCTCGGAAAGCCTAGCCGTTCGACCATGTCTCCATGTACGCCTAGCGTCACAAAGAAAATCACGAGTCCTATAATAAAAAAAAAAGAAAAACGAAACGAGCCCTTTCGAAATAAAATCGAAATAATGGAAAGAGCATAAAACGCGAAAAACGTACGGCGTGGGCATGACGGAACCCAAGAGAGAGAGAGAGAGAGAGAGGCGCGCGCGAGGGCACACACACACGCACTAAACCGTGGGTAAGAGAGGGGAGGGGAAGAGAGAATAGTTGGATAGAGGAGTAAGAGAATATAAAAAAACTCGCTCTTCTGTGGGGTTTTCGAGAACAGTGTGTGTTAGAGAAAGAGAGAGAGAAAGAAATGTGGACTGGAGGGGTGGGCAACATAGGAAATGACCACCTGTACACAGAGGCTGTGCTCCCTTCAACCTCTCATACACACACACACACTCGCGAACATAAAGAACGGTCCGAGAGAGGATCAGGCAAGCGTATCAGAAGAACCCGTACATATATTTTTTGTTTTTATTTGGGGTAAAGAGGCAGGCATGGCGTGGTTTTGGCGGTAGGGAGGGGGAGATCCGGAGGGGCATTGAAGGGGCGAGGGTGGGGGTGGGAAGAGGAGAGGGCAAAGTAGGAGGGGAGGGGGGAGGAGAAGGGGCAGTAAAGTAGTGGCCACTACGAAGGAAGCGAAGAGGTGGGAGAGGAGAGCTCCCTTGTTCCGAGCCGGCATTTCTGAACGGTTCCGCGAACCTCGGCGTTGCGTATTTCGAACGGGGCATAAATAAAAGAAAGAGAGGGAAAAAAAGACGCCGTATTGGAAAAAAATTAAACCTCGATGCCATCACGGCAAAGAGGGAGGGTAAGATATATATATATATATATATATATGTGTGTACATATATGTATGTATGTATGTATGTATGTATGTATGTATGTATGTATGTATGTATGTATGTATGTATGTATGTATGTATGTATGTATGTATGTGTGTATGTATGTATGTGTGTATGTGTATGTGTGTGTGTGTGTGTGTGTGTGTGTGTGTGTGTGTGTGTGTGTGTGTGTGTGTGTGTGTATGTGTGCGCGTGTGCGCGTGTATGCGTGTATGCGTGTATGTATGTATGTATGTATGTATGTATGTATGTATGTATGTATGTATGTATGTATGTATGTATGTATGTAAGGGAGGGAGAAAATGGACGGAAAGAAACGGAGAGAAGAGAAGACAGGAGAAAAAACAAAGCAAACTCATACATTACGTTTTATCGAAATGTCCCGACGTTTTCGTTTTCGGTTTTTTTTTTATAACTGTTCGAAATTCATGAACGCTATCCTACGAGAGAGGAAAAAAATGTCCGTTTTTTTTTTCATTTTTACTCCGTACCCTCTTCCCCATTTGGTTGACCGAGTTCCTCTTTTGTTTACGGTTTTCTCTGGAGAGGGCTGGCTGGAGGAAGGGAGGTGGAAGAAGGGCGGGAGGGAGTGGAGCCCAGTTCGGATCACTTGAATCCATCATGACGGTTGACGGGAAGAAAATGGAATGGACGCCGCCGCGCCCGCCGCCGGGGGCCCGGTTGCCATAGCTGCCTGCGCGCCTCCGCCGTTCCTACTGCAGGAACTAGTCGGACGCGAGGGAGAGATAGATAGATAGATAGGGAGGGAGGGGGTTTGAATATGCGAACCCTTCAATCACACCGGGGGCTTTAAATTAAAACGATGGACGACGGACATGCCGTAATCTAAAGCTGAAACACACGTCGGCGGCGTTGGGAGGGAAAATAAAAAGACACAAAAGAGGGCACTTTTTCGCATTACGCGAAAAACACTGGCGTGTAATCAACGTGCCGGGTAGTTGGAATGTAGAAGGGGGAGGAGGGGTTTATTTTTATGCGCTACTCGCGGGATGGGAGCAGATGGTCTCTCTATCTCTCCCTTATTCCTCATATAGTGCATCATCGTTCTCTCTCTCCCTCTCCCTCCCCCTTCACTCTCCTCGTTCATTTATGCACGCTCTCGAAATCACGGTCTCCTTGCCCGCATCACGGGTAAATAAAAAAAAGGCGGACCGGAAATCGATCTATAGCAGCTGTCGTCACATACGTGAAGCGTAAATTAGTCGATATATATACACATACAAATAAAAACGCAGTGGTCATCATCGTCACGCTTAACGCCAAGGGAATGAGTGCAGCATATTTTTCGTTTGCATTTTAAAATTAGAATCATCCTACAAGCTCGGGTACCAAGGAAAGCCTAAAAGAATAGAAATTTAATTTCCTACCGTCGGTTTTACGAATCATGGCATAGAAAAATAAATATCCCGGAAAAGAGGTCCCAGGTTCCACCTTGTAAGTTTACGCTGGATTTTCGATTTTTCAAAGTGAAAGGATTTTTTTCCTTCATTCATCAAAACACGTTAATATGAACCGATTTTCGTTGTTTTTACTTTATTAGACGGCTAAAACTATAATACTATCTTATTTTTACGAAGTTTACATGTTACACGGCCGAGATTTTCAGAAATGGGCATCCTTTTTCGAAACTATGTGGATTTTTCGTAGTCTATCCGGGCGTTGCCAAGGCGGCCATCATTGTTACCTCCGATTCATTTAGCGTCATTGAAGCCTTCAAATAGGCGAAAGAATAGCGTTATTCGCTTCACACTTTTGTTTAAGCAACGAAAGTATCATTGTAGCAACGTCGGTCTTTATGCATACCAAAGTAAATACTAAAACGTATTTGTATGTCCCGCATACACCCTGGAATTGGCAGCGAAAGTAGATTCACTAAATCCGTTGAAATTCAAAGGGCACTTACGCTACCGTGTGTGTGTGTGTACATATACATTTCATTGATTCGCTTTTATGTAATGTTTTCTTTCAATTAGGTAGGGAAATATTGTTCCTGTTGTTTAACCTAAAATCATCAAAAATAACGTTTTTTTTATCAGCGTTTTCCATACGATTAGGATGATCAACTCCGACCAAGAGAATTAATTGCGAAACAAAATCGATAATCGAATGGGTGTCGTTTTAACGGAGACAATTAAAATTTATTGTTTTGAAACGAAACAGTTCGTTTTTTTTTTAGAAAATTCCGAGTAACTTTTCGCCCCTGTTAAAGAGTGAAATTCCCTCTCATTGAATTGTTTAGGTTACTCCCGCTTCGCGACCCCTGGTGGAACGGGACTCCGCGGAATATAAATTTTCGTGCTGCAAAACCTGCACGCGTGCGAGATATTTGGAAACAACGTGTTGAGACTTTATGCAAATGTTTTGAGTGATGACGCTCGCTAATGGCGCACACCATTTTGTGTATTTCATACATTGCGCCGTATATCTGTCAATTAAGGAAGCTTTTCTCCTATGTCAATATTTATAAACACGAGACGGGCATTGTGAAGCGACGAATCCGCGCGTATTATGTAGAAATGGGATGGCTCGAAAATAAAAATCACTGAAATTCCGGCAGCGTTTCCAAAGCGGGAGCGAAAGAATGGACAAGCAAAGGAAAACAGAGGGGATGCTTTTTTTTTTTTAAATGGACGAATGTCGAATAATAGCGTATGTAGTCTTTCGAAAATATTTCCCTGAAACTCTTTCCGCTTTTTAAGCACGCGATAAAATTGTTGCTAAATGGCGAAGATAGAATGGAAGCCTTGAATGCATTTGAGGTATTATAAAGTATATATACGTTGGAAGTAAGCAATTTTCTCCATAAGCTCTGACCTATATTCCCTTCCCCATTGAGTAGATTACGCGTCTTATAAAATACAACCTTAACAGTAAAGCATTGCACCACCCTGCGAACGCTTCGATAAGAGCCCTATAAAAGTTTATCTTCTGGCTATTGTGAGGAAGCAGGCTTTTGCGCTTGCAAGCTCATCCGTAAAACGCTCACGCTGCATGATAAAATGAGCCGAAAACACACTATATAAGCATTTCAATCTTAAATTCCGCTAAATTCGTATAAAATTGAAATTAAATGATGGGATTGAAGGGGTTCTCGGAGTACGCTTACGGAGAATCTTTTAGATGGCGTGAAAAAAAATGCGATTGGGTCGTATTTTATGAATTGTTAGCGAATTGCGAAACGGTTAAACTGGCAAGGACGAAATAAAATTTACCGTCGCTTCAATTTTCATAGAATGTCACTATTAAAAAATAAAAATAGGTAAGAGTACTCCATAAAGTATACTATACCTTAAAAAAAGACATGTTTTTAAAGATTTTCATGAAATATATCATATAAAACTGAAGATTTACAAGAATAAATACATAACACTGCGAGGTTAATTCATAGACTATTAAAAAGCAACATTATAATAATAACTTAAAATGTCGTCAAATTTGGTATTAATTTCACTAAAAAAAATGTATCCCATGATTTGTAAGCCGTCTTCGATTCTTGCATATTAATTGCTGAGACGCGAACTAGAGAAGGTCCTGAGAGCTTTAGGTAATAACGTGGGCTCCAGAGGAGTTTCCCGGAATTGACGATTCAACAAAAATACCGGCATTCGCTTCAGAGAACAGGTGCGAGAGGCCGCTAACAACATCAGAGACGGTAAAGAAGATTGGATAGATGGGATGTATAACCCTTCGGGAGAAATAATGCGAGGCAAGGGAAGAAGGTAAAACTGCTTCCCCGCATAACGAGATAAGACCACGAAGAAGAGTGCATTCCGAACGCTTCACGTTCGCAGATACGAAATGATGGAACGAAATGACGGCGCAGTAACTCGAAACGACACGCGAGAGAGTATTTTTTAAAAATGGAGCGTATGGCGTGGAAATGTCACGTTACCGACAAAGCTTATCGGAACGTAAAAAAAAAACGAAAGGTTAGATACCGGAAGGTTTTTAACGCCGAATTGCATAAAGCTGATGTGGCCGAGGGAAAAAAAACAAATTTAGAATAATTACTTGTGTCTCGGTGGATTTGAGAGAAGGAAGACGTATGAAAAAAGAAGAAAAACATAAATATACTCTCTGTCTCTCCCTTATATATATATATATATATATATATATATATATATATATATATATATATATGCACACGCATACACATACAATTTTAAAAAATTCGAAAACTAATCTGGTTATTGATTCCTTTGTGAAGAAAGATCAAGAGCAGATGAAAATCGTCCGTGAAAAAATATCATAATACGCATAACCCAATTTAGTAGTGATTGATCAAACCTTTTCTGCCAATCCAATCTGAATTTAATACCTTCAAGGGATGGACGAAACGATTGTACAAAAAAAAATACTCCTTTCCATCGATTTTTAATCTCTTTTAACACCAGGCTAATATATATGTCCCTTTTTTTCTCTTTCTCTCTTCCACCCTCATCTCCTCTCTCTCTCTCTTCCTTTTATTGACCAAACACAAACCTTCCTCTTCCTGTCCCCCTCCCAAAATTCATCAATCTCCAATTTTCTTCCATTCCAAACCTTTTTTTAAAAAATTTTTCACTCCATCCCGTATATATATATATATATATATACATATTTTCTTCTTCTGCACTTGGATGAAAAGCCTATGTAACCAAATTCTAATTGATGACCGGGTAAGGGAGATAGAGAAAAAGGGAAATAAAAAAGGAGAGGGGGAGGATGAGGGTCCAGACAGGAGAAAAAATGTAATGGATAAGGAGGAAACGGATGGAGGAAAGGAGGGGGGCGTTGGAGGAGTAATTTTGTGTGTGTGTGTGTGTGGGGGGGGGAAGGGTGGTTACGGCTTTGGAAGCGAGCGAACGGGTAAAAAGGGGGTTTTGGAGAAAGGCGGTAAGTTGGAGATGTGTGTGTGTGTGAGGGAGGGGGATGGGAATAGGAGATAGAAAAACGAGAAAACTTTTTGGCAGCGCGCCCTCATTCACGCTCCGGCCGTGGAAAATAAGTGGCGCGAAGAGCCCCTTTGTGAGGGCCTCCACGTCATTCTTGCCATTTGATCTCCCGCCGCATCCGATTAAAGTGCATGAAGGGGAAGGGAAGGAAAAGGGGTGGGATTTTTTTTGGTAGGCGGCTGAGGAAAAACCTTTTGCCGAGGAGAAGACAAACCCTTTTCCCATCGCTGCACCCGGTTGTGGAGGGTGTGTGTGTGTGGGGGGGGCGGGAGGAGGGAAGAAAGGGGGAGGAGAGAGAGAGAGGTAAAGAGAAAGGGGAAAGAATGGGAGGAGGTATATGAAAGGCCTCAACCAGGTGAGACGAGGGGTAAGGGTTTTATGAATGAAAGCGACGGGAAGAGGTCGAGGAATAGGGAGGCGGAATGTGTGGGAGAAACGGAAGAGGCGGCTCGTGGGAGGGAGGAGGGGGTGGTAACGGGAGAGCGGAAGAGTGAGTGGCTTTGAAGTGAGTGAAGAGAGGCGGGAAGAGTTGGCGAAACAGCCACGAAAGAGACAGTGAGAGAAAAGGGGCGGAATGCTGCAGGAGGAATGGCAAACGTAGACCAAAGAATGGGGTGTACGGTGGAAGAATGGTGGTGTAGAGTCTTGGGAATTAACCTGAGGAATTGTGGATGTAACCGTGGATGGACCCGTAAGTGAAGTTGAGGAATCGCGCACGAGGTTGAAATTTTTGCGGGTTATACTGTATGTCTACGGATTATGCCGAAGAACGGCGGATTCTCAAGTACATCGCTGTTGGCATGGGTGTAGCATTTCAGAAACGTACGTACAAATGGGATAAATTGAGGCGTTGAGAACCAGTGTGGACCAACCCACATTTTGTCACCAATCTGGCTTTTAGTTATTTCCAGTAGCAAAAGCGAATTAAATTGGAGCCAGAGTGGATCAACTATAGTTTAATATGTTCTCACGAGATGGCATTATTTGCATTATTTCGAATTCGGCTGCAGAATGTAAAACATTGCAACGTCTCGATAGATGACTATTAAAGGATGGTCCAATCCGGTTCTAAATGCCTCAATTGCCAAAAGGAAATATTACATTAAGAGACGAAAAAATCCTGGGATCGAGCTGGGGTCTTTCACTTCCTGGGTGAATGTTCTCCTATCGATCCGACTAAGACGGAATGGTAGTCGGCCGTACTCTATCCCGTTGTCAATTGAAAGACAAGAGCTCAATTCCCTTTCAAGATCGAAATTTCCTCCCCTTCTCTCCAATTGAATTTTTTCCGTTGTTTTACGCAGATGAGTTTAAACACTTCACTTCCCGAACCGCGTATTAGGCTGAACACTTGTGAAAGACGAGGATTTTTTTTATAAAGAGGTTGAAGGACGGCGCAAGTGGGAGAGATAAGGGCAGATGCGGAATGGTCTGGAAAAAAATAATCTGGTTAATGGCAGAATGGGAATAGGCTGTGTGTGTTCCGGAAGGGAAGAGGTATCCGTGATGGAGGCGGTAGACGAGCCTGTACGTGCGAGCCAATCGAAATTTTGCCCGAGGAAGCGTAAATAAAATGAGGATGCGGGGAAGAAAGCGAGATCGCGAGAAGGCGGAGAGAAATGGGAAAAAGCTTGGACGGAGTGGAAAGAGAGAGAGAGAGATAGAGTGATATGCGAGTTGAATAGGCGGAGTCTTGCTATCCCTTGGGTTCTGCAACCATCTCGTCTCTCCAACCCTTCACTCCGCCGGACTCTCATGCAAGGATTTTTTTTCCACTCTCATCCTGCTAGGATTTTTGCGGCGGGAGCGAAATGAAAAGCAGTGGCCGATTACCTCCCTCCAGCTTTTCTTTTTTTATTTTCCGCCGATGCCAACCAAACGTTTGCATGCGAGTTTTTTTTTGAGAGGCTTTTGACGAAAAGAGAGCTAGAGGTTTATTATTATTATTATTTTTTTTTTCCCTCCTCCTTCCCGAAGTAGGCGATGTTTTATTTCGGACCGAATCGAAAAATAAAAGAATGGCGAATTTCGCGAATTGAAGTTTCTTTTATTTTTTAAAAAATTCTTCCTTTCTTTCGGGACCTCGGAATGGGAATGTTTTTAGGAGGTACGAAGAATGTTGTTGTTGTTGGATATTTTAGCGATTTACTTTTGCAACGTCTACTACATCCAATTAGGTTTACATAATCTTATCAGTACTTACATAGTTTTCCTTGAAGACGAAAATATTTCGCAAAGTGATAGAATCACTTGAAAAGGATTTTATAATAATGGGGAATTACGGTAAATTGGCGGAAATACTGGATCATTTCATTTTAATGTGAATGTTATAAGCTAAAATTGGAGAATAATTTCAAACGAGAAAATATCTTGCCCGACCGGGAATCCTCTACATGCCGGGACGATGTTTTAGCACTGAATTAACGAAGCGAACTAGTTTTCCAATTTCAGAACTGGAATGTTTTCACAGTTGTGTTCGGACTAATTTGTGGATAAGAAGATCTCTCAGCCTTTCACGCGAATCATGCCAAACTCCTGTTAACGATAATGGTAAGCTTATGTCGTGTACGCAAAAATAAATTGATCCGTTTGGCGTTAACAGTGCATGATGCTATTCATGCGCGCGTTTACGTAAATTTAAACATAGACTGCTTTACGCGAAGTGATTAATTATAATATAATGCAAAAGGGTCCCGATTTGATGTATTATACTTCAAAATCGCTCTATGGATTGTTATTCGCGTAAATCGTCATAATTTTTGTTTAGTGGTAGTTTCTATCGTTTGCGAAAGCATAATAACGAATAGAATTTCACGAATTTTATTTTCATTGTGAAGTTACTTTCTTCAAATACTTCAGCAAAAATTAAGCTGGTATACGATGGTGTTTCTGGTCTATCAAATATTTGTTTAAAAAAAAGGAGAGAAAAACCTTCCCAACTTCACATGTTATCAAGCTGCCAATAACTATAGCGGTCTCTGCATTTTTCATCAATTCTTTAATACTTTCCTACAAGAGCAAACAGAACACTCAAACTCCTTTCGGGACATAAAGCGCGCCCCAACCCTCCGAAAACTTCATCTTCGACGTCCATAACCAGAAATTATTATTTTTCCGACGAGCGGCGTAATCGATTTTCATCCCTGCAACCAAATGTAAACAGCCCCGAAAAGCGCAGGTGATTTAAAGTGGATTTTTGGATGAACGTCGTCGTATTATCGGGGGAACACAATGGAGCCTCTATAGGTCTTTTATTTCGGAACGATTTCGAATAGATCTCGAAAAAAAATTGAAGACATGAATGGGGCTCCCGGAAGGGAATTCTCATTTATATATTAAAAAAAAAAAGAACTTCGCTCCGCGGATGGGAAAAGACGCGCGCGCACACGAGCACGCAAGGACACACACTCACACACACATATATGTAATCGCAATGAAAAAAAAAACAAAGGAAAAACAAGGAGCGAAATATAATCCTTCGAGAGAGAAAGAAAATAAAATAGAGGTAGATCGTTTTATATTCGACGGTTGGAATGAATGATAAGAATAATAATAATAAAGTATTTCCAAGAAAAGCCTCAATATTTAAGCTAATCAAGGTAGATCGAAAGAAGGAATGCGGTCTCGCAATATTTTTTAATAAAACAGAGACGGGGAGAGAAAAAAAAAGAAGACAGCAGAATATTTTGCCTTTTTTTTATGAAAATAGGCGCGGAACGGGAAATTTTTTCCCTTCCACCCTGAAATGAAGGGAATCAAAAAATAAAGCGGCGGGAAGACCCAACAAAACAGCAACCGAATTCCATTCCCCGTCGTTCGAGGCAGATGTCGTTCCTTAGGAAAGGGGAACTAGAGAGAGAGAGAGAGAAATAACCTTTCTTGCTCTTCTCCGCCCACTTACCCTCTCTCTCTCTCTCTTTCTCTCACTCCGCCCTCTGAACAGAAGCAACGCAAACGCCATAAGATTTCTTGTGCCGTTCCCGCATGGGTGTGCGCTCGAACAAGAGTTCTGTAAGAGGGAGACGAGAAGGAGGAGGAGGAGGAAAGAGATTGAGGGATGTGGTGCGAGGAAGAGAGAGAGAGAGGTCAGAGCGAGAAAGAGGAGGGCATGGGAAATGGGAAGGGGTATGAAGGAAAATGAAGTGATGAGGGGCAAGGCGCAGGAGAGGAGAGAGAGGAAAATAAAGGGTGAAGAGGGAATATGGACGGAGTTGAGAGAAGTTGGAGCGAGAAGGAAGAAGGACGGAATGGAGGATGGAAGACGTAGGGACGAGGAGGATGATGGAAGCGGATGACGCTGGATGAGGAGAGAGACAGACAGACAAAAGACTTTATTGAGTGCAAAATTTGGAGTATACATATAGTATAGAAGGAGAAGATAGAAGAGATAAAATGATAATAGTCCATCTCTATTTATTTGAACTATAGATTCCTTTCTTTTATATATATATATATATATATATATATATATATATGCACTAATTCCCCGTTTGACGAAGGTTCCTTTCGTAGAGTAAATTGAGTAATGTTGATGAGGATATTAAAGGTTATAGGCCTAGATTGGAAAGACATGAGACTTATCAGGAATATATATGTGAATCTAGTTGTAAGGGTCAGGTTGGAGAATGAGGACACGAGCGGAGTAAATATCGGTAGAGAAGACAGGGCTGTTGTCTATCGCCGATCCTATTCAATACATATGGAGTACTAAAGCTAATGCAAGAAGCGTTAGAAGGCACGGGAGATTTTAAAATTATAGGGAGGAGTATAGGAAAAGTTAAATACGCAGATAATCAAGTACTTATAGCAATAAAGGAAAAGGAACTTCAGAAAATAATGAATATACTGGTAATAATATTCCTTAGCTGTGATGAAGATGCGTTCCTTTAAAGTTGTTCGTTAAGAGAAATTTCCTTAAACGAAAATGAATTTCCCATCGATTTAAATTTAGTAATTAGAGATACGGTGACGTAAACATGAATACATATGCAAATTTTAGGAAGGAAAAGTAAATATAAATTGCACAAATGTATTTATTTATTATAATGAACAGTGACTAATTTTAAATTACAAATTAAAACAAACAAACAGTACTGTACACATTAACGCTGATCTTATTAACCTCATCCTTTGATTTTTTTTACAATCTAGCGCATGGACAAGGATTCGGGAAATGGAGAACTGGCAGGGCTTGCCACATACGTAGTGCTTGGGGTATTTTCGTTGTGGCGAAAATTCATTGCGTATACAGGAAAAAATCTGATGTGGGCAACACATGACTTTCTCCATATTTGGGATATAGTTATTTAAATTATTATGAATAGCATTACAAGGCAAAATTATTATTTCGTATCGTAAAAGAATACAGTCGTCCTTATTGCAGAAAATTAGGTATATTTTGAATATGTTTACAGAATTCACCGCTACATGGTTGTGGTGCTGTATACTGAAAATTACGAAAAAGTTTAATATCTCCGAAATGGATGGTTCTACGAAAATATGTTTAATACAAAACTTGGAAGAAATATTACTCTCTACAACTTTGGTCCTCACGAAGATCACCAATAACGACGTTTTTAAGGAGATATTTGACGGAAACCGATTATTTATAAATAATTCCTAAACAATAACTGCTATGGAAAATTGTTTCAAATAAAAGTGGTAGAAAATTACATTCTCTATAACCTTTGTATAGAATTGTATATACAATAATGATGTTTAACGGAGAAATATCGCAAAAACCGAATCGGGTTTCGAATAAACCTCGACTTTCGGTTAACTGGTATTGTCCAAAATCTAATCAGTTCTTTGTGCCCATACCAAAGTGTTATATTTGAAATTTGGTAATGATATGGCAAGTACTTTTTGAGTTAGAGCGCCCACAATCACATACACACGCACACACAGACATCATTCCGAAAATAGTCTCAACGTGTTCTAGGGACCTCAAAAGGTGTATTTCCGTTGAAATCTCGAAGCCGATTTTTTTCGTGATCACAATAATTTCCCATTACTACGTATGGAGAAAGTAAAAATGAAAAGAGACGATTACTTGATTGCAGGAAAAAACTAAGAATAATAAAAAATGTATGAAAAACTCGCGAAACGTTGTTTCAAGATTAAATATGATCTCTGTTTGGGACGAGGCAGAGACTAGAAAGTCCCATCTTCCAGCTAACTCCTAAGTACACACTATAAATAAACGCACATGAACACAGATATACATATAAACTTACAAAAAATATAACTGGACATGTACGCATACGTGCACGCAGAAGAGGAGGGAGAAAAAAGAGAGAGGGTGGAAGGTTGATATAGAGAGGGAGAAAGGAGAGAAGGTGGAGGGAGGGAGGGGAGAGGATGGTGGTAGGAGGTGGGTGGATGGAGAAAAGGTAAGGAAGATGAAGAGGAAGGAGAAAATGAAATAGGCGTGATAGTGGCAGGATGGTGGGAAGTGAAGGGAGGCAAGGAGAAAAGAAAGGACGCAATCAAGAGGATGAGGTGAAAACGGAAGTGTGGGAAGGAGTAGGTTCGGAGGGCGTGAGAAGTGTGTGAGTGTGAGAGAGAGAGGGAGAAGGGGTTGCCGGAGTAACGGGAGTGGGAGAACGAAAGTTGCCGGAGTAACGGGAGTGGGAGGAAGAAAAAGAGAAAAAAAAGGATAAGGAAAAAGAGTGAGAGGAAAGGCGGACAAGAGCGTGGAGGTGGAGAACTAGAGAGTGAACGGTAAGGGCAGAGGTCCAGGAAAGGAAATAGGGGTTGTGGGTGGGAAGAGGGCAAAGAGAAGAAGAACGGGAGGACGTGATTGGGGAAAGAGAGAGAGAGAGAGTTTTTTCCTTTTCTGTTCAGGGGTTCCATTCCATCGCTGCGGGTGGAAAATTGGAGGTTTGATAAGCTAACCCTTACTGTTTTCTCTCCGAATAAAAGCGAAGAAAAACGCCGGTGGTGAAAAATAATAGCGTCGGGGATAAAAAAAACTTTATTTCCACGTTGCTATTTCAGATACCATTCTCTTTTTTTCATCCCCTCGCATGCCAAATGCGCACGGCGGAGCCAAGGATGTGTGTGTGTGTGGATATATATATATATATATATATATATATATATATAAATTCCGCTAGTGCATTTCAATCAGGGGGACGCCGGCAGGGAGCAGATATCGTTCATAAAAATACGGGAGAGACAAAAGAGTATCTGGAGCCTCTTTCTACCTCTTCCCCTCCAATCCCTTCTCACTCCTCGTCTCCCACTATCTCCATTTCTCTCTTTATCCCTCCAGGAACATATCCCACAGCGATTACTGCCACGCAGTTACGGATATGCGGGCATCGTTTTTCCTTTGTTTCTTCCTTTGGGTTTTTTTCCTCCAGTTATTTACACCTTTCGGATCGAATTCAGGATAAAAGATGGAATGAAGTGCATCGCTGTTACACAATAGCGTAGAAGGATCCGTACAGTTTACGTTTACTAGGTAGAGAGGGGGAGATTATATATGCGCTGAAACAAAAGAATATCACCGAGGAAAGCAAGATGGAGGGGGGAAGGAAATACGCTTTCTCAACGAAAAAACACGTGTCAAAGCAGAAAAATGTACCCCTTAAACGTCTCTTTCGATTCTGGTAAAATAAAAGAACGGTTATTATTCAGGAGGAAAAAAACAGAGGGAGAGGAAGCAGACAGATGAGCGTCGCAAGTGTCAGTCTTTTCTGGAAATCCTTAAAGAATTTTCGGCTTTTGTTTCCTTCCGACATTCATTTCTTTTCGATTAGGACGGACCCCTTAGTTATTATCTCTTTCTTCCATCTCCGTGGTGAATATCAGGTATTTTTAGCGGTTTGCCTCGAGGAAGAGTCACGGAGATAAACTTTGTTTTACGCCGTACTTAGTTCGCGCGACGGATTATCTTAACAGCTACGTAGATTTTTGATAATTATTTATCAGCTTCTTTTCCCGTCAACATGCATTTAAAATCTATCGGCTTTAAATTTACGGGGAACGGAATATAGATATGTTTATTTGGCGAAGGCAAAAAGGTTATCCAACGTTGAATTAACATTAGATGATAAATTATGTATATCCCGAAAAGAGGTGATTTGACACGTTTACTTATTCAGAACGTGAGAAACGGACAGAGAGAAAGTTTCCATTCATAACAACAAAATATTCGTTCATGCGATCGACTTGAAGAACCTTGGCTTGTCCCTGACGACTGACAACAATGGGCCTCTCACAGCGCGCTTCCATTCCAGGCTTTCTTTGTTTCTTTTTTTTTTTGCAGCGCTGACGCGAAATATTTTTCCAAGTCTAAAAAAAGTAAGCCTCTTGGGAGATTTGAACCGCGGTTAGTAGAGCAGAAAACGGCGAACCTCTCTTTTTTTTTATTTTGGTTGATTTTCATCCCGTTCTTTTAGCTGGGAACTTTTTTATTTGCTTTCATGGCGTAAATAAGCTAGTATTATCGATCGCGCATTACGGAGCAAAATTCGGATGAAAAAGTTTTACAGGTTCCTCTTTGTTCTTCCGCTCCAGGTATTTTCAGCGTCTATATATACTCTGAGCGTCCAATTTTTGTAGATCTAAGAACCTCGTTTAAAAAAAAATACTAGCGTTTTCTGATTAATCCATTGTCTCAGAATCGAAAAAGAGAAAATAGGTTATGAAAAACTTTGGATACCTTAATATCAGTGTGAAAGGAATATCTGTGGGAAAAGGCAATAAAAGATGATATGAAGCAACATGGCAAGCCAACAAATAATAATCAATGTATGTTTAGATATCAAAAGGGTGTACAATTAATAACGTGAAGTCCTTTGAAAAGAAAACATTACTTTGAATTTTCAAACATTCCGGAATTAATGTTTCTCGAATATCGTTATGAGTATTCTTAGAATAACAAGTGTTTAACGCAATGAAATGCAATGCAATTTTTGCTGTATACCTATTATTTCACAAACCTATGTTGTCAATATCGGTATAGTAATCGATGAAGCTTTTATATTAATTATTAAGTATTATATAAATAATTAATGATTTATAAGACATCTTGTATTCACCGTTTTGTCGGATTATCTTTCATAAAAAGTGAAATTTCTCGTTAAACTACACCGATTTTATAGAAAAATCTTTTTTTCGTTATCAATTTCCTTTCATGACCTCCATTATAATTTAAATTGGGCGTAATTCCCAGATTTTGGCTTATAAAACAAAAATTTTGACTTTATTGCTGAAAAGAATGAGACAGCTGTATATGGCAACTCTAAATTAAGTTTCTACTGGTTAATGGATGATTTCAGTAATCTGTCTGATCATAGATAGATGAAGACAATGCTGTTTGTTCAGTCATGTGACTTTGACAATTATTCAGTTTGGTGTAAATCACTTGCCTTCAAATGTGAGGGGTCAAAGCAGTGTTTACAGAACGGGGTGCAGCAGCAGTTTTACGGGGAAATAAATCAACGATTTGTAAATATTGATAGGTCGTCAGGGCGATAATTTTTCCTCGAATAAATCGAGTTTAATGTAGTACTAACAAATTAATACGCCCGAAAATTGCGATACCCGTATGTGTAAATATGCATAGCATTTTATGAAGGCGGAGGTGCCGCGGAATTCGGTTTATATTCAAAATGTTACCGCGCCTATTAAAATGTTAGTAGTTTTTAAAAGAAGTTGGCGATTAAAAAAAATTATCAGTTAAAGTACAGCATATAAAATATGGTCTTCAGGGGGAAAGGTTGATTATCCCGTCTTCATGCAAACGAGGAGGCAGGGAGATTGAGAGAATTATTTCGCAATAAATGTTTTCTGAGAAGCATTAAAACCATTAGAGTACCTGAGCCTTTTTTGGGGTTTTATTCCTTTCATGCTAAACGAATAAAACCTCGCAAAACGCTCAGGCACTTAAGTCGAGAGATCGTTAAATGCCTCTGCATGGGAGAGTAAGATGCTTCCACGTCCCTTTCGTTCACCGAAATCCATTATTCATTAAATGATATATCATGTCCTCTGTCTGTCCTATATTTGAAAAATGTCTTGTTTTAACATGGACGATAATTTGAAAAGTGTTTCAAATTTCATATTTAAAGATTTTTCTGGAAGTGTGAATCGCTTAGATAATGTAAACTAGTGAAAGAAAGTCGTGATGGCTTGCTTTTCTACTTCTCAATCATAAGGTCGCGGGTTCGAATCCTGCTTTGGGCATGGATGTATGTAATTGCCTTTGTTACTCTTCCACTCTTTGTAAATGTCCTTAGATGTGCTTCTTAGGAGTTGACGAAAGTAAATTTAAAAAATAAAAACGAATGAGAATATTCGCAAGCCGTTTTAAGAACAGTTACTCCATGCCACAGAGATGTAACACTCTTACAGTCACTCTATTTCTTAACTAGTGAGGATCACGGATATAAACAGGTTTTCAGAACTATGTAAAGGCAAAAGAATCAGTGAATGAGCTTTGGGGAGTGAATAGGACACTTAACCGGTTAAAAAAACCGCCCAGAAACTAGGAATATGGCATATGCCCTAGTATTAACCCATTTACATCCCCGCTGAGGATGGAATCTTGGATTTTTTAATGCATATTTAGACGTCTTATAAGGAAGTGTGTGTGTGTGTGTGTGGATCCTGCGTGTGTGAACCAAGGGAACTATGGAGCAACTTTCCCTATATCCAGAATGCGGGTGGTTTTGCGAATGTACGGTCCCTGGCGTGGACTAACTTCCTCTGAGAGAGTACTTCCACCCTTACGGTTTGGGAGTTTTCTTTTTTCATTTCTTTAATTTGTATTTAACCATAAGGTTTCGATTTTTCGTCGTTAATGAAATAAGTAATAAAAAGAATCGCTGTTACCTATAGCATTACGATAAACGGCGTAAGTTATCACACATTTATTTTAAGTCAAAGCAGCAAGATCTGCGTCAATGATTAGTTTTAGTATATAACGTTTCCTACTCTTCATCGGACTGCGCTCCTTCTTCTCCCTTCTCCGTGAGTTATGGCAATATTTGTTTCGATTATCTGCACCGGATGGGAACCAAACAGTGACCTCGCCTTTTTGGGGAGGTCCTTCGGGAACTTCTTCGACCTCCCCCGATTGGACAGCATAAACCAGACTGTGGGGCCAACGTAGAAATAATCGCACACCGGGGAATTTCCGAGGTAGAAGGAGAGGAAGAAGACATCCTTGCTATCTGTTCCTGTCTTTCTTCTATGCGGATAGGTTTATTAATGGCGGAGGGACGTTAGTTTTTGGCAAAGGTCGTCGACTCAAATAAGTCTTAATTAGAAAAATAAAATAAAATAATTACATCTTTTGATGCAAAGTTAATTCATTGTGGTAAAATGTTGTGTGATGTATCTTATAGAACCTTTTAGATTATAAGGGCTAGTCAATGAAATTTTCAAGTAATTAAATTTTCCACATCGTAATATTGACCGCTACTGGAGAATATATAGGTATGTAAATTTATGTATTTACTCGAAAAGATACAATCACATTTTCAATTATTCAAAATTTTATAAGAATGCGATTGTGGACGATCTGTCCGACAGAGTGTAAGCACTGGCGTTTTTTATTAATAAAATATGTAGTCTAAATGATGATGATTCGATTATAATACGTACATAATCAATATGACAACTCGATCTATCTACGGAAATCAGAGCTTTAACGATAACTTTTAAACCTATGACAAAAGGAAATGTCATGCTTAAAAAAATATTTTTTCATTTGAATATTGATAGGTTGATGAAGCGACGCTATAATGTTATCTTTCAAATAAAATGGAATTCAGAGCGATGTGAACAAAATATTTCGAAATTTTACAATTAAGTTTGTTATTATATATTTAACATGCATTTTTATTATACTCGTATGGTGTTCCTAAGACAAACTTACGAGCATTTATCTAACAAATATTGCATTATTTTAGAATCATATATGTATATTTCATTGTTTAATGTTTTTTTTTGCAGATTTCAGAGTTTAACCAAACCACGGAATCAACAACCGCCACTGAAGATGGTAGCGTAAGGATCTTTCAATCACATTGTGACTGTCCGAGTTAGCTTCATCATAATCTGGATTTCTGCCATTTGGTGAGCTTGGTATCAATTCTGATATCACATTACTGTCTTTCGATTTGTATATTTTTCATAAGTTTCCGCTATTTCGAAATTCCCCGGATTCCTTTACTCTGCCTCCGTTTTTTGCCCAATTTTTTAAACATCCATAATAGTTCAAAGGAATAAATATGAATGATGAGCCCTATGAATTAAATAACTATAATAGTGTTATTTCTTTCAGCACATCCATACTATAAATTTATTTTGTATTCCTCATGTATGGGTTCATTAAGGTTTTGCAATACGTGGTCAACTTCATATATTGAAATTCAGCCTGAACCTTTTCTTCTGTATTATCCGTTGATCAGTAAGGCTTCACCCTTTTCTTTCTTTTTGCAATTCCTTCCCTCAATTTTCTTATTCCTAATTTATATTCCAAACTGGAAGATGGTAATATACATACGATATATCATTTTTTTCTTAGACGATTGAAAAAATTATTAACGCTGTAATATTTATTGGAAAAGTTTACATTTAACTTTAACGCCATGGACCAATTCTAGAAAAGGGTAAAAAAGGCTTTGAATATATAAGAACAGGCACCTACTGGAAAGTAAGACGGCTTATTTTACTCACAGTAGCGTAGGAATTGAATTTCCGTTCTCTTATTGAATATAACGCGACAGAGAAGAAAGGCAAGTCGGTGGTAATGTTAAGAGAATACAATTTTCAGCTTCGTACATTACTCCGTCAAACGAGGAAATGTACATAAGGTGAATTTAATGGTAATTCGTGTTGAAACATAGCTATTTTTATTGAGCTCCCAAAGGTGGAATCAAAGCTTTTATATAAATAAACATTAGATGCGGCTCCATTACTTTTTCATTCTCCAACGAATAATAATTTTGAAAGAACGAATTTAATCTTTTTATTATCTATCGCAGTGGCGTTCCACGTAAAATTTATTATTTTCTTTCCTTCAGCAAATAGAATCTTTTATGTTATTTCAAAAACGTTGAACACATAATGGATAACTTGAGGTCTTACTATTAAAAATGAGATTTTTGCTGAAAATTATGACGATGGCTTGTTTAATTTTTCGCTTGTTATGCTCCTGGACGTTTAAGAGAAAACATAGTAACGCAGAGAGGAAAATCACCTAAAATGGAATATCTGTTATCTTTGAAGAACCTATTCGTTTTCAGCAAAATATGAAGCGCCTTTATAATACGCTCGAGTCAAATTTTACATGTTCAAAAAAAAAACAAACGAAATTTCATCCGGTCAAATTTCATCGGAAAAGAGGAAATGAAATTGTCTCATTTCCTTCTATTTATGACGCAATCACGAAACTCCCTAGCTTGTTTCACTTAATATACGGGGAGTTTAATATAATTTTTGTCGTCCCTCTCCCGTCAGAACTATGCGCAATTCAAATCAAGAGGTCTCGGGGAGAAAGAGAGAAAGAGCACACTTTGGAGGGCATTATAATTTTTCATCTCGAGGAAGACCCAAAAAAAAAATGAGAAATTAGACTGGGGGACAATGTGGTTAATATGAGGATTTATATGGCAGAAGAAATGTCCGACATAATTTGCGAAGGAACGGAAATTCAGAAGGAAAAGTTACAAGAATGGTTAAAGTTCACGCTTGGCCAATGGGTTGAGGCAGTAAATCTAAAGGTAGCTCGCTTTAGGAAGTAAGGTCGGATAACGTGGCGGCCAATGTGGCGTATCGTGTGATTTTTTTTATGGATTATCACGCCGAATGAGCGCATCGAGTTTACTGCGCCTAGAGCTATGGCGTGCATGCAGACGCTGGATTTGCTAATAGATCCTCGAAAGAATCTCGGCTCGACTTTTACGGGAAAAGAAAGTATGCGCCAAGAGAAAATGAAATTTCAAAACCCTTAAAAAAACCTTACGAATATTTTTTCTCGCTCAAAATAGAAAACGTAAGAGAATTTTTTTTCCATGAAATGCATCAAGCAATTTTTTTAGGGTATAAAATTACCCTTTTGACTAGAACTTGAATGCGGGGGGGGGGGGCTTCTGAAATAAAAACTCTACGGCAACGTTAAAATTATAAGATTACGTTTTTAAGTTAAGGAAAGATTGCCGTTAGCAATAAGTTTGTTTTCTTTACTTTATTCATAATCATAGCTCACATTTATATAACTTTCGTTGAAATTCACTCATTGAAGATTATTTTAACAATTCGAAGTTAAAATTTCGCGATCTTAGATATTAAAAGTAATGAGCTTTAACGAGGATAATTTCACTGCAATAGGATGGTAATAAAAAATAAAGAAAAGCTCGTTTAAAATTGTTTGCCCAATAAAAAAACACATTTCATCTCATCGCTTGAATGTTAAAAAAAAACTGACTGAAATTATAGGAAATGATTTTTTTGAAATATTACGCATTTACCATTTTGCAAATTTAATTATCTCTCCTTTAAAATTCCTTTTTCGTTTACTTGAATCTGCAAAAAAATTCATTTTTTATATTTTCGAGATCATTTGGAAAATAAGAAACGCCACCGTTGACAAATTCGTAAAAAAGTCCATGGACGCAAAAATGAAAAATCGGAGGCGAGGTTATCGAACCAATCGAAAACGAAGGGTCTCATTTCCCAGTTCCATTGGAACGTAAAGCTCAGAGACGCTAATGAGGTTTGAATGAATAAAATTCCGTACAAAAAAATTAAAATTTTCCGAATCTCTCCATCTTTATTTTGAAAATAACTCTCTGGATGACTGATTGAAATGCAAGGTCCCTAACGAATACAAAAAAACGTGTCCTCTGCAAAGTTTAGCGCTTTATAAGGATCTAATAAAAGTGAATTTTGATTGTAAATAAAGTAGTTTCATTATGAAAATATTTAATCTTATGGTTTATTAAATACTTATTTCGAATTTGAGTGAAACCAACCAGTTAAAAAAAAATAAAATGGCTGTTTTCTCTAATTGAACGAAGATTTCCTTTCAACTGTTAAAAGCAAAAGTAAACATTTATTACTTAGCGTGAGTGAAGAGTTAATCAATTGATGAGAGTCTCCCTGAGAGCCTAGAATACAAATAAATACCCTTATGAGAATGGCATTTCCATTTTCAATGGAAATAACTCATTTATAAATTTTATTTCAATTCAAGTTAAAACAATTTCCGTGCTCATCCATAGAAAACCAAATCAACGACAAAGAATATGTTTACAATTTAGAAAAAAAACTAACGTAAATAACCTGAGGGTCCCCCGTAGAAAATAAATAATCTCAGGCGCGACGGACCAGAAAAAAGAAACTCCTATACCCGTGGGTTCACTTTCAAACATTTATCAAACGAATTTCGCCCTTCATTTGTCCTGGCCCACGCACACTAACACGCCGTCGCGGACATAATTACGGCTTTTAGTAGCATTAAACATCCTCGCATTTATTGCCCAATTTAGCCATGCGCTCGGATACACACACAAAAGCTCTGCAGAAATTGACGATGACGAAAGGTAACGCGTCGCCAGTGATTGGACCGATCCATATTAAGCGACCTTTTTTTTTCTTCCTCTTCCCCTCCACATACCGAACACTCATCCAGCCCTCGAGATCCTATCTCCCACCCGGACAAGACAGCGACAACCGACATTGCCATGGCGACCTCTGGGCAATCTCCCCTTCCCGCGAAGAGGAGGATTTAGGGAGGATAGAGGATGACTTTCGCAAATCTGAGGTCAGATTTGATAGAGATAGAGAGAGATAGGAGGGGGGAAGGGAGAAGGAGAGAGATGGATGAAGGAGGACAATAAAAAAAAAGAGAGATGGAAGAATCACGTCATTCGGGCATAGGGAAGCGAAGCGAAGGGAAAGGCGTAAGAGCTTCACGGTTGAAGTGTAGTGGAATGGAGAGAGAGAGGGAGGGATTGAAAGAGAGAGAGAGAGATAAAGGGATGGAGGGTAGGATGAAGAGAAGACGTAAAGAGATGGACTGAGGGGGCATGATTTCCACGTCTCTTGAATAATTCCGAGATGCGCTACGGTCCGAAAAAACATCTCCCACTCCTATACTATCCTCTTGCTTCCCCCCCCTACCCCTACCCCCATTTCCCCTCCCTCCCAATCTCCTCCACACACACACCAACTCCCCCTCCCCCCTCCTCTCTCTCCCCCACACCCCCGGTAAAGAAAAAATAACATCCCCACGCCCTATCCGAAAAACCCTTCTTTCTTTCCCCCTCGGAACTCCCTCACCCTTACAAGGACACACACAACCCTCTCTCCGATATTGAGTTTTTTGTCTGTGTTTTCGGTAAGTGTGTTCCCCTCACCTCATCCGGATCCATCCTCAAACACCACCCTCTCGAACTCTCACACAGACACACACACACAGACGGACGGTTGGACACATGGAAAGCTCAGTTTGGTATCTCAACCTCCCTCCTCCCTTACTCACTCAAACAAACTTGCTTCACTCTCTCTCTCTCTCTCTCTCTCTTTATTTCGCCTCTTTACCTCGTTCCTCACTCCCCTCTCTCTTTCTATAGCTCTTTTTTTCCATTTCTTCCTTTCTTTTCTCTCCACGTCTCTCTCTCTCTCTCCATCTCTCTCTCTCTCTCTCCCTCTTCCCGCTTTTTGTTTATACCACAGAGCATGTGTCTCGACCGATTTGGTCATGAATATTTCACGGGCGGAGGGGGGAAGATTTCGCGCGGAAAAGGATGGTTGGCGAGATCACTGGGGATGTGCAAGCATTGATTTGGCTAGGTTCGGGAAGGTGGCCCCTAGGGGGTTGGAGAGCTCGAGGAAGGGAGGTAGGAAGAGGTGAAGTTGGGATTGAACCGATGTTCGAGAGAAAGAGAGAGAGAGAGGGAGGGGATTCAGAGAGAAGGAAGAGTGTGGGAGGGGGGGGATAGGGGGACGAAGGAAAAGGGGAGAAGCGAGGAAATGCAATGTCGGTGGGAGATTTTAAAAAGGAAGGGGGGATTTAAACGGAGGAAGTTGGAGCCGGAGGGATGGAGTGAAAGAGAGAGACAGACAGACAGAGAGAGAGACAGAGGGAGAGTTGGGGGCGAGAGAGAGAGAGTGTGTGTGTGTGTGTGAGAGAGAGAGAGAGAGAGAGAGAGAGAGAGAGAGTAGGGCGTTGGTGTTGGAGGAGAGGAAAGCGCGGTATCTTCGCCGCCATCATTCGCCGTCATTCGGGGGAAAAAATACGAGGTCGAGGAAAACGGGATTCCTTCTCATCAGATTTCTACTCTACTTAAACCGAGGGAGCGCTATCGTCTCTTTCCTTTTTTTTTGTTGCGAAGCTCTTTAGCAGAAAATTACCGTCTACACGCCGTAGTCTTACTTACGACAAAAAGACCAATTTTAATGTTTAAATTTATTTGCATAAATATGCAAAAACTTTGCAATAAAAAACTTTTGCAATGTCCACCGCTGTGAAGGTTGTAAAAGTTTTGTTTGTAAATATTTCGTATTTCTATAGAAATTAGTTTATGAAGGAGCTTCACCAAATATTTCCTTAAAACGTCTATTATACTACTATTTAATATGCCAATTCACAGGTTATTATTGCGACTTCAGATTAGTACTTTTCCTTAATTTTTATGTGTAATTTCTTGGCATGAAAAATAGCTGCGATAGTAACGACTTTGATCCAAGTTAGTAGCTATTGTTATATGTAATTATTTTGTCATGACTGGCATTATCACGTTTAGAAAACGTTTATTATTTACCTCATTCCAACAATTTTTTTTGATAAAATTATTTTATAAATATTAGATTGATGGTGATAGACAGCGGCCGTGTTTACCAGCAAAATATTACTTATTAAATAGTTCCGATGGTCCTATAGAAATCGATAAGAAATTCGTTTTTTAGAAACGGTTATGAAAATGACATAATTCCATCAGATTTAGCTGTAAACAAATTTGTTCAAAGGAAATCTTTCTGGTTCGTGTTACAATTTACAATACATTTGATTCCTTGATAAAAGTCATTGTTAGAATGGTATTCATGGCAAAATTCACTGCCTTTCCTGTAACAATTATTCCTCCTTAAACACATAATTAACTCCGCTAACAATTATAGAGAATGTAGGGAATGTAAACAGATATTTTATCGTGAAACAACAACGTACTACATTAAAGAAAAAGAAATTTTAAACCTTGATATATATGTGTGTGTTTGTGAATCGTTTTCCCATTTACGAATTATACGAGAGAGCTTATAAAACAACAATGAGAAGATTCATTATATTCCAACTAAAACTCTTTTAAGCATTAAAAAGCAATGTTTATAAAATGTTTTTCATGAGTAACTATTACCTATAAAGAATTAATAAAAATTTTAGTTAATATAAAAGTTTCTTAAAAAGTGAGAAATTTCCAACGCTTAGGTAAAGTTAATGAAAAAATGTTTACCTCAGGTGCATTAAAAACTCGCAGCTAAAGAGGCTAAATCTTTTTAACTTAGGTATATTTAATTAATCAGAAACAATTTCTAGTTCGTCAATTTTATGATCTATAACTCAAGATAGTAATAACGACTTTTATATGTTTAGTAGTGGTAATGCCCGTCAAAAATGATGGGTAGGCATGACTAAATAATTTAATTATAACTTCCGATTCTTCCTGACTCTTTTTCTTCCTCTTTCCCTTTCTTTGCCCTCTCTCCCTCCCATTCTCCCTCTCTCTCGCCACGATAGCGGAAAAAAACCTATGCCCCTGTATCTTATACAGCCGGTGGTGCATATACCTTGACTGATAACGCGGCATTACGCTCGACACATGACGCATCACCAAGCAAATTATATTATAGGATAAATTACCTTATAATAAAATTAAATATATGGGTTACGTACGTATTATTTCCTGTCTATTGGGGTATTAAGCAACGTTTCAGCACTTGCTGAAAAAATCGAGTTTTTCATAAAGTATCAGCTGAGCTGTTATATTTCGCTCTATTCAACTATCATTAGGTTAAATCTGGTTGTCTCACTTTACTTCGATTGGTTTTCACTGCACCTAATTTTCAGGCAAAATCAAATGCGCATAGTGACTGCAAAATGAGGAAATGAACGCGCGCGAGTCCATGCAAAATTTGCTCAACCGAACAATAAATATATACGAACTAAACTCCGCGAAACCCTTTACCTGTTTCAGTTTATAGCCATAGAAACCGCAACGATGTTTGCGAAAAATTGACATGGTTAATTTTGGCGAAACGCCCACTTTAATGGAAATAATCGCCGTTGAAAAATAAACAGGGAAGCAGGGAATATAAAACTAGCATTTATTTATCGCGATTCTAATCGGTGGCCTCGCTTTCGCCACGCCATCTATCATAGGACTGAAGTAAAAAAAGAAAAAATCTAAAACAATAGGATAGCATTCAAGTAGCGTGGATCGTGCGTACGAATTCCAAGCAGTGGCTTTTTAAAAATAAATTTATTCAATAATTTTAGCGCGCATGAGAAAAACTTAATTAATTTATGGATTTCCAAAAAATCTCATAATTAAAATCCGGCCAATAGAAAATGGCGTTTCGGAATAACGTAAAATGAGTTATCGACTCGAACGCTGGCGCTAAAATTAAAAACTGGCTCGCTGCGAATACGTTCAGTTAACTAGAAATGCCAACGCAATCGATACTTTTTTTACTATGTGCATTTCAGGATTGGTCTCATTTCATTTACACAGATTACGCCATTTTTAGCGGTGTCAGATTAAATTTTCATTCTGTCTAAAGAATTCACTTTTTAATGCAGGGACGGTATATATTATGGAAAGCATAATTTTTCTAAATTGACACAATAATATGATACCTCATGTGCGTTATAATCAAGAGGTATATCCATCTATTCGCTAAAACAAATAATGAGAATTCCACGAAGCTAAATTTTTGTAAACATTTTCAACGATAATCAATATATTGATTTCAAGAGTTTTTCATCAATGTAGCCGGACATTTAGAATGATCGAAAGCGCCGTTAAAGAGAAATTTGAGTCATATTTCACTATACGTGGCGGAGGATTGTTCGATGGATAACCACCATTAACAAATTGGAATCGTTGCACAAGAGAAAAAGAACAATCAAATGTTAGCATTTACTTTGGAAAATCGTTACTCTATTGATGATTTAGGACAGTGATTTCCTCTCACGTGTTTCGTAGCATCAAAAATTACGAAAACATAAATAGATTATGCTTGGAGAAAATGCTTTTGTTCTGGCATTAGTTTGATGCAGGGATAACCAAATATTTTCTAAAGAGTCTAGATTTACATACCGCTATGCGAGCCACATACGATCTTTTGAACGACCGATCGGACAGCGGGCAATGCTATTTCTGAGAATATATTTGATTTCCTAACGTGTCATACTAGCTCAACAATCATCGTTATGTTTCGAAAATTATATTTAATGAGACTTCCTGCTGGAAAAATACAAAACATTAATAACACAACATTTAGCTTGGCGATCCGGATGAAATTACTGCGTAGTTTTGGGACTACTGGTTTAAAGGATTGACGCACATGAGTACAGTAATGAAATCCCGAAAATTAAAATATTTTTTCTTCAATGGACGCATTATACAGCACATTTTATTTTATATTTTAAACAAAGTGTAGCTCTCATCTTAACCGCTATAATAATCTTCATGTCTCAAAGAGAAGTACCGCTTCCTTTACGCCAATCGATACGTTAAAATAGCAATCGAAAGTAGAGACGATGGATTTTATGTGACCCGATTTAAAAAAAAAACAAAAGTTTTGAATAAAGGACATTCTACGAGCATGCGTCCCGATAACGCGATTTAATGCATCTTTTTTTTTACATCGGAGAATGGATTTTAGTTACAAGTTACACCGCAATCAGATATATTTAGCACGCCCTTTCGATGCACGAAATTCATTCCGAACAGCCACTCTTAAAAACGTGCCCGAAATCACAATTAACACGCATCGCATTTCTTTTTTATTTTTTTTTTAATTTCGGTCCCGGCGACGGATCGCTATGCAACCCAACGCTCGGAAATTTTTAATTTTTTGCAAAACTCCGCCGCCGCCCAAAAACGTATCGCGTGCACGCGCCTCGTACTGTGAGCGTGCGTGTGTGTGTGTTGGGAGGGGGGGGGATGGGGAATCGCCTGTTTCGTGGCGTGGGAACATAACTTTAACCTTTAACTTATTTAATACTCTCCCTCACAACCGGTACATGCACGTGCGTGTGCCGGGTGTAAATTGATATAGGTTTTGGGTTTGCGGACGGGAAAAAAAATGAACCGCCATCCTCGTGAGGCCTTTCCCGGGGAGTGCATTTCCGTAGCGAAGCCGATTCCGCGAGGAGGAGGGAGGAGGGAGGGGGGGAGTGTGGGGAAGAGAGAGAGGGGGAGAGATGTTTAGGAGAGTGGCGTGGAACTCGGTCATTTTCCACCCGCAGGAATAATGAAATTACAATTCGCGGCGGCGGTGTTAGGAGGCGAAGCGTCGGCTGGTTACGGACGCGCTTCCATCTCGCAGTGCGGTTCTCTCCCTTTCTCTTATACGGAGAGAAGCTCTCTCTCTCTCTCGCTCCTCCTCGTCATGAACCAATTTTCCCTCTATCTCTCGCTCTCCCCATAGCCGCCGCCGCCGCATAAGGGGGATTCGCTCGCGGCCTCAAAGCAGATGAAAAGGATTTTTCTTTTTTTTTTACTTCGCCGGGATGCGCCAAAGCCTTCACGTCAATCTCCTCGAAACAGGGAATGCATTCCTCGGCCCACTGGCAGAAATAAAATATAAACCTTTTTGAAGTAGGTACTCTCCCAGGCAGTCAAAGTCTTTATCTCTCCCTCTCTTCATCTCTCTCTCTCTCTCACCCCCCCCCCTCTACCATTCCCACAAATTTTCCACGCTTTCTTCCAACTCTTATCTTCTTTTTCTTCTCTTTTTTATCTTTCTTTCTCTTCTCCCTACCGATTCACACCCGCACAAAGAGAGGATTCCCTTTTTAAGAAGATCTCTCCAATCACTCTCTCTCTGCTTTCTCTCTCCCTCTCCCCCCCTATTCATCACATTCTCTCTTTCTCCCTATTTTCTCTCTTTCTACCTCCTTCCCCCTCTTCGCCTCTCCCAATTCCTTTCTCTGCTCCTCTCCATTTCTCTCTGCCTTACCTCTCTGCTTCCATCTTATCATTCCGCCTCTCTCTCCATCATTTTTTTCCGTTTCCGTCTCCCTCTCTCCCCTCACTTCTCCTCTTCCTCTCTCTCTCTCTTTATCCCTATTCATTTATCTCTTTCTCTTTTCTATCTTCCCCTTCTCTCTTCTCCTCTGACTCCCTCTACTCGTCTCTCCCTATGCATTTCTCTCTTGCAATACATTTCTGTATATATCTCCATCTCTCAATTTACTGTCTTCTTCCTTCTCTCGTTCATTCCACTCTCTCCGCCTTCCCTCCACTTCATCTCCTTTTCTCTCCCTCTCCCATTCCCGCCCCGCATTATCCTATCTATAGTTCCCATCCACCCTCTTCCTTTCCATTTCCAATTATCGATCGACGGTTTGATTAACGCCTTTTCATCAAAGTACTAGTTTTTTTCTCTCTCTCTCTTCTGATACCTCTTCCCCCCCCCCTGTATACTTCAACCCCATCGCGCAAAACTCTTGCGATCTTCCTCATATTAGTCATCGGTTTTGTCTAATTTTTTTTTTGGTCGAAAAAATATAATAAAGGTCGGGGAGAAAAAAAAATGATCGCGAAGAAAGGGGATCGAACGGGGGAAATATATATAAAGAGGTGAAAATGGTTGGACGAAGAAAAAGACCGCAAAAAAATCGATCGGGAAAAAAATGAAAATTCGACAGAGAGAGAGAGACGAAAAAAAAACGATCGGGAAAATTAAAATCGGAACCGGTTGATTTTCTTTTGTTTCATACCCGATGATTATTCCCGTAGCAGCTGGGGAATCTCCTCCCTCACCCTCGCTTTCCGACCAAAAAACCCCGTCCTCCACCACCTCACAGGAAAAAAAATACCGATGCTTCGCTCCCACTCCAAAATCGAGTAGTTTTTGGCTCATTATTTTAGTTTTAGTTCTTTGATTAATGGGCGTTCTTCAATTTATTACGTGCAACCTCCCGAAAACTCTCCAATTCTCGCTCTCCCCCCCTTCTCACTCTTTTGTTCCTTTCTCTCTCTCTTCCTCTCCTCTCGCCTCTCCTATACCATTTCTATTCCCCTTCTCTAGCTCTCTCTCTTCCTATCTCCCTCTTTCTCCACATCTCTTCCTCACATTCCTATATTTTACCTCCAACTCCCTCTCTATCACCCCCTCTCTCTTCCTCTCTCTCCCCCTCTCTCTTCCTCTCTCTCTCTCCCTTCCTCTCTTCCCCTCTCCCCCTCTATCTCCCCTCTCTCTCCCTCCCTCTCTCTCCCTCCCTCTCTCTCCCTCCCTCTCTCTCCCTCCCCCTCTCTCTCCCTCCCTCTCTCCCTCCCCCTCTATCTCTTCCTCTCTGTCTCTCCCCTCTCTCTCTTGCTCTCTCTCTCCCTCCCTCTCTCCCTCCCTCTCTCTCCCTCCCCCTCTCTCCCTCCCCCTCTCTCTCTTCCTCTCTGTCTCTCCCCTCTCTCTCTTGCTCTCTCTCTCCCTCTATCTCCCTCTTTTTCCCTCTCTCTCCCTCTCTCCCTCTCTCTCCCTCCCTCTCCCTTCCTCTCCCTTCCTCTCTCTCCCTCTTTCTCTCTCTCTCTCTCTCCCTCTCTCTCCCTCTCCCTCTCTCCCTCTCCCTCCCTCCCTCTCCCTCCCTCTCTCCATCTCCCTCTCTCCCTCTATCTCTCCCTCTCTCAACTCTCCACTCTCTTCTCAAATCCCAACTTCTCTCTCCTCTCATATCTCTTTCTCCCTTTCTTTGTCCCTCTATTCCTCTTCACTATCTCCCCCTCCCTCTCTCCTCCAATCACTTTCCTATACTTTCTCCATCACTTTCTGTCATACTTTCCTCCATCCTCTCCTCCACTTCTTTCTGTCACTTCCCTCTTTCTCTTTTTCTCAGTCCATCAATTCTTCTTCACTATCTCTCTCCCTCTCTCTCTCTCTCTTTTCACCCCAGTCTCTCCCTCCCTCCCTCTGTCTCTCTCAATTCTCTCTCACTCGCTCTCGCCTCCCACTCCCCCTGTATATCTGTCGGCTTAATTTATCGGATGCGTCGCACGGTCGCATGGAACAGTATTTAGTCGCTCTCGTGTGGTCCCCGTTTTCACTCTCTCTTTCTCACCCTTTCTTTCTCTCTCTCTCTCTCTCTCTATCTACCCCTTTCTCTGCCTCCCGTTCTCGCATTGTGCGATTCTATTGTCGTCGAGTAATCAATTGTGCGTTTTTCCTTTGTTGCTCACGGCTAGGTCTCAGAAAATGAGAGCGATGTATAGTGAAAGAGACAGGGAGAGGCGAAGCAATGGGAGGAGGGTGGGGGGGAGAGAGAGAATAATAGTGATTAAAAAAAGAAGCTTCGGGATACATGTGTTTCGACGAAAAAAAAACGAATTTATTTATTTTTTCCTCCGACTGGAAAATCCCTAAGCCAATTTTAATTGACTCTGTTGAATAGCATTATTTCAAAATTCAATGCCGACAATCTCTGCGGATGTGTATTTTTTTTACCGAGACCATAGCGGAGGACAAAAAACGCCGATGAAATAACACATCTTTTCGATATCGTCCGAAAATATGTATATGTATGAATCCGCGAGGTTCGAATCCGCAATTTTTTTATTGTTGGAAGTTTAACAAGAGAGGGTAAAGGGATGACGTGGTTGGTGGGATGGGGAGGGGGGGGGGGAGGGGGGGAGTGTGGAGAGAGAATGGAGGAGAGGAGAAATATAAACGAGACGAATTAATGTTTTCATTAATTCTTCGAAATAAATTCCGATGGCGTCCGGTCCCGTTTGTCGCCGAGAAATACCGCAGTCGAAACTTATCGTGCATACAGATACTCCTACAGCGATCGGGCGATTTTTTTATTATCATCCCGATGCTTTTCAATCGACGCGCGTGCTGGATATAATGAATGGTCGGTTCAGATATCCGGATCACGAACGACGGTTTAATTCGCAAGTTTCAGTCAGATCGCGAAAAAGGACTGTAGCGGAATCGCTAAATTCCGCGCGAGTTGTGGAGGGAGAATATCGCTTTTTTATGTTACTGTTCTCTCTCTCTCTCTCTCCCTCTCGACTGGACCATTCCACGAAAAATATATAGGAGTAACCGAGGCGTTCTTCATCAATCGTAAAATAAAAATATTGCCAGGCGGAGTTCATTAATATAAATGTATTTATATAAATAACAGATATAAAAATACAGAAAAAGGGTTCGATCACTCTTTCAAACCTTGGCATTCTCGCGCCTGGGTTTCTATTTTTTCCCATCCCTCTGGCGGTTTGTAAGGCTTTTTGACAAGTGCTCATAAAGTCTGGTTTTATTGCTCACGGAATGGCTCTCGGAAAGAATGACTAAGGTGTAACATATATCGCCGCTGTCTGAGACCCCTTATTTTATAACCTCTTTCTCGTAGAGAGAGAGAGCGACGTATATAATTCAAACCCTCGACGCAACCTTCTTTATCGGAATGACGCCCAATAGCCTTTTCATCTGTCGTTATTAATTTAAAACGCATTATAGGAGGCTCGGTCACTTCTGCGACACCGCAGAAAAAATGAACGTTCGATATATCTGTTTTTTATTTCGTCGACTTTGTGTCTTCCACGGTTCACGATCTAAAGTTACGATTAGCCGCAGACTAAGGTGTAGGCATATGGTCGTTAAGAATAAACTTATAACAAGTGCAGTCCACATTTTAGCTATGTAATATAAATATTTTAAATAGTCGTTAACTAATAGTAATCGTTCTAAGAAGAGAAAAAATTTACTGAAAGGCTCGAAGAAAATTGTTTCGATGCACGTTGGAGATACGACTGATGAAGGCAACGCTCACACCTCTAATCTGTGAAAATATGTGAAAAAATAAGAGCCAGAATTATATGCAGCTGAGAGAAGTTCAGGATAATCCTGTTAAGTGCACGTACAGGCGATATATGAAATAACGTTTATAATTTTTACCAGAGCGCAAGAACAGAGAGACTTTGAGCGGAAATGCAAAAAGGAGGTTAAACTTCGGCTAAGAAACGGTCGTTTTCTCAGATAACCGTACGAAGCAGTAATAATAAGTACGCACACATGAATATCGCGAAAAAATAAAACTACATACGTATGTACTCCAATTATTAAGAAAAGAAAGCAGCAACTTATGCATGAGGTCGAGGAAATTTTCATAGCATGAGTGTTAAATTGGAACCTCTTGCGAATAATGAAATCCGTGAATGAGAGGGTTTATCGTAGTGTTGCTATCAAAACAACTTTGTGATTTCATGCAGTTCAGGTACGATAAATGGGTTGCATAAAGCGCAGGGGTGACCATGTGGTTACATACGTTACAGGATACTACACTTGAATGGGTAGACAACACGAGTTCGAAAATCAACTGATATCGTCTTTAGTTTGTAATATATCACTTTATTAACAAAATTAATTTTTATCTTTATATTTAAAAAATAATATCGCTTAGTCAATGTAATTCTTTGAATGATGTCCTTACCGAACTTGAAAGCAATGTCGATTTGCACAAGTGCACACTCTAGGTATTCGCGTTTAAAATTTTCATCTTTGAATAATGAAACTGCTGACCGGTGATTTTTAGGCATGCTTTCGGTAAGAGTCATTCGGCTGGCTAACTTGCAGTTTCGAGTTGCGAAATGACTTTGCCATTCGCTTGCCGAAAAACGTCAAGTGACCGAGCACTTTGGTGGGTAAATACTCTTTCCAAGTGTTTGACCGTGGCTTTGATTTATTTTCATAACGGGAGCTACTCTAGTAAATTGACTTCCACACAACTGAAGTGGTTGAGCCGTATCTCATGGACATAAAGCGGCAAAAAAAAAGAAAAACGTACTTCCCAGCAACCCCTTTTCTTTCTTTCTCTCTCTCTCTCTCCCTCCCGTTCCCTCATTTCACGGAGTTACAGCGTAAAACTTTAACAATCTGTTGTCGTGTCGTAAATCAGAAAGGCTTTATTCAAAATGCGAAAGCGCGGTAAACGCCAGCGTGTTAATATTTCACTAGCTCACGTTTGTGCGAGATGATACGCAGTCGATGCGCTGCACGCTTAAGAGCAGGTATCTTAAAGTATTAATCCATCAATTTTCCTTTATCCGTACCCAGAGAAGGTTTTTTGAGTCTTAAGAGTTAAATGTTTACGGTGTGGAAATAATGGAAGGATTTAGTGTGTAGACCTAGTTCTGATTTTAACTTGGAATTATTTTGTCCTCGCATAGCTTTATAATAGATCGAAAGGTTTGATCGATTCTTGTCGGTAATAAACAGAAGCAGCAAATATCGCTAAAAATTAGAAATTAAAATGGTAACACTTTGACGTTTTAGGCATGGCAAGACATTTTTCCTTTAAAATTTGAGTGAATGTCACTGCAGCAGATTATCCGAGGTCAACCGACCTCGGATAATCAAAAACTCCGATAATAGGAAACGTTGTCCATGTCGGGGAAATACGTTAGGACTTTCGTGAGATATATCATTAAAGACAGTCGTCACGTATTTGCCCGACATCTTCGTTCAATATGTTGGTATACAGTGCCGGCCCGAGGTAGGGGCGAGCCGGGCGGACGCCCGGAGCGCCAAATCTTGGGAGCGCTATACCGACCATCTATCTATGCATTATTTGCAAGTGAATAAATGTTGGGCACCAATTTACATCGCGTAACAGGCTATATTCTTTATGTTATGCCTTTTCTTTTTTTTATTATCAATAATTTTTACATAGTGACGAATAAATTAACTTCTGCTATATATAATTATACAGCTATCTCGCCCGGGGCGCCAAAATTCTTCGGGCAGCCCCTGTTGGTATATATACTGTATACAACAATACATTACATCAGGGTCGGTCGTTCTATGCAAGAAACGCAAGCACTGCTTGCCTAGTGAAACAACACCTCAATAAACTTTTTAAAATACTTAGAATAACTGTAGTTACTGCTATAAAATTGATAGAAATATATTTAGCATTTTGATCATCTGAACGAATTTCTACTAACTTGATTGCGATTCGTAATATTCAGTTGTTACTGAGCGGGCCTCACGAAGTAGTTTCAGATTTGCTTCTATGGTGGTTATACGCGCGGATACGAGAGAGCGGGGAGAAGAGGGGAGGGTCTATGTCAGCCCATTGGAGGGGAAATAAGCATAATTTGAAATGCTTCTGTGTAGCGCGGAACGTGACATGAAAATACTGCTTTGTCTCCATCTATCGGGGAAATTTGGTTTTACTTATTTTTGGAGATGTGTTTGTTTAGCTGTTTTATGGCCTCCGTGTGATTTATAAAGCGATTATTTTTGCTTCGCTACATCGGTACTTACTTTTATTAAACATTATTTACTTTTAATCCTAAAAATGTTTGAGGATAATGAGCATTGTGTGATTAAAAATTCATTGTTGAAATCGTTTTCAAATTATAAAGATTTTGCAACTAAAAAAACATTGTCCAAGCCAGAATTCCAACAATTAGTTAAGCTATAGAAGTAATAGCATGGTTACGATATTTCCGAAGCGTTATTTGATATACATATTTCTGTTGATTAAAATTATTGGAGACAGAGAATGAGAAATAAATTTGTTTCAAAAGAGGTGTACCGTTATTTGTTATATTCGTGGCTTATTTCCGAATGAGATACATGAAGGCGATTCTCGCAATGTGACCAATTAATAACGCTCAGCTACACAAAGTAAAACTGTGCCACTGCTTGCTTTACTCAAAAGGGTCACCGACCGCCACTGCATTTCATTACTGATACTACCTATTTGTTCAGGGTGAAGAAGTCTCCGGCAAAGGAGAAGAAACGTTGGCGTTTAACGCAAAAATTTACGCGGGATAACTCGAAAAACATATATAACCTCAGCATGACAAACACTCGCGAAAACTTCGTCCAATTACCTATTTGTTGTAAAAACTCTACTGTGAAATGAATTGGATTTATAATATACTACCCTGATCGTTAAGTTCAGTGTTGCCACTTTGATACAATTGTATCAAATATGATACTTCGTTTCTCATGCGCCTCGGATAATACGGAACCTAGGATAACCGAGACTCGGATAATCGGGACTCTACTGCATTTCCTATTAAAACGAACGATAACATTGCCGTCACTTTCTCTCCTTGCCAACTAGAAAGACCGTGATACGTTGCCGTCAAATTACGCTTCGATCCTACTAATAGTCCGCGCATAATAGGTGAAGAGATTTCTTCGTGCACGGACGGCGTAGAAATCACTCACGCAGGTAGTATTGTTATTTACGATGGATCGGACGGATTGATACCTATTGCTACGGAAACGATAGAACAAAAAGAGAGAACCGCACGAGCCTGGAAAATTCTGCCCGAAAAATCTTTATTCAGGAACTCGAAATGGGCCTAACATCCAACTTATTATCCGCGGCAAAGGGGACAATTAAAGGGTCACGGTTCGGTTGGGGGAGGAGGGCATTGTCGGATTGGTAATTTCACCCTCATTTGGATACACACGAGCCGCAAAATTAATTTGCCCCCCGAAGCTCCCGAGATGAAATTGGACGCCAAATTATCTATATAATTCGTCGAAAGTGTTCCAATTGCACGAAAATATCAGAGCGCGTAAAAATTCAACTCTTTTTTTTGTGCAGATCTTTAATGCGGAGGATATTTCGTTCGCGCTCAGCATTTCGTTCGTTATCTCTCGGATTGGATTACTTATAACAATCCGTCCGCTCTTCTGATGTTTTCGTTCCCGTGATTCTCGACAGAAATAATAACACAACGGTCGGTATCAGAATGCAATTAGCGCTACAACCCATTTCTGGCTAGTACAGCTAATGAAACTTTACAATATCGTTCGGGCGCCTCATTAATGTCTTGCTTTAATAATTAAACAGGCTAGATTGGTAATTGGCGATTAACATGGATTCGCTGTATGCTCCTTGCGACGTAACTCGGTAAATATTTAGTGTAGCTTTGACTGTAAGTACGGGTAGTGACGATTCTAATTACATGAATAAATGAATCCTATTGTTTCTCTTTGTCAAAAATTAGCTATGGTTATTTATGACTCGTGATATTTGTTTTATTCATTGTTTTATTTAAAATATTTATACTAGATTATTGGTCTTTCCGATAATTGAAATAATCGTTTCTCAGAAATATTATCATCATAGAAACGAAAGATTTGTTGCAATTTCCACTCTTTTTTCCTCTCTTCTCTTCTTCCTCTCTCATTTTTTAATATCTCTCTATTTTACCAAAAATTACATTGTCTTTTATTTATATTGTGAAATATTTTCACATGGTGGATTTTTAATAAACAAATAATTAAAACATTCGTTGAGAACGAATACAAAAATATTTTTATAGATGAGAAATTTTTTTGCCAAAATGTATGCATAAAAATAGGCCCGTACTTGTTATCAGGCTCAGTATACTTTTTAAGCCTTTTAAGAAACATCAATTACGGTAATATTCATAATCACTAAATATTTGACGCAATATTCTGTTATACAACAACGGCACCTTCATTCGATTTTTAGGGTAAAACACAATACGATTCGGCACGTTGAAGTTAAGGCCTGTCCTGAGTAAATATCAGTAGTATGTCAAGAACGAAATAAGAATCTTAAAAGGACACTTTATCGTAGAAGGCCCATTATAAATTAGACCTAGATTGCAAAGCTGATCACGCATACATATCACGCCTAGAAATATACTCGGTTCAACCATTGCTTGGTATGATCTCTTGACTTTTAAACATCTACGATTGTATAAGTTTATTTAAAGGTGCGTTTCTGTTGCATTTGGTCGACATGCCAAGAAGTGGATGCCATTCTTAATTATCACTTTGAAAAAAAGACGGAATCTGGATATTGTGAACGCGCAGTCAAAATAACTAATTGTAAGTTCATATTTATTACAAAGATAACCTGAAACCATCCCAAATAAGGCTAAACATTAATCGCGAATCGGAAAAATCGATAACTTTTCAAGTCATGTAAAATTATAAACTTTGTAGCCTTTGTAAACTCATGCGTTATAGCAGTAATTAATTTTGCCAATTTTAATAAGTTACAAAAAATTCAGGAGAGCAAGTAGCTTCTAAATGTTTAATTCCTATGCCTTGAACTAAGAATTACTCCACGGATTACAATTAATGTTAGTAAATAAAGAAGATGACTAAAGCTAAATCAACATGGCATACCGATAAATATATTCCAACTATGAAGTAATTTATTTAATTCCCAGCACAGTTAAACGAACTGTTTTTCTCGGTATTAATTTCTCATTTTCTCCAGGTTGCGGCATCTCAGAAACTACTCGTGATAGAAACGCACCGGTGGTTTCAAAATTTTCGTACCGACTACCGCAAGTGTTTATGAATTCTCTACAAAGTACGCGTGTTCATTTCTATGAGTGGTCTTGTCGACATAAGCAACGCAGGGAATTCAGTGCAGGCCGCATAAAGCTGAGCTTAAATAGCTTAAAAATTAGAGAGGAACCCTTTATTTGAACGAGTGAACATCCCAAATTAGAAATTAAAGCGTTCAAGTTTAGGAAAGTTAAATTCCCAGCGAAGAATCTCCAAATTGTCGAGAAATGGGAGTAACGCATATATTATGGCGTTAATCAATAATGGATCAAGTTAAACCTGAGTTAAGACCGCTGAAAAACTTAAGACGGAAGGCTAAATTCTTCGCATTTTTAAAGTTCAGCGTTGATTCAATTTACTGGAGCGAATTAAGGTACTCTATATGAGATGAAATTTATTCTATTTCCTTAATAGAATTATTAATAATTTTGGATAGGGAATACGGTAAAAACATATTTCTTAAGAAGTTAATTTATAAAATAGTGAAAATCAAATTTTGACAGAACATAATTTCCTCCGTGCATTGGAAGTGTACGTTCAGCCATCACAAAAAAGAAGATCTAAAAGTGGATCCTTCGATGATTTATGTATTTCTGAATGCGTCCAAATTGATTTGGAAGTGAGACTGAACTGATTGTAACGCATCGGAAAATAATTGTAACTCTTACGAAATCTCAGTTTTGACGGAATTTTCAACGTGAATGACAACCGAATTCAAAGATTTCATTAAGCGAATTTGGCTTATTCTCCCAGATACATTAAATAACACCTTTCCGTACGAAAATGACGGCTGATCCTAATCGAAACAGCATTTGAAGCGCAAGTTTAAAAAAACAAAAATCGAGATCAAACATTACATAAAAGACTGGATCGTTTTGAAAGCTAACAGTTTCATACTCTTTTTAAAAATAGAAATTAATACAGACGATCCTATCATTGTTTAGAACGGTGAAACGTCGATTTCCAGATGAATTCGATTTCAGTTTTTTCTGTCTTGACTATTATTTTTCCATTGCTATTTTCAAGTGCTGACATCAAAACCGTTCTCAGAAGGGATCTTTTTAACTTGTAAAAATAAATGTCCAGTGTCTGAAAACGTCGGTTTTTGAATCTTCGTCATTATGCAAGGGGCAATACGCCCGTTATTACCCATGATATGGAATACGCCAAATTAACGATGTGGAGAGTGAATCATTGAGAAATTGCAATGATTTTTCATTTGATTTCCCGCCAGTAAACATTAATCAGCGCTAATAAAAATGTTTTCGGGCTTCCTCTGTGCATCAGGACTGTATGCATGCACGGAGTTCATGAAAATTTGAAGCAAATTCCCAATTAGGAAGTTAATTGACGCATACGTCAATCTTGCGCAATCGATATCAGTCGGAGCAGTATTCGAACGCGCAATTTGAATGCTAATTATTGAAGCGTCAAGTATCCTTGCAGCGCATTACTTTTTACCAAAAGAATAATTGAAAACGTCTCACAAACATCGAAAAGGAAAAAAAAAACGATCAATGTAAAAAGTTGTTTTTTTAACAGAAAATTTACGCTAAGCGTGCGTGAAAGCGATGTAATTTCTCTCAATCTCGTGGTCCCGGAATCCGATCGCATTATAGATTCATCAGCGCGTAACGAATGCTCGAGCGAGCATAGCCTTTTTGACGGCGTTAATCCCAGCTACTCAACCAAATGAAAGTTGTCGGAATCTCACCGACCTTTATCTACGATCAACTTTTCGTACGAATCCGTGCGTGTTATTTTCTTAGCGGCTCAAGTTTCTAACGTTTTCGAGATGTCTGCGTCACGGAAAATAAAATACGTGAGACACTTCAACCGTTATCTGATATTTTTTTTAGCGTTTTATAGAATAACTGTAAAAAAAGTATTCCAGTTGCGTTATCTTCGCCGGAAAATTTTCAATAATTTTTTTACCTCAATATTAGACTCCTCTGCGCAAATAGTCTACGGCGGCCTAATTTCATCACTCCTTTGAACCTCTGCAGCTCGTGAAAACCGAAACTTCGTCAGAAAGAATCTCCATAGCCGCGGATCGATCCATAGCCGCCGTTGCCAAGGACCATGCGGTTTAATAGCCGCCGGGCAATAATAGGGAGTCGGTAAAACCGCGATCTGAAGTCTCGTTACGAAAAAAAAAACCAATTTCCTTCTCTTTTTCATATGTATATTACATCAAGTAACGTGCATCCCTCGCAAGCGAGCCGGTTTTTCTTCTTGTCTAACCTCGTTGAATTAAAACCGAAAAAAATAGTGTGTGCAATATAAAACAAGGAAACGTGCAATGAAATCGATACACATTTATTATAGTTTTAGTAGAATTATGATCTGTATATAAATCGTTTGTGTTAAAGGTGTAAAAAGTGTAAAAACATAGGTTATGTAATATTTTCTAGGAAAGCTACTATAAAAATTTGTAATAGTAATATCTTTCGTATAGTTTTCCAATTGTCTTCCTGTGTATAACGCTCTTAGAATCTTTCAATATCTCAGCACTGGAAGCAGCTACAGATATGAAATTTGGTGTGTTCTTAGATGAACACGTTAACTACTAGAAAATATTATTACTTTTACATAATGTGTCCTAGGTTCGACTCCGGATATGCTTTCGTATTGCAATTTGAAAGCACGGGAAAAAACGATTTTGACCGTGCTGGAATTTTTTCTTTTGCTCATTAAAATACCTAAATATTAACTTAGAAACTTCAAACAAAAACTAAAAGACGGATGAATTTCTAAATTATTTTATTGTTGCCGTCTTTAAAATTTAAAAAATACGAAAAAGTGCGTATTTATTGTGATTTTTAACGCTTAATCTAGCATGAGTTGCTATGCAACCTGTATTGTTTCGTTATTAATTAATAATCAAGTCACTGCAATCTTCCAAAGCTTATTTTTCTTGAAAGAAGCAAGCAAGACAAAGTGTATACAGTGTTATCAATTAGAATAACCTAATTAAAGCAGTTAACAAAAGGTAAAGCGCACAAAGTGTCATCTATTATTACAATATTAGCATAAATATTATATAAAAATTAATTTTAGTGTTTTCAGTACGTTATAATTTTTAATGTTACCCGTCATATGACGGGTTGTTATTCTAGTAATATAATAATAATGCTTATATATATATATATATATATATATATATATATATATATATATATATATATGTATATATACACAGTATGCGTCTATTAATGTCATCATTGGTTATTAGAATCAGCCCCTTTATAGAATCAAATTTCATAGAACGGATTCAAATTATCGTCGCTTGTTGGAATCAGATTTTCGGTTATAAGAATCAAAAGTTTGTTTAAAAACTCTTTAAGTAAGTAACATCTTGGACATAGGCCTCGGCCAGACTAACGCTGATTGGCCGAGACCTACGTCCCAGGTGATAAAGTTCAACAGTGTCCAGAATCGGACCTTATGGGAAAGCCTGATGATATGGAGTTTAATGAGTGGGTGGACATAGATCGTGACCTACAATATTGAAATCACTCTCAATAGGCTCTGTAGTGACACTTCGAAGCAAACAAAAAACGTGACTATTAGAAATAATAACTCTTTAACATAGTTACAGTGCAATTTTGCGGTGATATGTTATACATGTACAGTGGAAATATGTACTCATTATTTTGTCTACAAAAATGTTCCTACAAAATATGTGATAAAGTGCGTTATTTATATGTGTGTATATTATTATAATTTTTTGCATCCTATAGTATTCTTACGATTTTCGGTTAATAGAATTACCGTTTAACAGGATACAATTTACTAACGTGATCACAATAACCGGAGCCTACTGTATATAGTAATTTATTTTTTTTTTGTCCTTCGATTTATGTACACGCCACAATGTGTAGGTTTTCAGAAACTCGTCGGTCCAACATAACGTTAGGCAACTCTTTCAATTTAGCATTTGTTGATTGTCATTTTAAATGCAAATTTGGTTGAAAACGTCCGTCTTTTAAACGAGGACGGGATATTTCCTGGATCCAAGGGCATCAGCAAAATCCGCCGAATGAAAACTTCGGATCATTTTTAATTGCAGTTTTCATACGCGTAACAATCAGTCGCGTTGCGAATTCCGGCCGAATTGCTTATCAGATTCGTCGGGCGATCCACTTTTAGAATCGAAATTGCTTGGCAGCAGATGTGACATTTCTGGCGAATCGAGGAAATCAGTCGGGCGAGGGAGAAGTGGTGTGGTCTTTCGCTACTTACTGAGGAATTTTCCTACTTACTTAATTCTCCAATTGTTTAAATACTTTCAAGGTTACAACCTGCATTGAACTAATACGTGAAATCGAACGAGAAATTATTCATTTAGTTCGCCTTTTTTTTAGCTCTAATGCAGGCTAAAATACGTCACCGCGGTTATTGTAAATGCATAAAGCCCGAAGTCAAAAGTCTATTGGTCTTTGGTTGCCCGAACGATGAGACGTTATCCCCATTAGCTTTATATACGAAGTAGTCTTTACGTACAAGCATTAGAAACTCGAGTAGTAGTATGTGTGCTAGGTTTATCTAATTGTGTTTTCAATATTATCATTTAAAAATGCTAACGTCATAGGACTATTAACTTAGAAGTCTTGCCGCGCGGGATGGATTAAATTGAGCCGCGGGCCGGAGGTTCCGCAACCTTGCCGTAAACGATAGAGAGCTGAAAATTGGAGGGTACATTTTGGTGCCGCTGCTATTTGTTTTTCTTTACATTTGAGTTTTGAAAAATATACGGGTACGGATAAGTTTCTGTAAAAAAAACATCTTAGAAGGTAAAAACGACTGAAATCTGAAAATGTGAGGATAGATTTCCACATTGATGCCACTAACAAACGAGTCCCTAGCGACCGAATATGTGGCAGTACGATCACATAAATAATAAGATAAACATAATTTACGCACATAACGTTGTGATCAAACTCCATATTCTCCTCCGTTTTTCAATGTGAGAAAACCTTCATAATGAAACAAAACAAAACATTACTGTATTTAGTAATAGAAGAAAAAGGCTTTCATTTTATCCATGTGCATGGATAACACTCGGTCTGTTTCTCTTACCTTTTTTTTTTAAAATTTATCACCATTGCGTGTTATTGCTTACGTAGTTTCCCACAGCGTATAAAAGTATGACTAGCCAAACTTGAATTATTATAGTCAAGCGAAACACTTTTCAGCTACACCTTTTAAGCATAAGCTGCAACGCGTGAGAACGTTAGGAATATCTCTCTTCACATCGTTTGCTATGATGTAATGACCACTTTGATGGATCATGCATTACCCTTCCCCCTCCACATACGCACAAAAGATTCGCGCAAGATTGATAGATTCCGTTTCCCGTGGAGGGGTCACAAAGCAACCGAGGAAGATGGATCGGAAAGTGAGAGAGAGGGAGAGAGATATGCGGGTGAAAGAACTTATCACAAGCACCGGCGGTGTCGTGCGCGCGCGCGGAAGGATTCGAGAGCACCGCACAAACGAGCACAATAGATGCACATAGGTGTGACGCGTAGGAGTCTGATATGTGTGTGTGTATATATATACACTTACAGAGTAGGAAAGGTAAATAAGGATATTTAGGGCAACTAGGTGTTGTTGGAGCTTTCGGGATGATCCCTTCGTCAGCACAAGAGAGATACAACTATATATATATATATATATATATATATATATATATATATATATATATATAAATACTAAGGAAGAGGAAAGGTAAGTAAGGATATTTAGGGCAACTAGGTGTTGAAGGAAACCCAGCGAACACTTACCGGAAGTAGAGCCGCTGGGGTGTTGGAGAGACACATTTGTAGAGGTTAGAGCTTTCGGGATGATGTGCTGACGAAGGGATCATCCCGAAAGCTCTAACCTCTACAAATGTGTCTCTCCAACACCCCAGCGGCTCTACTTCCGGTAAGTGTTCACTGGGTTTCCTTCAACACCTAGTTGCCCTATATATATATATATATACATATATATATATATATATATATATATATATATATATATACACATATATATATACATATATATATATACATATATATATATATATATATATACATATATATATATATATATCGCGAGGTAAAGCCGCTAGGGCGAGAAAAGAACTCTTGGGCGAGGCGGCATAGTTCAACGCATCGTTTGTCAGCAGCCGTCGAAAAGTTGCACTTTTCTTCTTGAAACCTCCATTCCTCAAGACAAGCTTCGTCCGATCTCCAGTCGCGCCATTATCAAGTTTTCATTTCGAACGCTTCGAAATTATATCCGCCGTCGTATAAATATATATCCCGGCGCGAATTAGAATAAACCTTTAATGAGGTCGTTAAATGCCATGCATCGGCAGTAAATCCTGTTTATAACTCATCCATTTAGGCGCTCATTCCGAAAATTAATTCCATTATTTAATGGCCTGTAAAACGCCGACCTCATAAAAGTCGACTTAATTCGATTTTCCCCGCTGAGGAAGGAGCATCAAGTTCGAATTAGATTAAATTTGTTGAAGAAAAAAATGTTTATTTTTTCCTTTTTTTTTTATTAAATATATTTCGGCAGTTTTAAGTATCTTCAAAATTTGGGTGGGTTGGGGGACATCCGCAATTATTGCTCCGTCTGTATCCCTCTATCGACGGGATTAATTGCGTCATTAGTACGTAATTTAAATTTTATGCTTACGTGGTGTATATGTCGCGCCGTCGCAATTTTTCATAAAAAATTTCCAAGCTCTTTAACACTTCAGATGACGCGCCGTAGTTCCAAATGATCGCATTTATATGACAAATCGTCACTGGATGTCGGCCTTGAAAAAAATCAAAGGACAATGAAACGCGAACGTAATTAAATCAATTACTCTCGAGCTCGGATTAAATGGGCCCATTTCGCAAATTATCGAGCGAAATGACTCGACAATATTCCGTAGGGGTTCATGGACGTTCAAATAAGATCTCCTTGCCTTTTAAAACCACACGCACACGCACAAACAAGCATACGCTCGTTACCGCCCTCTGTTCCTCTAATTTGAATCGCACCAATAACACGTTTAAATACCTTTAAAATGGGGAGGACGTTTGATGAAATTTTCCCCGTCGAGTGAAATAGGAAAGTAATTAGATTCCCAATAAAGTCCGCATTGAATTCATTAACGATTTCAGTTCTCTACGTGAGAAGCGTATGAAAAGAAAGATGAGTTAAATTAATCGTCATTTACGTTTCCAGTAAAAAAAAAAAAACAATGTCCTCCTTTTGGCGCGTTTCCAAAAAATAATCTGATTTTCTTTAAAATTCAGCTTCGTTTTTTAGTAGCACTATTAGGCTCGGTCAGCTCGTGTCAGGGGCTATTCAAATCACGGACAAGATGAATTCAGCCGTGTCTTCAACGTTGGAAGTTGACGGTGCGCGAGTTTAAAAACGACTATTGAAACTCCTCGTAACGATCAACACAATTAGTTTACATGCCGAAAACGCCTTTGAGACAATATCTCGCGCGTCCCCCGAAAAAATAAAACCTCTTAGCAACAGCTGTCCGCTCGTTATTCAAAATCTCGGCTCAGTATCTTCGGATTTTTATTTAAAATTCATGCCCGAAAGAAATATCCCAATTCGGAACGAGTATTTTTTTTTAAAAAACAGTTCCGGAAAGTTCAATCGATCGGATTTACGGTCGCGTGACGTTTTTTTTTACAAGAATCTTGTAAAATCATAGCGAGGGTCTCGATCGCGCTTTATCCCTCGGGTTTATGAGATATCCGATTCATCGCTAGTTCTTATACTGGATTTATCGCGCCGAAAAGAGCAGCTAACCCTTTCGCATTCAGACTTTAAATCATTCTTAGCAAATAAATTGGCCGAAACAGGTTGATTATCGACCTTCGCCCCTAACCCATTCTCCTTAAAGGGGACAGTTAAAAAGTCTTTCCGGATAAAATACAAAAAAATCGAATGACAAAGGAAAAACATGAAGGTAGACCTTATCGGAGCGCTGTTACGTCATTGGCTTCCTTTTTTTCCTGACAGCAATCGTTTCAAATATTCTTTCAACCATCTAAAAAGGAGCTATTCTTAAGATGTGATAAGCGACACGACCCTTGATAACTAGAATAATTGTTCGTTCTCAGAATAGAATCGGTGAAATAAACGCAGGGATAGAATGGATTTTAGCAGTGAAATAAAAATGTAGGAGAAAACTTTTTTAAATTATATTCTTTTTTAAAAGCGCACTGAAAAATATAAAAAAAATATTTTTGGGTTAAAGAAAATATATGGATCTTAAGGAAATTTTTCATTGTATATGATCATGAATCTCTTAAAAAAAAGAGGTATGGCATATGTTGATTAAGTTATTCACTGCCATATAAATATACTGTAAATTCTTGTTTATTCAACATATGCCATACCTCTTTTTTTTAAAAAGAGATTCATGATCATATACAATGAAAAATTTCCTTAAGATCCAGATATTTTCTTGAACCCAAAAATTTATTTTATATTTTGCAGTGCGCTTTTAAAAAGAGTATAATTTTAAAAAGTTTTTTATATATTTTTATTTTATAGTTTTTAGTGAAATGAATTTATAATTATAACAGTGAGATACAATTATGATGTATTAATTTGCATCAAACATTACTATTCATTACTGATATTAATATTGTAGTTAATATTGTTGTAAAACTTTCATGAGGAAATATTTTAATGTTAACATTTGACAAACTATGATTTTATGCTGTGCTCTATGCAGCCCCTTCAAAATGCTTTTCCCAGAACTGAATTAAGAAATTATATAGCCTTGAAATGATTAAAATAGCAGATAAGACTATTAACACAATATAAAACTTAAACTGGAGGTGCTGTCTACCAGTAAATTATCAACTGAAATCAAGTTTTAATATAATTTTAAATTAATTACTTTTCACTCTCATGCATACCGTAAAATCTAGCAATACCTACCAAAAACACATCTCATGTTAAAAAATTGTGCATTGATTCTGCATGTGAATTCTTATTAATTTATGCTCAACAATTCTTTTAAAAATTCGCTAAAAAATAAGTTGATAGGTCATTAATAAAACTCGTAAGAATTTACCACTGTGGAACTAAAGCTGTCATAGGATGCAGTGTTCATATTTGTAATGAAATACTTTTACTCACAGGAAATTTCCTCTGTATTTTTATAGCCTATCAGAAAACTGTTAGTAAAATTGTGCAGAGATGATGTTTAAGAAAAATCCAAACAATTTAAAAGTTCACAAAGATTATTATTAACAATTAGAAATTTAAGAGCAATTTCAATTCGAATGTTACTTATGTCAAACTCCCGTACAATATTTTATCTTCCAATGATTCTACTATAAGTACTAAACCACTTGAATATAATGGCCTAGGCAGTATTTATGGAAGTTTGTCAGTAATCTCAAATATATCTTGAGCAAACTTTATTGCCTGTCCTTTAAAACCATATTGCCCGAATCTGCCATTGTATTTGATAATTTTTATACAAGGAATTACACGGGAAATGAAGCGTTTAGGTTCCATGTTATTCCAGTAAGCTCTTGAAGGACATTCTTTTGGATTACTTTGGTAAAATGTTTTACATGAAAATTTTTTAAATATTTTTAATCGTGGGAGGTCCTATTATATTTTATTATGAACAACTTTCGTTTTAAATTTATTAATATACATTTATATTTTGGATTTGAAAGCATGTATAGGTATATGCATCTTAGTGAAGTTAATAAAAAATAGTATTAAAAAACAGGGAATTGTCACTGCTAAAATAATAATCATGAAAATGGAAATTTGTTTACGAATAGTTCAAGAAAACATATCTGTCTCAATTTTATACATTGAGATTGATAAGACTAGAAATAAACATTGTATTCGATTATTTCCTTGTGATGTGGACGGAAGATAATTTTGACGAGAGTAAAGTGTTCCGCTCCATAGAGAAATAGCTTCAGAAATTCAATCAAGTCGGTTCCAATTACTTTCGAAAACAGGTAGCACTATATCGATGCCTAATCCAATGCCTTTATTAAGATTGATAAATTTCTCCCCAGTCTAATAACGGAGTTAGGTTACACGTTCGCAAAATGATTTCCGCAGGAATATTCGACACGCTCGTCGTTTGTTGTCTATGAAGGACGCATAATGCGAATCCGTGCCGGAGGATAAAGACGCAGCATTTCCTCTACGCTGCAACATCATCGATCAATATCGTCCATTGTGAAGTTATTATAAGCCATAACACTATAAATCCAGTGAGTGAGAGGGTTTGGAGAGAGGAGGAGAAGAGAGAGAAAAACATGATAGAGAGAGAGAGAGAGAGGGTGGCTCTGGAACGCACCATAAAAATATCCCCTTCACACGTCATCTTGACATTAAAGGGAAGCACGTCCATCAGTTTAATGCCCATCTACGCCGCCAGAGGGATGCGAAGTAATCAGGGAGAAGTGAGTCTGCTTTTCCCAGAGATTTTTTTTGCTTCTATTGATATAAGATTTCCATTCCTCTTTTTTTTTTCCTTTTACATACACCACGCGCACAAACACACGCACTGACGCAATAGCTCTTTTCATTCGCCACGTTTCGATCGCGTACTCAGTCATGCAGGTGCAATATTCTAATCTCTTAAATAGAGATCCCTTATACGAGGAAATAGAGGATAGGATAGAGAGGGGAAAAAATAACGTATACGCCCTCACACCCCCGCGCGCCCACACACACACACGCAGCGGGTGAGAGTGTGTGAAAAATTCCTTGCCTCACATGTATGATTGATGACCCACGCAAAGATTCGATTGTCGAAGAGCTCTCATATCCTTTCTCTCCCCTGGCTCTCCCTCCTCCCCCACTATCCCCCTCCTCCTCTTCCTCCCATCCCCCTTCCTACCGTCGTTCACAGGCTCCCTTCTTGCCACCTCCCTAACGCCGCCTCCATGTTTTTTTCTCTTCTCTCTTGGCCCGACTCGCAAGAATAGTGTATGTGTGTGTGTGTGTGTGTGGGGCGGGGTGCATGTGGGATTGCGGAGGAAGTGTACCGGAGAGGGGTGGAAGGAAAGGCCGAAGGGGTGTATAGGGAGAGAAAGAGAGGAGGGGGAAAGCGCGGGACCATTGTTGTGCCTGGACGTGAGGCAACCGCCTATCACCTACGTTACCGCCATTATTTATTCTCCTCCCGCTATCTCACGCTTTCATCTTTCGACCCCCTTTTCATTTTTATCGCGCGCTCTCTCTCTCTCTCTCTCTCTTTCTCCTTCCCACCTTTTTTTTATCCAAACCTCCATAAGCCTCCGTCCGAGGAACCGCACAAAACGTATTTTTTGTTATAATTTTTTTTATTTTTATCATTATTATTATTATTATACCATACCGCCGCCGCGCGTGTGTGGAAGAGAGAGAGAGAAAGAAAGGGCGGAGGTGTGTGTGTGGAAGGGGTCGGGGATGGAGGGCGGGACGTATAGGACGGAGGATGGAAAGGGAGGGAGGGAGGGAAGGGAAGGAGGGTATTTTATGGCACGCTTTTGCATCTCGCTCACAGTAAATAACGGGATAGGGCAAGCTGGAAAGGAGATATTAGAGTCCCCCGGGGATGGGTAGGAAAAGGATGCAAGGGAAGGATAGGGGTGTGGAGCGGAGACACATGAGGTTAGGGAAAGAGGGGATGGTTGGAGACGTGCGTATGTGTGTGTGAGTGTGTGTGTGTGTGCGGAGGCGCAATCTGGGAGGTAGTTTGTCCAATGGGAGGTCTCGAAAGAAGAGGGAAGGAGTGGAGGAGAGAAAGAATGGGAGTCAGGGAGGTGAAGAAGGAAACGCAAGGTAGTGTCGGTTTTGGGGGGGGAGGAGGCGGGTGGGGAGGGATAGAATGGTCTACGGGGTATTATTGGGGAGTGGATGGATTTCTACTCAAGTTTGCCGAAGAAAGAGGGGCAAGAAGACGTCTCTTCTTTCTGTGAAGAGAGAGAGAGAGAAGGAGAAGGAAAGGAAAGGAATTGTGAAATGGAATTCAGGTGTTTTTTTTGTTCCGAGGTAGAAAATATTTTCTTAGCCTCAAAACGCACAAAACTGCTTCTCTACCTCTCCATCTCCCTCTATTTCTTCAACTCTGCGTTCGCATCTTCATTCTTAGTATTTGTCCGTTTATCCATTCTTCTTCGTGTGATATTCTCGCTCTTCCTATTTCTCCTCTTCATCCCATTCTTATTCCTCCCTTCTTATCCCCTCCCCCTTCCATTTCCCTCCCTCCCGTTCCTCATTCCATCTCTCTCTCTCTCTCTCTCCCTCCCTACACCTTTCTTCCTTCCTCTGTCTCTCCCTCTTTCTCCTCACCTCTCTCTCTCTATCTCTCACTATCTCTCTTTCCTTACCTTTCTCTCCCTAACCTCTCCCTACCTTTCTCTACAACTCTCTTATTTCCTCCCTCCCTCTGCCTCTCTCCTTTACTGTCTCCATTCCTCTCTGTTGTAGATGGAAGAAGTGGCTGTCTTAGTCTCAATCTATTATCTAATTATTCGCCTCTTCTTTCCTCACCTTAAATCCCTCACCCTTCATTTCTCCTAATATCCCCTACCTCACTTCTTCTCTCTCTCTCTCCATCGCATATTCCTACCTCCCTGTCCTCTCTTCCCTTTCTTTCTTCATCTCTCCATCCCTTTATTCTCTCACTTTTTAGGCGCGTTTCGCTTACAGCGTGAGCGCCTATTATCGTCGGTCGGTCCGTCCGTCCGTCTGTCCGTCCGTCCGCCCGCATGTTCGTTCTCGGCTTCTACTGAACGGATTTTCATCAAATTTGACATTAAGGACTTCCAATCAAATATAATAAGAAAATCGCAAAAATGAATCACGTACGACAATCAGGGGTACCACTTTACTGGTGATAAAAAATGAACTTTCCGTCATTTATCTTAAAGTATTTCTCATATCAAAATATTTTTCAAATGAAAGTTGTAGAACTGGTAAATTAGACTATTTCCTTTCCCATACATTTTTATCGTAGGATTAGCCGTTATCGATAAAATCAAACAAGAATATCTTATATCGAGTTGAATAAAATTTCTTGCATGGTTACTTCATTGTTGCTATCATAAACAATCTCCCAAACAAACGTTTAATTTCCTTACGTGTGCATGTAATACTATTAAATAGGAAGAAAATAGATTATTTATGATGAAGAAAAGAACTTTAAAACGCTATTTCCCTTACGTACAGGTATATAATTGCTTTCTAACACTCCATTGCACGAAACGCGCCCATTTGTGAAACGTTGTACACTTTCCTAACTTGTTTTTACTATATGTTGCCTTATCTTCACACTCTCCTATCTACCGCTCTCTCTCTGTTTCCCCCTCCCTCCCACCCTTCCTCTCCTCCTTCTTCAAACTCTTCCTTCTCCAAACTCCCCCATCTGTCTCTTTTTCTAGTCGAAAATTTGGACGAAGGCGAGGAAATGAGGGAAATAGAGGAGGAGAAGGGTAAAAACCGAAGAGGGTGTGGCTTGTCTCTTTTTCGTCTCTGCCTGTTATATATATATATATATATATATATATATATATATATATATATTAAATATTGTTTTTTCTCCTGAAAAAAAATTTATCTCCGTCGCAACGACGCCGTTCACGGAAATGATCGAACGAAACGAATGCTTAGAGAAGAAGCATCTATTGGACATTTTTGGAAGTATTTCTTCTTTCCCTCTCCCACCCACCCCTCCTCTCCCTCACTCCTCCTCCTTTGGATTTTTTTTCTCGGGAGAATGGGGAATAGGAGGAGCAGGAATGGCGATGGAAAATGGAGAGGGAGACGGGCATTGTGCGAAAGAGGAGTTAATCTTTCTCTCCCTTTTCTCCGTCTATTTCTCTCGTTATTTTTAGGGCAGAAATTTTTCTCTTCGGCGGTTTTTTTTCGCCCCCTTGTATTATTCGGGAATTTCTTCTCCCGGCGTGTGAAAGGGCGTGAGAACTGAAGAGTGTGAGAGAGAGAGAGAGAAAAGGAATAAAGCATTTTATATTTTCCTCTTGACTTAAGAATGGCTCCGCCGAGGAAATGGTATGAAATTGAGAATGCGACGACCTAATAGTAAATCAAGCCGACGTGGAAGGGCGTCGGAGGGCGGAAGACGGCCTTTGCGTCACAAAAGAGTGGGAGTGATACGATCGGAACTGGTATAAAAATTATACGGGAGGAGATATTTATTTACGCATCTATATGTATCCTATCTCACGTCCTATTACAAATTGGCTCGCATCGTAATAAATGCCTGAAATTTGCAATTCAATTAGCTCGTCGAGATTCTCGCTTTTTTTATGGAGCGGAATGCCGGGGAACGTATATATATATAATATGTATGTATTCCCAGAGGATTTTTCGCAGAGCGGAGGAAATGAAACGATCCTAGTTATTTACTGCGCGACGCAGTCCGAGAAAGGAACGATCTAACGGCTAGATTTTATTCAAAAGTTAAAAATAAAAAGCTATTTAATTTTTTTTTTGAGGATGTAGCAATAGCAATGTCGTCTATCGGATAAGGCGAATTAGAAAAAAATAGTTACGATTTGCATCGCAACAAAAACTCTGGACGTAAATACTTTTCAAACGGCTATCGGGGTTACCTTTTCGTGAGGACCGGTAGATGGAAATTCGGGCGATGCGACGCAAAAAAAAAACTGTTTGACGATTCGGACCAAATGAGCGGCTATGCTCGCAAAATAAGAGGGAAACGCAGTCGCATTTGTAAAAGAAAATTTAAAAAAAACTGCCAAGCTTTTTCGCGAGTGTTTCAAATGGCCTTCAGAGGAGGGGAAAAAATGACGGCGTGATTAGCGGAGTGGGTGGCTCCCTTCCACACTCCTCCCCTTCTCCCCCCCTCATCCCTTTTCTCTCTCAGATGATGAACGCTCTCGCCATTAACTGCCAAACGCGATTTGTATTTGTATTTTTATTATTGGCGATGGTCGGGAATCGAAAGAGTTAACGCCGTGCCTTTTCGCCGTCCTTTACAGTTTTACACTGATCCTCGGGGTAATTCGAACGTAAAAAAAATAAAACGAACCATTTCTCATCACGAAACGAAAAAAAAACATTCCCTGGATGTTCTTTTTCGTTATTTATAGAGTTCCGAGCGCGCGTGCTATTTTACCTCACTTTTTTCGCTATTTAAAAAATTATTGATGTATAAGCTCGACGGTTAATTTTCAATCGTCGGAGGAAAAGAAACCACGATTATCGTTCGGTTTCAATTTCGGAAAAAAATAATAAATAAATTTAGGTTTTCAAGCGTCGCGACAAAAGAGGAAATCACGTGATTCTTTTTGTTAATTTTTTTTTACATCACAGTCGTCCGGAAGAATTTTTCATCTCATCTTTCTTTTTTTGGGGGGGAAACTTGGTCGTGCGAAATCGGGGAAATTGATAAAAATAGTCTTTCGACGCGATGTAATTTCGATTTTTTTTCTCGAAACGGTCAGATTACCTCTATGACGTTCCCGGAACTGGAGTTGAAAAGAAATTCGCGGCGAAATTGTTTAATCCGCTGATTGGTAAAAACATAATCCTCTTAAAGCAAGAGGGCGCAGCTTTTGTGAATTTTTTTTCACCTCCTCCTCTTCGAGGTTCCCTCAAAAAAAAAAAAAAACAAGGTTCAATCAACATGCAGCTCTGCCGCCAGGGCGTGTTTTTGAGTTAATTATTTCTCGGGCGTGACGAGGAATACAATTACAGGACGTTTCTTTTGCATATTCATTTGTTTATGCCGCCGGTAACTATATTCCTTTCGCCGTGACATAACTGAAAACATATCTGTATATAGATGGAACATTTCCAACAAGTATAGTAGACTTGGTGAAATGTTTGTTTGAACACGCCTATAAAATAAACGTCTTTCTAAATGTAATTAACTATATTAAACCGTTTGGAGTTAGAAAATGCTTTGAAAATTAAGTAATAATAGTACTGAGAGGCGGAAAATGAATTCACTGTACGAGCATTTCTGAAAAAGACCGTGCAAAGCGAAACCGTGCAAAGTGAGGTAGGTTTTCACATGAAAACACGCTAATCCAATATTCGAGTGTCGTCTTTAGGACAACGTGCAACAACTTAATCACATGTTATTCGTATTTTGTTCCTTTTATACATTCTTGTAACACCTTATGTCGAACACAACATCTTATGATTTTTCGTTGCTTATAAAACCGTGTTGGAACAAAGTTTACGGGCGCGCACTTCGAGATGGTTCTCCAGAAAGAAAACCGTGCTAAACCGAAAACGCGTAAAGGAAAACCGTGAAAGTCGAGGGATGAGTGTGCATGAGAAACTAACGTGAAAAACGGTGCAATATATATTGCACAAACTTTATCATATATATTGCGTATTCAAGGTTTTACAACAAAGTGCATGTTGATGAATGATAAAATGGCATTATAAGAAATCGGGTAAGTCATCATCATTTCTGCACAAAGCAAGAAATCCATTTATTTTGCCCGTCATCGAAGCTGCTCCGTCTGTTGTCATTGACACAAGTTTATAAATCAGAAATTAGTTATTTCCCATCTCCTCATTAAAAGCGTGGTGAATGTCTTCACCCCGAGTTTTTCCCTTAAGAGTTTAAGAAGTTCTTCCTTTGCACTTATGCCCTGAGAAACCATTCAGATAAAAACGCAAAGCTGAGAGGTATCAACTATGTCCGTCGATTCATCGAATAGCAGTGAAAAAAAAACACAATCATTGATGTCCTGTTTCAATTGGTTAACCAAATCACAATTTATTACTTCGGTGTGGCGATTAACAGTCCTGTGTGAATAGCAGAAATTATTTCACCTTTGTTTTTAAAGGAATCAAACAATGAATCGGCCGCCACCAGGAACACTTCTTTCAATATTTCTCCGTCCTCGAATGGCTTCTTTTGCTTCGCTAACCAATTACTCACGTGAAATGATGCCACAGATGCTGCCTTCGATTTAATAACAGGTTTCACAAAACAAGATTGTTCACTTGCTAGTCTTGCCTTCAGTTCTTTCAGTTATGTTTTGCGGAGTTCAATTTTCAAGGGATAATCGGTATCAAAACTTCTATGCATACTTGTAAAATGCCTTTCTAAGTTCTCTCTCTTAGGTAGCGATATGGATGCACGACATATGATGCAAACCCAACTAGATTTCACTATAATAAAAAAGAGCTGTTCTTCTCACTCTGCGTTAAAGTGGTCTTTTTTTCTTTATGCTTGTTCCTGCACTCATGATTGCTTTTAATTTCGGCAAACTTTCTATGGGTTTATAAAAGCAATAACGATGTTTAAATATGATATCAAACAACTTTTAAAGGTGGCACAACCATAGAACTATAATTAAGAACCGTTTTATGGTCAAAGATCTCCACAACAAAAATAATTAGGCTAGATTTCTAATTAAAAAGAAACAAATAATGTATAAATATTCTTCCATGCATCGGCGATCTACCAAATATATGCTCGCGATCGACCGGTCGATCGCGATTGACGTATTGCCCACCACAAGAAAGTTCGCCATCATGCAGTTGCATCAGCGTAGACTATATGTACCTGCATGATGGTGAACTTTCTTGTTCAGATGAACTTTTTATGTACCTAGTTTGAATCGTTTATTGTGTTCATGATTTAATATCTATACAAGATTGCTACTAATTTAAAATAGTCCCTAAAATCGCATTGTCTCCAAGCAATAAAATCAGTCAGGGACCTCAAACCCAAATCGTGGCCTCATGATATCATTGCAACAAATTCGTGGACAGCATTACATGTTAACAACATTATTCTGTCGCACGCTCTATAAGAGGTTTAATTACTAAGAATGAAATGAAGATATTTTGGAATTTTTATTTCATACGTTTTCGAGCGTTTTTTTAAAATAAGTAATACGTTTACGTTTGGCCACACCACAGTATAAGGTACCTCACTAAGCAGGCCGCATTAATTCCCGACGCTGAACGCTTATCTAGTTGAAAAAATCGATACAATATACATTGTACAAACTTTCTCATATACTAATGCGTCATTAGTTATCTTTTGAAAAATATGAACTCTGTAGAATCATTATAAACATCAACTTAAATAACTATACGAAATTCGATGAAAATCGTATGAGCCGTTTTTAGAAAACCCAATTGTTATTAAAGAATAAACTAGCTTTATATTCATTTATTGAGAAATATTTAATATGTATTATTATTACAGACGTGAATTTAAGTAAATGTACGAAATTTGAGCAAAATCGTTTCAGCCGTTTTCGAGAAAATCAAATTACTTTTAAAATTGTTTAGAATAAACTGCCATAATTATTTTGAAATGCCAACCATTTCTTCATAGCTTCTGTTATGTATGATAAAATGCCTTAGTACGAGATTTTATTTATTTTCGCTCTATCGTTTAGGCTCTTGAACCGCGAACAGACAGACAGATCCACATACAGACAGGCGGCATTGCGAAAACCACTTTTTCGGACTAGGTACAGCTAAAACGTGTATTTCCATAAAAATCTCGAGGTAGAATATTTTCGTGATAACAATAATTTCTCAATATACTTCGTATATGAGAAAGTAATAAAAAATCTCTAAATAAATTTGTAATATCTTGAAAACTGGCGACACAAAAAGAAGGCACAGTTAGCCACTAAAGTCAGGTTTTCTGGTGGTGACGCACAGTTTTACAAAAATAACCGCTATTGACGATCCTCTTGTTTGGAGTAAAATCCCTTTTCCGAAAAAATAGGATAATAATCCCTACAAGAATCATTCTTAAAACTTTCTTTTCAAAAAACTTGGGTTACTTTTAATACGTCATACTTTTAATCACACGAATCCTAATATAACGGTGGATAAACACCCTCGGAGCCGCGTGCTATAATCTTCAAAAGTTCGAGAGCCTAATGACACATTCTGTGCTCATAAATTTACAAACAGTAGATAGCCTGTATCCGAAGCAATTAAGATATATTGCATATCCCTTAGGCATCCCAAACACGTCTCAAATCGCAGTGCATCACAGTATCCTGGGGTGAAAAACGTTGAATGGATATTTAAACGAGCCGCAGACGTAAGTTAAAAGAGCCGCAAGTGGATCTCGAGCGGCGGTTTGGCCACCTATTTTACATAATAATTCACAGTGTACGTTTGTCTGTATGTCACAGTATAATCACCGTCGGCGGAATAAGATACAGGGGTATATTGTCCCGCTGCGGTATATGCACCACCGGTGGCATAAGATACCGGGGCATAGTCTACCGCTACCTCAGAGAGAAAGGGAGAGAGGGAGAGAGAAAGAGAGGGAGAGAGGGAAAAGGATGGGATGTGACGAGCACCAAGCTGTAACGTAGTGCACCACGATACTTCCGTAAAAAATAGGAAAGATATTGAAAAAACAAAGTCAAAATTATTCTCAACGCCCTTGATTATGTACTTTTAGAAATAAAACAACCAAATTAAATTATAGGTTCTAAGAAACGGGATTTTAAGCACCATAGAAGAGAACAGACAACCTGTCAAAGAGCACTGACAGACTTCCAAAGTGCGCAGCGGTGCTCGCGAGCACCAGTTTGGGAACCCTTTGGATAGATGGAGAGAAAGAGTGAGGGAGAATGAGAAAAATTTTAATTTAATTCATTAGTCATGCCTATCCGTCATTTTTGACAAGTAGTTCCTCTAGTCCTCGTACCCCAACCTTCTGAAAATCATGTTATCCACAGAAAGAATCGGAATAATTAATTTTTAAAACGTTTTTGTTGATTAAGGTTTTAAATGACCTTCAAAATGTGTAACTGAATGTTATTTTAGCTCAAGCAAAACTAAAATTAAGTTATTACTGGACAGCATAATAAAAAAATAATATATCTCCGAGGCGAGCATTTTAAAAATTAAATTTCAGAAGAAAGCGCGTAATACTTTATTTGTCGCGTGTTGTGATAGTAATATTTAATAAGGTAACATAGCCTAACATAGCTGACATAGTCACCACAGAATGTTTAGCAATTGAAAAATATATTTCTCTAAAATATAACTTGCTATGTAGATGCTCAAAACTTTGTATATTTGCCTCGTGCTCTTTTGAGCACCGTGGATTAAGTAAATGTGTATTTCAGACATCACAGCAAAAATGGCAAACGGGCAAGACAAATATGGATGCACTTCAAACATATCCAAAAATAGAACTGCCACCGTGAGGGTATATAAAAGTTACTAAGTAACTAAATTCGTCATAGAAACAACGAGTAACAAACGATCAAGGGATGTTCGCATTCGATGTCGAGTTATTTTCCAAGAATTTACTATTAAATTTTTCTTTTATAAACTAAAGGGATCTGATATGAAATTGCAAATCTAAACAAGTGGATTGAAGTTGAAAAGTTGTTTTTTTTTAGACCTCTTCAAAGTGCTCCTTTAGAACCGCGCTCAACGTTATGTATTGGTTGAAAAAAAATGCTAACAACGTCAAAATACATTTTTACCTCTAATTATTAGTTGCCGATTTGCAGAAAATGTTGATTGATTTATTGTATTCGACGCAGCGACGGTTAATTATTTTTTAAGTACTTACAAATGGCGTGCCTATAAGCCGATAGGGAAAAAAACCTTTCCATATATATATATATATATATATATATATATATATATATAATAAATTTTATTGGTTGTTTTAAGCCCAATATTGTCCAAAGAGAAAAACGTAAATCGGTGCAAAAGTGCAAACTTTTACGTTTAAATGTTATTTGTCAGCTCTTACTGTTTATATTATGGTGAGATAAAATTCTTGCAGAATGCAAGCACATATTACTAGTGTATGTGTGTATATGCATGTGTGTATATGTGTGTGTGTTTATGCGGATTGGTCTGCTAACAAACGCCTTATCCTCATTTTCCAGTTATTAACGTTTTCATAGTGCATTTTCATTGCTCAGATATAATGATCAATCAGCAAAAAGAAGATAAATAAAGCCGGAAAGGTAATTGAAGAGCTGAATTTGCAAAAATATATAAATAAATCAGTCAAATATTCTAGGGATTAAATCGAATTGGGAAAATTAATTATTTAGCCATTCGTTTGAAAATAAAAAAAGACCTTCGCTGGAATAATTGAGAGAATCAAAGCGTGGGATTTAAATATGAAAAAAAACAAACATTACGTGCTTTGAATCGTCATTTTTATTTCTGCTCTAATTGGCTGTACCTTAAAATAGCAAAATAATACAATTTCGTTCAGCGAAATATCATCTATAATTTTAAGTTTATATATTTTAATTTTATTTAAATTGATGGCGCACGAAGGGAAGAATTTGCGGAAATTTATCATTGTTGTCACAGTAAACGAAGACGGGTGTATATGTTGTGCTTATTTGAATTATTGAATTCAGGGAAAAGCTTTTTGACAGAGTATATTTATTTTATAATATTTTGCTCTAAATATTACTATTACTATTAGAGAAATTACACACTCTAAGTACATTACTTTTGGACCCTCCTTAATTACAATTATGATCACAATAATTCAAATGCCTGCGCCTGGTGGCGCATGTATTAACATATAATTTGTATTGTTGATCACTGAATATTATGACAAGCTTCCTTCAACTTTGAATATATGTACCAGTATTTTTTATTTTGTGTTTCAGTTTCTAAAGCCATGTAATTTCGTATATCATATAACTTAACACCATCGCAAACAGTGGGACATAGGAGGGCAAAATGCGGCACGGGGGCCTAATGAGGCCCCTAAGAACATTTTATGCGGCTCGCGAAGCTATGATAGAAAAAACGATCAGTAAACATTAACACACAAATTCATATAATTTTGGCGATAACGCAAAGAAACTTTTGGTTTTGCATTATTAACCATTAAAAAACACATTTGGACTCTATCATCGCTTGTATACACTATACCGATGTAACTTCATCCCTTATCTGGCCCCTGGAAGCATAGGCAACTTTCAATGCGACCCGCCGTGTAGAAAAGATTGCCCACCTCTGCGTTAGGATATTAGATAATATCGCTTACCACGGTTTATGAAAAATGTTCCTTCAAGACATACGTTAGAAGAAGTTCTTCTTTTTTTCATAATGTTACCGTATTCTTCTCGCGTCTTTGAGAATTCTGCGAGCACATTCCGAAATTCGTTTAATATCATTGCCTCATCCCTCCTTTGATTGCGTAACATCTCATGTTCTATTCTAACGGGAACATGGAAAAACATTTTTTTTTAATGTTGGTCAATACTGTAGGAGAAAACAAGCAAGGTGTCGTCGCACGTTCGCATCGGCGGAATTGTGTTTGTATTTTTTTTTATCTTCGTTCGTTCTAGAGAATCGTTGATCTTTTTTTTTATTTTTTTCACCGTCCTAATCAACGACGACAACGTGATAAAAAAAGTCCACTGCGGTTTTAAGAACAGGATTGGCTTCCTCGTGTTCAAATGCCAGAAAACGCTGAACTTTGGGATCAAGTAAGCACACACAAACACACTAGAAAGAGGTGTGTGTATATATATATATATATATATATATATATATATATATATATATATATATATATATATATATATATATACATACATACACACACACACAATGCAGTCGTTTGACGAAATAAATACAATCCGCATGTTATTGAAACAAAAAGGGGTTTTTTAAAAATTATAGAGAGAAACGAAGACACGGAGACAAGACTCTTTCCCTAAGAACAGTAAGTGAACTGGTATATTTATCTCATTAGCGAAACATCTACAGAATCGCAATCAAGAAAAAAAGGAAGGAGGGGGGAAGGGGTAGGCGAGAGAGGAGGAGGGGAATATAAACGCTCTCTTTCTCCATACTACAAGGGAGTGAGGCAAAATGGGAAGGAAACAAAAACCAAACGGACTTTTTCATACCTCTCCACGGGCTTAACCGAGTTATCGTCAACTTTACTTCCCCGAGCGTCGCCGCTTTCTTCTTTCCTTCTCCGCGAGAGATGGAGATAGAGAGAGAGAGAGAGAAAAAACAAAAACGCTCGGAAAACGATATTTTTTCCCTTTCTCCGTCACCATCTCTCCCTTCCCTCCCTACCCCTTCCCGCCATTTTCCCACCCTGTCTCACTTGTATAATTTTTCCCACTATTTCTCTCTCTCTCTCCGCCCTTTTCTTTATTCCGATGTCGTTAGTCGAAGCACATCTAAAAATCGGATTACGTGAGTTACCGGATGGCTAAAAAAACGGGAAAAAACGTTTTTTTTGAGGATCCGTAAGGTGGAAGGCGTAAAAAACAAAATTCTCGAAAAAAAATATAAAAAGAAGAATAAGAAGAATTAAAAAGAGAAACTTTCTTTTCCGTTCCGCTCTTTCTGCCGCATCGGCGGAGAAATGTGAGCTGCAAACAAAAGAAGGGCGCCTCTCTTCCTTTCCCACCTCCTCCTCTCTCTCTCTTTCTCACACACAGTTTCTCTTTCTCTCTCTCTCAGTCTCACTCTGACTTCTGCCGATAGATGGCCTTCTCGAATCTCCTTTTCCACTCTCTACCATCTATTCCTCTCTCTCTCTCACTGTCTCTCTCGAGGGTAACGAAAACGAAATCGGCATCAGACGCCTCCTCACTCTTAGCTTCCCCCCTCAAAAAACCCTTTTTTTTAACGTCCCTTACTCCCTCATCCTCACCCCTCTCTCTAACACGCCTCTAGAAGGCATCCCACAACTAACCTCCTCTTCTTCTTCCTCACGTCTTCTCTCTCTCTCTCTCTCTCACCCTCTCTCTCTCTCTCTCTCTCTCACCCTCTCCCTAAACCTCCCGGCTAAACACGGCGTGCGTGATTAATGATGGAAGCAGCGCTGAAAAGGGTTGTGTGGAACGCGACGGGGATATCCCCGGAAGAGCTAAGAAATAAGAGTGGCTGGTGAAATGGGTGGTTTGTGTGTGTGTGTGGAAGGAAGGAAAGGGAGAGACCTCCCAGGATGTGTGTGTGTATGTGATAGGAGTTTGCTCTCTTTCTAGGAAGGAGAGAGAGGATTTCGAACCAGTAGATTCAGACGGCGCGCGTGAGAGAGGTCGAACCTGTAAAGAAGGGTTTGGTCGGAGGAGAACTCTGAGAGAGGAAGGACCTTTTGTAAAGGGAGGAATAACGACCCGCTATAGCGTCCCGTTCTAACTGTCAGAAGGGTAAAAACCATTTCCTGATTTGACGCGGTGGCTCTCCTGTCTCCCGCCGACTTGCCCTGTTGACGCATATTAAGTGTCGCCGTCATGCGACGGGATGGTGGAAGGATGGGATGGAGGGGGAGGAGGAGGTGGAAAAAAGGGGGAGGGCGGTAAGGGTATTTTGCGAAGCCTGTCGCTCAGGATGCCTGGTCCGCTTCATTTTAAATTCCGAGGCAGAGGGAGGGAAATTCAGCGGGAGAATAAAATTTAGCGAAAAAAGTGGAATGAGGGGCGGGGGAGAGGGAAAAAAATAACGAAAACCCTGCGAAAAACTCACTTTCTCGTTTTGTAATTCCAGGTGGATATTTTGGGTAATTTCCTGGTTCGCTGTGGGTGCTTTGCGTCCTGTTTGCTTTCTCTCTCTCCACCCCCTATCCCCTCCTCCCCCTTCCCTCTCATCCCCTCCTCAGAAACTCTTTCATCCCTCTCTCTTTCTGTCTCTCGTGCCCGTCATCACTTTTTCCTTCATAGCTGTTTTGTGTAGTTGACGGTGTCGGCTGTTTTCCCTTCATTTTTTATATTTATTTCCTCTTTCGGCAGCTCAATGGAAATTTCGGTCTCTGGATAGATGTGTTTTTTGCATTTTGCTGAACTTTATTTGTTTTTTATATTTTTCGGATTGCTTCATTTTTCGCGGCGGTGTTGTCCCCCTCAACGGTGTCGCGTAGGAGGGTGTAAGGTCTCCTGCTCTTTTTACCTCCCACTTTTTTTTTCAGCCCTCTTTGCATTCCTCCATTATGTCCAGTGCAAACAACACGGCAACAACCGGAGCGATATTTTTTTCGAGCGGGTAAAAAGCACCCTCCCCCCCCCTCCCTCCCGCAGAAATGATACGTTTAACGCTATTCATTTTTTTTCTCTCCTGAGCAGTAGGTCATGAGTGCTTAAAGCGTGCGAATGGACTCTATCAATTCGTCGTTTGTTTGACCCTCAACCCGCGGCAAAGAAAAAAAGTTTTATTTATTTTCTCTGTATTTCGAAAAAATGGCGGAGGGGCTTGCCTTTTTATTTTTGGTCACGTGTCCCGACGAGGGAATCCCAGTTCTCGTCGTTACTTTTTTAAATTCAAATTCTCCATGCTTTATGCAAGGAAAGCGAATTTTCAATCCGCGGATATATTTAACGGTCGAAAACGAATGGGCAAAGCGAAGTGTGTGTGTGTGTGTGAGTCCAAAATATTCCCAAACAATTTTAATCAACGCGCGCTCTTACTTCGAAAAACATCGATTTTTTTTCTTGTTTATCGCGCGATTGTTTGAATGATTGCGCAAAGAATTTTTAATATCTTTATTGGTTCTCGTATTTTTGCGCTATTTGTTTTGATTTTGATTTGCCCTTCTACGGGGGTATGGTGACATTTTTTTTTTTATTCGTCCGCGAATGGTTGTGGGAGAGAGAGATGGAGAGAAAGAGAGATGACAGGAAGAGAGGGAGAAAGAAAGAGTGAACAAAAAACCCGCAGACTCTGCTTTAAATGAATTATTGTGGCCAGCAGAAATGCTAAATTGGATCAGATTTATTTGTGAAGTGTCTCGGTAAAATATAAAATATTTATGCGTCCTCTTTGTCCAAACTATCGCCGTCCTTTGATCTAGTTAATTATACAATAATGCAGATGTGATATCCAATGATTCAGTTTACGATTGATATGAACCTCCGAACCTCCCCCCCTCTGGGGTAAATAATAAAGTATACTTTCAAGTTAAGGATGAATATGAATAAATAAAATGAGAAAAATCACTTGGTATTTTATTCTAAGCGCCATCCGTTGGTTTTAGGATGTAATAATTTTTTAAAAAGTGGGAAATCGCGCTTTAAAAATTGCGCTGGAAATTATCACGGAATTTGGTATTAGTAGCCAATCATCTCTAACAAAATTATTTTTCTTGCTTTACCCAGTTATAAAACAGACTGAACGGTTAGGCCAAGCATTTTATTAATCATGTATGATAGGGATGGCAAATGATATTTGAGTCGCGTGTCACGAAAGTAACGTGATCCATCAGAATTTTTATTCGAGTGCCTCTAGTTTACTCCTTCTCTGAGAAATTTCATAATAAAAAAACAAAGGCTTACGTGTGCCAATTAAAATCGCTTGCGTGCCATTTCTGGCACGCGTCCCACGTATTTGCCATCCCTGATATATGATGTCTAACGAATAGCGCTGATTCGCGGACTCATAGGTTTCAGTGTGCTTGGGATTCTTTAGGATCGTTTATCAGTTATATATAATTGTCGATAACAACAATCAGTTGATAAGTAATAAAACATAAATGAAACAACTTACCTCTTAAAAAAATGCAGAAAAATAAAGAGAATTTATCGTCATACCATGGTAAATTGCTACTATCACTACCCCTGGCAAAAAATATGGCTGCTGGTTACAAACGCAGAGTCGATGAAATTGGTCGCCATCTTGTGGTAAATTTTCTCGAATGTGTCGCTAGGCGAGAAAATAGCTACTACCGTTGAATGCACTATGCAGCCTCATGCAAAAAAGTTATGATGGAAGCACTGCACAATGAAATAAAGCTAATCGTATCTCTCGGATAATATAAACAGCCTTATATTTACCCATAAAATCACTCATAATTCATAATCAGCGCAAGTGAAATTATCGTGATTCAGCAGACAACCACGCCACTATATAACCTATTCTTTTACAGGGTCTGAAATTAAACAGTTACCGTGACAGGGATCCGTCTACTTCATGATTCATTCATGTATCTATTTGAAAATCAAATTTATCGCAAATAACTTTGTTGAATCTATAAAATAACACAGGCATGGTATTTATAAGCAGGTAACGGTTTATTAAATCTAAATTAACGACCCCATTTGCAAGTCAGATGTCAACAAATGATTACAACACACCTGCGTATTCGGAAGTGAACGCGAAATTTTATTTAAAATTCCTATCCTTTCTTTGTGAGCAGATTTCTGTTTTCTCCGTAGAGGATTGGTCATCATAACGTTGCGGTCACTTGAGCCATTGGAATTAATGCGGTAGGAATTGCTTCTCGTTTGAAATGTTTATCGGATTGCAGCCCGCGAATCCTTTAATTGACATTGCCCTTTCTCAGCTTAAGGGAATATAATTTTAAGAACTTAAATAAAAGTATTTTTTGATAGTTTGAAATTTATGATTAATAATTAAAGCATTTAGATTTCCCTTATAAAATTTTTGGAGTGCTTATTTAGAGCCGAAAAAATGTTCTCTGTCAACCGAAAATAGAACTATTCGTTTTCAGTCGATTATCTGACGCTGTGATACATAATAATGTGAACAGTTTCAAGAACAGCCACTTTAAAAAATAAGTTGTTTCAGGTATCTCCAATAGCCACAACAAGGTTATTTAAAAAAAAACAGATAAGCATTTCGGCTACAAAGCATTCATCGAAAATAGATTCCATTAGAAGAAGAAGAAGCTGTAGAGACAAGTATTTTAAAGTGCTTCATGAATTTTTTTCAGCCATAAGACGAGCTCGATAATTCTGAGCACAATAATGTATAATACTTAAATTCACGCATAAAATTACATTCCGAGCCTTTTATCTCGCAATTAATGTAGGTACATACCTTATAAGAGATTTTTTTAATTAGGCGATATTTTTTTTCGAATGATCGCTCTTATTTCTTGCATATACTATTTAATTCTCGAACCAATCTGTTTGTTCAATTTTGCCAAATCCGCACAACAATGATTGTTTTTGGAAGTACGTCAAGGGTCTTGCTTTGTCACATGGCGTGTGCATATCACATTATTTATATTCTTTAGTTATCTTGAATGTTTACTGAATCGCGATTCTCTTTGAAGTTGGATGTTTATTAGCAGTTCGCTGTGCAAACAAATTAAATATCGTCATTGTGGTATGCTATCTACGATCGAGAGGTTCGAGCAGTTATTTTGTGTGGAGAAAGTGTAATCGAATCCTACATCAATCAACCATCAAATAAGTACCCCAATCGATAGCGTAATTGACTAATTCCGACAAACCTTAGCATTTCAAGTATGCTATGTTTGAACAAGGAGTGAACATTAGAACGCAGATGTCTTGAAAAAAATCTTAATCACATAGCTTTCGTCCACCGATTTATATCGCATGGTATATATCTAGCCACGATACTTCTTCGATTTTTTAGGTTTTAGGTAAACCTCCGAAACACTTTCCGTAAAGGTTTGAACAAAAAGTAAACCGTAAATTTCGTATAAGCAATGATAAATCTTGAAGAATTGGAGAATATTTTCGAATGGTATTTCTGAAAAATAAAGTGTTTTTTTTTAAAAAAGGAAGAAGTAAAGCGCTCCTAAGGGCGGCATAAATTGCAACAATGGAGACCGCTTAAAAAATAGTGCCCGAGAGTTTAGCATCGGCATATGGCGTGCTAGGTAGCCATTATCGCTTCCGAAACTTACGGGCAGAGCTTTAACGTTTGGGGCGTGGGTATACGGTGAAAAGAAAAGCAAGGTGGATTCAATACAAGCTTGTTTGAAAACTTTTACGGGGAGATATTCGAAGCGGCAGTTTCCGATGCAATAATTCTCGCCGGCGGGCAACTTAACGTGCCCGTATTGAAAATAAAAGAGCGAGAAAAAAATACGGGAGATGGTGAAATTGAGGAGAAGATAAAGTTTTTTTCTCTTCTTTCTCTCTCTTTAAAAAAATATCCGTTTTTCCGAACCTATCTCCGCCGAAGCGGTATAAAACTTCGCAACAATGGAAGCCCAACAATGGAGAGGGCGGCAGTTTTGAAAAGAGGCGAGTTTAAAAAAAAATAATAATATCAACCGCTTTAAAAAAAAAAAAAACTCACCGCACAGGGAAAGTCGGATGAGCAGGACTCCAACGATGGATATCCTTGGTCGGCCTTTAGACAGCATCTTGGTCCAGCAAAGCCTTCCCGGCAGAACCTTCGGATGCTCGCGCTGCATTGGGTCACTCGCGGAGCGTTGGAGATTCGGACCAGAAAAGGATGGCGGCCCTCGTTCACACGGCGGACCGATTTTCACTAACACCAGACGACTGAACGTGCATTTCACACCGTCACTGAATCCTCAAAGCTCAATCGTCGAGAGCCGCGAATTTCATAGCCTCTTTATTTTTCTTTTAAATTTAATCCGGGTGAATTCGTCCTCGTGCTCTATCAAAAAGAAAAAAAAGACTGCGACGAGATAACTCGGGCAGACTTTGTCCAGATGGCGTCGCACAAATCTTCCGAGCACACCTCGCCCAAAATCGAACGTTCGCTTTCCCCTTCAAGGGTACGAACTACTTATTATTTTCCTTTTTTTATTCTTTAAACCGGCGATATATAGCTCGGGCAAACCTTTTTGTTCAATATCGGCGACACACGAAACGTTAGCAAGGGACGTTGGCCTTTTATATGAATGCCCGGACCTAATGGAATGTCCGTTGTTCCGGAAGGGTTTTGATTCTTGGAGGGTGCTTGCACAATTGACTTAGTCCGAAAGGGGCGCGGCGGCTAGAACCGGAAGGGATGCGACGGGAGAGGGGCCTCCCTTTAGCAATCACTTTTCGATTGTCTTTATGAGTCAAATTGCAGAAAGCGGCGACCTCCCTCCTCCCCCACTTCCTTATTCCCTCCTTCCAAAAGGACGCCTACGGCAAACACAATTTTCGAGGGATTTATTCAATCTTACAGTTGGGGAAGTTGTTGTGATCCTATTATCACCTGTGATTAAGCCTCGAGAAGAGGAACCCTTTAAACGTTTAAACGCACGATCCGTAATGAAGCGGACGACCAAAACTCATTAGGGTAGAAAATTGCTTTCGTAAAAGGATACGAACCGCTCGGGACGTTTCCTAGGCCGAGGAAGGAGAAGAGAAGAAGGAAAAAATCCCTTAATAACCGAGGCATCCACGTAAAGGGGAGTGAGGGGAGGAAAACAAGCGAAAATATTATCACGCCCAGAACGGCACTTGCACCGAGATGGACGAGACGAGGAATAAAATAAATAATAATAATAATAATAAAATCCTCGCTCTTTGACTCTCTTTTTGACCCTTCACTCAATACTCCTGACCTTCTTTAATAATTTTTCGAACCCTTTCTCATCCTAGACCTCCGCGTGAAAAAAAGTGATTTAAAATCTCTCTTTCTCTCTCTCTCGCTATACCTTAAGCCGTGTCCAGGAGGGAGAGGTAGAAAAAAGGAGAAATCGCGCGTGTTATATTTTTATATCCGTCTGACACGCGCGAAAAGGAGGAGGGTGGGGTGGAGGGGGTTGGGGGGGAGAGGGAGGGAGGGAAAGGGTGTGGATGTAGGTAGCGAGTGAGAGAAAGAGGCTGTTGCTGCTGTTTGCCGCTGCGTCGGAAATTCCCGACGACAGGGAAGGAAAATATGGGAGGGGAGGAAAAAAAGGACGTCAGGTCGCAGCTGTCCTGACCTGTGACGGACACGCGGGGGTTTTTGCTTTGCTGTTCGGGAGTGCTAAGACGCCGCCAGTCCTCCTCCCCCTCGAGGATGCGTAATGTCACGCCCAACGGATTCCTCGCCGTCTAGTGTTTTTAATTTTAATTTTGGCACTGGAAAAACGACGGGCCCACCCGTGATCTTTTTATCTCTCTCTCTCTCTCTAAAGTGGAGGAAGAAAAACAGGAGAGGTCGGAGAATATTACGCACGGAGAAATCACGTTTAGTTTTTTTTTTTGAACGCGTCCTTATGGCATGATAACACGCGAACGACTTTTCCCCCCCAACCCTTTTGAGAAAAAAATAATGATAATAAAGCGATGTTTTTCCCTCTCTCTCTAAACACGAATAAACTCGGCGAAAAGAAATCCTTTTTTTTCAACCTAACATCGGCACATCCACACACACACACAGGAGTCGAAGACAAAGGGTTTTCCTCTCTCCGATTTTTTTTCTCTCCTTGGCCACCTTTTTTTCTTCTTCCAACCTAAGGTCTCCTTTTGTTGACTTTCTCAAAGGTGCTCTGGCGCAGTCGGTGGGTGGGAGTCAAAACTACTCCATCATTATCCTGTTCAAACTGACGGAGAATGTTCGGGGGACCCCACCCTTCTTTTTCATATAACAAGATTCTTACGTGTCTCTACGCGGTTGAAAAAAATCCTTCCCCACACATATACTTAACTCGGGCCAATTCTTTCTTTTTTTGGCAAATTTCTTTCGTCCGAAATTTATCTTCCTCACGACCCCGGCGATCAACTCGGGAATGGGTCCTTTTCGTAAAAAAAAAGGAATTGCCTTAATGCGATGCACCTTTCGTAGAGGGGAGGAGTGCGGTTACCATGCAATAAACCCGCCCTAAGATTATTTCTTCCAATCACTTAGCCACGTAGAAAATCGTCCCATTTACGCCGCTTTCACCTGAATTGATTTTGGCTCACTCTTCCGAAGTAAAAGAAGAGAAGGGAGTTGATTAGTTATATATATATATATATATATATAGCACGGAGTATCGGTTGTTTTAAACCCTTATATTTACACTAAAAAAATAAATATGGTAGAGTAGCTGAAGCTAGAAATCCTCTTACATCCACGTACTCAGTGAAGTAAAAAAAACACTCTCTCACGGAACGTTCCCGGTATAATTTTCCATTAACGCACAACGACGGAAATTTATCCTCCAAGCTGGAAGGGGTTAAAATTCTGAAGGGAGGGTCTAAAGAAAAACCGATTAGCTCCTCGTCCCTTACAAAAGAGTCCGTTAACAGATGTGATATCACTCGCGGAATCGATAACCTTTTCGTATCTTCAGCCGTTAATGAGTGCCGCTCTTATTCTCATTCAGCTCTTGATTCCGCCGACTAAATGGGTAATTAACAGATTCGCTGACCGAAGCAGATTAAGAGAGAGATAGTGGAAGGTAGGAAGGTGGGTAAAGAGATAGCGACATATATATAGAGAGAGGGGTGGGGAACGAGAAAGGAAGGGAGAAGAAAATAAAGAAAACCACACACGCGGCACTGTGTCCTCCCTCTCCACTCCGGAGGAAGAGAAAAACACGCCCAAACTGTTCGTTTTTTTTTCTCACTCTCTCTCCCTCTCTCTCACTCTCCTTTCGCTGTCCGTCCGTGGAAAACTTTCCCCCGAAAAATGTCCTTTTTTTCTCTTCAACAAATACCCTCAAAAAACGACACACGGAACTTTTCCCCGACGACGTCGACGTCGTCGTCTGCGGCGGCGCTGTCCTTTTCCTCCGGCAGTAAAAGATGAAGGTGAAGAAGACGAAGATGAAATGTCCGGAGAAGCAAAACAAAGTCCGCCCGAGAAAGGGAGGAAGGAAAAATGTCACGTCCCGACGTCGTGGAAAAAAAGAAGAAGTCTCGAAGATTTTTTTTCCTTATCCTTCTTCTTTCGGGTTTTTTTTTCAAAAATTCTTCTTCACATCTCCTGAACGAGGAAAAGTCACCAGAAAAAAATAATAAACTCCTTTTTTTTTGTGCGCTTTAAAAATAATTCGGAAAAAATGTATCCACCTTCCCGAGCTAAATTAAAGAGATGAGGGAGGGAGAGATGTTTATGTACGTAAATATATATATATATGTATGTATATATATATATATATCACTCGGATACCTCCCTTATGCTCGGCTTCGCGACACGGAAGAGACGATCCTTGGAAGAAGAAAAAAACTCGCTAGCTCCGCGCTTCGATGCGATAAGGCCGCGGGAGCACTCTGGGCAGCTACGTGCCATACCATACCGCCCGGCATACCTGCTAAGGCCCGACTGTTTTCTGCGAGTCGTCGGGTAAAGTACAGAGGAATAAGGGCGTAAGCGTACGGACCCACCCGACCTCCTCCTTCTCCTCCCCCACCCCTTTTTTCAGCCCTCCGCCTCATCTCCCCCGACTCCTGCCAGTACTCACCCTCTATGCAACCCCTTCCAGGGTCCAAGATCTCGGGGAAAGCGTCCGCGCCAGCGCACCAGTCGCCGGGGCGACTCACGCAGGCGTGGAGTGCGGGACCCGACTGGGGGAGGGGGGGAAGGGGAGGAGGAGGGAGGAAAGGGAGGGGGAGCAAAGGGGATTAAGTGGGTGAGAGAGAGAGAGAGAGGAGGTGGAATGTTGTAGAGATAGAGGAAGATATGGAGATGGTATGTGTGTGTGTGTGTGTGTCGGGAGGGTTATGTTAAAGCAGGAAGGTGAGGTGGTTGGGGTTGGTTTTCTGAAAGAGAAGAAAGGGAGTTCCGTATATTTTTTTGTTAGAAACCTTATTTTTGGCGGGGCGGCGGTATGTAATGGTTTTTGGTGGAGGGGTGAAGAGTTGGATGGTGGCACTGCTCTAGAACGACATGGTTGGGAACGACGTAGGCGTCAAATGCTTCCTTAAGGAGTCCTTCCCACGACCCTAAGCCTGCCCTCTTCCTCCCTCTCCCCCTCGCTTCTCCTTTTCTCTCCCCTCCATTCCTTCCCCTCCCCTCCTCCTCCCCCCTTCCCTCCCTCGCGACTTCCTGTGCTCTTGTACTCGACCCAAACTTTCCCCTCCCAATTTACCTCTTTCCATCCCACCTTAAGGGGGGAGGTGAGAGAGAGACGTGGGGTGGAGGCTACCTTTCCGCCTCCCCATCCACACCCAGTTCACTTTCGCGGGTTACGGGGGCGGTCTGTGTGTGTGCCCGTGTGTTTGTGTGCCTGCGTGGGTGTTTGAGTGTGGGGCATATAAGTCCCCAAGCCACGCTCCTTTGGTCCACCTCTCAGTCCCATCCAACCATCCCCTCTCCCCCCTTTCTCCCTCCCGCCCCCTCCCCCAACTCCCCACAGCAACCTTCCGACCTTCCTGCACAATTGTAGGTCCGAATTCTCGCGTATCCTCTCTCTCTCTCTCGTTCACTACTTTCTTCCGAAACACTCTCTCTCTATCCCCGTTACCTCTTTAACTCCTCTTCCATCCTCGCTTCCCCTCTATCCCAACAAGAACAAAATCTATATATTTTTTTATTCTTCTTCTTCTCTGGGGTTTAAGGGAATGAGCTCACTCGCTCTCTCTCTCTCTTTTCTCGCGCTCTCCTTTTCTTTTTTCTTGCGCGCGCTCTAGAGAGAGGGAGAGAGAGAGAAAGAGGAAAAAATGTCGAGAAAAGTTTGAGAGAATCAATTTATTCGCGAAAATTTTCCGAGGTCTGGTGAGAGTAAGAAAAAAACTTCCTTATAAGGTGGTGTAAGATTGTGGGAGATATCAGCTGTGCGGGTCGGACGGAGGGAAAACGTTTTGAATTGGGTATTTATGGGTTGGGAGGATTCAAAAGCCCATTAACGCCAGAATATTTCACTGCGCTTATCAATTAAGCCTTCGCCTTCCCAGTGTTTTATTGGGTTACGCCGTATAACCATTTGCGCCGACAACTTTGAGTGTATTTCAAATTTATCCTAGTGAGCATCTAAGCATTTTTGACCTCGGGAAGTTTAATTTTCCATTTTTAAAGGCAATGATCAGTTTCCGTTTGAATGAGCTTTACGCGCGTGTGTTTGGAAATTTTAATGTGTACTATGAATGCGAAAAAATCGATACGCTTCACGATAGTAATGATCGTGGTTAGGTCAATGAAGTGTGAACATCCTCAGGTTCAAAAGTCAAAAATACAGAAAGATTGTTTCCAAAAATGGCACACCTCTTTTGTCGAATTGGCCGTAATGCAAATTTTTGTCTTTTAAATAAACGCGGGAATTCGCAAAAGGTAAAAGTCTCACATTGAAGGAAAGGAAAACTTATAGATTGTCAGCGCTCTGGTGGTCGGGAGAACACGCGATAAGAATTATCTTATTTCAACTGAGTGTCATAAAGTGTCTCGTGAGTTTATTGAGTCATAAAATTTCCTTGTATGTCGCCGATTTTCATTTTAAAAAGTTATTTAAATAGTAACAGCGTATAGCAGATAAATATATAAGATTATCCAAGGAAATAAGTCTCCCGTTTCGTAGGCAAGACTTCGTGCAGCCATTCATTCAAAGATGCCATATTCTTTAGAGAGAAACTGCAATGGATATTTTTTACAAGGATGCAGGTCACAAAATGATGTCACAGATATGCCTTCTATCTCTGTGCGTATTTACAATAAAATTTCCTTTTTAAAATGATCTTTATATATTTAAAGAATGTAAATCAATGTTCTTATAAAAGAACTTAACGTCATGACTGAAATTATAACATTACATATGATTTATATTTTGAATATGTTAATTAATCTTAACTGGATAAACAGTCATACATTATTCATCATTAAGAAATGTAACAAATTCAGTAGAAGTCCAGAACGGCGGCTGATGCAAATGTTTAATAACGTGGATTTTTTTTACCGTTTTCCGTTCGAAATTGGAATTATGTATTAAATTGCTATTGTTAAATACTCGTAATTTTATTTTTGTGGGAATAAATCTAATTTACTGTTTAGTTATTTAATTACTAAATTAATATTTAAGAACCGAGAACATTCCCTGCCGTTAAAATGACGATATTGGATAAAATGTATTTCCTGTCTAAAACTCATTTGGGTGAGGTCTAATTTATATGCTGTATGAATTTTTAGTTAAAATTTAATTCCACATTTTTATTAAGGATTTATCCAGACAATACCAAAATAAGTTGAAGTGACGACCACTTCGAATAATAATGCTTTAGTATAAATTAATAATGGTAATTTACTTTCTTCGGAAGAATAATTTCACATTAGCATATTGTTTAGATGGGGAAAGATTCTTTTTTATGATTCGTTAAAAAATTAAGAATGGTGATTGAAGTATGTCATTATTTTAAAGGAAAAAATAAAATTTTCTGCCACATCAATGTAATTAAATAATTTAAATAACTTCTTTTTATTTCTTTCTTCAGTGCCATGCCTTTATCTCGAAACTATTATTATCATTATTCGATTGAATTCTTTTTAAAAATGATTTTTCTCGCACAATTTTCGTTCGCGCAAGGTATAAAAAAATGATATCTTCACGTGTGTGAATACGTCATATAATTAACTCGCCTCCGAAACATTGGTGAAATTCCCACATGCAATAAAAATAATCAACGAAATTTACGACTTGGGAACCGGTTTATACATATAACCGATTTAATTCAATCGAGGGAATGCGACTTTTCCTGATGCAGCTAATTAATATTGGATAATCATCATTTCCGCGAGATTTTTAACTTTTTAATTTAGAACCGCTCATTTGTCAAAAATGATTCATTAATACTCTTTGCTTTCACAAGAATGTAGCTAATAAATCAGGTTTTTTATAATTCCCTTTGTTCCGCGCGAAATAATTAATCTTTTCCCTCCGTGAAAAATGGCTGTCACAGTTAGCTCAAATTGGCGCGATTATTTGAAATCTCGTTTGTTTTTCTTTTTTGACTGATCGGATTGAACGCGCGCACTCGGGTAATGACGCATCCTTCGGATTAATAAAATTCGCTCGAGAGGGGGGGGGCGTGCGATTTACAAGAAATAAAAAACCAACACCTTTTTTTTAACACCCTTTTTGCAAATTGCAAGTGATTTATATAATATATCGCACGGATCGGGTGTAAAAAAAAAATATGTTCTGCGCCTTTAAAAAAAAAAAACATTCGGGAAGTGCAATGTCAATAGGAGATTCTTACATAAATCTCCGCCGAAAATTACGGTATTTTATCGCGGTCGAAATAGGTCCGAACACATAACAGACTCTTATCACGCGTTCACAATGACCGGGCGGGAGACAGAGGTGTCCCTCTGCGGCGATGCTGATATATTGCTCCCTGGAGGAGGGTTGCACGTTCGAATCTCGGCAGGAACACGTTTCCTCGTGTGTTCTGTCGTCTTTGATATTAGCTCTCGTGACAAAATACCTCCCAACGCAGGGGCCAGCGCAAAAAATAAAAGGTACGTATAAGGGACGAAAGACGTCCAACGCCTCGAACGCGAAAGTGTTTTATTTGTCGGTTAAAGCTTAAATAAAGCTTCAAATCCCCACTTCAAACGCGGATATTTTGAATTTTAAAGTAGAAATGGGGTTATACGAGGGTAGTACAAGCGAAAAATAGGTAAGGGGACAATGTTTACGTTCTAATATACGAAGTATATTGAGAAAGTATTGTAATCGCGAAAAAAATTCGACCTCGAGATTTTGACGGAAATATACGTTTTAGGTTTAGCCGAGTCCGAAAAAGTGGTTTTCGTAATGTCGTCTGTCTGTCTGTTATTGGCTCTTGGGCCTAAACGGTAAAGCGAAAATGAATAAAATCTCGTACTTAGGCATTTTATCATACAGGATAGAGGCTTTGAAGAAATGGTTGACATTGCTCATTAATTAAGGGAAGTTTATTCTACGCATTTTTAACAACAATTTGTTTTACTCAAAAACGGCTCAAACGATTTTGATCAAATTTCGTATAGTTAATTGAGTTTGTCTTCAATAATACTGTATAGTTCATATTTCTCAAAAAATTGATATAAGGCTAGTTTATTCTAGGCATCTTTAACAATAATTTGATTTCCTCAAAATCGGCTGGAACGATATTGATAAAATTTCGTACCGTTACTTGAGTATACGTCTGCAATAATACTACATACTTCATATTTCTCAAAAAAATGAATATAAGGCTAATTTATTCTTGGGCAACTTTAAGAAGAATTGGATTTACTTAAAACGGGCTCATACGATTTTCATTTTGTAAAGACAACTAAAGGACGCATTAGTACATATATGAGAAAGTTTGTACAATGTATGTTGTACCGATTTTTTAAGATAGTATACATATTATATATTTGCGGACTATAAATATGTATGGATTTTATTTTTCTATTTTCTAAGTTAATATCATCTCAAACACGATGCTTGCCGGCCAAACTACAAATCGTGTCTCTCTCATTCCTTCAAGTAAGCACGAGACCATTGTTTAACAAACGATGAGATTGGAAATTATACAAAAATGAGAAGTATTTAGGTAGAGTGTGATGAGACGTTCTCTAATTACAATATATGCGTAAGAGGGTCTAGGGTGTGACGAAGGCGGCATTCACCATAGGCGCCGCCTGCAAAACCCGCCAGGCCCTCCAGCAAAAAAAATGCCAAAAGTTTATTTTTCGCAATAATTATTAATTTTATAATTAATCGTTAAAGTTATTTTAATAATGTTCCAACATTCCTATTAAAAGGAAGGAAAAAATAACAACCGAAGTGATTAACTGAATTTTGCCGTATCACCCAGGTATGTCTCTGCTTATCAGCCTCGTCTCACTCAAATGAAGTCCAATATTTATGTACCATTTTTTTGCATTAGAAAATAATGCTTACGCGGATGAGTATTACATGCGTTACGAAATTACCTGCATTACCCCCGTGTAATTTGAGTTTGAAACCCCCCGTGTGCCGTGGAATCTATTTGTCCTTAAAAAAATAAACTAACCTCGAGGCCCTTTTTTTCCCCTTCTAAGCGAGTCTCGCTTTCTTTGCGGAACTCACCTCCTTCTCGTAATTATTTAGGAGAAAAGTTTTCCGAAACGTGTTGCTCGAAACCGACGCATAAAATCAGCGTTAACAGTCGGAGTGTTTTCGGGTCGGAGGCACGGAAAATCCGATTTACGGCGAGACCTTTTGAACCGCATAGCTTACTAATTCATCCGAGACACACCAAACCACTTCTCACTTGTTCTTTGCCGTCCACTAAAAGCATCCCTTAACCTACGAACGGTTCGGTATCTAAATAACACGGTCAGCAAGCATTTTCCCAAGGAATAAAAATGACCCATAAGGAGGAAAAGAAGGTGCGAGGCTTTGGAATGAGTTGGGGGGGAGGGAAGGGGGGAGGGAGGAAAAAAGAGAGAGAGTCTCACATCTTCCAGAACAAGGAAAAGGATAAAAAAGAGAAAATAGATCCCTCTCCTCCCCTCCGATATAAGTTAAACAGGAACGTTTTATTAGAGGGACATAAGGGGTACTCTAAGAGGATTGACACGCACCCTTGGAAGAGTTAATCAATGACACTCTATCCCTTGTCCCGTGTTATCATACCCGATCTAAAAAAACCTCTCGCATCAATCTCTCCTCCTACTCCTCCCAACATCTCCCGCTATCTAAACTTAGCCCTCCCCCATCACCCTCCCACAACCAACCTCCTCCTCCTTCCTGCTGTTCTTCTTTCGCTCACTTCGAAAAAGAGGAAGGAACAGCCTCCTTGTATCTAACTCGCTCCCTCCCTCCCACTTCCTCCTCCTCTCCCATCTCTCCTCGCTGGCTTCACATCCTCCCTCCATTTTATTCTCCCTCCCTTTTCGTCCTTTTCCTCCTCCCCCTCTCTCCCTCCCCCCTCCTTGGTCCCCTTTTCTTCTCTCCTCCTCTCCCCCTTCCTCCCTCACCTACGTTCCACATTAATCTTGCTCGCGTAGACCCCGTCGTCCCCAGGGTTGGTTAGTGGCCCCTTAAGGGAAAAACCCTTTTCTCTCTCTCTCTCTTTCCCTCTCTCTCTCACCCTCTCTTTCATTCTCTCACCCTCTCTTTCTCTCTCTCTCATCTCGAAAACCCCCCAGCTTTCCTTCTCTCTCTTCTTCCCATGATCCCTCTCTCGCTCTCTTTGCCTACCTCTAACTACTTACCTTCCACACACACACACACACGCTCCCTCTCTCTCTCTCTCCCTGTCTCTTCTCTCGCACAAATTTAGCAGTAGTGTGTGTGAGAGAGAGATGGAGATGGGTGAAGAGAAAGAGGGAGGGAGTGTGTGTGTGAGGGAGAGAGGACACTTCCCGCGCAAACTAGCATTATGGACGACTAGTGGGTAGCGGCTGAATTTACACAGCCGGAGAACGTAACTGATGCCCATTAAACCGGAGCGGTAATATCATGATGCGAAAATACCCGCCATCTTTCCTTTTGTTTTAAGTCGCGTGGGTGTGCGCGCGTATGTTTTTTTTCGGTGACTAGGGCGGTAATGGAAGGGGCAATTATTTGTTAAAAATTACAACTAAAAAATTATTATTATTATTTTTAATATCAACGTCGATCTCTGTGCCATCGGCGAGTTCAGGTCTTCTCAGAAGCTCGACTGCGTTATTTTTTTTTGTTTTGATAAACGAGGTCAGACGGATATTTGCATGCCAGCCAGCGTTACATTAATATTATCCTTCTAGATGCTTCGCGGACCCGACGAAAGGGCATAATTTATGCTAAGAATCTCCATAATTATGCATAAGTTATTTTCGTTTAAATGTGACATCTTTAAGTCATGCATGTATATGTTGATTTTTTGCACGAATTCATGCACTTGTATAAGAATGCCGTGACGTGTGTGACGGTGTCTACACTCATGTATAACATCCTGCCCTTTAATCAAAATCCATCCGCGATTGTCCATGCGTGAACTATTCAAGTTACTTAATACGAAGCGCGAAAGTACTTGAAACAGTTTCATACAGCAAACAGAATTATCCAGAGTCTGGCTGTGACGTCACGCATGCCGTAGTTGGGCGAAGCGCCCACCTGAGGCGCTGCCGCTATTCGTAATTCATTTGCCATAATGGAAGTGTCTCACCACCCCCCCCCTGCCCCATCATCCTCCTCAACTCTCTCTCTCTTTCTCCCCCTCCCAACCAAAAAACCCCCCTTCCTCGTCCATATCTTCCACACTACGTGCCCTTACCCTATACTACTTTCCCCACTCGAGATAGGGGTGCGTGTTGTGTCGGAGGGGAGCATGGCCGTTGAGAATTTTAGACCTCGCGTCCCTTTAAAAATCCCATTCAACCTCCAGGTATATTCCCTTCGCCCGTTTAATCTTTCCTTCAACGCTGCCGTCCTCTCTGATTTTTTTCCAAATAGGATGAGATTCGTGAGTGGAAATGAATCACAGGGCTGTATTTCAGATTACGTTGTCCCTTGTTTAATTTAGATCCTCCTTATGCCTAATCTTGTTCCTTCGCTTCCATAGGTGTATGTATGTATGTATGCATATGTGTGTACACACAAACAAATATATTTACTTAGAGAGAGGAAGGGGTACTCCAAATGTAACTGTTCTAATTTCCAGTTAGGTGGCTAACTTTATGTCTGTGTGTATATATATATATATAAATGCTTAAAGAAAAGGAAAGGTAATAATAAAGGTGGAAACAAGGTGTTGGAGGAAGTCCAGTGGACACTTACCTAGATTGGAGAGCCGCTGGGGGTGCTGAAGACGCACGAATATATATATATATATTCAGGTTGATCGATATCAGTCAACTGATTTGAAATTCTGGGAATCAGTTGATCAAATTAAGTCTGCCCTGACCGTGTTATATCATGCCAGTTTTTTTTTTAAAGCGTTCGTGTTTAATGCCGTACATTTTAGAGAGTGCGGGAGTTTGCTTTTGAAATACAAAAACCAGTCTCTCGTTTGCTGCTTCGCGAGCTTTTCCTGTCATATAATGAAATTTTATATTGATATAATTCGCCCTTTGTTCGTAGGTAACAAGGTCTTTCGATGCTAACAATCAATTGTAACAGACAATAAAAAATTAATTTGAAAAAGTACGTCTGCAGTCACTTTATCTGATTATACTTCAATTTTTTTAAAATCTATGAAGTTAGTACATTCTGATGCCGGAAATCGTCATTAATTAAAAATCTGATGTGGATAACACATGATTTTCTCCTGAATATGATCGCTTTCGGCATCAGCGTCCTCGGGAATAATTATCAGCAATTACAGTCGTGAATAATTTAAAAACATTTTCAGTAGCCTTTATTAAAAAAATCAAGTAAAGAAAAGTGTTAGCTGCTTCTATGGATAACAAAATATGCTGAAATGGCAAATACCTTTCGAGTTAGAGAGCCCACAAAATTCCTGTCACATATAGACACAGACATCATCGAGAAAATAGACGAAACTTGTTCTAGAGACCTCAAAACGTGTATTTCCCTATAAATCTCGAAATCGATTTTTTTCATGAAAACAATACTTCCTCTTATACTACCTACGTATGGAAAAAGTAAAAAATTATATTTAAAAAACTGAAGCTTTAGGCTTTGCTTTAGGGAAACGCCCTCTTGCGTATTTTTGCGTGCGAACATGCGTGTGCGTGCGTGCGTGCACGGATTTAATCCAGCTCTCCTCAACTAATTTGACATCTCGACGAGAAGACGGGAAGACGTTTCCGCCAGGGCCGTCTTTTACGAGCTATTTCATTTATAAAACATTAGCGAAGGGCTGGTTTGTGTGTGAGCCCAGAGACCTCAGATTTTTCGGCGCGAATTCCGACCAGCTTAGCTTGGCGGAGAGAGTTGGACCCAGACTAGAGATTGGTCATTAGGAATTGGACCGCTCCCTCCCACCTACGCCCAAGCACAGAAACTCCATTCTCAACTCTCGTGTAAGTGGATAACTTCGGCTAACGATCCGGAGTTTTCCTTTTAAGCGTTACTAGCCGATTTTGGAAATTGAAGCTGTAAAAAGAATAAATGGGAGGTTTCGCCCTAACTCGAAAATTTACGGTGAAAAAAACTAGTCTGATTTATTCTATGCATAAGTAATTGTTGAGTTCGTCTGTTAAAAGAAGAAGATCGTTTTGCCTGCCAAAACTTCCGGATTCCTAGGGACAGAGCCTATTCCGGTCAATCGGATATTCTAGCTATTTACACATAGTATACAAAATTGAAAGAATTTAAATATGTATTGACATAGTAAAGAAAACACTTAAAGGTAACTAAGTTAACCGTTAAATAACTGATGTAATAATATACTGCGTATTTACACCTTTGTTAGGTATAGCGTAAATTTACGCACGTATTTCAATAAAAATTTGAGTTATAAGTAATAACTTTTCCGGTCATAGGACTCTCCGGCTATTCATTATCCGGTAAATCGGGAGTTTACTATATTTTGTTCGTACGTTTCTGTCTGTCCGTCCGTTAAATATATAAGGTGCTTCATCGCCGGATGGAAACTTGTAATTTCTTATCTATATTAATGAAATAACAGGAGAACGATTAAGTATTCTACTGGGTTTTAATCTTTCTTGCGAGATGCTTCTATACGATTACTCTTGATAATTCTGTAAACGTCTGTTTTAAAGCAAGAAGAATTCAGCCCTCGCTTAAATCCTTATTGATTTTTTTTAGCAAAAAACTTAAATTATACATTTGTGGTAACTGGAAAAGGCTTTCCATTATATTTATTAGATAGTTAATATGGCATATAAGCGAAATTTTTTTCGTTAACCTATCTTGTATGTTGTGGGTTTGACCACATAAAGTAGGATATTATACGGTCACATGATTACGAAATATTGGAACATGTAATTTTTAATCTACAAAACGAGGACTAAGAGTACTTTTGGGTGTACCTAAAACAGTCATTTCATTAAAAGTTTGCTTGATTTAAAGATTTTACATGAACTATTCAATCATAGTCGAGTTTCTTTCCATGAAACTTAACGGAGAATTAACTTAACCGACGAAGAGAGCCCTTTTGTCCAAAAACGTTTGCTAATGAAGTAATTAAACTACAATACAAACAATTTGGAGTGACATAATGCAACATGCAGCCTCCACAATGTACTCAGACCTCAGTTTCTCTCTGTACTACCTTTAAAACAACTCTCCATAAACTCATTTAATATCTCAAATATTGCGCATTAGACGATTAATAACATTAAAACACACCTTTTTAAGTCCACATAATGTTTCATTAGCATTATAACTACACGACTGGAATAGCCTTATATAGCCGTGCGTATGTAATTAGAAAAATTATGTTCTACGTGCATTATTTTTATTTGCTTTTGTTTTCGGTAAGCTTTTCTGTAGTTTTTTTTTACAGCATAAGCTCCCCATTGCTCTGATCTCCGCAAACGTGATGTTTCCTTTCTAAATATTTAGGCCTTTCCAAGATTTTCGCGCTTTCGTAATTTGGCAAGTTTGGTCTTATTACAGATGAGTATATTTAGCACAAAGTGTATTTTACTCATACAAACGTGCATTTATCTTCTTTAGTTTCGATGTTGACGCATGGGAAATATTTTCTTTAAACGGAATAACAAAGTCGGTCTTTATTGGCACCCTAAATTGATGCGAAAAAATTGTGTTTATTTCCCTTGTTTAAAGGCAATCGCGGTACATGTTAGTTTAACTGAATGAAAGGTTCATATAATGCCGTTTTCTGATTATCGTGCCGAGTAAAATATGTATTACAAATACACCTGTATATCCGTTTATTAATACTTACATTCTATTAGATAACAGAATTCATTACTGCAGGTAAACTATGATACTTTGATCACCAAAAACGCCTAGGTGCCATCGTGTGATATATATTACTACACCAAAATCCAGTTTTTATTCAATGCCGGTTTTACGGAATAAAAAAAACTAGGTGGAGGAATTATAATTTGGTTCCTAATAATTTCAAAAATGATCAAATAACGAAGTTTTTTGTGAAAACGTGTCCAAAAAGTCATACACGAAAAAAATAGGTGAAAAAACGATGAATCCAAATTTAGATTACGTAGTGTTGTAGTGGTGACGGCAGATGAAGTCCCAAGACTCAGCTGTCAGGTACTGGCGCGTCTAAATTTAGCTTACATACCTTACCTTACATATTTAAGGATAAAATATTTTTGCGATAACGTGTTCTTTAATGTACAGTATATTTTTAAAATACGTCATCTTTACTTTCCTAGGTTATTCACATTTTGTGTATTTTGCTATAATTCCAAGGGTAAATCCAATACCGGTTTTAAGGAAAGTCCTTTTATACGGAGTGAACTCTGTCCCAAAGCACTCCGTAAAAACGGAATTTTAATATGTTAATGACGATAGAAGTTTTACCATAAATGGATCGTTGTATCTGGTACGATATCTTCAGCTTGTTATTCGATTATTTCCTTTCACTTGCGTTGTGCCGCGTGCATTTAAAATGTATCACAAGAGAAACTTAATTTATAAGACCAAATAAAAAAAAACCGACGCATTCAGTTTTAAATTTCCTCGGGACGAAAAAAATCAACTTTCTTCTCCTACGGGCCAATTAGCGCAGTTTCCTCCACTTCAAAGAAAGTTCGTCGATTTTCGCCCCGTAACAGATTCGTAAGATTCGGAAAAATAAAAATTAAAAATTTTTTAAAAATCTTTCGTCGAATAAAAAATTCGCAGCTTGCGATAAAAGCCGTGTGTGGTAAAGCGAAATGAAACGTGGAAATTCTAAAAAGGAGAGAGAGAGAGGAGAGGACGGTGGAAGAGAGTGAGTGAGAGAGAGAGGGAGAGTAGTATTCTAATGGAAAATTCATGTCGAATGATGGAATCCGCTCATAACATATTAACCTCTGTGATGATTAACTAAAATTTCCCTGCGTGAAAACTTCCAACCTAACCCCTTCTATTTAACATCTCCGATTTTCGGCCTGCCCTAAGGATTCGAATCTCTCTCTATCTCTCTCCCGTCTCTCTCTCTCTCTCGGCCGCCGTAGTTTTTATCCGGGCATCGCCATTTTCCTCCCCCACGCTTCAAAGAGAAACAAGTCGCAGTCCTTTTCCCCGCGGGTTTTCGCTGCGAAAATTAACTTTTTTTTCACCGCGTCCAGTTTTATTCTCTTTCTCTCTCTCGCTCTCTCTCTCTCCCTCTCTCTCTCTTTATCTCTGTCTCCCTCTCTCTCTCTCTCTTTATCTCGCTGTAGGCCGTCACCCTGAAATGAAAAATTGATTTTTTTTAAATCACATCAACGAAGGCCGAATGGGATGAACACCTACTACCCATTCACGACATTACTTCGGTCGCTGTTTCCCACGACCCTAGGAAACCTCGCGTTCCATTCCTTCGTCGTTTTGCGGATCTGACATCGGGACACGTAAAAGATATAGGACGCGAATGAGAGAGAGAGGATGAGGTGAAAAATAATATGAACAAGTTAGGAAAATGTACAACGTATCACAAATGGGCGCATTTCGTGCAGTGGAGTATTAGAAAGCAATTATATACCTGTACGTAAGGGAAATAGCGTTTTAAAGTCCTTTTCTTCATCATAAATAATCCATTTTCTTCCTATTTTAAAATATTGCATGCACACGTAAGGAAATTAAACGTTTGTTTGGGAGATTGTTTATGTTAGCATCAATGATGTAACCATGCAAGAAATTTTGTTCAACTCGATATAAGATTTTCTTGTTTGATTTTCTCGATAACGGCTACTCCTACGATAAAAATGTATAGGAAAAGAAATACTCTACTTTACCAGTTCTACAACTGTTGTTTGAAAAATATTTTGATATGAGCAATACTTTACGAGATATGACGAAATTTTAATTTTTTGTCCCCAGTAAAGTGGTACCCCTGATTGACGTACGTGATTCATTTTTGCGATTTTCTCATCATATTTGATTGAAAGTCCTTAATATCAAATTTGATGAAAATCCGTTCAGTAAAAGCCGAGAACGAACATGCGGACGGACGGACAGACGGACGGACGGACAGAGGGAAGGACGGACCGACCGACGATAATAGGCGCTCACGCTGTAAGCGAAACGCGCCTAAAAAGGAGAAAATGGACCGGCTCCAACTTATAGCATGGGCTCTTGAGGCCTTCCTCATCCGCCGCCCGCCCTGCCCACTCTCTTTCACGAAAATTCTTTCCACAACCTTTATGATGGGGTTCTTTCCTCCATTTTTTTCCTTCATCCGTTGCCCTCCCCCCCCCCCCCCTCCCTCCTTCTTACTCCTATCTGCATGCCGCCTCTTCCTCCTTTCGGTCCCTCTTGCCTCCGTTCTCTGCGCTCCTGAACTAAAGTCTTCTCTCCGCTCCCGATTCCCTTTGTGAAAAAAACAGTCCTCCATCACTCCGAATTTTTTTATCTTTTTTTTAATAGTACGAATGCGCCCTCATGTATGTATAAGAGCGAAAGCCATCCTTTCCACTACTCCATGAGCTGAACGAATAATTAATACAATTTTTTCCACACAAATTTTAATGCACATTTAGTCTCGTCAAGGTAGTTGGTTGAGTGAATATCGTCCCATTATCCTCCATACACGCGTGCGGTAAACATACGTATATAAGAGCTTCCTTTAGGATCACTCATTCCCCGTGCCTTGGGACATTTTCCGCCTCTCTCTCTCTCTGTCTGCCATTTCCATCTTCCTGTGCTCTCCTTACCCTCCGTTATCCTCCCTTTCTTTTTTCCATCCCCTTGCTCCCTTACCCTGGGATCATTTTTCCCTCTTTTTAGCCCTCTTGCTGAGCTGGATTTCATCCTCCCAACTCCAAACCTCTTTCTTCCTCTCATCCTCCTTTCCGATGCTCTACCAATTTTCCGTCTTTTTCCCTCTCTCTCCCTCTCTCTCTCCCTCTTTCTTCGTTCGTATCTGCATCCCTGCCTCACACTCACTTCTTTTCTCATACTCCTCGTGAAACCTTGAAGAATTTGCCTCTCCATTGCGCCAAGATAATGGCCATATCTTAGAACTTCTCTTTTTTTTCGGCAGTGGGTCCTGTCTATGTCCTCCCTGTGTGACATCCATCTCCTTCTAAACATACATACGTTTATGTATGTTTTAGGATATACTATATAATATATAGTATGTACATCTCTGCGTGTATGTATGTATATGTATATGTGTGTGTGTGTGTGTGTGTGTGTGTGTATGTATGTATGTATGTATGTCTGCTATATAATATATAGTATAATATATAGTATGTGTATGTATATAAAGAAACCCTCCCTCCTCTCTCCCACTTACTTCCTTTACATCAATTTTTTTTCATTCCTCTATCTACCCGTTTTTTGATAGCCTCCTTTATTTTAAGCAATTCTTTTATGCGCCCACCTCTCTCTATACTTTTTTTTTCATCTCCTTTATTTTTTTCCCCTTCCCGGTCCCGTCAAAAAAGGATCCCGTTTCTTCGATCGCGTATTAAAGGGGGGGGGGGGGGGAAAGGGTGTGCTTATCGAAGTCTTTTGAAGCAAATCAAGCGGTTATATGACGGCTGTTTTTATTTATTTATTCTCTTTTTTTTGCTTTTACATCGGGTAGGGGCTAATAAGTGTGGTAGGATACTAAAGGTTGAAGCTGTAATAAAGAAAGGTTACTGTCTGCGTGCGTGCGCAAAGTGTTGTGCGCGAGTGTGGCAGTTGGGTCGATAAGTCTGTGATTTTTTTTTAGATCATAAATAGCTGTTTAAGTGAATTATATGGCATTGTAATTGTCGAAATCGCTTCACATGTTCAATATGAAAGGAGATTTTAATCTCCGCGCGACCGCTTTTGACAATAATTTCGTATTAATTATCTCAGTGTGTGGCTTGTAATAAATTGCCATTCTGATTTAGATAAGACGTCCCTTCTTTTATATAACGTATCCTGCGCGATATAGAAAATATTCTGGACGGCAAGGGACGATTGATAAACGGTCTTAAGCCGTAAACGTGTAAACTTTCTTTGTTTCGTTAAAATATTACGTCTCGTGGAAAAGTCATTCCATTACAATTTGTCAAGGAGTTACGCTGAAAATATTAGTCTTATCGTCATTGATCCATTGTTGCATGAAAATTTTCTCTTCTAATGTTAGCGAACAGAATTAAACCAGGAGAAATTCCTGACCAAATGAACGTTATAACTTGAACGGTGCATTCGTCCATTACAATTTTTCCACGTCCAACTCAACGTGAGCTACCCAAATTCTTCCCTTCCCTTCAACTTCTCACGCCAAATTCTTTCTTTTAATGTATCTACTTTACCTTTTCTCTCTTCCTGTCTATTACTTAACATTCTTCCTTCCATGACAACTTTCAGTAGTCCATTTCCTTTCAGAATTTGACCTACCCGTTTCTTCTGCCTTTCTCTCATCACCCTCATTAAAGCCCTCTCTTCATCTCCTCTACACAAAATTCCTCATTAGTTTTTCTCAGTTTTAAAAGCATATCGCGACAAGAATCGAGACTTTTTATTTTCATCTCGAGCATTAACATTTTGGTAACTGCTTGGCGAAATAGAATAAATATAAGAAATCACGTCCAACTTTGAAAAGTTCTCAGAACAGCGCCCAATATTCGCGTCATTCCATTAATGAACTATTTAAGGGGTATGTTTCCACGGAAACGTAAAACTCAAGCGTGTGCAATCAAAAAATAAAACAAAAATATTCCTCGTTCCTTTCATGGCGGGGGACTTTGGTTCTAAGGACGCATTCACATGCAAAAAAAATCCCCTTTGCGTTCTAACATATACTTTGTACCGAAGGCGCGAAGAACCTAACTAAAGTTTAGAACAGGGCTTATGCAAATGTATAGGTTGTAGTCTTATTTTCCGTTAACATAGGAGCCACTATATGAGAATTTTCCTAATATTCTTCTAATCCCTGCGAGATTCGCAGCATTTGTTTATAGCGTTAGTTTAGCCGCTGCCTCGGAAAAAATTCTGGGTCAACCTTAAAGCCTTATTAGCAACCTTCAGGGAAGAATATTATCATACATCTCGTTAAGGAAGAAGCAGATTTGGTGTGGTATAGTTATTTTCGTAATCAACGTAATCATCTGTAAATACACCATGGCCGTGGTTAACTCTGAAAAATCTTATCTGTAGGTTATATTCAAAATCGTTGCTAAGAGCTTTAGGGTATGCATATTTTGTTTAGAGTTGGCTTGCTTTCTTAGGCTTTAACATGCCTAATATGAATTGCTTATTTGATAATAATATCCTATTTAATGTTGTAACATAATAAAAGAATTGCCTGTTTTCAAGCAGTTTTTGTGGTCTCTCAACTGAATGCTTCATGTTCTTGCTACAAAATATTTATATTTCACGTTGTAATCTACGAAAATAATGCTTGACCGGTTTGATTAATAAATCAAACGGTTAATTTATTTTAATTTCCCTTCGATTTAGAAAAATCTGCAGTTACCGTCCTTATTTATTAATCCATCAATTAATTCTTAAATTATTCAGCGGGTGTCTTTAGATATTATTAATCTAACCGACTGAAAGCTTATTGATCAATGCAAGGATGAAAAACGGATTTATGAGGGATATTAGGAAGATTGGCCATTAGAGCCTTGTTTCTCAGTGTTATAGTCGTCACGTTTAACGACTGCGATTGTCAAAACAACCAGCTAATTATGGCAACACTCATATGCGAGGAAACTCGCCAAAAAATCACGACGCGATTGCTCAGTTTTTTTTATCCCGCGTTTCCTGGCATTTTCGTTGATGGCGCGTGCATTCCTCAACACTGTCCATCCGTGGTCCCAAGAGGACACAAATGAAGTCATAATTTCCCGCAATTAATTTATTTAAACGCTAATTTTTTATCCTGAAAACATGTTCGTTTTTACGCTTTGTCTGGAGAAAAAATTGTCATATTTTCGGTGGTTCTCCATGACATTTTCCTTTCCCGTCGAGCGAATATCCTTCCAAACCTTCGATTCGATATTTTTAAGCAAGACGAAGGAGTACGTATTTTTTAAATGCAAATTTTCCGAATTGGAATTTTAAATTTTTGCGGACGTTTATAGAAGATAATTCGAAAGAAAACTTTTGTGCTCACTTATCTGAATTATTTAGAACTAGACTTCCGAAGTTTAACATAGGATTTATCTCAATCTCTCTCTCTCTCGCAAAGTATTTTAATGCGGCGTCATCAAATACGACCAAGAGGTGGTGGGCGGCGGGGAGAAAAAAAGAGAAGGGCTTAATTTCCTCGCGAATGGAACGAAAAATACCGAGTCTTTCCGGAAACTTTCTTTCGGAGCATTCGTAAAACGTATGTAAAATTTCGCAAATACTGTTATTGAAAGAATCTCAACCTTTTAGCCTGGGATGTAAAGGAGAAAATACTCCGCATCCGATAAAATCACGGCGCATTAAATTCTGTTATTTTTTTTTTGAATCGGAAAATACGTAATGCTTGAAGATTTAAAAAAAAATGAAGAAGAAAAGAATAACGGCCCGTTCGAAGAGAAATCTGCGATCGAAAAGAGAAAGTAAAAAATCGCGATGCATCAGCAATAATAAAAAAGGTGTATTTATTTTTTAAAAATTAAATAAAGCGCCCACTCAACGGAGAGAGAGCATTAAAAGCCGTGATTCATGGGAGAACAGAGATCTGATTCGGGTGTCAGTACGACGTCTCGCGCATGCGTCCCGAAAACATACGTGGTGACAGATTTTCTGCCTTGTCCTGCGAGCCGACCACAAATTACGATTTGTGAGCAATAGGAACGGTTAGAACACTTCGTATGTGACGCAGAGCCATGCGAATCCAGGGTTAATTTCATTTAGAGTAGATTAATTCCGGCGCCGGGTATCTCTTCCTCTCTCCCACTTCGCGGGGATAAGCTAATATATGTATATATGTATGTATGTATGTATGTATGAATGGATGTCATTTCTCATACGGAACTAAAAGGATGGGGAGAAAGGAGAGAAATTATAAAGAGAGAGTGAGATAGGGTAGGAGAAAAAAAAGAGACAGACCGGAATGGAAGGGGAAAAGAGAGGAGAGAAAGAGAGGAAAAAGAGAAAGATATACGTATATATGAAGACAAGGGGGGTGGGGGGGGGGACTGACTGACTGAAAAAAATAGAGAAAAGAAGGGGAAAGTGGATGGTTTTAAGAGTAAAACAAAGAAGGCGAAAGTGAGAGAGGAGGAAGATGGCACTGCGGTTCGGTCACCGTATCCAGCACGAAAATAAGAATGATTAAGTGTGTCCAAAAAAGCTCCCGGTTCGGGCTAAAAGAGGAGGAAAAAAAATACGAATAGGCTCCGTGAATGAGACGGGAGAGAGAGAGAGAGAGACGTAAAATTTATGCAAGACGAAATGCTAATTCATTTTAGCGACGGGGAAAAAGCATATACTCCGAATTTGCATGATTTTCCAGTAAAATTATAATACAGCCCCGACAATGATCAAAGGCACGAGCGCAATAAAAAACGTGGGCGTGGTCATATTTTCAGAAAAAGTATATATAAAAAATTAATAAACAAAAACCTTTTAAATCCGAACGGATTATCTCGATTTCTCCAATCTCGTCCAATTAAAACCGCCATGTACACACGGGATGATACAGACGTAACGCGACGGTTGTGATATAAAATTAAATGCGGTTTAGTGGCTAAATTTTTAAAGTTAGGCTGACCGTTGGCGTCTAATTGATTCGAAATACTACCGCGAGTGGTCGCAGCGACGACTCGTTCAAAGTCGACCAATCGCGGAATTTTGAAACTTCTCGCTCGTTCGGAAAAGAAAAAGGCTGTCCCGATCGTCGTGTTTCGTCTTTAATGGTTCCACTTTTTAAAAAACTTTTTTTTCCAAAAAAATCTTATAATTGCAGATGATGAGGGATCTTGCTTCTAAAATTCTTGGTATTCAAATGGACGTCTTCTGGCCCAAAATGACAACGATTATGCCCTCTTCCTTCGCAAGGTTATTTCAAGTTAAAATTTAATCAAAACAAATATTGAATCTTTGTTAATGTACGTTTTTCTATTTAAACTGCTGGTAAGAAATCGATAACAGAACAGCAATACGTGGCGAAATAATAATCATTATTATGCATCAAAAATACATTTATCGATTGAAGCTTTTGCTTCACTTTTTAAACATCTTGTACTCACACGCGCTCTCACAGACACACACTGTATATAACCGTCGCTTCGTCGCTTAGCAACCCCTTCCCACGCGACGTAATGTTTTGTTTCATTCGCTCGTTTTGTACCTCTCGTTCCGTAGGTCTTTTCATCTCTCTCTGCACTAATAAAAAAAAGAGCGCATAAATAAAAGAGTGGCGGATGGACGAAAAAGAAAAGTGCTGTTTCTCTCTCTCTCTCTCTCTCTCTCTTTCTATCCAATTCCACCCACACGCCCGGCCTCTCATATTTCATACGTCACACCTCACCCGGTCACACACGTCACGGAGCTCACGCCTCGATAATGAATGTCTATACCCTTTTGGTTTCCTTTCCGTGAGATCGCATTTGGAATCGGGATTCCTCGGTGAGATTCCCTTTCTCGTTTCCTTGCTCGCTTGCTTCCTGTAACTATGGCTGCCTTTGACGCGCGCGTCGCTCCGAAAATTAAAGGAAAAAAAATAATCGATTGGTTAATTCCGCGTCGCGAGTCGAATTAATCTCTCGGCTCACTCGATAATTATGATAGGTTCCGGGAAAAAAGTATCGGTAACATTGGCTTTTGATCACATTACTTCTTTTGTTGGGCGGATTTATATATACATACATGTGTGTGTTTGTGCATATATATAATCGGCAATTACGTTGCGTAATCTATTTAAGATTTTCTGAAATTTCTCTTCTTCCTTCTTTTTGTTGTTCGGCTTTATACATACATACATATGCATGTGTGTATGTGTATGAAATATGTAATCGGTAATTATGCTGCATAATCTATTTCTGAAATTTCTCTTCTAAGTAGCCATTTTTTAAAAGAAATATACAGGAATACCTCGATTAACGAATTGGATGCGTTCTATGACGTAACGTCTTTATAAGAAACTTGGTTATTATTTCGAGGTATAAATAGCATAAGAAGCGTAGGGATGCGTTCAGAGAAGGGAAGTTATGATGAAATTTTAACCATTAATTTAAAGCATTCTTTTAAATTATGGTCCGTGTTTTCCGGGATTCGACCCAGTTCTCAGTTCTATACCCCGGTGCTCCGAAAAAGTCTTCTTAGTCTCCTAGAGACCATATTTTCTATAATAGACGGAGATTAACTGTTTCCTTTATCTTCATAGAGTCACAGAATTATGTTTTTGTTTGCATCGAATTACAGTGATTACAGTCGATTTTCCGAAATTAAAAGTTAATAGCTTGATGTAATCGAGTCTAATGACGGTGTATTCGGTTTAATCTTAAATTTGTGTGAATCCGCCGCTAATTTAACTTATGTTAAGCTCAATATTCTCTGCTATTTCAAAATTTTCGCATGTTTAAGTTATGATGCTGTAAACACCGGAACCGCGACTCCATATAATGTGTTGATGGACTGCACTAATTGTAAGATGCCCATGGGGACAGCAGCGGATTGATTATAGCTATAGAGAAGGCCTAAGACGGCATTTTTTGGGAACGGAAATTACCACATTTGAAGGAAAATAAATCGTATGAAATTAATTATCATTTGTATTAATTTAAATCCGGGTATCTTACCATACCGACTGTAACACTACGTAAGGTCTCAATAATTTGAACTACACCTGCCTCCGAAATGTTTATTACCACTTATTTTCTATTTATCAATTCCATCATGCACGTATTTTGTGAAGTTGACGAATTAACTTTCACCTTTTAAACGAAATTATATCCAAAGTACGCAAGATTTCTTGTAATGAATCTGGTCACCCTATCCTAAATGTGCATGATATACCAGACACGCTCAATAAATGTGATCCCGTTAGCATGTAGCGCATAATAACGAAATTGTTATGAATAAGTAAACTATATAATTCAAGTGGTCAATGGTGATACCCCGGTTAACATTAATTATTGATACCCATCGCGAACGCATTGTCGATGTGTTGTAGTAAGATATAAATTGATTTAATTCATTAAAAACGTTTATTTATCTATACATAAGTACTCGATCGGTGCGTTTATGTAGCAAAGCTTTTCCTATCTATGACAAATGAAGATTCACCGTTACAGCTTACTCACCTAAAAAGCGATGTACTGTTTTAATGACCGACGTACATAGTTCACGCACGCCAATGCTCAATTTTTTTGCTGTGGAATTCATGGAAGGACTTTCACGTATAATGCCCCACAGTTCTTCGCGCCGAAGCTGTAACGAAATCCATAAAAAATTGTCCGATAAGATTTAGGAAACAGTCCCACGTCCACTTCGGAGGAATCGAACCGTGACCCCCTTAAGAACGACTCAAATGACCCTCTAAATTGACTTCTGATAAGTGCCTCGCGATCACGTGATTTATTTTTTGCAGAGGGAGCTATAGATCAGAAAGGAAATTCACGCTTCGATAAATCGAATCGAATATCGAGTTTCGCATCCATGCTTTTAGCGAAAAAAAAATGCGAAACTTTTCGACGTCAGGTCAGTGAGCTTTTTAAAACCTCTTCCTTCTTTTTTTTCCCCCCCGCAGCCGATAGATTTATGCACTAATTGACTACGGGGTTAACTTCTAAAAATAATATTTTATGCAAAAATACTCCGCAGAAGTTGCGATTCACGATATAGTCAGTTGTTTTCGCTCTTTGTTTTTTACGTCGCCGATGCGAATGTATGAATTTGTTTTCATTATCTAGTTATCACGGTCTCGTTCTCGTCGGAATACATCGGAATAGATGTAACAGTTAAACATTGATTTAACAGCGGATATGCAGGAACGTGTCTATTAAAAATCCTTTCGGTCATGCATACACCTGTTTTTTTATGAAACAAAAGTGAGAAAAAAACGGTCTTATGGCCGACGACGAAATGTTATCAGTTCTTCGCAAACCATTTGTTACAATGATAAATGGACGAAGGAAATCGCTCTTTTCAGCCATGAAGCATAAATTTAAACTGTAATCCGCAGTTCGGCTTAGCTAAAAAGAAGTATAATAACAACGAAAACACCCACTCTCTGTTTAAACCGAACGTTTCCTTTCGTATCAACGCTGGTTATCAGGAGGAAGAATTTAATTTAATGTGGACGGATTTACTGGGCGAATTGAATAGCGAGAATGTGAGCGACGATTGAAGCGTTTCCAGCAGCATAATAATATCGCGATTATTTGACGATGTATGATAATTAATGATCTGCCGTTATACATGAACGTTCCAGTAATTTTGAAAAATCAAAATCCAAACGACGAAACACATTTTCCCCAGCAGACGCCGTGGGCGGTTTAAAAAAAATATATAAATAGATAAAATGGACCACAGACTTGTAAGAGCCCCTCAATGCGTCCGCCCACTTTAACTATCATTAATCGATAGGCCTATGATATATACCACACCCACCAACTTCCTGTATCCGTTTATCCCCTCCCATCCTCCTCCTCCTACCCTCGTCTGCCCTACACACACACACACACACACACACACATACACACACACGCCTTCCTTTTTATCAACGGAGAAGAATCAGCAGACCATCTGTCCACATACATACCATGGACCAAAAGTTCCATTTTTGGAAGAAACCTCCTCTTTCCCATCTCTCCCCTTCTCTTTCACTCCCTCTTAATCTCTTTTTCCTTACTCCCATTCTCTGTCCACTCTCCAAACCAACCTCCACGCTATTCCCTCACTGCTTTCCCCTCCCCCCTCCCTCCCATTCCTCCTCCATTGGTGCTTCCATTTACGAACAACGGGATACTCGCTTTCTCTCTCTCTCTATCTCTCTCTCTCTCTCTCTCTCCAACCCCTCTCCCATCCCCCTTCTTGCTGCCACCGCCTCCGCCTTCTCCCATATCCATCCCCCTATCTTTTGTTATCTTCCCATCCTACACTCGTTCTTTCTGGAACCCTCTTTTTCTTTTTTTTCCGACTCCCATTTGCTCCCGACAGATCTTCTATTCTCTCTCTCTCTACTCGGAAATCCCATACACACACACACACACACACACACATTCCTTCTTCTCTCTCTCTTTTTTTAAAAATGATCGTGCTGGATTTATCATTATTTTTTTACTTCTTGTCGAAATGTAAACACGCCTCATGCATTTACAAATATTTCGCGATCAATCGTTCTTTCGTTCTCGTGATAAAAAAATGAAATTATATATAAAAATATCTCGGGCGTATTCTAGTTTTATCACGATCTGATGGAGAAAGAGAGAGAGAAACTTGGGAACATCCGAAACTATGCTAGCTCCGTCGCGAAGTCACCCAGCCGGGAGATTTTCGGATCATTTTTTAGGAAACCGTGTTCCGTATTCCTGAGATTTTTCTTTCCGCGACCTGTGACGTTTTTGTTTATTTCAAAATCTTTTTGACAGTGTTCTTCGCTGTAAATTCTCTTAAGTGAATCGCTATGGTATGATGGAATAAGATTGTTAAATCTTTTATGGATTGACATAACTCTAGTATTACCATCAAATCTGAAAATAACGTTGGTCTAGTCCAGGGTTTCCCGAACTGTGTTCCGCTGAAGTTAAATAGGGTTCCGCGATAGACAAAGGGTACGTTCTTCCTTTTATTATTTGTAGCAGGAAACATGAGCCTCACTTGTAAACTGTATACTGTAACATACACAAGCTATGTAAATAAACGTTACAAAGATTTTAAAGCTAATTTTATTGCGATTAGGCCTACCATCTTTTAGTAAGGGTTCCGCGAGAAAAAATATTTGAATATAAGGGTTCCTAGGCTTCAAAAAGCCTGGGAATCTCTGGTGTAGTAGAACAAAGCTGTTTCGAATCTAGGAGCCACTTTTAAAATCCACGGAGGATTTCAAAGCGATTTAGAATTAGGGCTGTATGCAATACACATAAACAATACACACCACGTATGTATTTACCTTCTTACTAATTCTACTCAATATAACAGAAAAATATATACCTTTTGGCCACTATACAGTTTTATGTAAGCAATGGAAAACGAGCATCTGAGCTTGTCTAGCCTTGTGATGAAATTTTGATCGGTTTCTGTTTATTTCTACAGCGATACTTTATAGAATCACCGTAGTATATCCGAATAAGATTCTTAGCGGATTCAAGTCTTACCGAAGCTAAAAAAATGTCCAAATCTTCCCCAGATCTTTTTTTTTAAAGCATGGAATGCACTTGCTGCATCGATCTCACTCGAGTCATTTCGTAGTAGTAAAAAAAAAAAAACTTCCAGGCGAACCGTGTTCCATTCCGACGGAAAATGCGTCGAAACCCGAGGGCGCCGTCGGTTTCCGCTCGTGGAGGACGTTATTAGCCGTAATCTCTCAGGAATAAAAACGCTTAAACTAAATCATTGAAATCTTATAGGCCCGAGGAAACCCCTCTTATCCCAGCCCCTCGTTCCAAAAAACCCCTTACAACCCATTCTCTCCACACCCCCCCCCCCACCACCCTCGCCCTCTTACACGCCCAACCAATTCAGCAACCACCATCCATAACACGCTGCTCTCTCAATCCGCTCTTCTCTCCTTTCCTCTCTTTCTCTCTTTCTCTCTCTCTCTCTTCCCCCCTATATATCCACACATTCTTCAACCCTCTTCTCTCTCTATGCCTGTGTCTCTTTCCCCTTCTCACTTCCGTTCTTCTTTTACCCTCCTATCATCCCTTACGCGTTCTCTCCCCCTCTCGCTAAACTCCTATCTCTCAATCCCTCCGTTATCCACCGCAACCTTCTTTCTTCTCTCCACCACCCCTCCTCCCTCTCCCTTTACCTTAACGTCCTCCTTCTTTCCTGCACTCTTTTTTTCCCCGTCTCGATCGCTGTGGTATCTCTCTCCCCCCCCCCCCCCTCCTTCCCTCTCCCCCCCTTCCCCACCCATACACACTCTCTCTCCCTTCCCTTGCGCTCCGGATCACTTTGCATACTTTTACCAGACTCGACCCTCCTCTTCCTCAACCTCCTTTCTCCTCTACCCCCCCCCCCCCCCTCCTATCTTGCATCCTATTTTTTCTCCCCCATCCTCCCCTCCCCTCCTCCCCCCGCTTTTGGTCCCTCTCAGCCCCTATTTCCACCACTTTTCCCCGCCGCCACCCTTTAACAACATTTCCCAACTCCGCCCCTTCCCCCTTGGTTCGCGATCCCGCCCATTCACTCTTCAGCCTCCCTCCCATTTCCCTTATTTTTCTCCCTCCCTCTCTCTCTCTCTCTCACACTCTTTCTCTTTATCCCTCTGCCATTAATCGGCCTCCGACATTCTTCCACTCCCGCAATATCCAATAAGCTCTAAATTCCACAGAAAAGCAGTCCGATTTTTCCCCTTTCTCTCTCTCTCTCTCTCACAATCTTTCTCCAACTCTCTCTCTTTTGCTCACTTTACTCCTTTCCTCCCTGGTGGCCCTTTAAAAAAAAAAAAGAATTTTTTTACAAGCTACCCATCTTATGTATTTTTTTACATCCCATCCTTTCTTCCTACTACTACTACTACAGCTTTCGTTTTCCGTGTGCAACTCCACCTTCAACATACGTCTTCGGTGAAAAAGGGCGAGGAGTGGGGTGGGGGGGGAGGGAGGGGGAGATGTGGGAGGTAAGAAGTGGGAGGAGGGTGTGGGGAACTCATTTCGCAACCTCTTTAAATAAAGTCGTCGCCAAGGAGATTGCATCGAGGAATTCTTCCTCGGTTCGGTTTAAGGCTGCCTATGCGAGGGTGAAAGTGTTTTCTTTTTTCCTCTCTCCCTCTCTCTCTCTCTCCACACCTCTCTCTTATTTAGGGCCATTTCTTAAGCTCTCTTATGGAACGCGTAGAGAGGATCGCGTTTTAAATGTAAAGCGTTTCCTAATAGCATTAAAAAGAAAAAGTCCTCCCTCCCTCCCTTCTTAATGCCGGCGATCTGACGCTTTTATTATCTTCGGTAAAACAGGGGAATTTTTTAAATCTATGGAGACGCTTCTTTAAAAAAAAAAATAACTTAAATGATCTATACCTTGGCCCCTGGATAGTTATGGCTCCTTGGTTATAACTGCGTTATCAATAGCTGCAGGCTCGCGAAAGAAGTTTGGGAGATGATAAAAAAATCACAAAAAGCGTATGAGAGAGAGAGAGAGCAACAACAGTAAAAAATAAAATTGTCGGCGATTACTCTTGACCTGAAAATGTAATAATTGGATGATTAAAATTCTGGTTGCACGAGAGATACATTGTTGCATTATAATAGTTGATACGAGTGAAAAGTGCTAATGTTTTGCATTATGCGAAAATGAAGAATAAAGGACTACGAGGAGAGTTTACATATTAAACTCTGCGCTTTACATCTCGTAGAACATCAACAGGTTCTCTCATGCATTGTTTCAAAACATTTAAAGGGAATTCGGATGCCTATTTCCTTGCAAGTGGCAATAATGTGTACAGGTATCACACCCGAATAGTTCCCTTGCAAGAAAACCCTCTATACGAGGCACGTTAAAACATCGTCGAATTATTTCAAACATTAGCATGTTTTAAAATAAGTAATTTACGGGATTTATCCATCCAATTTACGTAAATGAATATAGGTTTATGAGCATATATGGCTTGAAACAACAATGCCCGTTTCCAAGGCGATCATTGATGAAAATGAACGATTTTTCTTACATCGGCAAATTTGAAAGTAAAATTTGCTAAAGTTTTACCTGTAGGTGAGAAAAGACGAACAAAATTAAACGGCCCGTTTATTTTCCTTTAAAATGGTACTAATTTGAAGGTTGTAGGTCAATTATTTCTAATTTTAATTTCCAAAAGAGTAAAACTCTGCACGTTGAAAATTAAATTTTAGCGTGTAAACTTATGGGCCGAGATATGATATTCATATGGAATGTAAAACATTCTCCTGGCATCGAACCCGGGATTTTTTTGAAATTTTTGTATGGAATTCGCTTTTTGAACTTATTCATAGCAATACTACCGAATTAGGCTGGACTGGCTGAATAAATGGCCGAGATATGTTGAGATATTTAGCGTAACGCAAAAAATGATGGCCAAGTGACCAAGAGATTTAGCCATTTATAGTTATTGACTAGGGGGCTGTCGCTCGCCAACCCCCCTCTCCTTTGCGTGCTGTTTCTTCGTTTCTTCCATGTAGTACATATTGGATTTACATTAATTTCAAGGGAATATGGGTTTAAATGAATATAAGTATTTTATACGGAATATACAATTGCTCTCTAAAAATAAATTAACAATGATAATATATTAAAATGATACTTAATTTAACACTTCATTAAAAACTACGTTTTTAATTATTTGATTCTCCTGCTTCATTACTTTCGCGTGCAAGTTTGGTTTCGTTTCTTTGGACGGTATTTCTGCTGTAATGAACTTATCGAGTGCTTCTGGAGTAAGTAATTTGTTTCTTGGGTGTAAAATAAAAATGCAATTGGAGTGTGGTAAGCCTCTTTTCTGAAATTCGACATTATATACGTAACCGAGTATTTCACCAAACACTTGACCTCAATTGAAACGCTCTTACAACCGCGGTATATTCTCTAGGAAAGTTCTTGAGAAATTCTTTTATTTCAGTCCAGTTTGGATTTGCGGTGAACGTTATAAATAAATCCGGACGACCTTTTGCTCGAGATATTGCCATCGCATCTTAATAGAGCTGGTGCGTCGCACGTGGACTTCCACCAAAGGTCGATGGAAAGATACATTTCCGAGACGTGTACTGTCGGAAGTATTTTCAGCGCTGTCTAGTCCTATTGCCAAACGATATCCAAAAAATTGAACGGCAGTAACTCTTCGACCTGTAATTTCAGATGTCAAATCAAATGAATACCCTGTATCTCCGCCCGAAAATAATAACGGGAACATCATTGGTTCAACATGCCGTGAACCTTTATACATAATTGCACTCTCGTATTGATGAATCGGATAAAATACAAAATCACAATGATTGGGTGATTTTATAAAGTAGAGAAATAAGGATTAAATAAATATATTTTTAGGGATGTATTTTTTGGTTTTAAATAACAAAATACGAAATTTAATTGAACAACTCCGTAAAAAATAAGCATCGAGAAGGCAGCAGTGATCCTGGTCTACAGTTCATCTACATTCGCTGTTAATGGTGCTTGATAAGTACTGTTCTTGACGTAACCCCAAAGATAGAAGTCCATTGGCGTCGAGTCTGGTGACTGTGGAGGCCAATCAATGGGTTCCTCACGTCCAATCCACCTGCCTGGAAAGTGATGTTTCAGGCAATCTGTCACTGCCCGATAATAATGGGGAGGTACGCCATCTTGTTGGAAAATCAATCGTCCACGGGGGTCATCGTCGCTGATTTGTGGCAAAAGGAAATTCTCGAGCAGGTCCGTAAATTTTCTGTGAGCTCATTGCACAGAGCACGTTAAGTTTTGGGTAGTCACTAATGTGTTCGAGTAACTCGTTTGACTTTTCTGTGCCCCAAATACAAACATTGTGAATGTTTACGTACCCACTAACATGAAACGTGGCTTCATCACCGAAAATGATACGCTCAAGCAGGTCGTATTCATCTACCTGCCTTCCCAGCATGTCCACACACAATGTTTTACGCTTCAGTTTGTCGTCATCTGTGATTGCTTGCAGCACATGAATCGGTAAGGTTTTAGCTGCAAACGTTTCCGTAACACTTTCCACACGGTTGGTTGTGGCACACCCAGTTCACGGATTGCACGGGTTTTTGATTTTCTCGGGCTTCTGAGAAACGTGCATCTCACGTTCTCCACTGTTTCGTCGCTCACACTCGGCCTGCCTGTTTTCTTTGCATGACGCACACAGCAACCCGTATTCACGAAATTTCTATGCCATTCATACAAAGAGGGTTAACTTGTAACGAGTGCAAAATCTTCTCTGCACTTGTGTTGCAGACATTTTGACTCTTCAAACCAAAAGACACACTGTGCTTTCTCAGCACCGGTGAAATCCGCCATTTTTGTTGATGTTACAGCAGCGCCCCTTGTGGGCAGCAGACATGCTGAAAACTACTAGGAAAAAAACTTTACAATCCTGGTTCTCGTCCAGTGCCAGTACTACTCCCACTCCCATTATCAGCAAGCTGCTATCAGCATACAAAGCTGTAATTGTAATAACCCTGTGTGTGTGTATATATACCTATATATAAATGCTTAAAGAAAAGTAAAGGTAATAATAAAGGTGGCACCAAGGTGTTGGAGGGAGCCCGATGAACACTTACCTAAATTGGAGAGCCGCTGGGAGTGCTGAAGACATACGAAAAACACAAAAACAACACAAATATTGAGCTTTCGGGCTGACGCCCTTCTTCAGCGACGGAGAGACATGTACATGTATATATGTACATGTGTATACACACACACACACCCACGCGCGCGCGCGCGTTTGATGACCTGAAGCATGGAACCTTTCCTGGAACAAATTTTCTTTCTGGTTCGTGTTGATCGAGTTTCCTAATAGTCATTAACTCTTAGTCAGATGTAAAGCCCGCTCCTTTAGTGTAACACGTGGGATTCGTTCTGGAGAAAGGCCATGTGATGTAAACCTGAGTTTACAAAGTAAAAGGGAATATTTCGTTTCAATCCTCTTGGAATCCCTCTCCAATCACGAAATTTCCAAAGCTCTCTTTGATTCACGAAAAGAGCGTAGTTATCGGTTATATAAAACAAAGCACTCGGGCTCTGCAACACGCCTCTTCCTCTCTCAACAATCTGTAATCCCACATCATGAAGCCGACCAAACCGCTTTAATGATGAACATATTCCGTTTTTCAAGATTTATTGTATAAAAACAAACTGTGTTTTGCCGATTCAGTGTTATAAGAACACGTATTATCTGTGTGCTTGTTTTATCTTCTTTTTATATCATCTTGTGGACAAATATTTCTAACACCATAATAAGTTCCAGCATATAAAAATAAAGTCCACACACTGAAACAATATGATATCTCAAAGATGGATTGCACTTTTACCATATATTCCCGTCTAAATATAGAATTCGTAAGATCATTTTTATGCCAAAATGTGGTAATCGGCTTTTAGGGTTGTAACAATTTTCTGTATAAATAATTAGGCACGATCTGATTGCTGTTTAGAAGTATCTGTTTCTACTAATCCCTATAAAATTTTTATTCCACCTGATGATGGTGGCTATTCACCGAAACCGGTCGTATTTTTAAAAATCGTGGAATCTGTAAAAGTTTCATTTAAGTTTTGTTATGCGAATTATTCTTTTTAATAATTCATCTTATCCTTTTAACTTTTAACAGTCTGAATGATCTAACATCTAATTGCTCATACAGCACAAGTTTTTGTTAAATATCACAAATCAAGTGTCTGTAAATCTCATATGAGGCGTATTTGATCTGATAGTCGGATTCATTCCTACCCGGGCGGATAAATGTTACATACAAATCAAACGACTTACAATTAGTGTGCATATTTATCTATGGACATCCAGAATTGAGGGGAAAAAATATGAATCGATTACTTGGACTCGTAAATTACAATTTCCAGGCGTCCGAAATTGCAGTCGTAGTATATTTTGCACCTGAGTTAAGTGGGTGTAATGCCATTTTCACAGGTTAACAAGTAAACAAAGGCCACAATTAAAATCCAAAGAATCCACCAAAGCGGCCTCCCATACGCACTCTCCTTGCCTATCTTAAATTCGCGCATATACTTGATAAAATGGCAAAGGATGGAGTAGCATCGCATCGAGGGATAATCGCCAGTGTAATCCATTTCAGGTATAATTCAGGCTTATCAAAGGAGACGCTCTCATTTGAATAGTCCATATTTATCGAAGCGTTTCACTTGCATCATTGTTTCTATATATAGTATCAAAACACTCGAGAAGCTCGGGAGATTTTATTCGCGTGTAAACATTTTCTGTGTGTGATCCATGTACGTCCGTTGCCCTTTGCACGCGTTTACTTAAGTTTTCCCCAACCGTTTCTTCGGTGATGCTCTACAAGGCTAGATTTGATTGCATGGATCATTTATTATGAAGATTTCTTAAGGACAATGTGCACAAGAATAATTCATATACGATCGAACAATTGAAGGCAGAAACTGCAGTTATGGAAAATTTCGGTAAACGCGTGCAAACCGTAACGGATATACGGGGATCACACAGTGAAAATGTTTCCTCGCGAATTAAATCTCCCGTGCTTCATGAATGCTAGGATAACAGAAACAACGTAATTAAAATACTGCAATAAATATAGGCAATTCAAACCAAGGCGTATTGTTTCGATGATCCTGTATTTTTCTGCACCGTGTAACACATGAATAGGGATTTTAAAAATAGTATTAGGTTACAAGTTGTTACTTCAAACACTACTTTTATAAAATATAACACCACACAACACAGTTTCATATAACTCTTTGTTTATTCCACCTAACAATATATAAAGGGACGGTTTCTATGCATTATCATCATGATCAACGCCTAACCTAATCCTGTTTTAATACGGAATTTCCCGAAGCCGATGATCCTTCAGTAAATTTTATAAAAAACATGCATTATTAAATTATTTAAAATAACTGCTTGGGTAAGCAAAATTAACACATTTTCATTAGATCACGATAGGAGACCAGAGGGCGGTAATTCATTTTTTATCAATCTTTAAAATCTCTCCAGTGCTTGCTAAATTTCATTATTTTGTATATACCAAAATTCCTCCGTTCCATTTTAAATAGCTTTCGTTTCATTTTAACTTTAAAATTCGTGTTCACGCCCACCGTTACGCTTCGGCTGAAATGACTCTATCAAACAATATTTCCTCAAATAAGCAGTGGCATATAACACGCTCGCATAAATTATTTGAATTAAGCATTTCTAAACTTCCCGTTGAGAGCATCCTAGTGAATTATGGGGCAATTTATCGCATAATGGCCTGATCGCTTTGAAATACTGCGTCGCGAGGTCCCCAACAATATGGCGGGTGCATTATATAATACGATATCGCATTTCCCCTCTCTCATAACGGAACACCTTATTCTGCCCCGCTGTTCACTCCCTTGTTCCCCTGGCAACCCGTCGCCACAGCTGTGGCCTGTGATTGGAGGACAGCGGAACATACAATTCATTTGTTCTTCCCTCCCAAACTCCCCAGTTTTTTCCCCCAACCCGTTTTCATCCTCACTCCCTCGCTCACACTATATCCCTTCTCTTTCCTCCTTACTTTCCTCCTCCCTCTCTCTCTCTCTCCACTCCTTCCTCCCTCCTCCTCTTCTTTCTCGCTCTAAATATATAACTCTCCCAAAAATCTCTCTCTCCCTCTCTCTGCTTGCCGACCTTCCATTTGCTCACGGTGGAAAAGTAAACATTTGACGTAGATGAGAAATACCTGAAAAATATTAAATCACGTAAAAATACGAGTCCAACTGTATGCGCTCGCGAGAAAAAAATTTTTATTTATTTATTTGTAATTCGTGGCAGGCTTCATCCTTCAAAAATTCCTGTCTTATTTTTTTTTCTTTTTTGTCAATCGTCCATTTTCGAAATTTCAAAGAAATAAAAAAAACGAAACGAAGAATTGCGGCCTCCGAAATGTTGCGTTATAGGTTCCAAATATTATCCATATTCTAAAAATAAAAAACTGGGCAAAGAGAGGAACCCTGTGGTGCACCTGTCATGCAGGTGCTTATCGCCATTCCCAGAGAGAGCTGGCGTTGTATTTTTTTTAAACGCTTCATTTGTCCGGTAGGATTTTCCGTGTTATTCAAAAATGCGCGATTGATTGGCGAGGCGAGGTCAGGGATCGTTCGTGGCGGCATTTTTATTCGTATTGTTTTGTTATTCTATCGCGAAAAATTTGTTTAAATGAGCGGTTTGAAAAAATTCTACTCGGCGATCTTTTTTAATTCTGCTGGACTTTGCTGGGTTTAAGAAATGTAATGTTGAAGTTAATTTTTGCGTCGCGAATGCGTAGCTGTTTATCCGTCGAGCTTAAGGCTGCATCTCTTCGCTTGTTCGGGTGTCAATATATTTACCGTAGCAGAGTTAAGCCGATGTTTGCGTTTTTGCGAGAAATGATTTTTTATATATTTTCTAATCGTATCCCAAATAGTGGACTTACAAAACGTTTTGTTAAAGTTAGCGTTTTATTTGGTTTTTTGTTGCAAATTAAATTCAGCAGGCTCAAATTTACACGTTGTAAGCATTTCGTACTATATTGAAAAAATTTAAAAAATAAATTTCATCACAGACATTTCTGTTTTTGTAGCTTTTCGTAGAAATCATCTATGACGCCCTCAATTTTTTGTGCTTTAAAATAAATATTCTCAAAACAAAATTTTATTTTTGCAAAGGAATAACCGAATTAATTTTAGCAATATATTTCGGAATATATCTTTTTGAGGCGGAAATGGAATTCACACAGAATAAGCTTTTATGAACTTTAGAAGGAAGCTATATTCTCCGAAATTTTTTTAGGCTTTTTGAATGTTTGCAATCACAAACGACGAGGAAAAACTTCGGTAAAATTCTTTTCAATTTTTAAATCCTTAAGAAGCTTTCTTTAAATCACGTTCTTTTCGAGTACCCGTACATTTCTCTCCATTCCTGAAATTTTAATTTAATATCCAGAGCCCGATGATTAATTGTCTTCATATTAAACTCAAGTGCCACCGTAAATCCTGAGAACGTAATCCAAAAACGGTTATTTCACTCAAATTTCATAATTCAAAAAAGTGTAAATTCGCGAAACTTAAATTTCAAAAAGGGAAAAGGGAAACTATTTACTCGTTGTGACGAATTACGAGACGATGATGAATACGACGATTCGCTTGTAAGAAATTATATTACCTTCGTTGGTACCCACGTTCCATTTCGCTGCTGAGAGATGAATACAACATGAAATAATCACTCTCGATCATATGTACGTACAAAATACGATGGCGGCATAACGATTGTAAAAATAATTAGCATCTAGAAAATAAAACCCAAAAAATGTTTAAACCCATGCTTGTTATCTATTAGGGTGTAAACCGCTTGAGAAGATATTTTTTAAAGGATGCCTTCGTTCAGATAAAATTATAGCCAATTTTCTCTGCGTGGATAAGCTACCACCGTTATCACACCTTCCGATTCTATATTAAGCTGAGTAATCAGCCGAGTCGAAAATTTTAATTTCACACAGAACCACCACGACTGCAACTTTTTACCACTGATGTAGCACACCAGCGCGTAGAAAATCTAGAGCGAGCGAGTTGTAACCTTATTTTTGCGAATTGAATATAGGTGTCGCCATCGACGATAGCTCCATAAGATGTTTAGATAGAGCCTTAATCCAAAAGAGGACGAGCCACCACCTAGATGGAAACGAAAAGAGTAGGAAGGACGGGGTGTGGGGGGAGGGGGGGGGGGGGGAGAGGGGGGAGAGAAGAACGCCTATTCTTATTCCTTTCATTTTTTTTTCCTTCTATTTTTTTTTCTTTGAGGGCAAAGAGACGTAACTCAACCTTTATCGCCCATTTCCAACTCGCTAGGAAACCTACTCCTTCCCTCGTGGGCCACGTGGAAGAGACGGAGCCAGAGAGAGAGAGAGAGAGTGGGAGGATACCGTGAGAGAGAAAGTAAGGGAGGAGGAAGAGAGAGAGAGAGAGAGAGATGCAAGATCGTGGAAGCATTATCCACATCAGCCACCACCACACTCCGTAAAACCCACTCCATGTCTCATTCGTACACTTGCCACTTTCTTCTTCCCTTTCTCTCACCCCCCCCCACCCACAACCCCCTCCTTCCCCCACCCCCCCTTATCCTCCACCCTCCCTTCTCTAAACTCCGCCCACTTCCACGAGTATCAAACCCACTCTTTCCTCTCCATCTCTCTCATCTTCTTTCTTCCTAACCCATTCCCTGCTCGAGCGCCATGACACCTTTTTTTATCCCTCCGTTCCTCCATCTAGCGGAATCCGCCGAACCATCACATAACCTCCCCCCCCCCCCATCTCCCCCCTCCCTCCCTCCCTCACCCCTCCTATCTTCCTTCTCCATTCTCACGCCACTCCCATTTTTATACCCTCCCCGCCAGAAGATCTAATGTATTTGGCAACAGGCCCGGTGTTTTTAATGAGGCTTTTGTCTGGTCCCGAGAACGGCCTCACTTCCACTACCCGCACCGCCATCGCCACCTACGACGTACGTAAAATCGATGCCTTTAGGAGGGCGGGAGAGACGTCTTTTCACTCCTCTCGCTCTTGCCCAGGAGGAGAGAGAGGATTCCCAATGCTTCGCTAAACCCCTTCATATATCCACTTTCGCTCCCTTCTTCTCCTTCACGCTTGCTTCTGCTGACGCAAAAGAGGTTGATTGGAGGGGTTTCCTACCTACCTACCTACGTGCGTAAACATATATATACATATATATACATACATATACATACATACATACATACATATATATATATATATACATACATACATACATACATACATACATACATATATATATATATATATGTGGAGTGCTCGCAAACCATTTTCCCTTTTTCTTCTTCTCCTTTTCCTTCCATTACACTCTCTCAGTTTCTATCTTGGTGGTATTCCTCCCTCCGTCTTCTCTCTCCCTTCTCTTTCTATGTGGGTGTGAGGCCAAAACAATGATTCTTTCGGGGGAATTGATACGATGGTTTTAGGGTGGAGGGAGGGAAAAAGGATTCTCTCTCTCTCTCTCTATACCATCCCATCCTTCCAAAAACCTCCCTCCCTCCCCCTCCCTCCCTCTCCCTATCTGCGAACAGGCTGACATCCAAATGCGGGAGGCTCGTAAACCTCTCTCTCGGGTCCTCTCCGAACGACTATGCTTTGCTGCTTCCCCAAAAACCATCCACTAGGTGCTGCCGTGAGGGGAACAAGCGAATCGTTCCACTTCCTCCTCCTCCTCTCTTCCTTTCCTCTTTCTCTCTTTACCTCCCTTCTCTTTCGCCTCTCTTTTCGTTCCTCCTCTTCTCTCTCGCCCTCTCTGTCTGCAATCGGGAAGGCGCACGTCCTTGAGGGAGTGGTGGGAGAGGAAGAGGAAGAAAGAAAGAAGAGCGGAATTGAGCGCGCGGTGTTGGGAAATGTTTTCGTTTGGCTTTTTTTAATTATTTTTTTTTTTTACCCTTCGGTGCATCGTTGAACGGGTGGGAGTAGGTGGTGGTGGTGGTTGTGGAGGTGGGTGGGGGCTTCTTTTTTTTTTTTACGGCTGTGCTGATTTTTAACAATGAGCCCGAGTGTCTGTTTTTTTGAAGTTTTTTTTTTTTTAAATTCTCCCAGACCGCAGGGATATGGAGAGAGGGCGGATAATTTCGCCGGGGGAAAAAAGAGAGAGGGAGAAAAAAAGAGATGCGCTTCGGAACATCTCTCCCTCTCTCTCTCTCGTTTCTTCGAAAATGCCTAAATATTTACAGTTTTGTCCATCTTTCGATTCGTTCCTGGATTTATAATTAAAAAATTCCACGAATAAAGTCTGGCGAGCACGTTGTTAGGGATGATATGAAGAAAAAAAATTTCCTGGCCGCGTGTGCGTGGCCGTTTCCCGTGGATAATCTCCGTGAATATCACCGTCGTGGATTGTTACCCAAACAGCGGCAGAGAGGTGATTTCAGTTCCTAAGAGGTTAGACTCTGCCATTAAACCCAAGAATGTATGGATGGTTTCATAATAGAGGACATTTTTCCAACATCTCTAGAGAGAGAGAGTTAGAAAAATTATACGAACATTAGGAGTTGTACACTCGCGTCTTGGTAACTATATTTCAACGTATATTCAAACGTATAGCTCAATTGCATTTCATGTTGAAACTCCTCAAAGTTGAAACTTCGTTAGGGAATTCATTACTATTTCGTTTCATACCCCATAGTTTACAACTTGCGGATGTCATGGGATGTTATCATAAATCATTTATCAATATGGATGGCAAAAAAATTAAAACTTTTTAAGAAACAGGTGACTTGGAAAACGTTTAACCGATTCAGTTTTGGAGTTCTTTAGCATTTTAATCGGGGCTTCTCAAACTGTGGCTCGCGAATTTACTCCATGCGGATTCCGAACAATTTTATAGCGTATATTTTACATATGCATAACTCAGTTGGCCCCAAGCTACGATGCAACATAAAATGTAAATTAAAAAAAATATATATGCAACGTATTTACTACGTGCCCTTCTATTCCCAGAATAAGTAAATGCATTTCGAACAAATCAAGTAACGTTGACCCACAACTTAAACCCTTAAGTTTCCTAAAATTATTCTTCAACTCTATTTTCGGCTGTGGCTCGCAAAGAGTGCGGAAGTGGGTTATGCGGCCCGCGATGAGTGTGAAAATGGGTTATGCGGTCCTCGAGTCGAAAAGATTGGGTGCCACTGATTTAAATCGAATTCAGATGCTAATACTCAATTCCTTAATTATCGTTATCACATAAATTTGTTGTTAACTGAAATTTTGTAGATTTTTATTTATATCCGGCTCATATTATTTGATTTATTTTTAATGCATAGGTGATGTTATTTATTCGTGTTATATTATCAAAAATCGTATGAGCAGAGAGTTTGAGGTTTAAAGAGGAGAAATCTTGCCATGCATGGTGATACAAGATAAAATTATGGCTAATTTTGTTAGTGTCAAAAATCCGATATATTATTAGTCCGTTGCGGATGCGATTTGTTCGTGATATATTATTAAAAAATTTGTGAGCGTAGAGATTCTATTTTAAAGAGGAGAAAATTTGACATGCATAATTATATAAGGTATGGTTATGCCTAATTAAGTAAGTGTAAAAATTCAGTTTTATTTCGACGCAATTTTCAACCTACAAAGCTAGAAAACTTATTTTTATCCTTAAATTAATGTAGGAAATTCTGTATCATGTAACAATACGAATGTTGCCCTCTGCTTATCAATACACGAAATAATGTAAAATTAAAACACTTGTCATAGATACAATCTGGGATCTGTAAATCCTCTATATGTTATGATATTAGTGATTTGGGCCATTTCCTCCGATAAAACTGAAATTTAAATTAAAACTTTTCTTTAAAATATTGAATGGAAGAGAATTTTAATATATTAGGGTGAATAAAAAAGTTTCTCTGTAAATAGTTACCTCGTGGGAAATAGGTAGCGATTGATTCCGCTAAACTAGTACACTTGTTCAAAAATTGGGTGTGAAAATTACCTTGTTTATTTTTGTATTAAAATAGGTTTACAGATAACTAGGACGAAAATATTAACGTCTATGACCAACGATTGTTGAAACTCCAATGAGGTTGATAACTCCGTCGCTGAAATGCTCATCTGGCTTACTCAGCCGTTTTATTGCCTAAGGGGTCATATTGATCAGCAATTGGATTTCGGCCAAAAGGTGAGTCCGATAATTCACTTCATCTTTGATGTAAACGTAACTGAACCTCAGTATGATAAGACGACACATGAAATGATGTATGTAAGCATATCTAGGACATGAAAAACCATATTAATTATTTCAGTTAAATATATATTGTTTCAAATGCATGAAAAAACGCGTGGTCATATTTACCATCAATATTTTGGAGAGTGTTCACCATGAGGGCCGAAAGTAAAAGTAAAAGAATACATTTTAAATGTCAGAAACTCAGGTAGAGAAAAATCCTTGTTACAGAAATTTTTAAACTTACCGAATTGAAAGTTTTTTTTGTTATGTCGCTTGTTAATTTATTATCGTTGAAATTAAAGAACCCTCCTTGTGAGCACATATTCCAATCTAGAAAGAGCTATTAAATATTTAAATGTCATAGATTCATAAGAAATCTTTCAAAAAAATCAATTAAAAATATTATGTACTTTCATTTAAAATGTCATTATTAATCTCGAGCTCTTACGTCGTTATCTGTAACGTCAAGTACGTATTGTTATCATTGTTAGTAAACAATACTAATCAAAGTAAATCGAAGACTTTTTGCCGGGTGAATTTTTATTTGTAATGCTTATAAGGATCGAACGGTAATCACAAATGTGTCATTTAATAACCCTTATGATTAAAAATGATTTCGTTTGACACAAATCCGAGGCACGGTTGAATATGAAATTCTTCCCACGCATGATACACACAAATTACAGTTTTTGCTCACGCATTACTTGCTTCAAACCAATTTGCAAGTAAAAGCAATACAAATCTTAAACTTTTCTCTTTTCCAAATTATATTAACTTTCAATTTCGGAAGGATTACGGAACTCTAGAGCAAATCAAATTCTGCTCTCATCTATTAAACTCGAGGGAAAAAACAGCCGAAATTAAGTCGATTCCTTCCTTTGGGAATAATGATTTCCTTAAACGAGTTTTTCATCTAGCGCCTTTAATATACCGCCACGAGAACGGATCTGGTAGGTCCCAAAAAATGTATGAAATATTCAAATCGGCTTCGTATTCTTATTTTTTTTGTTTTTGGCCGCGATCTCTCCTCACCGCGTCGCTGAAATCGCAAGATTACTTATTGTTAGATCCGCTTCTTCTTCTTTTTCTTGCCGCTAAGAAGAATCAGAAAATTTGGAAATCTTTCTCCTCCCAAACCGCCGGAATTATTCGACGGAACTGCATATTGCATCTCGGCGCTCATTTCCTTTTTATATGATTCTTTTTCGATCGAGTTTTTTTTTCCGAGAAGCATTTTCATCGACTTGCAAGACGACGAAGTCATATCCGTAAAAATACAAAAAAAAGAATACGGCCAGATGGATGATGCGGGATATTTTAGTTTACAAAAAAAATAAAACACTTGCTAGATTAGCAAATTGGTAAGGATACGGGAGAAGATCATTCTTCGGACCATAAACAAATTGAGGGATGCTTGTCCTTCGCGTTTTCCCAGAAGACACAATAAAGCTCGCGCGCGCGCGCGCGCGTGTGTGCGTGCGTGTGTGCCTTCCCGTCCTTTTCCCTAAACAAGGGCGAGAGAGAGAGAGAAAAACGCATTCCCCTTGCGTAGCGCCCACTACATTTGCATACGAGTTCATCCTCTCCAGTAGCAGGAGTGGCGTCCCTCAACACCTTCCACTCTTCCCTACCATCTCCCTTCCCATTCTCTCTCTCTCTCTCTTTTTACACCTCCCCCTCCCCCTCTCTCCACAACGCCTAAAACACACCACTCACATACTTCCCTCTCTCTCTCTCTCTCTTTTGCCCTCCCACTATTTTACTATTCTCTCGCGCAACACCCGAAATCCTTGCAGCGGCCTCTCTCTCTCTCTCTTCGACTCTATTCGCCTCCGTCTCCGAGGAACCAAGTACCCGATTCGCTTCGAGTAATTACCCTAATTCTCTTCTCTCTCTCTCCATTCTCTCTCCCCCCCCCTCCCTTTCATCCCCCCCTCTCATTTTCCCTTCCCTCCGGGTCACACTAGTTTTCGCGGCGGGTCGATGCAGCTGCCACGGCTTCGGAGTGGATTCGCTCTTTTTCGCCAGAAATTTTTATATATATATATATCTCCCTTCCCCCCCCTCCCCTCCCCCCCTCCCCCCCAACATCACCACCTCCTCCCCCTCCCACCACCACGCGAGGCGTTATAAAGAGGGAGTGAGTAGAGAGGATAAAGGCGAATCTCCGGATACATCTTCCTCTGGGTTTGTGCCATAATCTAGGACGAAGATAGATAGAAGGGGAGGGAGGGAGATAGGGGTGAAAAAAATGCGAAATAATATGTATAAGCGAGTGAGGATCGATCGATGGTCGTTATATCTCTCCTAACGCCGTCGTCGTTCGCGATACACACGAAACTAACGCGTCGATATTCGTTCAAGGACATTAATCAAGTAAGGCTGCGATTTGTTATTTTTTCTTCTTCTTCTCCTCCTCCTCCTCGTGAGGGTCATAAGGGAAGGAGTTGTGGAGAGGAGGGGGGAGGAGGAAAGAGGAAATGGGACGGGGGAGCAAAAAGGATAGAGGAAGGCCGCGAATCCAATTAACGGAAGTTACTCTCGCAGAGAGGGGTACTCGGGGGAGATCAGCGTTATGTAACGACGAAACTTTCGAATCCGGTCCGCGCGATAAATATATTTATAGTTTTTTTTAAACCATTCCCGAATTTTTATTCCGGATCTGATAAATCTGGAAGGAGAAAAAAGTATTTGATATTTTTTTTTATCGAAGAAATGAATCGGTGGAAAAATTGTCGCAATTATCAATCGCAAAAGGAGCGGATTTATTTTATTTTTTTTAGGAAACGTCGGATCTCTCTCTCTCTGTCTCTCTCTCTCGGGCGAATTGATTTAATTTTCAGAGTTATTTTATTTTTTGAGATTCATGACTTGGAAGCGTTTTTATCGGCATCCATAATGCCTCCGGAGACCTCATCGAAACAAAAAAATGACGGTTTTATTTATTATTATTTTATTTGGCCGTTTGCTTCATTTTTTCAGGAAGGGAGCAACCGAATCTGTTTCTGTTCGTCCGTGCGATCTGAATTAGTCATATAAATTTCTGCGCACTGCACTGGGGCGGGGGTTTTCCATAACGATTTATTTATTATTCAGGGCGCTGAATGATACATAACGTGCACTTCGAAGGCCTCGTGTTATTGCCTCTCTGAAACCATAGCGGCTAGAAGGCGGCGGAGCAAGTGTTTGTGGCTCCCCCACTATATTGAAGTCGCCGCCGAGGTACTCTTGGCCATCTACCAGTCAGGTACGGCAATTGCATCGGGGGCATATTCGCTATCGGGATAGAGGCCCTTAGGTGCACTACCGTTGCATGAGAAAGAAGGAAAAGATATGACGGATGAGGAAATTTAAATGCAACACCTGATACTACATTGGTTCATAATATTACTCACCTTGAAGAAAATGAGCAAGTGAAATATGAGAATGTTTCTGCTGTAATTATTCATCAAAATATTCACTAATAAATATCCAAAAATAGGAGACGAATCGAGGAAAATTAATTCGACCCATTAAATTTACTTGTTTTCTCTTGGGTTTAATTTCACTAGCTTTTTTTTAGTTTTAGTGTTGCGTCGCGAAATATGCAGCTAATGAAATTTAGTTAAAGACACGTCTAAGGAACAACAAAAATGGTAAAAAGAGGGCGTCATTATACGCCAGAGAAAATATAAAATTTCTCTCATCTGATTTATCAGACAAAAGTGTTACAATAGATAAATAGATTACAGTTCGGTGATGACCAAATGATAATTCAAGACACTAAGTATATGCCACAAAGTTCAATATACCAGCGAATCATTTACTAGTTTAATTTTAAAATCTCACCAATAACAAGTTAATAGCAGTCCGAGGTAAATGTCCCGTCTGTTAAAACATTAATACATAATAGCTATTGGAGATACCTAAGTTAAGTGTATTTTTTCTATATGCTGATATAGAAATGCTTATTCTTGAATTTAAATATACTTTATTTCCTCTTAAAGACGAGCAGTTGCTCGAGATGAATTTCCTAATACAACGCAGTGGTTAATCCAAGATTTATCTCGAATCCATTGCACTGCCTGAAGATGACTCGTTTATACATAATGAAAGGAAATCCACTAGTTTATTGATTTCCTTCTTATTATATGTTATGTATAATCGTTAACGTAAAATTAAATTTCATGGGAGGCATATATTTGTCATTTTTTCGTCAAAATAGAAAAGTATAATTAAAAGACTGAAAATAAAACTCCAGTTAAAGTTGATCCCTTTTTCAAGAAATAGCAAGCGTTTGCAGAAGGACCGTGCACCGAGAAAATTATGTCTAGATAGGAATTGTCGAAAAAAATGCATGTACCGCGCCGCCGAATGTTATGTGAGGACTTTTTGATTTCAACAGTTGCCGTACCTCGACGACAGAAACTCAGAGAGGGAGAAAATGCATCTCTCTTCAGGAGGAAGCACACACACCACATATGTATATATATCACTGTGTTTCTCACATTGTTAGGTTAACATCTCGTTTGGGAGAGATTATTATTTTTTTAACGGGAGCGGACGGTGACGCTAAGCTAAAAAAAGAATCGTTTCCTGTTATTCTTCTATAAAGAAACATAATTATTTCAACGCCAGCTTGAGAACAAGGGCTGGTCGAACCGCAAGTGCGTTTCCAGGGATACGGACGTATGACCTTCAGCAATGCGAAACCAACACACACACGTGTACATGCAACTCCTCCAAGAGATTGTGCGATGGCATTTCGTTCTCAAAAAAGAAAAGTGGAGACTGTTCAACTTCCGTTACCTTCTTTTTCCTCCTCTCCGCTCCTTGAAGTAAAGCATTAAACGCCCGAGAACTTTTTTTGCGGTCTCGTCTTTTTTTTTCTTACATGGCTCACGAACACCTTTTTCTGCGCCAGAATTCCGCGAAATTCATTCCGACCAGGTTTTCTTTCCTTCCGCGACTCCCTCTCTAGGCGTCCCAAATTTGTATATATATATATATATATATATATATATATATATATATATATATATATATATAGTTCCCCCTAGGAAGAATAAACGCGTTTTATTCCGTAAAAAAACTTCCCTATTATTCGACCTCATTTATATCCAGAAATTCCTCTTCCTCGCGGAATATATATATATATAACCGCCTCCGAATTTTTTTCATATAATGAGTCAGAACAGCTGCGCGTTGACGAAAGAAAAAATAAAATCTCGATAAAAAAAACGAGATATAATCCTAAGCTTTATTGTTATTTTTTCCTCCTCTCCTTCTCCGCCTCATCCTCCCGCGACAGCAGTAAAATTTCGCAGCGAAAAACTCCCAATTACCCGCTCGGATAATCCCAGCACAATTATTTCTTCTGGATCCGCCAGGAAATTGCAAAGCCCTTTTCCTGTTGACTGCAGCTGAATCGAAGGCATCCCGTCATGTTTGCATTATTGTCATGTTTAAGAAAGATGCCGTTCTCTTTCTTTGTAATTTTCTCTTTTTTGTTTTTTTTTTCGGAAACCGTAAAAAAATAAACGTGGTTTCGTTGCGCGTAAAAGGTTGCGAGGATTCTACGCTGCGTTTTTTCGTTCATTACGTTAATTATTAGAGTTTTTAATCAGCAGCGTGGTGAATGTATATGGACGGCGGAGAACGATTCGTTTGCATTTGTTAACCGACCAGGCTAGATTGAAAGAAAAATTGAAACATTTCGCGGAGTTACGTCGACAAGATGCGCATTTCCGTTTCGGTTTAATCTATCTTTTTAAATCCTTAAAGAGAAAACGTTTAAAAATTCACAGAAATCGGCTGCTTATATAAATGTGAATGAAAGCTTCATATTTTACGTTAGAATTTTTTCAGCGGTTCGAAACTTTTTTTAACGAAGTCTATGATTTATAATAATAATAATAATACTTGCCTTTTCCCGTCTTCTTTCCTTTATTATCAGTGCTCTTGTAAGCTTTTAATTATGATCAGTTTCGTTTAATGCTCATGAGCTCTTCCATTTAATTTCAAACGGCAGAAAATTTAGGTAATTTTTGTCTCTTGACACGGTTGTCACGCTATTCAGAGCGTTTATTTGTCTATAATTTTAGTAAGCGTAACTTGCATTGACAAATACGAAAACACGCAACGATGCCCTCGGCGGGTTTCGAACCCACGACTAGAATTGGAAGCCAGACACGCTAATCACCCCTCTAACAAATCCTGAGATTTAGCTCGAATAACCCACGCGATAATCACATTTATGATAATATTACCGTGACAATGCTTGACTTTGAGGAGCAAGCGCTCTAGTTTCGCGATGGTATATAAGGGCGCGACAATTCGAAACTCATTAGATTTTCCTCCAGAAGGGAAGGAATTGGGGCACAAGAAAAGTCACTTCCGCGTGACGTGCGAACTAGGTGACTCGGTTTTTTCCCCCGGAAAAGGCAAAAAAAAAAAAAAAATGAGAGAGAAAGAGAGAAGGGAATGCAGGTAAGTTAGCACGAAGTCGCACCAACCAAGCAGTAATTTTCCAAAGCTACAAAGAATGATCTTTTAAAATGATAAAAAATGAAAGATTGTCCTTTGCGTCTCTCTCTCTCTCTCTCTCTCTCTCTCTCACACCACCATTTTTCCCTATCTAACCTCAAGGGCGTCGACGTGGCATGAGACACACACAAAGCGTAAGCTCGAGCTCCGACGACTTTGTGCACCTTTAAGCCCGTTAAGAAATTAATACTCCTTTTCGAGAAGAAGAAAAAAAACGCAACGAGTGAGAAGAGACGGAAGTGACCTCAATTAAGGAGGGAGCATTCTTCTTGGTTCGATTGAGTGGCTGCCGTTTTTTTTTTTGGTCAAGTTAAGGGGCGATAAATGTTGCACCCACTTTCTTAAGGTCGGGAAAAATTCGTCTTTTTTTATCGTTGTGCTAAGATTAATGTTGCTAAGATAAGACACTGCGTCAATTAAGATATATGTCGTGACGATTCTCGTTTCCAGTCACGGCTTCGAACACGAGAGTTTCTTTTAATTAAATATTCGCGTTTCCGCGCCAACTTGAAAATTACGGCCGAATATTCCAAAGGCAAATTCTTTTGAAAGGATATTTCATGACTTGACCCAAGAATATAAAAAAATAACTGCAATTCACGGGTGTTTTTAAAAGATGATATATTTTTTACTTGAATCCGCCGTTGAAAACTGTAATAAAGCAACACTGATTTCAGAGAAGTTTCACCTTAATCTTTTCATCTGTGTTTAATCTCTGAAAATTGAGACACCCAAAAGTATTGTAATTTCCTATTCGTGCTCTGTTAAAGTTTTGTTTAACTTCTGCAGTATATTAGACTTTAATTTTAGTTAATGACTTTTAACTTACCGGTGTATGAAAACTTTAAACCTATACCATCAATTTTATAGGGAAAAAAACAATTAAAACAAAAATCTCAACTCTTGAACAAGTAGTGCCTGATAAGATGATATAGTTGACTAGTTCAACTCACAATAAGTTGTAGGTTTAATTCGATTGATAAAAGTGTATTTTAAGTTCCCGAGAAATTTCTAACAGATTGATCGCAAATACCTCTGATGATTATAAGTGTTGAGAATCGTAGGCTGGAAAATTGCGACTGAGATTAGCCACTTTTTAATTGAAATCTGAATTTGGTTGTATTAATTACATTAAATATGTGCCATTTACAAAAAAAATATTAACCTTTGTAGATTCGGTACGGAAAATTACTTAGAAAAACCAAGACGATTAAGGATAGAAGTGTTTTATTTAAAAATGTTTTTGACTTCATTCTCCACCTCCTGTTGCAATTTTAAAATGAGTTTGAGAGATGGCTACGTTTTTCATCATCATCATAAGTGGTCTGTCCGTTGACAGGTCCGTGATTATTCGTCGTTAAACTTGGTTCCACAGTTTTCTCCATTTCTTGATAGCTCTCTTTCCCTTTCACGTCGTCTACCAGCTGAAACCTTTTCCTACCTCTTTCTCTTTTTCCATCCAGTTTTCCTTCTAGCACTTCTTTAATCATGCTCTCTCTTCTCAGGTAATGCCCAATCCAGTTCGCCTTCCTCTTTCTGATAGTCTGTATAATCGTTCGCTTCTCTCCTATTCTTCCTAGTACTTCCTCATTTTTCACCCTAACTGTCCATTTTATCTTCAGCATTCTTCTCCATGTCCACATTTCGAAGCTTTCCAAGTATTTAATATCATTTTTCCTTAGCGTCCATGTTTCTGCCCCATACAAAGCTATACTCCATACATAGAATTTTATCAACCTCTTGCGGATTTTCTGCTTTATATTTCCCGTTAGTAGGAGTTTCTTTCTTCTGAAAGCGGCTTTTGCCTTTTTATTCTAGTCGTGATTTCATCGGTACATTTTGCTTCTCTCGTTATGATGCTTCCAAGGCATTTATAATCTGAAACTTGTTTTAATGGCTTTCCTCCGATACTTATGTTCAAATTTTCTTCTTCTTTACTTGATATTCGCATAACTGTATTAATTTCCATACCGTATTTTCTACCTGTTATCACTAGTCTATTTATCATTTTCTGAAGTTTCTTTTCCTTTCTTGCTAGAAGTACTTAATCATCCGCGTATATCACTGTCCTTATAATCCTTCCTCCGATTTTGAAATCTCCCGTACCTTCTAACGCCTCCTGCATTATGAATGCTTAAATTAGAAGTAAAGTGACCATTTATTCACGAGCCAAAATCAGCACTAATAGCATTTTTTTCATAGCAGATAACGTTTTCTGGAAAAGCATACAAAGCTTCTAAAACAGCGATTCCCAACCTTTATGCATCCGTGACTTCCTATGAAGACAGCTGACCTTGTAGCGACCCTATTACATATATCCATCTATTTGCCAATAGATAGAAATGTAACATTTATTTCAAAATACTATAAACGTTATAAAATTGGTTACACTGTAATCCCGAGTAATTCGTACAGTACATTTAGTAAGAATCTGATAATGTCAGTAAAATACTAAGTACCCTTTATAGACTAAGAAAATAAAATATTTTTGCTGTCTCATATACATCCCTCCAATTTATGAAAAACGTCAACTACTCATATAAGTATAAAAATGAGGTTATATACTCAAGGCAAATTATGAAATAAGAAATAATAGTGTTTTTGATTCAACGCATAAATCAACGTAGAAATTTTATGGGCGAAATCTGTACAGTTATAAGTAAATCAGAACTGTTTACTCATTTTCATTATATTATTTGCCATCGACTTCTTCGCGCATCCATTTCTAGCAAGAGTCCCCAAACTACGGCCAACGCTGTGATTTTATACCGCCCACATTACCTCATCAATTTCTTTAAGAAATGTATATTCGTATGTTCACCAGCAGTATGCGTCGTTAGTTATCATTCATTAAATCTAAGAGATGTTTTCGAACACGTGGATGCAATATACTTTTAATTTTGGACTATGACCCCCATTACAAAAACTAGCTGTTTGAAATTTGTACACGGACGGACATTTGAAAGGTGATTTGTGGCCCTCAAAGTGTTATATATGAAGTTCTATGTGGCCCCTTAAAGCAAAAAAAAATACGCCGATTTCGGCGGTGTTGTTAATTTTTCTTTGTTGTCCCCTTCTCCGCTTTCATCGACACAGTATTTTGAAGTAGGTCGAAAATCAGCCACATTTTTCGAAACTAAATCGGATTTTTTTAACTACACGCATATATATATATATATATTTATATAAATATAGTGTAGGCGATGTCGCGATCCGAGGATACAGCGCCTGACGTGTAGCGTTTTAACGAGTACGGAAACAGATACGAGGGCGTGAATACACATTTACCTCCGCGAATGCGTCGCGTGGGAAGATGAATCTTTACCAACGTTGTAACAAATCTCCCTTGCGGTGAGAAAGGAGGGAAAGACGTTGTGAGCTCCTCCCACGTCGTTTTCCCCCTCCCATCTCCCCTCCCTCCTACCCTCTCATCCCCCCCTCCCTCCTCTCCTTCCACCCACCCACCCTCCCCTTCCCAAATCCTTTTCCTCCTCGATGAAGGAAACCGAATGTTTGTCGGCCCCAGGCAGTGCTAGATCACAATAGATTAACTTGGTTGAAATTTGATGCCTCCTCGCGCCAAAACAGCTCTAGGGACTTCTGACTTTGGGTTAATTAAATCTCGCCGAAGGAGAGAACTTCCTTCGCGTATACGTTATATAGATTATTCGTCGGAGGGCGCTGAGATCTTCGGAAAAGTAGGTATTGCACATAATTTGGCGTGGTCGCGTAGTCGTATAAGCAATTCAAAATAAATAAAACAAGGACGAATCGTTTTCTATTTGTTCACGATTTTTTCTCGAGCTATTGAACAGAACGAGTTATCGTGCTATATCCATATTTAACTGAGGTCTCGTCAAAGCAATCGCAGTATGGTGGCTGCTCCCTGAAGACTACGTATTAAACTTCTACCTCCATACAACGAGCAAAGCCGAGAAACTATAGGGAGTTATGATTATCCTCCGGGCTCACCTCGGCAGTTCGGTAGTTAAAGTCTCTGGCTTCTTAGAGAGTTTTATTTTTTTTTGTTTTTTGAACCGAGAACTGAGATGATTTCTCGAAAAAAGAGACGAAATCCTTTTAAAGTTCCTACAGATTAGAGAGATTCGATAGTTTCTTTCTGTATAAAACAAAAAGACTGCGTGTTTACTTTATTTATTTTTGTTTGTTTTTCGCGATCATGTACGCCACGCTAACTAAAAGACCTTAGCATCGAATTTCTCTAATGCTACCTCAACTTCTGGGATAAGGGATACAATTAAAAATAAATAAATAAAATAAAACGAACTGTTTCCATTCACGCGCAAAATTTCATGCGTCCAACAAAAAAAACGTAAAAAAACATGAATGTCCCAAAAATTTTTAAAAATGTATAAAACCAAGAGAGCTGCAAAGAATCTGCTATGCGTTCATTTTCGTCTCGGTTATTCCGCCGCGAATTTTTACGTTTAAAAACAAAAACTCTTCAGAAAATAAATAAAATAGAAACCTTCAGAAACTCCCTTTTCAAACACTTCGATTACTCAAAAATCCGAGATATTTTCAAAATAATGTCCGCGGTTCCAACGCGGGCGTTGATACGACTCCCTTTACATTCCAATTAATGTATGTATGTATTTAATCTATATATATGTGTGTGTGTATATATATATATATATATAATACCCGTCAATATTGACGATGAAAATTTTGCCAAAAAGTGTTTCTAATATATTTTTTTTTTATCACACAAAAATAATATCACAAAAATGGCTTTAGCCTTGCAATAATTCTCACAGTACGACATTTCTGGTTAAGGTTCTCTCATCGTTGAATAATACCAAATTTGAGCTTGATCCATTCACTTTTCATCGAGTTATTGCGAAAATGCTTCAAAGATCACTGTTCAGAAAGAACTCTTTGTATGGCAGCTACCTGATCCTCTTCACCGATCAAGCGCAGATTTGCAGATGCAGCTATATCTTGTGAGAAAAGCTTATGCTGAAAATTTCAGCTCAGTCGGTAGAGACCTCTGCCCAGGAGACATAAATTTCCATACAAAACATGTCCCCCCTTCAGCTCTTGTAGCAGCTCGAGATGGACCTATTGACAAAAATTTTTTTGCGGATCTAAATTTTGAAAGTTTGACGAATCCAAAATGGTATAGAACTTGAAAATCCATCAAGTAGTTCCAGAGATGTAAGCATGTCAAAATCGTTACGTACAGAGACACAGAGTGACAAACCTAGTTTTTATATTATAGGATATATATACGTATAAATACACACACATATACATATACACACACACATATACACATATACAAACATTCACACACAAATACAGACATACGACATAAGGTCGATTCGTTGGAATATAACACTCAGCCACGCCTTTTTTGTATAAAAAAGAATGTTTTCCTTTTTATATGGCTCCGCGGCCTACTCCAACTCCTCCACATCCCACCACGCGTATCCTAAATGCGTTTCAGCCCATTGCCCCCCTCCCCCCTCTCTCTCTCCCTTCCTCTCCCTCCCGGATGTGTTTATCTTCCGCATCCTCACCTAAAGGTGTATTAATCCCCGCTTTCCAACACATCCCTTATTTTCCGAAAATCCCGAAGACCCACTTTTACCCTCCCACCCTCACTCCTCTTCCTTTCTTTCTCGCTCTCCCTCCTTCCAATTCCGTTCTTATTTTTTCCCATATATTTTTTTTGTATTTTTTCTCTCCTTTTTTTTTCCTTGTACCTTTCTCCCCCACCCTTTCTCTTCCCTAGTTTCCCTCTGTTTTCCAATCCTTTTCTTTCTTTCCCAACCTTTAACCTTAGCATCACTCGCTACTTTCTCTCTCTCTCTCTCTCTCTCTCTCTCTCTCTCTCTCTCTCTCTCTCTCTCTCTCTCTCTCTCTCTCTCTCTCTCTCTCTCTTTATCTCTCCCTTTATCTCTCTCTCCGTCCCCACTCTTAGCATCCGCTCTCCTCCTGAATCTTTCTCCCCTCCACCTCCATCTCTCTCTCTCTCCCCCTTCCTCCTCCTGTCCTCCCAACCTCTCCCTCCCTCCCTCTTATTTCCCATTCTTCCTGCCATCGTTTCGCTAAATCCTCCAAACTTCTCATTTTACCTCTCTCCCCCCCTTTCTCCCCGACTCCACCCCTCGGCCTTTTCCTCCAATTCACTCCCACGCCTCTTCCGGCATAGAAATCTTCAAAAAACCCCACTCCTACTCCTCTTGCTATCCCTTCTCTCTCTCTCTCTCACTCTCTCTCTCCCACCTCACCCCCTTGCTCTCGACTCACTCTCCGTCGTTTTGCATAATCCCTCCTCTCCACCTTCTCCTATCTCTGTCTTTCTCTCCCTCCCTCCCATCCCCCCTCCTTAACCCCCCCCCCCTCCTCCTCCTCCGCCTTTCCTTTCTTACCCTCACCTCACACTCCCCACTTATTCTCCATCTCAGCTTCAATTCACGAGACTACACTTTGGTCCGTGTATCTTCACAAATCCCTCTCTCCCTTTTCCTTTCTCTCTCTCTCACTCTCTCTCTCTTTCTCTCATCCTTTTCCAAGTCGAAGCAACAAGGGCTCCCTCTCGTACTTTCTCCCCGTGTCACATCCTCTATATGTTAGCGCGTGGATGTATGTGGGGATGTGTACGGATGTTTGTGTGTGCGCGCGCGCGTACGTACTTGAGGAAAGGTGAAACGAAATATGGGTAGCAACAAGGTGTAGGGGGAAGTCCAGTGTGGACACTTGCCGTAAAAGTTAAGAGAGCCGCTTGGAGTTTCGAGGAGACAGGTGTGGAGAGATGTTTGTTGGAAGTTTTTCGGGTCTTATCCTTCGTCAGCCACGGAGTTATGACAGTTGCACACACATACACACACACACATATACATACACATATATATGTAATATATAAACTTACGGAAGAGGAAAGGTAAATTTAGGGCAACTAGGTGTTGAAGGAAGCACCCCAGCTGCTCTCCTTCCGGTAAGTGCTCACTGGGTTTCCTTCAACACCTAGTTGCCCTAAATACACACACACACACACATACATGGTTGTGTAGGGGAAGAAATAAATATGTATAGACATACGCACGTGCCTGTGTGTGTACATAGGTACAACTTTATTTCTTCCGCTGCACAACCATCGTACAACAAGCCTTGGACTTCGGGGAATGCAAACGTGTCTAATGACGGCTCGTCCTATATACGTATGTCCGTGTAAGAAAATTATACGGAGGTAAATATAAAATACTAGCTGAAAGTACCCGGCGATGCCCGGTCTTTGGCGAATAAAATTATGCGAGTTTTCCGGCAGAACACATTAATATTAAACATACTGTTTCATTGTAAATACGATTATTATTCTCAGACTAATTTCTATAACAGATATCCTTTAAGTAGTAATTAAAAGATTCCACCTTTTGGTAATTATTCCTTTAAGCAACAATTTTTTATAACAGATATCCTTTAAGTATAATTAAAAGATTCCACCTTTTGGTAATTATTCCTTTAAGCAACAATTATATATGTTTATACATGTTGATTTGGTATGTATTGTACCATCAGTTATTATATTATATGCAACTGAAATGTATATTAATAGAAATTTTAATGTGAACTGACACCAATAACCTTGATTCAACTTAAGTATTCCGATTTATCTGAAAGGTACTGGGTTTCATTAAAAGACATTCCTTACAGTAGCTTATTGATAAACATACGAAAGAAACAAACATGTCATTTACCATGGCAACGTGACGTGAAATCGTGTTCTAGATAATAAGGCTGAAATTAACGATTATAATATAAATATGAGGTGTTAAACGCACCATATAAAACATAAAATCAAAAAAGTTAAAACATGATTATGACAAACTTAAACGATGGTAATTATGTTTAGAATTTCTTCTAAAAATATTCTTTACGTAATTATGATAAAATCACACGTTTTTTGTACATGAGAGTAATAGGATTTCGAGTTTAACAATGTAATCGGTTGGCAAGGCAACTTCACGTTAAAAACGCTAAATTTTGTCAAAATATGATATTAAAACGTTAAATTCGAAAGATATAAATTCGAAAACGATAAAAGACGATAAGAATATGAAACTGCATTTATTTATCTTTAATACAGTCCAAGTCCGAAAATCGTAGGTCAAATACACGAATTTGAATAAGCAAAATAAAATAAGGTTGCAGGTCGAAATACGGATTTTTCCATGTTATCTTATGAGAAATGGAAATTATTCTCTGGAATCGAACCCGGGTCTATTTTGTAAATTTTTTTTCGTAAATGGCTTCTACTTTAAGAACCGAACATTCTTACCAAATGTCAATCTTCTAGCTACTCGGAAAGTTTGTTAAAAATAGCATTACAGTGTTTCCCACCGACGCGTCGCGACGCGTCGGTGGGACAAATTACGGAAAAGCTGGTCATAAATGAAAAAATCAAAATGTCAGATATTTCCTGTTTATTATTCTAAATGTAGTCTAAAACGACCTACGCACAAAGTATCGGTAATAAAACACTCCTTTTGTGCAATCTCTTGACATTGTATCATTTTAAAATTGGTGGCCTACAGTAACGTTTGCTTGGCGTCTAGTAGCGTGTGAGTCACATCGTTGTGGTTTGCCTTCGTTAATTCCTTTTAACACTTATATTGTGACATAACTTTAATATGGATTCTGTTGCTGGGGGTATGTTAAAACTTCGTTATACATTTTAAAACTTTAATCCCTTTCATTTGTATTTTTTTAAGGTTTTTTCTTTGACTAAGCATAAAATTTAAAATACGTATGTAAATATTTTGTTCATAAGGATTTTTATTATAGTATTTAGCTTTATTAAACAAACTTTTATACTGGGTAATAAAGCGTAGGCATTCTATTTTCTGAAAATGTAAAAACATTTTGCGCATATTTGCGCCAAAAAGATTTTTTCTTGTTTATATACATTGGTGCGCCACTATAAATTTGAGCTGATATTTGTCATACAATATTAGTTGACAGCATGATAACTAACAAATTAAAACAATAAACTACATTCATTATAAATAAACTTCTATGTAATGCGGCGTACTGCAAACATGCTGAAATTAATACAATTCTACGGTAAAATCTTTATTTTCTATTATTAACAAATAATTTTTTACGGTACAAGAAAAGGCGCTAATATATTCCCGCTGCAACAGTAACAATGCTTTAAACGCTTTATAAATTTTCAAAATTCATTTTAGCAATGAGAAACTAATATGTTTTAAAATACTTTAGTACTGAGAAATTAATATGTTTTAAAATACTTTGGTACTGAGAAATTGTTCGTTTTTTTGAAGCTTTGCTTAATTTGTCATACAAGCTGCCTATTAAAAAATGGCAGGCGCGAACTGACAATGAGATTGAAAAATAATTAGTGGCGGTAAACAAAGAAAGAATTCAAATGTAATTTAAAAAACAATTGGCTCTTCTTGTTGATCGGCCAAAACCGGGCTATGGAAGTACTAATGATGGTAATACTGCCCGCACATTTTTCGCAAATCCCGAAATATCTTCATCGATTACAGGAGTTGATTTTCAAATAATCAAGAGATTTGGAACCATACCTCAGTCTTTGTCATCCATCCGGGTATGACATAAATATAACTGCTTTTAAAGACTATGCAGTATCAACAGCAAGACTATTCGTGGAAAAGTACTCTTGATACAACATGCCGACTACTATACAAAAAATTTTAATTCATAGCGCTCAGGTCATATCTGCGAGCATATTAGCTATAGGGCAGTTATCGGAGGAGGCGCAGGAAGCCAGAAATAAGGACATTAAAATTTTCCGTGAGGGATTTTCAAGTAAGATGTCTAGAAGGAAGACAATAGAGGATCTCATAAAGAGACTTCTCATATCTTCTGATCCTCTCATTTCTAGCATGAAGAAATTACCTAAAAAGAAAAAAGCGCCTTTCCCTAAAGAAGTTTTGTTATTGTTGACATCTCCTTAGATCGAATTATCTGACACTGAAAAGGAGGAAACAGATTCGTATGATTCCGAAAACAGTGATAGCAATTAATTTAGTATATTATGTAAATAATTTTATCATTGTAAAAACGATTTCAGTAATTAATTTCCTGCGTTTCTGAATACATTTTATCTTTGTGAACACGATGACAGTAATTAAGTTTGTACATTTTGTAAGTAACGATCTAGTTCTTTAAGAACAATGTCCTCTTAATTAATACATTTTATCTTTGTGAACATGATGACAATAATTATGTTTGTACATTTTGTAAATAACGATCTAGTTCTATAAGATCAATGTCCTCTTAAGTAATCTTTTGTGGTTTGTAAACCTCATGATTTTTTAAAATGTTGCAACTACAATTTGAATATACCAAGTAAATTAGATTAATTTTTTCACTATTAGCATTATTCACATTCGTAATTGTTATGTATTTTGTTTTTAATATATTTTAGATCATTACTGGTAAATAATAAGAAGCTAAAATATTGCTACACGTACCGACTGAATACAATTGCATTTTAGTTTTCAATTTCATATCAATGCGGTTGGATAAATTTAAGTATATTGCGTTTCTTGAAATTTGACGTATGAAATGCGCTTCAAAGCGTTAAAATTTCGCCAAATTTTGTTATTTACATTATTTCCTCTCAATAGTGCCTCATTATTTGACTTTAGGTGAGAATATATACCTTCCCTATTTATGACCATCTTTTTGGTAATCCGTCCCACTGTGAGACGCGACGCGTCGACGAAGTCATTTTTAGGCGCGTTTCGCTTACAGCGTGAGCGCCGGTCGGTCGGTCTGTCCGTCCGTATGTTCGTTCTCGGCTTCTACTTAACGGATTTTCATGAAATTTGACATTAAGGACTTACAGTCAAATATAGTAAGAAAATCGCAAAAGTGAATCACGTACGCCAATCAGGGGTACCACTTTACTGGTGACAAAAAAATAAATTTTCGTCATATCTCGTAAAGTATTGCTCATATCAAAATATTTTTCAAATAAAAGTTGTAGAACTGGTAAAGTAGAGTATTTCTTCTCCTATATATTTTTATCGTAGGAGTTGCCGTTATCAATAAAATCAAACCAGAATGTCTTAATTCGAGTTGAACTTTGAAAATTTCTTGCATGGTTACTTCTTCATTGCTGCTAACATAAACAATCTCACAAACAAACGTTTAATTTCCTTACGTGTGCATGCACCTTTTTCCTGAATGCGACTGATTAGACGTACAATAGGTCGTAATTGCGTTTCTATAGATGGTTGTCTTGCCCTCTTTGCTTTTGGTTTACTTTCACTATATTTTTCTCTCCTGGCATTCACTAGCTTAAAATTTAGTTGACTCAATTACTCACGTTTTTGGATATTACATTTGCAATAAAATTGTTATATCTAATAAATTGTGAAACATTTTCACGTAATATTTTTAGTGTCTCCCTGGCAGTAGAGTAGGTGACGATGCACCGGTCTGCAAGTTTGACTCGTCCCATCCATTTGCTGCAGTCAACACTCATTAGAGGTTTAATTTTTTGCCAGCTAAAATGTCAACAATGTCAATACTAACCAAAGATTTCCGCTTTTTAGAAGAAAGCCTAATACACGTAAAAGCGATATCTCTGTGCAAAATCAACATGAACAAGGAGAATACCTAATATTTTTATAGGAAAATGTTCAAGCATACATCAGATAATACAACTCGAACACCAATAGGTGTTAACATGTAATAGGTAAGTTTAACCTGTGTAACCGGTTAGAGTAACCAGCTGAGAGCAAAAGAAATACACTACGAAGCTTAAAAAAAGTTCACAAGCAACCATTGAAAACACAGGTTGACAAGTATAAGCGGTCGACGCAGTTAAGAGTAAAGTGTCTGTCAACCAGCTCACCCCAAATAAAATAACGTCGCACGAAACTGATTGTGAGTTGAATTTATTTAATTCGGTGCGGGGATATAGTTGGCGAATCACCTTTTACTTGCCATAATAAAACCCATTCGTCCATATTTAACGAAAGGCTTACACTCACTCAACCTATTTATAGTTACGTCATATCCAAATTGAAAATTCTGGGCACACTAATTTTCGTATCAATCGGATACCTTTGCCTGGAACGACCTAAACGCCAGTCAACCAGACCTGAAATTAAAGGGAGATATGGAGGATTTTATTCATTAGATGAGAGGTACGAACTTTCTTACCTTTGCTGTGGTGTAAACGTTCCAGCGGTGTAAGAAGAAATAAATCCCTTTCCTCCAGCGATGAGAAAAATTTCTCACACTCACACTCAAATATACACGGCACTTCCTCACAGAATGACCATTACACTACACAGGGACGTGCAAAATGGGGTAAATGAAAAGCACTTTGGGGTTGACGAATGAAATAAAGGGTAAAGGTTTGATATTGGAAATCGAAGAAATTGGTGGGAATCACAATTCCCAATCACCTGTAATGGCAAGAGAAAAAAATTCACTGGTACTACCTGAACACGATAGGAGATGCGTCTTAAATAGACTTAAGGCTAGGAAAACCATTCATGTAGCTTATATTGCAATACTTCTCCGTAGACACCATGAAACTGCTTTGATTGTCGCGAGAATTTAAAAATTATATTATAATTTTACAAAAAGAACATTTATTTAAGATTATAGATTGCTTTTATTCCCGCGAGAATTTAAAAATTATAATACAATTTTACCAAAAGAACATTTATTTAAGATTATATATTGCCTTAATTCAGCGAATACATTTGCCAAACGTTCATAAAATACTTACATATCTTTAGAGACTGCATAGCCTTCTCTTCGAACGGAGATCACGTTAACTTCCTTCGTCACATCCGAACAGTTTCACATCTCAAAGTAGACTGACCAAATAGATAGAAAATTTCCCGCCAATATCAGAAGACGTCACGACGACGTCACTTTGGACTGTTAAATAATCAGTAATGAGGTGCTGGGAGGTGGGGGAAATGGGAAAAATGCCTTTGCTATGACCATAAAAGGTATCAGCGTAGTCAAGGAACTCGGAATGCCCTCCACGAAACCGCAAAAGTGCAACAGGGGCACGCACTGGCCTACTCACAAGAAATGCCTTTCAAAAAAACCTGTCTACATTTGACGGTGTAAAAGTAAAGAACCAAAGGAAAGGCACTTCCCCCCACCTCCTATTGGCGGTAATATAACTATAACTTCTTCTTGTATATTTGAGAAATATTGCGTCATTTTGGCAGAATGGCATAATTATTGTACACTTTTTTGCGGGGAAGCGGTGAACCATTTCTCAGTGGGCATATTAAAAAGTTGCACGAATTAACGAAGCAGCGAACAACGGTGAATAACGAGGCCTTACTGTTGTATGCAACACATTTATTATACAATAATATCATAATCTCTGATATTTTCATCCAGTAAAATCAAAACATATCTCTTTAAAAATTACTAAAAAAATTGAAAACAATGCCATTTAAATAATTAGAAGGAAATTCAATTATTGGTAAGAACTTTAGAACCAGGAAAGTGTTTAAGATACTATTGTCAATTTTTTCTCGCGAATCCCTCGGGGTTTCTGGGGGAGGGGGGCACAAAAGATTAGATATTGCATTTATTTTCGGTTTAACAATCATAATCGTGAAACCTACAATATACACCCGCCGAATTCTAGTCCTCAAGTTGCTTGGTTGTATCGTTTTCTTTGTTTCTCTGAAAGTGGTTATATAAATTGCAATTGTAGGTCAATAGATATTTGTTTATGAACTTTGATTGAGCATGACATAGAAGGGAAAATTTTTCTTAGGTGACGGGGTGCGCGGCTTTGTGAAGTGTGGAAATCGCTGACTTAGGGTTTCATGAAGCACCGTTTGGAAAACTCTGGTGTTGAGTGAAACAGTGGAGAGTGAGATATATTTTCCCGTAGGTTAGCGGTCAGCAGTAGAATTAATAAGAAAAAATATTGTAAAATCCAAAATGAGAAGATCCGCAGTACTGCTTTTAAGAAGATGGTTCTTCTTAAAATAATCGATTCATATTTCAGAAAATTTTTATAGGTAAACGTAAACTTTCTGTAATTGAAGTCACAAGCGAATTGGACTTTTAGGCATTTTATATGGGATCGAATATTGGTATAGTGAACCACGACTTTAAAGTCGCAGTTTGCTGTCTCCTGCCATAGGTGTACATGAAGTTACATTTAGCACCGTCTTGAGCCCATCGTATAAAACCATGCAATTATATCGTAAATTCAGAATTGCTTCCTTTATTCTTTATTATAACTTTTATAGTCAAACATTTTATAAATGTTAAATGCATGGAGACGGTGCTTGAGTTAAATTGACGGCCGTGAAATCGGAGGAAGTTATCTAAATTGAATAACGCATTAAACCGAAAACGCGTGATGGATGGTAATATCGCGGTTTCTTCCTTTAATTTATGAAGAAAAAATGAAAAAGTGAATAGTTACACGTTTGAGTTTCTCGTCGACACGTCAGTCGTTCGAGGGCATTCCTCATGTTCCTATTATGTATTTCTCTTAGTTCCTATTAGTATTGACATAATACAGTGGTATAGTGTTGCCGTATCATCGTTAGGAGATTATTTTCATGCAAGCGAAATGCATCGCTTCCGAATTCGGTCGATTCTAATTCAATTTTGCCAATTTAGGCGGCGGTTTTTGGCAAACGGATGAGTAAAGCGAATTCGACCTTTATTGTCGCATATTAATATTTCCTTTAAATTTCGGAATCCGCGGAACATCAATTTGGAGAAATCGCTTCATTAATAATGTGGTACTTTATGCGTCATTTTAATCATACTCTGCGCTGCAGAATTTCGTAATTATCATCGCCGTTTATGAATTCGTTTTCGCGATAAAACGTGAAACCTGACGCGATTGAGCGAATCGATTATGTAACCCTTGTACTTCACATTTTTATGCTATGACGATGAGATTATCTAGCTCGTATTTATTTCAAGCAATTTAAGCTGAAGTCCCGTAAAGTTATATGCAGAAACTAGGTTCGAAAAAGAATCACCAAGCTTACACTTTGTTGGTATAACCGCACCGAAAAACTGCGCTACACCAATATGCATACGAAGGTTGCTAAAACAAGATGTCCATTTTTGCCAAAAGCAGTCGTCGTCAGTGGTTTATCGCATAAGGTAGGTAGGTACTATAGCTATACTGAGAAACAATTTTTTCGTGAGAAACAAAGTTGTTTTAGTCAACATTGCCTTACGTGCAAATAGTATCAAGTTACTCAAGAATTTATTTTTCATCCGATACAAGATGTCAACCCAAAGAATTAATAACGTATTCATAAATATCTATCCCGTTTTTTATTGATCAGTGAATTTGAAAGAATGGGACGTCGCCTTAAAAGCGTTTAGTCGCAAAATTTATCGTAATGTTTACTTTCTTTTCTTAGTAATGGCTTAGAATGACAATTTTTTGAAAATTCTTACACCAAACTGTTTTAGAAATTTAAAACTCTTTGAAATTATGGTTTGAGTATCACTGCGTAAGCGATATGGATTTTTCATGTAATGCAATGTAATTAAACGTGGCATAGCTGCAGGCAATATAACCTCTTACATAGTGTTTTTAATTTTTCCTAAGAAAAAAGCTTTAATATAAAGATTAACAGCTAAAATATTTATAGATTGACGTAATATTTTTAAAAACAACTGACGTTTTCTTCATTTAACTTTGTGTATTTTTTCATTTGATTGCCTGTATTTTTGTAGGCCCGTCTTAAATTCGTTTAGTCGTAATTACGATTAATAAAATTGTTTCTGAAAGAATTCTTTGACTCACTTTCCAGTGAATATAATATGGCCTTAATAATTTGAGTTTTATGAGAAAAAAATATTAACTATGTATGAACAGCTAACGTCATATATAATAATTTAATTTTTATATGCTACTGAAAGAGAACTTCAATAAACTTGGGCAGAAAAATAAATTCAGGTAAACCTGCGACTTTTTTTGATTAAAAAAAGCAGGAATTCGTAAAAAAACATAGGTCAAGTGAAAAACCTTTTCTAAGTGGACAAAAGTCACCCGTGCGGTGTTCTTTTCTCTTTTCTTTTTATAATAGCCGCTGAAGCCATTTTCTGACCCTTTTGGAGAAGTTGTTTGCGGTTCAAAGTTGGCGTAAAACATCGGACGGAAACTAGCCTTATCCTGAAGTGTCTTTCGAGAGAGAGAGAGAGAAGGAGGTCTTGCTTCATTTTCTTCCAGTATTCGGTATGTGGGCTTCTCTCACTCGAACTTACTAAGGGTCTCAGAAGTTTCTTAACCGCCTGATAAGTGTTCGCTTCCGGTGGATGGATGGGCGTGTTTCGGGAGGGAGAAAGCAACAGACGTGTCTTTGTGTGTGTGTGTCTCCAAATCAAAACTTTTCGTGGTTGAGTTTCGTACACCAGTTCCTCTCGGTTTATGGCTCGTTTTGAGTTTGTCGCGCCTCGAGGACACACACAAAAAAATAATAATGTGAACGTAAGCTGACCTTCAATGGCGTTGAGTTTTGCGAGTGGGAGGTTGGGTGGAAGGGAGAAATAGGTTGGGAGTGTTTTGGGGTGGGTCGCACTGGACAACTCCACGCTCCGTGCTCTATAGCAAAAGCGAGCATGTTCGACAATGGGGGAGAGGCTTGCGCGACACTGCGTTATTCGAAAACCGAAGTTTTCTTACCCAACATTCCACGAGGCGAAACAATCCTATTCGAGGCGTTTGCCGGAGTGAAAGCAACACGAGCCGCTCGAAATCTACGAGAGACTGTCATTCGTAGAATTTCGAAGCGATGACGTAAATTTAAGGACCTTCTTGTTTTAGAGAGATTGTTGTGAAGCGGAATTTGTCACGCGAATTTTACGTGTAATATAAATCTTTGGAATTTTCTGAAAGTAGGAAAAAAGAATAAATCTAATCACGTTTCGCTACACGCAAGAGATAGCGTGAAACGACTTCTGCAATTCTGAATTTTGGAATGTAAATTTGAGATTTTTCCGAAATTAAAATAATAAATTTAATTACCTCCTACAAAAAAAAACTTTTATAAACAGCCATTATCATTCGTTACTGCAGCATCGTAATGATAAACGAAACCGATAGTTGATTGTAAATAAAAAGGAGACGATAGCTTCGTTTCGCCATTTTAAAGTTTTATTCTACAAAATCTAATATTATCCATGTTGATCAATTGGATTATTTCGATAGTCACGAAAAATTTTCACGTTATAAAAACTGATTATTTAAAAAATTAATTAAATTGAAATTTATGAATATATTATTAGAAGATATAATTGAGAATTGATAACTAAGTTAAATCCATACTGCATTTAATACTTCTTTCTGGGCAATATTAGAACTAGTTTATCAGATACTTCCGCTAGTATTTACAGTATATTCTAAAATTCAATTTGTTAAAAAATGTAAGTTATGTTTTCTCACCATGCATAATACTTTGAGCCTTATGCCGTATTTTTTTCTATTCTGATATATTACTTCAATGACGATAGTATGATCAAACATTGCGATTTTATATTCCCTAAACATTATACCCTATCAAAATAAATGGCGATTCAGTGAGGTCAAAAACTTAGGTTACAGCAAATATACATAATATAAATAACAACGAATGATGCAAAGTTAATTTTTTTCGCGTTTTGCTTAAATTTATTTCACGATAAAACGTAATTATGATTGCAATGCTGATGCAATGGATTTGTAATTAAAACGGCCTCGAAGTACCGGATATTGATCGGATGAGCCTCTTAGAAGAACCAAGAACTGTGTCACGTAAACCGATTGAGACGTCAAAGCCGCAAAAAAAAAAAAATGCCGCACGGAAAGATGAAAAGAATATGTAATGACAGTACAACGAAAGCAAGAAAGGAGCTTTCGCAGTCAAGCAAAGCTAAGGTGAAAATAATGTAGGAAAACACGTTTTAAAACCTGCAAATACGAAATAAGGGGATGAATGGCAGGAATAAGAAAAGTCTTTGTAAGGACTTTTAAAACAGTAAAGTAGTTAAGAAAATGGGCGCGTAATGACACCGTCTTTTTTCATTCCGTATTGACAAGTGCTCTTCACGCACTAACAAGGTTGCTCGTTCACGTGAGTAGGCCACACCTGACACCCTCGAATGAATAGGGCGTTTGTTTCTATCTAACAGAGCGGAATGACCCAGAGTCCTTTGTGATGAAATAGAAGAAAAATAAAAGCTATGGAGGTAATTAGATTTTGATTGTGTATATATTTTTATACAGCATTAAAAGCTCTGCCCACATCCCTGTCAAACCTTATCTTTTTATTTATTTTCTCATTTTCGCTATTTCCTATAGGAAGGAAGAGCCTAGGTTTTAAATGGCGTACATAGCAAAACGATACGCAGACTTTTTGGTGTAGATCATTCCAATTAGAGTAGCGTAAATATTTAGAGTGTTTTGGAACCATTATTTTTAGTTGGATACTGATATCTTATCGATGAAAAACCGTTAAAATGCATATCAGATTTTAAGGCATTTCTTATATAAGATCGTTCTCGCAAGAGTTTGAGGGCCGAGGTTTTTACACTCGAAATAACCTATTCAAGTGTCACTAGTAATACTAAGCCAAGAGGATTTCAATCCATAGAAAAAAACAGGCGAAGAACATTTTCAACATAGAACAGAACATTTTTACATAGTATTCATCTCATCAAAATTGGTCGAAACGAAACATTCGTCTAAATTTTTACGAAATATGCGACAGAATTTATGTTTAAAACTGTCTCAGACCTAACTTTGTGGCGTCAAGCTATAAAGCTGGTGTTGTGATATATTATTCTGAAAATCTTGATATAAAGTTGTTAAAGAAAAAACTTTTCTCAAGGTAATCTTTCCAACCGATAAGTATGAATTGTTTCATATAATCGTTTTGCAGTTGATGCAAAGATGTGGATAAAATAGGAGAAGAAAACATTCGACCTTTACTCGCCTTTTCAAAGCTTTAATTCAGTTGAATTTCCAACACTATAATTTAGTAAGTCTGTCTATCTGTCTGCCCGTCTGTCTGACTTATCAACCGATTCCGACCAAATTTGACATGATTGTAGGGGGGACCAAGGGTAAGGCTAATACCTGAATATAGTGTCCGTCTGTCCATTCGTTTAAAAATGGCGGCCAATTTTCTGTCTGCTCCTTTATGCACGCCCACAATCAACCGATTTCGACCAAGTTTGGCATGATTGTAAGGAGCACTAAGGGGAAGATCAGCGCGTGGTTTTAGTGTCCGTCTGTCCGCTTTATTCAAAATGGCGACCGATTTAATCATTAAACTACGCTTATTTTCCCGACGCCTACTTTTGATTTGAATCAAATTTGGTACGACTGTGGAGGACTCCCAGAAATAATTCATAATAATAATAATAAATAAATAATAATAATAATAAATATAATAATAATCATATAGAATTCCGATCGGATTTGAACCAAAATTCCCCGGGCAACGCCGGGAATTTCTGCTAGTTGAGAATAAAAGGCATGAAATTCAGAAACTGCGAGGATATTAGGTGCTGTTAGAAGAATGCTTTTTTTTTGTTTTCAAATTGCAGCAAATCTTGTTCGGTGGATGTGAATAATATGGTATACGGAACTGGAAGAGGATGTTAATGCGGTAGTATTGTTGAGAATAAAAAGCGGATGGAGGACACCTGGATAGACACGCCTTAATTCTTACAGTATACCATTTACATTAAGTCCGTCTTAACGATCGCAACCCCGTAATTCTATGTCAGTTCGCTTCTCAAAGCAGCCGTTTTAACCTACTACTTCTAGCGTCATTGCAGAGAAAAGGTTAAATAGATGGCTCAGGTAATGATGTTTGAGTGAAGAGAAGTAAGGGTCCGTACAACGCATACAGATTGCCGCTGCTTGCGTCATGGTAGCGAGGTCCGTACGTTTGTTCGTCGAATAGACTTGATAGATTAATTATCACTTTAATGTGTATTCGGGCAGAAAATAAGGAAATTTAAAATAAAGACATAATTTATTCATAGAGGTGTTTTTTGTTAAATAATTTGAAAATGCAAAAGCTAGACGGAATTTTTAAAACAAATTTAAACGATCGTGCCAGTCGCAGCCCTCAAAATCGAAATATGGAACATTAATGAAGAGTAGAGATTGATCAGATTTGGCATAATACGAAGGTTAAAAAACAAAATCTATTCCAACCGCCCGTTAAAGACAAATATAAGCATAAAAAAACTGCGCCGAGAATAACCTAAAGCGCACAGTAATTAAGTTTGAAGGAAAAAAATCATTAAAATTCAGAGGACAAACACAGGGCGGTATTCTTTTTTTTAAAGCCTAAAGCGGCCTTAAGAGCATGAAGGACTGTATTTTAAAGGTAACAGAAGCCCTTCCTAGTCTAATGCTTGAACTAACATGAGCTTATTCTTTTTCCCACATTCGCCTTCAAAGAAATAACAGCAACAATCGTTGTCCTTCTCGCTGAAACGTCCATATCGTTACGCGAGGACTAACCGTCACTAATTACAACGGTTGTCGGGACAATTCCTATGACCGTAAAAACTGTTGAGAAAATCAGATACGCATTTCTACTGCGACTAAAAGGCGCTCGGCGGTGATGCTACAAAAAAAAAGGAAAATTGAAGCGACTATAGTCGTTGCATAGATTGTTATCTGGCGAGTTCGAAATTGATTTTATACTCGGCTCTTGTCCGTGTGGCGACGGAGTCGGATACTTTCCAACTTTAATCATTTCATGGCTTTTTTCTTTGTGGGACCTTCATCCGTGTCCCGAACCTTCGTTATCTCAGATCCGACTTGATAACAAGTTTCGTACCGCTGATAGGTATCACGCTGTCAAAGAAATCTGAAATATTAGAGGGGGAATTATTATCTTTAAAAAAAAAAAAAAAGTTGCCTCGGTGATTCTAAATTTTACCGGAAAAAATGTTATTTTTATCCACGAAACAATTTTCCATGTTAATCTTTTAAAATCTATGGCAAAGAATTAATGGGTCGTTTCGACGATATTAAGAGAAATGCAATTGAATAAATTAGATTAAAACATTTTCATCGTCCCTCGCGTGGAAAATATATTTCTCAGCCGATCCGAAACAAAAACATGCAACCGCGGATTGACAATAAAAAAAAAACAGGAAATTCGAAAATTCTTTTTTCAAAAATCGTACGGAAAATCTGCCGAATATTTCATTAAAAATGCGCTAGTAGACTAAATCGAAAATGCTTTAACCACGTTTATTATTTCGTAGAGATTTCTCAAACAAGTATCGTTCTGCTTATCTAAATAATAGTCCTCATAAAATCTTTAGAAATAACCGCCACATTCGATAACGTAAAACGATTTCTCTGAAACCCTGCCGCCATAAAATTTATCCCTTTATCTAACAGGAATGGATCTCTTAAACAACAGCGAGAGAGAGAGAGGAACAGCGCCAGAAGCAATGGAGGTAATTAAATTACCGACTGCTTTTTCAGTCAAAACTTTCTTTCAAAGTACGTGAGGACCACGAAAGAAAAAAATACCAGCGCTAAACCTAAACCCAACCCCATTCCGTCAAATCGCAAACGTTTCTCTTCGTTGACAAATGTTCCGGAATAACGGAATCCGGTCTTTTCTGCGGAAAGAGCTCAATTACCCATTCTAAAGAAACCAACCGGACAGTCTCCGGGGAAACGGAAACACTTCCCCCGGACGCATTTAGTTATTGCTTTTAAACGGGATAATTATATTAGAAGGAGTTGAAGTAGTTAATGAAACTTAAAGAGCTTAATTATAATACGGATAGTGTTTTTTTTATTATACGAGACAGCTGATAAGGGATAGGCAAAGAGTCCCCCACGCGAAGAGCGTTTAATATAAAAGATTCGCATCTTCAGTCCGACCGTCGACCTGAAGTTAACGGGACGGAAACAAGCCCAGGGAGAGAAGAGAACAGATAAGGTTTGAGAGGAAAGAGAGAGAGAGAGAGAGGAAGGAAACTTTTCACTTGGAGATAGCATTTCGGCGGCAAGTTTCGAAACGTTCTATATATCCTTCCCCTTGCACTGACCTTTAGGAAGAGGTCGCGCTCGTTTTGATTATCGGCGGACAATCGAATTGGGCATTTGAGAGAGAGAGAGAGAGAAGGCTGGAGGGAGACGTAGATGGCTCTCTTGCATGATGCCTGGGTATAGAGCTTGTGCGCCGTAGGGTCGTGACCCACATTCGGTCTCGACTCTTCTCCACCCTACCTCAACAAGCGTCGAGGACTCTGGAAAGGGACTCGTAAGGAGTGAACGGAACTTCACCTGGTTAAAGTGGGTGAAGCAGTTGGACCAACAAAAAAAAATTATGATGATGAAATTTCATTCGCGGTCGACGACACTGCGATTGCAAATGTCGAATGCATAAATGCTTAGTTTTCGATCCGTGATCGCATTGCCGGTTGCATAGTTTTCAAGTTCTAGAGCAGTGGTTCTCAACCTTTTTTTTTTGTCTGCGTCACCCTAGGTTCAATTCGTTCAGTCATGCGTCACCCCGTTTACAGTTCCATTATCTTCAAGTCAACTTTAAAGATAAATTGGGCTTTCCCTACCGCATAAAGATGAAATTCTGGCATTTAAATAGGCACGAGTGTTTATTCCCGTTGTTTTATTTATTTTTATAAGCCAGAATACGATACCTTGAATTAATCAGATATTCGCGTCACCCCTCAATAACCGTCGCGCCACCCTGAGGTGTCATGCCTCCCAGATGGCTGTTAAAAAATTGAAGAACGAGCACTTAAAAGGTAATTAATTGTCTTAGGTGTTGAATAAAACCTTGTTGTGGCTATTGGAGATAACTGAGACAAGTGTTTTTTTTAATGGTTGTTCTTGAATATTATGTGTTGACGTGATTAAGGGCTTCGTTACCGCAAAACACTCAGGATATTCGCTATTGTTCTAGAGGACATGACGAGTATGACAGATTATACGTTATAGGCATATCTTATGTCTCCAATTTTCTTTTTAAAGAAACCATTATTTTTCGAGAAAACAGAAAAGAAGAAATCTTCGACGAACGGATTTTAATTTTTAACTAGTCGGCAAGATCTAGGGATCTGGCTGTTGATGAATAACGCAAGGGTGGTTGAAACCTTAGAAAGGGGAGGTTTTCGCAAAACTTGGTCGAAATGTTCTCGTTTACAGCGCCAAGTAAGTCCGCGAGGAAATTCGGTACTTTTAGTCTCCCGAAGTGGTAAAGTAAGGATTACTACCAGCTCAAGAGTCCGACGAAGAACAGTTCCCTTCCCAAGTGTTTCGTTTGATCCTACTCACGGTAATCCTATTTAAATACTGCCAGAGGAGCTAGTATGTACAGGGTTATCTCTTGAACTTTAGTTCTTTCTATCGAAGATGAAGACGTCGTCTACCGAAACTTTAATCGCATAAACATTAATTTTGATTTCTGTTTATTTTGGCAATGATTTATGAGCAGGCGTTCAAAGGGGATAAATTTGAGTGCACCCGAATGATAAACGAATAGCGACATTTATCGCGGTTGCGATCGACTTACTTGAACGACAGTGCGTAACGAATCAGATGCCAGCTGGAAGTAATAGTGCGATGCATGAAGGGGCGTAACAAGGATTTTTTGGGGGGCGGTTTTGTCTAACCGCAAGGGGGAGACACCTCTGAAAGCTAGGTTTTTACTTTTTCATATACGAAGTATATTGAGAAACTATTGTTACCGCGAAATAATTCGATCTCGAGATTTTGATGGACTTGTACGTTTTAGGTGTACCTGAGTCCGAAAAAGTTGTTTTTGCAATGCCGTCTGTCTGCTTGTGAATCTTTCTGTAGGTCTGTCTGTCTGTTCGCGGTTATAGAGCCTAAACGGTAGAGCGTAAATGAATGAAAACTCGTACTTAAACATTTTATCATACAGAATATGAAATATAAAGATATAGCTGACATTGCACAATAATTAAGGACAGTTTATTCTAGGCAATTTTAAAACAATTTGATTTTCTCAGAAACGTCTCCAACAATTTTGATCAAGTTTCGTACAGTTACTTCAGTTTACATCTTCAATAATACTACACAGTTCATATTTCTCAAAAAATTAATATAAATATAGTTTATTCTTGAGCAACGGGAACAACAATTGGATTTAAAAAAAAACGGCTGATACGATTTTCATCAAATTTGGTATAGTTATTTAAGTTGATGATTATAATGATTCTACATAGTTAATATTTTTCACAAAATAACTAAACGACGCATTAGTATATGAGAAAGTTTGTACAATGTATATTGAACCGATTTTTACTTTCTCATATACGAAGTATATTGAGAAAGTATTGTTATCGCGAAAAAATTCGACCTCGAGATTTTAATGGAAATATACGTTTTAGATGTCCCTTAATCCGAAAAAGTGGTTTTCGCAATGCCGTCTGTCTGTCTGTTATTGGCTCTAGAGCCTAAGCCTAAATGGTAGAGCGAAAATGAGATATCGACGCGAAAATAATCAAAACGTGTTCTAGGGACCTCAAAACGCGCATTTCCTTTGAAATCTCGAAATCGATTTTTTGTAAAAATAATACTTTCTCAATACTACTAAGTATGGAGAAAGTAACTAGACACCGATGTTCCGACTGCAGTGGTTCTCAAATTTTGTAGAACAACACCTCCCTAGAAGATGTAAAAATTATCTACCTCTCCCTCAATTTCTGAAACAATTTCAAATGGCAATTGTAATTAATGAAATGATTTATATATTATGAACAACTGGTAATTTTACAGTTCACGTACATAACATATTTGAAGGTTGAGACTTTTCTGCACTGCATACATTTTGCAGAAACGTTGCAGTAATTTAGACACCGACACTCTTATCTATTGACATTTATCTTCGACCTATATTTCGTCTTTTTTGCAGCAACCGCATAAAACACAGCTTCACATGAATAGTATTTACGTAGGTAATTCAAGTTCATAAAGAAGTAATACAGTTGGCTGTGTATGACAGTACATCCGCTCTTCACATGCATTTACGAATCTGGATTAAATAATTTTAATGGTGAAATTCACAAATTGTTCGCGCTTCCCTATCATTTGGCTCCTGACAGTTTGAGAGCGGCTTATTTTCAATATTGTCTCGCACCCACTTCTTACATAGCAGATTTCTGTGTTGAGATTGTTTTAGCTAATCAACTATACGAATATCCCTTTTATTTCAGCTAAAAAAAACAAGATTAAGTGAAAGAGGAACAATTATGGAGCGGTTTACACGGAAAGACGTCTTCGGCCATGCATCAGCGTCAACGAAAAGAGCATCTGTCGTTGCAACAAGAAGTGAGTGATATATTTCTGCCTTCATAACAGTGTTAAACATAGATGGAAATTTAACTTATATGTGTGAGTGCATAAGACTGATCACAACTGTGAAGATAGAGAAGGAGAAACTTATGAACTTGACCGGGATTCGAACCCGGTTCTTCCACCAATTAAGATATCAAGCCAGTATAATTCTCCATTCTATATAAATTAAATTTCCATCCGTTCACTCTTGTTATATAACATCTCAATTCTGAGATAAAGTGTTTTCTGCTGTGCCACAGTGAGGACATCTAGTGTGCTAAGGTTTACTTGGTTAGCCCTTTCTTCGCCGTAAATACCATATGACTGGCTTGATAGCTGAGTTGGTTAAAGAACTTACCCGTTTAAGTGGAAGACACGGGTTCGGTTCCCGGCGACGTTCTGTATTTTTCTGCTTTTCTAACATTCACATGAGCAGATCAAATATGCAATATTTTATTCCGTAACTTTAGAACTTTGTTTAAAATATCGTCTCCAGGGCAACACTCCACGGCAAATGCGATTTTCTTTCTCGTTGCATTTATATTGGCATTTTGATAAATGTATACTTAATTTTTAAAATTCCAAATTTTAAAATCGAATCATAGAGTAGGAATTGTTATAAATAGATACTTTCATTCGAATTATACCGAAAGTCTAACCCACCAGAAAATTTACCATTACGTTGCAGTATTTTTCGTCCTGTTTCATCGCTTACCCACGTCGGATTCAGTTTTAAGGAGTTAATAAATGCTTTTCGGACATTTGGTTATTCGCATTTTTAACGTTTTATATCCGCTTATGCATTATGTTTGTCCGTCTGTCATGTACCAACTCCTAAACGAAATCAGATAGAGGATTCGTTTTATCCCCAATCGATTCAATATTCTGGCTCGTTGCGCAGGTTTATTCGGTTTGCCCGTCTGCCCGTCCACCTAACATTTTTAAAACTGCCATTTACTGTCTGATTCAGCAGCTATTTCCTTAGTTTTTTACATTTTGCTAGAGAAGATAAAAAATATCCGTAAACATCTAATATCTAATGAATGTTTTAAGTCCGACGAAAACGCAAGGTATCTTAAACCCAGTTTTATCAGTAACATTTTATAAGGTGAGTTATGTTCCATTTCCGAGGTTATAAATGTTATTATTATCGAAAATATTCGTATGGTTCTAGCGAATGTCAAAATTACCCAGGTGGAGCTGGATAAAGTCTAAATAAGCGGGATGGACCTAGTTAACATCGTTTATCATATTGAAACTTTGAAAGAACATTGTAAATTAACACGGAGACTTCAGAAAAATCACTCAGTGTGTATGTCCAAGAAAAATGTAAAGAATATTCAAGGAAAAACAAATAAATTGCAAATGGAATTTACAATAGCTATTCAGCTCAGGCCGTGAAGCTTCTCTCATTTACGTAACTGCGCGGGAAGTTTTATTTTTAACGCATGCGAATTCTTTTTTAAGGATTGGTATCCACATCCGTCCGGGCCAGACATTAGGCAGCTCTGCCTGCTAAGGTCGACATTTTTCGTGACGTATGTATTCGTTTGAGGAAGTGTCCCTGGAGATCCTCCTAAATATTTTATGCCAAGGTGATGTCGCAGTTTCATTTCTATTTTCATTCATCTGTCCTAATTGTTTCTCGATTCCATCCAGTTACTGCTTTCGCTCTATGACCTAGAAACCTGTGTAAAATGAACGAACGACGATCCATTTCCTACGTTTGTTTGGATATCGAAAATCGATATATTCTGAATTTCGCTTTTGCAGGTGCGCGGTGACATTATTTAGTTCCATAAATTCGCTTCATTTAGGACATTTTTTAATGAATACGTTTCGAGAAATTCACTCAGAGTTCACAATTATTTCTATAATAACAGCCTAGATGTGTAACGCTCGACTGTGGCGCCGCTCTTAAAGAGCCGTTGTAAAAGAGCGTGAGATACGAGAACTATTTGTTACATGTAAGTGTAGCGTAATATTTTGTGATAATTGCTTTGTAATCCTCACTTTAATATATCGTTTAGAAATTATTCCGCTGATTGATTAATTAGTAGTGACCTAAATCGGTACTTTTTTACATTACGACCGAGTTTCATTGTTATAACGTTTCATCGGTGTTTGATTTAGGTATCTGTAAGTCTAATATTTTATTTTAATTTGTTTAGAATAAAAGTAGTAATATTTTGTGATAATTGTTTTGTAATCCTCACTTTAATATATCGTCTGTATTATTATGCAAAGTCAACTTTATTCAGAATAGATTTCAAATCAATTTTTCTTCAATAAATTCTTCACTGAAAATTACATTTTTAAGCAAATTAAAGCATTAGGTAAGTTTGGTGTGTTAAAAGTTTACAATGTACAAATATATTGGTGAATTGTTTTTGTTCAGATAGTTTTCAAAGAAATTATTCCGCTGATTGATTATTTAGTTAGTTTTTAACTTAAATATTTTAAAGAGTTTTATTTACATAACGACGCTTGCTCGCGGACACTGGATAGTGGGATATACAAAACAACTCACGCATACGTGAATTCGCGGATACTGAGATTGCGGATATCGGGGGAATGGCGCATTATTAAAATGTAAAGAGATGATTAGTTTCGTTGCCGGTAATCTCACTACCGGTAATTTTACTCACGCTCAATTTCACTACCGGTAAATTCACTACCACTGACTACATTATTTTTGTAAATAAGCACTAAATGTAACATTTATTTAAAAGTAGTTTATGATAGGCGTAAATACAAATCATACTAACGCTTTTAATCTGAGTTTGTTGAAAATATTGATCAACCTAAGTAAAATGTAGAAAACTTGAAAAGACAATTATTACTAATTTTGGTAAAGCTTTTAATTTTAACAACCAGATTTTTCGCTGTAAAATTATTAGTGATTCCAGAGTAGATGCTGTAATTTAACAACTTGAATGTTACTTTCATTTAAAGAAGTTGTTGTCATTGAAAGATTAATACACTAATCAGTTTTTAAAATATATTTATTCAAGGATGTTCCAATTGCAGAGTATTCATCTGTTCCTTAATTGTGTATTGTTTGTCTACATGTTATATACAGTTCATTGACACCAGTTAAGTGTTAAGTTGGATTACTTATCTTCCTCCCCCCACCCCCACCCAATGTTTATCTATTCCTCAATTGTGTTTTCTTTTTCTACATGTTATATGCAGTCGATGGTCACCTTCCTCCCCTCACGCAATATTCATCTGTTCCTCAATTTCGTATTGTTTGTCTACATGTCATATGCAGCCGATCGGCAGTCATGGTTCCAGTGTTGCCCTTGATTACCTATCACCCTCCCTCCCCTTCCCCCTACCCCACCTACTTTATATTTATATATGCATTTTGTTGTTGACTGTAATTTTGCTTAATTTTTTTAAAACATATTTTGCCTGTTTTCCTTTTTTTCGGCTTCGTGTCCGTTCGGCATCGTGTCCGCGCACGAATTAAAGCATAGACACTGCCTCAGTATTACAATCAGCATTGAAAAACTTCCCCAATGTTGTGCTAACCTTTCATGCCGTAAAGACTTATAGTAGTACATACGCACATTAAACAGTTGTGTTTGGGTGGAAAAACTCTTAACCTTTTCATAAACTTTTCATTAGAGAATGAACTTATGCCGTCCAGGTAGAAAAATTTAATCTCTCCACTTTCAATGCTAGAAAATAAATAGATCCCGAATAACTTTCCTGTAAAAAATGTGTTTATTCTAGAATTTAGAAATTGTAATAGTGATTAAAATTCTTTTTGTATTAAAACGCGGGAGAAACATCCCCGGAAAATGTGACGAAAATCAATATCCAACTATGGTAACCACGTACAGTTTTTTAATAGTTGGCGCGCGTTTAAAAAAAGTTTTATATAAGATGTCGCATATTTCGATCGAGATGAGTCCAAGAGTTTCACTGTTACGTTAAAAAGAGAGTTTACTCGTCTACTCCGTATTGAAATATAAAATAATAACCGAATTTTCAACTACGTGGCCACTTTAAACCTTTTATTTTTTATTCCGTCAATTTTATTAATATTGTCAACCGATTCTTTTTCATTAGGCAGCATTTTTTTTCTGCTCGATTCAAGTTTTTTCTGTCCTGCGCCAAATTTGCGCATCGAAAATTCTTTTATTTACGCGACAACGTCGTGCTTCGCTCTACATGTTATTTTTATTAACTATCAATTTCAAGGCCGCGTTTGACGGAGGTTCCCGTAGGGCGTAGGCCTGCGGGCGCCTTAACTAAAGGTCCCTTGCGACGGATGCCACGGTTTCAATTAGAGCGACCGTTCTATGTGACCTTTGTTGAGTTATTCTACAGTAGCCGCCTCTTGAAAGTACTACCTATTCCACCCGATTCATTAGCTTGAACAATCATCAACCTACACATTTTATCGAGTGCTGATTTTATCTAAAGCATTCTTTTTTTTAGCAACGACGAAATATTTGCTCGAAATTTCATTCGTTTTTAAAGGTTTTCGTGTGTAAAAGTTCCATTTCCCGGCAAACTAAAGCGAAAGGTTAATATTGTTATTTTTTAACACAACGAGTTTTCTAATCAATAAAAACGATTCGTGGACTGCATTATTTATACTAAAACACGTCTGTTGGATTCATTATTACATCATTTGAAAAGCTTCATATTTTTTTAAATAACCATAGTAGGAAGAGCGAGCCTCTATGCGCATTTCAGCCATAAGCAGCTGTATTTCTTTTTGAGCCTGTCATCGTTCAATCATTACTGATGGCTGATTTTTATCTACAATCCGCATCTGTTATCTGCCTGATTTACCGATTGGCTTTTCATAATTATTTTTTTATTTGACTTGTTTTTTTTATGAAATCTTTCGCCGAAAACAAAATTATAGCTTCAAAAATTTCCCGCGTTCATTGCGTGTCATTCCATGAATTCTGATAAATATAGCTCGTCAACTAGAGTGCCGTTTTAATACGCGGCTGTCATCCATGCGATTATCTGGTATATTTTTTTCAACCCATTTCAGGAACTATGACGAATAAATTGTGTTCTCCTAATGCGAAACACGAGACGTTTGATTTTTTTACGTATGAATTCGAAATACGATTATTTTCGTGGAAACAACGATGGGCGGATGAAATTCCGGTCGAGTTTTTCCCTTTTTGGCTGGAATTTATTAAATGTGAGTCACATGTATTTTTCATGTTTCACGGAGATACTCCTTCGGTCCGTAGTATCCTTCGGTTTACAGATGTAAATAAACCGACGATACGAGGGAAAAACTTGACCATAAATCCTCTCGACTTGTATTTGCCCTCTTTACACACGTTTCTATATTTGTAGCTGGGAGCAAGCCGAGAGAGACTCATCCTTAAGTCGTCGGTTTGCTTGCTCGCGAGAGAAAAAAGGTCAAAAAAAAACGTGTAGGATAGGGAGTCGCCGTTTCATATGTGCTGGATTACGGAGTGGCACTAAATTTAGCTTTAAAAACAGACAAAGAATGAATCACTTACTTCGGAAATAGAGGCTGGAAGAGAGGAGGGAAGAGGGGAGTTGGGAAGCAGAAAGGATTGGAAGAGCGAATTGTCCGAGGTTGACGGCAGAGGGAAGAAGGATTGTCGGGGGAGGAGGAGAAGAAGGGGGGGGGCAGGAGGAAAGGAAGGGAGGAAGAAAGAAAAGTGTCTTTATTGCGGGGTTGAGGCTAAATATCTCCCTCTTCCACCTAACAATAAAAGTTGAGGATATTTTTTAAGTTTACAGTATGCAATTGCATAAACCACAGATAAATTAGTAAAATTAAAATAAAAACAATTACAAAGAATATTAATAGATACAAGGGTACAAAAATATACAATAGCATAAGATTTGCAATAGCGTACAATGAATGATTATCACAGATTGTTTAATAATAAGCTTATATACAATTTTGACAATGAATATACATGAATTCCATTTAGGACGTACGACAAATATTTAACAGCAGTGGTAACACTAATGGTTAAAGGAGAATACGAGGTAAGGCAGGAGGACCAATTGGGGGGAGGGGGGGTTGTCGGAGGATGTAAGATATGAGCAAGAAGAGTATATAAGTACACTAGACGCGGAGATGGTTTCCAAGGGTGTCGGGTTTAGGCAGGAGGAGGTCGGAAGAGCGAGCGAGGTGATATGGACGAAATGGAACGGATAAAAAGAGGGAGATGAGGCGAGGTATGGGCGATACGAAGCACGTGCGAGGCCAGAGGAGGAGGAGGACTGGATGTCGGCGAAAGGGAGGAGGAGAAAGCTCGGCGGAGAAGTGGGTCGTGCGTGGAGAGAGAGAGAGAGAGGTTGAGGAAGAGAGGGGTTGAGAGGGATGTAGGATAAGAGGGGAGTGACTGGCGTGGGAGGGAATATTTCGGAAAGAGGGTGCTCGGAATGGGGTGGGCGTGGGTTAAAAGATTAGGAGGTGACGTAAGGTGAGAGTGGGCGTGGCCGAGGGCGCGAAAGAATACTTGAGGGGTGGAAGGTCTCTATATGTGTGTATGAGGGGCAGGCCAGAAGAGGGCGGACGTGAAGGGGCGAAATTGAGTATATAAACAGGAGAAGGCTATGGAAGATGAGGAAGAGGAAAATATAAAGATTTTTCGTGATATGATTCTCTATTTGAAGATAAGGTTATCGTTTAAAGGTTCAGTTTCGTGGCGTATTTCACAGCCATAGCCTACTTGTCTCCCAAATGTTTCTAATTTTTATTCATAGATGGCGCTGGAGGCCGTGATGAATCTGGTACTGTTGGTTTGCGATATTTATATTGTATCATCAACATGCTTAGCCATCCTAATTGTTGTCTGGCTTCCAGGATTATAAAATAAAATCCCCCCTCGTTTATTTTTGCCAAAAACGTCTGGATGGTGAGTTTATGAAGAATTAAATACGTACGAAGAATAATTCTTCAAAAATGCCGCAGTCCCAGAAAATCAAATGAAAGTTTTACATAACAATACATTTACAAGTTACAATCGGCTTCATGTGCATAAGAGAACCAAGTATTTATTTTACAATTTAACTTTCTTTTAACGATTGAGACGTCGGTCGCTCTGATACTCCGGTAGCGCGATGGCACTGATTGTATTATTCTGTCCTACGGTAGTTTTAATTTTTCTCTTAGAGAAAAATCGTCATTGATTGGATCCATTGTAAAAGGGGTGCGTTCATCTAATCCTCGCCTCAAGCAGTTCAAAAAATAGCAGAACTTTTCGGGAAAAAATTCGACGTTTTTTTTATTTTTTAAGGAACTGGATTTTCTTCTCATGTGTAAAGGTAGTCGAATCCATCTGCAGTCGAAATTTCGTCTTCTCCGGGACCGTTTCGCTAAATCGAGAAGACAAAATTTCGTTTGGCGGGTGTTTTCGTGTTTTTTTTTTTAAAGAAGGGAGCATCTTGCGCCATCTTCCGCCTCGCACACTCCGAAGGTCCTTTCCAAATTCTTTTGCTTACCCTATTTCGAAATGCACTTACCAGCATTTGCTTTGTTACGCCCCCACTCCTCTTCCTTTAAGATCTCTCCAAGACTACAATCCAACTACGACCGGCATCCTCCTCCTCCATCTCTTCACTTACTCTTAATCCTTAACAGGAAGTCGGCGATGCCCAATGAAGAGGTATCTTAAAAGTTTCCACTGCAGAAATATAGTAATTGGATGAACAATGGCTAATTAGGGTACTCGAGAGGATTTAAATTTAAATGCCGTAGGAGTTAATTAGCTAACTGAACTCGGCTAATTTTATGTACGTCATCTTCGAAAATCTCCCGACGTTCCTAAATTAACATTCGTTTTTCTTTCATCTCGTTCTTTTTTTTTTTGAAACTCAACCATCGTAGATTAATGCCGCCTCCTCATTAAAATGTTCTCCCAGTTTTTTTTACGATCGTTTTTCATGTAATCGCGGGACTGCGCTTCCGTAGGAAAATGCAAGTAGGCCCTTTGCTTAGCGATTTTCCAGAGTATAGTCCAAGAGGAGAATGGTGTGGTTCTCTCATTACTTGGGTTCTACCGTTAAGTAGGTGTAAGAGACAGCGAGGACGAGATAATCATTGAGCAAAAGAGGAAACTAAAAATTTGTTACTGTTTAATATTAAAAAATTGCGTTTGTTTGTTTTTTGTTAATATACATACCATTTTGTGTCATGTGCCTATAAACTCCAAGAGAATTTTAAAATTCGTTGTTATTATATGCGGCCCACCGTATATTTCGAAATTATCACATGCGGTCCGCTATGCATTTCGAAAATATTTGTTTGCCCTCCATGAAATATGAGTTTGAGACATGTTCTAGTCCATGTATGCATTTATTTGTTGTGTTAAGAGCGCTTTCATGAAGCATTGTTTTCGGAAGATTACAATGCAGTTTAAATCATCAGGTCAGACGTAACACGTCACATGTATCAATTGAAACGCAGTTTTTATTATTAAAATGAATATTCAGATACTTTATTAAGACCGACATTTCACAGTAAACTATTCATTCTCTAGTTCATTTCGTCCATTCTCACGGGTAGAGTATACATAAATAGCAGTGCTTCTCGATGTATTTATTCACACCTCAAATGGAGATTTTAATTGGACAACTACCTCATTCGTAAAAATGTCGCCTGCAAACTAGGAGCAATGACTTTTTTTCAGTTTTGTACAGCATCTCTTTACGTATTTTATAGATTGTCCTCTTCATACCTTTTTTTCAGCACTGTTCTGACCCCGCCCCCTCACACCCTCCCTTATCCCTTTTCCTCTTGGGTTATACGCAACGCTGATATTTCGCTCCCACGTGGGTGTAACTAATTGAACTACCCCACGCGGAATCATCTCTAAGCCCTTGGACCTAACCTCGTTTCTCTACTCCTGTGCCGCAATGCCATACAGACATCAATCTAACGTCCATCATAATCGTCATCATCCGACGGCTAGCACTCGAACGTGGGACAGCAGACTCAATAATACCCACAATAGCACTGTGGCCGAACAGTTTTTCTCGAGCCACTCGTGCAGATTTACATAAATTTGCGCGATCGAGACCGAATTAATAGTACATGTTTTTTCCTAAGCGAGGCAACCACTCGTATTTTTCTAATTGTACCGCGATGTCGGCCTTGGTAGAAGGGTGGTCGGAGTGTCTGCCGACGGATTCGATGGTCGCTGGTTAGAATCCCGTCCACGACATGGATGTTTGTGGTCTTCAGGGTTATATATATATATATATATAATAAGAAGAGACATATTTGTCTAAATATCACCATCAAAAAAGGTGGATTGTTATGTCGCCGAACGACAAAGTTAAATGGTAAAATTTTGAACAGCGAATTGGGAAGTTACGTATTTAAGGCGGTTGTACTCTCCATCGTTGGAGAAGGAAGAGCATTTTATTCACTATCAAAATTGATGTGTACATTTTCGATTGGCACCGCTTCTTACTTATAGACGTAAGAGTCGACCTTTTGTTGGGTGGGAGAAAATTTATTTTAAAAAAAGAAAAGTTTACCCCATTCAACCCGCGGGCGTGTCTTTTTTACCCTCCCACTCGAAATTCCCTAACTCTTTCTCTCTCTCTCTCTCTTCAAAGGATTTTTGCATCCGGCGTGAAGAATTTAATGACGTGTAAAGGGCGTTTATTTCGGAAGAGATTAGTTAACATTTATCACGCGCCCCCGTTACGGACTGCTGCATCCCTCGCACTCCAAAGACAAAGGACGTCGACTCTCTGGTTTCCAGGTGCCGTTGCGAGCTTCGATCGCCGCACCCGTCCCCACTCCTCGCTTCCGCACCTCTAACCGACCACCCTCCCCTCCCCCTCCTCTCCCGCCGTCGCCTTCTGCCCTCTCCCCTGCCTGCCTCCCCCCTCTCCCTCGCTTTACCCTAAGGGTTAGCGGTTTTTTGCCTCGCCCCGCAAATTCGCACCGTTTGTATGCAAATGAATCACGTTGCTACTGGCATCCTGACGGGGACACAAACAAACAAAAAAAATGCACGGTATTTTTTTTCTTTTCTTCCCTGGGCGGTTGTGTGTGTGTGTTTTTTTTTCGTTAATTTATGTAAGAGACAAAGAAATAACAAACCCAATGCAACTTATTTAAGCGGCGGTCGGGCGTAGGGTTGCTTTCATGAGCTTTATTTTTTGGGAGGGAAAATTGCTACAAAGGAAGGATTTTAAGCGGACTCGCTTCTTTTTTTTTTTTTAATACGAAGCCTTCATATACCTCTCTCTCTCTCTTTCTCTTATTCTCGTCCTCTCATTCTCTTCCTCTCCGCTATCCTTTCGATATAGCCTCTTTTTTTAATAAAAAAAACCTCCTCCAACGAGCGAGAGAGAGAGAGTGTTTTCCATCGATTTTGAGCCCGAGTCTTTAAGCTCCGCGAGCCATTTTGCTGGAAAGTCAAGATCGCTGATTATGGCAAAACGGCGGCAGAACCGATCCTCGATCTCAATTTACTCACGGTTCAGACGAGATGGAAAAAAATAGCTCAATTTGAAGGGCTTTCATATCGGCGTGTTGGATCGTAGGAAGAAACGTAAACGTCCTTTTAACGCCCACAATACTAAAAAAAAAAAAAGTCGCAAATGGAAAACCAACTCGGAGACGATTCCGAGGAATTTGCTTGCGCACGTATTGTGAGACTTAATTGAGTGTTCAAAGTAAAAAAAAAAATGAACGATGAAATTTAGCGTACGCATGTGTGTATGCTTTGTATTTATCGGTGTCCAAGGCGACGAGTATATAATTAACAACGTGGACGGAAAAGGAAGACCGTGCCCGAGAAAGTAATTCGAACTCGTGACCTTCGTGTCTCTCGGAAAATACCCATGGACACGCTTGTTTTCAGCTTCGGTTTTTTATGTAAAAATATTTTTATGGTCTAAATGTTAGGAATTAACGCTTATTAAATTATGATATAGGTTCAATTTTACTGGTCTAGGATTAACGGAAATAACGAATTTCAGATAAATTACAGAAATCATAAAATGCTGAAACATAGTAAATATTACCCTCAATTTTAATTGAATTTGTGGCAAGATGCAAATGTGGAAATGTGAGATTTTAAAATGATAAACCGTAATTATTATTCAGAAGCCCAAAAAACCCGTTTTTCAATAGAATAAAAGAATATTTTTAATGAGTCAATAACATTATATCACATTTGTAAATATTTTCAATCACCTAAAAACATGGCTATTTATTTCAATTAATTAAATAATTAAACTGTAAATAAATTTAATCAATCAACTCTCGTCCTATTAGGTCTTAATAATTAGGATAACGTAGTTCAGTGAAAAAATCTTGTGATCATGGTTTCCATGACAGCGAACGATTTTCCCTTTAAAAAACGTGAAATTTTTGCGGTAAAAACGAATCTGAGTAGAGATTCAACGCGCATTCAAAAGTCGATGGTAGGATAACAGATTTTCATTCTTTTAGGTTTTCTACGGTTCAACTCCTGAGTTTGTACTATGATTATAAATAATTTTAACATGGATAAGAAAAAAAGGCTTGCACATTACTTTTCAGCTCTTTCTTTATTCAAACGTAGAGAAGAAACGCTCCTGGATTCGAGCCCGCATTTTTTTCGGGATTTTTTTTCGTTACTGACTTTTAATGCGTGATTGAAGTACTCCTGCCAAATCTCAATATTATACTTGGTTAAAACACATTAAAAAAGCGTCACACACAAAGTGACAAAAGGATCTTTTATATTAGTACGTCTAGGAATTGTATTTTATTAATATATCCTTTGGCATAGTTTTAAAAAGAAGGATAATATGAATTAATTCGTAGCTATTTAATTCCGAACTGCTGCTAAATTCAGTTGTTCGAATATTCTCCATGTTGAAAACATTGACTTCGCATTAACATATTCTCATATTTTCCACAATTCCTAATGTATCTGCAATATGACGCTGCGTTTTTTTTAACCTTCCTCGGACGAAAGAATCGAAATCGCTAACATCAAACCATTTCAAAACTCGACGTAAAAAAAATAAATAACATCACACCATGTGCTTCCAACTATCGGCTGATTAATTCAGTCGTATCAACTCGACGCATTTCTCCAAAGCGGTTTTACTCGTGTGCGTGTGTGTGTGTGTGAAAGCTTTAATGATGGATGAGAGTTTATCCCGGCAGAAAGATTCGTCTTTTGGGCCTCGTACGTCGGCAGCGGAACGTTCCACAGGTAATCCAAGAGCGCAATTCGTTACGTGCTTTTTTGTCTCTCCTCTACAAGTGTTGGGTAAACGTCAAGGGCGACGTTTAGGAAACCAGTTTTTGCAACAGATTCCCTTCTCCGGAAAAAAAAAATAAGGAGCCTTCAAATGAATTTCGACCCGAAAAGGAATTAGGATGAAATTTCGGCGCGGGGAATTTTCGGAGCGGAAAAAAAAGTTCCGTGTCTTAATTTCTTCGCGATCTCTCTCTCTCTCTCTTTTTTCTTCGGTGCCTCTATAAAGAAGTTTTTGCGATCGTTTTTCATCCATAATCATCAGGAATTCCGATAAGAGCGGATAGATGAATCCCGTGTCGTATTACGTGAAGCTTTATTCGCTCTCAGGCGAAGAAAAATCCAAGGAAATCGTTGGATTGATTATTACGCGAAGGAATTCTAAACATGAGTCAGTGGTATTTATAGTCACTGTTAAAATCAGGAAATTCTGTTTTTTTTAGAGCGAACAACAATTATAAATATCTCCTTAGTGATTACAAGCTTCGCCTTTTATAAACTTATATACAAGTCTAATCTACTGCTAATTTTTTTTATTAGAAACCATGATAAACCTCATGTGGCAAGTGTAACTAACTTGAAATTTACATACTTGTCCTGGAAAATTCAAGAAATCTTTGTAAAATCCAAAAACATTATTTATTAATGATTGAAACATAAACATAATTGCAATGTTCTCGTGGAATGAAAATATGATAAAATATTTTACCCAAAACGAGCATTTTATCAAATACTTCAGCCATTAAAAGATATATTAATAAATATTAATGTCCTCTCCTGTTGATTAGTAGAGCAGGTGAAAGTAACACTAGGTTACACGTACCCCAATTGTATCATTGTATGGGGCAACTGTAACATATAGGAACAATCTTAACTTACTAACTATTAATTATTTCGCCGATTATTTCTTTCAAAATTAATGTAAATCAAATACCTATGTACTTACTGCAAAAATATTGAAGTTTCTATGAAAATTCTGTAGTTCACACCAAATTTTATACAGGTCCAACTAGCAATATGAGTTAAAACACCTGCTTTCAACAAGTGACTGTCTACTAAACCTATAAGCCCGCAATATAGCGATATTTAGGATTTCTTACAGCTGACAGACATATTACAAATATGTACCTACCACTTGAGTACGCTACCTTACTAATATTTATTTGCCCCATCAATGCATTGGGTTACACTTATCCCGGTTCACCTTATATTAAATATATTTTACAACGATAATCTTACGTTATTTTAATTCTCTATTAAATCTTTCTTTCTTAAGGTTTCTTTAACAACCACGTTTAGCATCGCTATGAACTATTTTCTATGGTACAGTACAAACAACCTTCAAAATTTACCATAACATGTTTAAAGCATTTCGATAGTCATTTATTTCAAAATTCGGCAACCACCCATAACAAATATAAAAGAAATCAGTCAAGTACCTTATAAGACGAAAGGTGCTAACAGAGGGGACGCACTGACACGACGATTGCTCTCTTCTTACACCGACACAATGTCATATAAATAAAAGAGTGAATATAAAAATCTCACTATCGTGGATGTGTTACTTTTCGAGCAACCCAAAAGCGTTAATCGTTTTATCTTGAGATGAACCATATCCACATACACACACAAATTCTATACTATACATTTATCTCGCAGGCATTTAGGACGTAGCGCCGTTTAGAAGACGTTAAATGCGGTTATACTGTGGCGTGCGTGAAGCAGCAGCACGCGTGGATTTATAACTTTTGTAGGTCAAGGCGACGTCCTTGGAAGAGTGGTTGCCGCGATGCTTCGAAGGATGGCGCCACAGGGTCGGATAGACCGGTTATTGCAAGGAATCTTCACTGCGAGCATCGCTGAAAGAAAGAAGAAAAAAAAGAAATGAAAAACGAAAAGACCCGAGGATGTATGCAATTGCTAATTCTTCATAGGTCCCTGCTTTCCCTCTCTCTCTCTCTCTCTATCTTAGTTGAACGTTGCCCGCAAATAGCTGTTTTATTACGGCTTTAACGATAATTTGCGGTTGCGTTTCTTTGCAGTTGAATGTCAGCAACGAACTAAGCAATAAATGTTCTTTATTACCGTCTCCAGTTGAACTAATGCTGAAATTATACTAATTTGGGTACTTTTTTAAAATGCCTGCATCCATAGGCAAATATAATTTATCAGTGGATGAAAATCCTGCGTCCGTTGTTCATTTACACGAACGGTATTTATTATAGGGACTAAAAACTTTCGAATGAATAATAACTATGCTTACTGTTTGCAATGTTAAAAAGGCATGACTGCTTTGTCGCAATAATGAACAACAGTTAATCGGTAATCAAATACTGCGCCTAGAGCTGGAATGTAATCAAAGGCCTTTACGTAATCTTCGATGCAAAGTGTATGCGGATTGGCAAATGGGGATAGTTTTGCTGTGTAAAAACGCAAATCAAACGATTAACCACGCAATAGTTTTAGTGTTTTACGACTATTGACTTTTGTTACAATCAGCGTGTGCAAATGTTCGAGGAGAAAACTAAAAGAGAATACAGTCTTGATATGATTTATTGACTGAATGGAATAAGTTTATAAAATTATTATCAACAAAAATTCCGAATCGCATCGGCTAAAATAAAAAAAATGAACTCTTTAGGTCATATAACCTCAAATCATAAGTTATGATTAAATAATGGAGGAGAAAAAAATAATCGTATCTATGATCAAATGAGCGCGGCTACGCTTCGCCTAATTAACCGGAATGAAAAATTTACGAATGCGAGAGGAGAAGCGAAATTAAAAATACGTCGATCGCGTCGGGGGGGTTTTTTTTTGTCGTTGCGATTCGGGAGCTTATAAAAGGCGAAGCAGTGAAATGCTTATATATGCTTAAAATATTCCACCGTGGTTCGAATCCCTCTCGATTTTATCGACGTATCCTGACGAATAATCGTCTATGCGTCGCCGAAACGTCGTTTAATTTCCATTTCCATTTAAGAATTTTATTCTCTCACCTCCCTCCCCCCTCAATATATATATATATATATATATATATATATATATATATATATATATATATATATATATATATATATATATATATATATATATATATATATATAAATGCTTAAGGAAAAGGAAAGGTAATAATAAGGTAGCAACAAGGTGTTGGAGGAAGCCCAGTGGACACTTACCTAGATTGAAGAGCCGCTGGGGGTGCTGAGGACACACGAAAAACATATATATATATAGAGTGCAGTTTTTCAACCACGGTCGGCGTATAAAACACGCAAACATAAATACACACACGCACAGGCATACGCAATAAGGGCAGACGTTTTCCAGACAGACGTCAATCTCGGATTACAAAAAAAATCTCGCCTCGGGTTTAAAGCTCCAAACCATTTCTTTCGCGAATAAAACAACGCATCCTCCAAAACGGCGAAAGCGATAAAGGGAATCTGTTGAACTCGCACACGTATACGTCCTACAGATGGAACGAAACGCGACCGAAATTATGATTGCGTCCCGAAATGACGTGCGGGTGATTGCATCTCATGAACATGGGGGGAAAACCCGAGGCACGCAGACCGAGTTTTGTTTGTTTGATGGGGCTTAACGACCGACCAATTCCTGTCGCATTCAGTGAAATCAAGTCCCTCGATCTGGCGATAACGCGACGCGGTGAGTTATTTCGGGGGCAAAAAGTCAGCGGCCTTTAATTTCGGTACCGAAACCCTTCATCTGCGTATAATAGCGCGCTCGCGCAAGGGAGAGGTCACGTCAAAACTCTCGCGGTGGCTCACGCTGTACGTAAATAACGACGACAACGTGGAGAAAAAAAAGGAAAAACGGCTCGTAAACCAATAATCCCGATCCAAGATCAGGACGCGTCAGTGCCGTGACTGGCTTCCGTTTTCTTTATTTATTCATTCATCTTTCTTTAAAACTTTTATCGCTCTACGTCAAAACGAGATTTTCTTGTTTTTTTTTCGTCCCGCTGAGGATTACACCATCCTCTCCAAGGAGGCGAACTGAATCGAATCGTCCGCTTGTTTCGAATTTCTTTTGAAGTGTTTCGATCGGATTGCGTCAAATTACTACGAGAGTTTTTTGAAGGGAGGTTTTTAAAACATAAGCCGACGAACCGTTGTGTGTGCGTGTTTACCTTTTCCTTTTTTAAAGCTTTAATTGAGATTAGGGAGGAAATGGAAGTGTACGTTTCGTTTTACGAGTCGTTTGGACCCGTCGAATAAATTTCGTTATTCGGACGGCACGATGTAGCTCTAAAACAGTTGTATGGGACGAAAAATAAAAACATAAGCCCTTTTTTGTAAAAGGTTCGTGGCGGAATGTTTTGATGTGGGTCCGTGATATGTTTCTATTTAATGCTTAACATGGGGCGGATCCTAAGACGGATAATACCCCAATAACTCTCTCCCTCGAACCAGCCACTCCTTTTATATTGAAAATCCAAGACCCGGTCAGGATCATTCTATCCCTTGCCCTAGTGGCAGTGGCTTTCAGACTACGGCCCGCGAGCAAAATTCGGCCTGCCGTGAGTTTAACCATTAAATGGACAAAGTTTCACAGTATGAAAATGAGCACATTTAAAAGAAAAGGCGCAAAACCTGATTCCCAAAGACCTTATTTTTTTAGAATGTTCACGAAAAGTTTCGGAAGCTTCCACCTTATTATCAAAATGTTTCAATGATGAATTTTCACAGCATTTAACAGACACATCCTATATAGCACTATAAATAAATAATGAGCCCAGAGAAATGGGTGTGTCCCCCCGAGAGAAAAATTTTAGGCACTACTTGACTATACGTAGACCTAATCCGCAAGGCAGAATCAAGAATTTTTTTGCGTAATGGGCTTTAAAATCATCCAATGGAGTGTAACAGGGACATCCAAAGATGAAAGGCGATCATCGTTCCTTCCACCCCTCTCCCCCCTTTGGATCCGCCACCGACGGTGGCATAACAAACTCTTATGGGGCCCCCGTGCAAAATTCGATTTTGGGGTCCCTATCATTAATTTTAACATGAAACATATAGTGTCAGGGTAATTTGGGGCCCCGGTGCGTTGCAGCGGTTTGCTACATGTACGCTACGTCACTGGCCACCGACTGCTTACGTGAACATAAGAGGGACAGGAAGGCCATTTGCACACGTGACGATATTATCGCTGTCGTCGACGACAGCGATATCGCTCGACTTGTGAATACGTGTGTTTAAACGAGTGACTTGCACACGTAGGGCGACGCGACAAAAGTATCGCGGCGACACGCGTCACGAAAAAAGTGTAGTCTTGTCTGTCGCCCGGTTCTAATAATATCGCGTTCTCAGAAAAACAGTGTAACCTAATGGCGCACTTGCACACGCACTGACATGTCGCTTCCCTCTAGCACCGACGTGCCACATTTCAGTCTGAGTTTGGAACACGTGAACTTTACAACGTTTTAAACAGCGCGATTATTGTGTTATAAATGAGTGCCGAAAAATTTAAGTATGATATAACAACACTTATTGTACTAGTGGAGAGCAGGCCCACCTTGTGGGACAAGACGGCAGATGACTACAAAGATAAAATAAAGAAGCAAACGGCGTGGAAATAAGTGTTCATGTTTTTCGAGGAGGAGTTCGAAAGTTTGAACCGGAAGGAACAAAATACGATAGGTAAATTGAATGGAAATACATTTTTATTTATACTAAATTGAAATCTGAATCACAACTGGCAGTATCGCCGGGTTTACGGAAATATCGCCAGTTATCCCGCGACAGCGATAATGTCGTTGCGTGTGCAAACCAAATGCGACAGCGACAATTGTCGCTGTCTCGGGCGGCAGCGATAATATCGTCAAGTGTGCAAATAGCCGAAAATAAAACGTTTATCCGTTAGCCATATGGTTTCCCGGCATTTTTATGGTTCTTGAAGAAATATTTTCTGGATCTGATTTCAGCCATAAGGTGAACTGGACAATTTCCCTTGAATAAAAGGAGTGAATTGCCAATCGTTTTTATATTTCTTGTCCGTCACGTTCGTACCATCAAAAAATTCGCGTAAAGTTTCCAATGCCTCTATAACATTTTATGCTGTCCATATCATAGTCCATTTCATTTTGGGTCCAACGATCGCTTATTTTCTAATTATTCACCGTCAAATGGTTCCAACAGAATCGCTAAGACTAAACACGTCACCAAATATACAAGGAACGACATGAAAGGGAATGCCAAAGGCAGGATTCGAACTCAAGGCTCCCCTGTTACGGTCGGACAGATAATCCAGAATACTCGGATTTCCAAGGCACTAAATATACCAGTTGCTGACGCTCTTTAACCTCACCGCGGACCTCCTTTACACGTGGCTGCTTCTACGGACTCCGGGCGTGCAGTTTAGGGCTGACCGCAAAATGCGGACACTTTATACACACAGCGGCGCACACACGGACTCGCAGAAAGAGAGTCGCCCACATTAGCCAACGCCCTTACGAAATGCATGGAGCAGGTCTTTAACGACTCACAGACGCCATATCCGGTCAGTGGGTGGGAGCATCGTGTGCATCGTATGTGCGGGTGGAATGGAAAAGGGAGATAAAAAGGGAACGGGCTTCGAATTTGAGCATTCCGAGTCTAAACCCAGCGCTGCGAAACTTCAACCGCACTATGTATATAGTCCGAAAGAGAATTGGTCCAGTTCCCCTTGGTGGCTGAAATACAAACTGAAATACTACGTAGTACACCATGTTTTTCCAATAGACCAGAAAAAAGAAAGAGTTGGGAAAAGAAGACGCTCGTTTCGGCTACAGAGCAGTCGCCATCAGTGGTGACTCACAGACAGACAGAATGGCATATTTTAGAATCTGACGACGGTTACGTCGTAGCCGAAATGAGCGTCTGGCATTCCCAACCTATTTTGGTCAGTTGCCGTGGAAACGTATTTATTTCGATCGCGCTGTCATACGCGTCGTACAAAATCGGTATTTGACGCATTGGAGCATACTCGTGACAGCTGAGAGTAAAATGGCATTTCGGATCGATTCGACGGACCATAAATTAGCAAAGCTTAGGTCCTTCTTGCAAATGCGCATAAAACTTTTTTCCCCGGAATCTCGCCCGTTAAAAAAAAAAGTATGTACCTCGTTAAACATGGTACAGCCAGCGGCTTAAAATTTTGGGAGATGTTTACTGTCGATTTCCGCCGTGAGCCGATGTTCTTAGTTAAGGTGTTCATTATCCGGTCAATAGCGAAGACCGAAAACACCCCTCGGGGGAAGAATTAAATAATTTTTTTCTCCGACGAAACATAAACCGCTCAAAATAATTTCTGTTTGCGGCGGCTCATTGGCGATATTAGCCGTTTGAATGCTAACAGGTTATTTTACGCCGAAAGTGATATATGGCCGTAATGTGCGAAAATAGCGTTCGAAATCCATCACGCGGTTATATTTGTTTTTTCTTTTTTTTTTACGCACTTGACTTCTCTCCTTCGTAAAAGTATCTACATATATAATTCTCTTGGTAAGTGTGTGTGTGTGTGTGCGGACGGTGTAACGATTGGTTGCAAAGCAACAATGGTAAATAAAAATAATAAATAAATTAAATGTTCCATGTATGTAGTGGGAGAAAAGGAAAACCGCTCATAACTAAAAACCTTTTCAACATTTTTCGATCAAACTTTCAGGAATCACTTGACTATTCAACTTTTCAAGTTGAAACTGCTCGCCGTGTACGTAGTAGTCCTGGGTTTTACTCCAGGAGCATATCTTTTCGCCATTTGAATAATATGGGCAGAGCTGAAACGAAGCGAGAAAAACATTAGGTTTAATAACTATTTTTTCGTGATTTTTACGCATATATTCAATTCATCGCAATGGCAACTGCAATTGTTAAAGTCTATTGTTGGCTCGATTCTAATGCGTAAGAAATGTACAAAAAATGTGAAAAATCGTGTTAAAACATCATTTTATATATATATATGTATGTATATGTGTATGTATATATATATATATATATATATATATATATATATATATATATATATATATATATATATATATATATCCATATATAATTACTTTCTGAAACATTGGATTATGTGGATTTTATATTAATTATTTACATTTTAATGCACATAGAAGGTGTCATTAATTTTTATTTTATTTTATTTTAATGTAATATGTACCTACTTAATTCACGCTTACCCGTCATATTTGACGGACAATTACGCTAGTTATTAGATAATTTCCAGCTGTAATTCGACGTCGTTTTTTATTCGAAATCTTCTAAATAATTGTAAAGATATATTGGAAAGAGATGGTTTTGTCAGCCATGTAAATATTACGTTTCTACCTTACACCACTATATGTGATATCTACTGTAACGGATTTCGCTTCTCGAAAAGGATAAATATTTAAGTCGGTGACTTCAAGGGAAATACTTTCGCATTTTTCGATTCGCGCATGCCCTGTCGTATGCAGTTTCTATGCTAGAAAGAAAATATATTGGGACGAAACGCTGTAAGAGCGAAATTACACTATATTAATGGATTGGGTCAGTGTGTTATTAGAAGGGTATTATATAGCAACCTTCGCGTATATTTTGATCGACGAATCTTCGCATAAAAGAACTTACTATCTCGGTATTTTCGCAATAAAATTTATGCACTCTATTTTGTGCGCAAATAAAATGTTGATTAAAGGCTTCTATCACGTTACTCTTAGGCTGTCCATTAGTCGAAGGAATTTTATTTCTACATTCATTACCTTTCCCTTGAAAATATGAGCGTAATGTTATTTGCGCAAAAGTAGAGTAGAACCAGTTTGCTAGCTAAAGGATGATGTATTCCTATACGCATAAAAGGGAATATTACCCTAGATACTCATTTCATCGACGAGGTAGTAATTCTCGTTAATAACTAACCTAGCTTTGAGTCTAATAAAAACTTAAACAAATGCCTTACATTAAATTGAAGTTATCCCTTTTTCGAAAATGCCATCTGTGGCTGAACCGAGGAATGTTGATTCAAAAGAATACATTTTCTTTAAAAGGAATCTTGATTTATTATCTATTATACATTTGAGTAGGATCGCACAGCGATTACACAGTTAACCAGGCATGAAAAGAAATAGAGGTAAGGTTAGTGAGTCAGAATTATATTGGGAGAAGTCAATAGCGTTTCTAAACCTATCCCTGAATATTTAAAAAAAAATATGTGGCTATTAATAGAACCGCGGAAGAGTGGAAAATTTTTGCCTTACTCCATTCTCAAGAAGCAAAAGAGCTTTTCGAATCATAAATGTGAAGATAGAGGAGGAGAAAAATTCTGAACTTAACCTGGAATCGAACCCGGATCTCCCATTTGCCGGTCAAGTTCAGAATTTTTCTCCTTCTCTATATTCACATTTGTGATCAGTCTTTTGCACCCGCGCATGTAAGTTAAATTTCCACTCTTTCACTTTTTCAAATCAGGTTCAAAATAAGGTTATCATAAAATGTATTGACGTAAGTAATGTAATGCGTATGGACTTCTGTTTTATATGAATTGAGGTGTATGATGGGTGTGGCGAGGAGATCGCTTGGTAGCAGTGGCGTATACAAGGGGGGAGGGGGGGGGGGGGCGATCGCCCACTCCTTGGATAACCTCTTTACACTCCACTGGGCGCTTTCTTAAATTCATTCCGCGCAAAAATCCTCAATTATACGCCGCAGATTAGGTCTGTATAGCAAGGAAAAGAAGGATTCTGATACGGGTAGGGATTTTCAAAATATAGGGCAGTTGGCAGGGGCGGATTCGATAGGTGGAAGGACGATCGACCCCTCCCCCTTGAGAAGTTTCTGGATCTGCGCCTGCTTGGTAGGATTAGGAACAGGAGACATACTTAAAGAAACGTATTTTTTGAGTTATGTGTTTTCAACGCTGTACTAAATTTCCATGCGAAAAATCGTGTTTTTAAACTTTAAAGCTTATCCAAAAACAGTAATACATTTGTATTAGTGTATTTATTACTCAATGATTGCAACTTCCTTAAAGAAACGTATTTCTTGAGTAGTTAAGCGTTCTCAACATTTAACTAAATTTCTATGCGAAAAATCGGGTTTTTAATGTTAAAAGGATCGATAATAACTGCTTTCAACAAACTCATATTAAAGGCGTTGATTAATATTTACGCCTATCATTAACTATTTTTAAATAAATGTTAGATTTACTGATTATTTACAAAAAGAATGAAGTCAGTGGGACTGAAATTACCGGTACTGAAATTACCGGGACTGAAATTACCGGCCACGGCCGCGAATGGCCTACAACTAAGGCTGAAAATCATGGCACATACTTCACGTAGTTAAGTTATAATCATCATAAGTAGTTTGTCTGCAGACAGGTACGTGATAATTCATGGTAAAACCTGGTTCTCCACATACTCCTATTTTCAGCAGTCTTCTTAATCTCTCGAAAGCTTTCTTTCCCTTTCAAATTCTCTATCAGCTGAAACCTTTTCCTACCTCTTCCTCTTTTTCCGTCCAGTTTTCCTTCTAGCACTTCTTTAAATCATGCCCTCTATCCCCAGGTAATGCTCATTCCAGTTCGCCTTCCTCTTTCTTGTGGCGTGTATAATCATTCGCTTATCTCCTGTTCTTCTTTGAATTTCCTCGTTTTTCATCCTATCTGTCCGTTTTATCTTCAGCATTCTTCTTCATTTCCACATTTCGAAGCTTTCCAAGTATTTAATATCATACAAACCTATAGGTACTCAATAAATAGCATTTTATGAACTTTTTGCCGATATTCTTCTTTATATTCCCCGTTAGTAGAAGTTTCTTTCTTCTGAAAGCGGCTATTGCTTCCGCTATTTTAATAATGGTTTCACAATTTACTTATCACATGGTTGGTTAGACCTGATTGTGACGTTTTTATTTAATACTGCGTAATTTTTTTTCGGGTTTCCAATGGGAAAAAACATTCCCTAGTTTCTATCATTTCTGGATGAAGCGGTTAAATTATTGGCAAGTGATTTGTAGTACTTAAGCATTAAAATGAACATATTTTTATCTCTAAAATAGATTCCCATTTTTAACTGTACTACCGTAAATAGTTATGAGAGCAAAGCGTTGAAATTTAATCTACAAAGTTAAAAAATTAATTGCTATTGATTTTCTCTGATATGGGTCCTCGTACTTTCTCAAGTAAGTTTCAATGTGAATTCTAATTTACCCCTTCGAAGCACTTGCAGCAGCAAATGCACTCCATCTAAAAAAAAGTTAGCCCAGTTTTGATCTACGCGAATGATTTCTTCTCAAAATAAAAACGGCAATCAAGAAAACTATTTCCAATAATCTTCTTAGTCACTGGAATATTTAACTATCTGTTTATTTGCAGCTTGACCAAAGCAGGCATATTTAACGGAACGTTAATCATCCAGATACAATTATGCGGAACTGTCTCCTCTGGCTGTCTTTGGAGTGAAATCGAAATTCCCATTATAGTTTTATTTTGACTTTTAGGGTAATTTTTCAGATGTCTTAAAAAGCCCCTGAGAGATAGCCCAAGGATAGCATTTCCTGCTTTTGAAATATCATTTGCACATAGCAAATGCGAGCAAAAAGCTAGAATTTCGTCCATAATTTACTTCAAAGTAGGCGTTGAATTTTTCGGACAAGCGGTTAAACCAGTTTCGCCCAAAGGCAAGTCCTTGGCTTGGAACATGGATGAATGCATCCCAGTACGTGATCAAAACTGTGCGACGAACGAGAAAAACAATGTTTTTTTAAAGCCATATGTCATTTTTCCATTTAAGAAAGCGTTCGGAGAAATATGTGGCATGAAATTGCGGCGATTAATAATCAGACGACAAACAAAAACGCGCGACTTTGCGAATCGCTTGGCGCCGCGGAAGAGAGCTCCGTTTACGGGGGATGTCACGGCAATTTTAAGACGCTCCATTTTTTTCCAAAAATAAAAGAAAGTCCCTTAGCATGCATGCCCTTCAAAACGGTGCGTGCGCAATGATATGTTCGATGACATGTGCAAGGCCGGCGATAAATCTCTTTAAAACGTCGAGAATGAGCCAAGGCTCTATTATCCTACGCTCCCCCCTCCCCCCTTTTCTCCCTCTTTCATGACGTCACGCGGCGCAATCGATTCATCGACGGAACGAGCGCCGCTAATCTCTCGATCGATATAAATAGAGAGAGACTTTAATTGCGAGTTTTTTTGTTTTATTTCTTCCCGGTTGGTTGCCGGGACGACTGGTTTCAAAACCGCCGATGCGTGGCGGATAGCGTTAATTGAAACGTCTTTCAAGGGGTTAGGCTTTGTTTTAATTGCGACGCCGAAGTAAAAAAAGGAACGATCATAATCGCTAACGACTACAGCGCCTCCTATTAATATCTCTCGAGATCGGTATCTAGATCGTTTCCGACGCAGGACGGTAATTCAATGCTTGCCAATAGATCTTCCGATCCCAAGTCTCGCGTTTCATGCGTGCTCGTTCTGCATGCCCATTGCGAGCAATTATGTGGCGTTTATTTCAAATTTACGAGAGGAAAAGGCTTTCCTTTATTCAAACGTTGGAAGAGTTCGTGATTTCAAGATCAGTTTACTGTTTCTCGATCGATTTATTTACGTGATTTGCGAATTGATTTGAAAATATTTAAATTTTTAACACCTCAGATAAATGAGCGATACAGAACATATGGCTCAAGAACATTTGTCGTATTTATCTGCAGAGTGAAGACTTGTTTTCCATTACGGTATAATAATGACACGGCGGCACTGAAATGGTTCGCACGAAATGTGTCACGTAAAATCTTTCGGTAAATTAGGCTATAAGAAGTGAATTCGTCATGTCACGAATAAATGCGTAAACGTGCAGATTTACAGGTAGAACATTTCCAATCCGGAATTCTGCGGCCCGAAAACGTTCCCGGTTCGGCATGGCTTCGGAATTTTGAGCAGTCAGGAAAATTCGATTTTCCCGTGCTTTGTGTTCCCGCGGGTTAAGAAACAATTTTTGAAATATAAAAAAAGCCGGGCCTGAGGTTTGTACTCACTTTATTTAATGCAATTATTACTACAAGGAAAGTCTAAATCATTGATTAGTCCAATTTAACGCAGATTATAAGCGAGTTAAAGGAATATGCCAGTGGTATGTCCAAACCTGCAGTGAAGGAAGTGAGTCAACAATTTATAAATGTAACACTGGAAGAACGGATGGATCAAGATGCACCTGTTGTGAATAAAGTAGGTGATGCTGAAATGATGCAAGCGCTACAGAAGAGATACAACAAGGAAAAGGCTGAGAATAGTGAAGACGACTGTGACGAGGTAGTTGAATTTCTATTGATGGATGCATTCATTTATGCACTGAATTGATAAAAGAACTGGAGCGGGGAAATCTCAGAACAAGAAATTATGTATGTCTAACTAAGGGAACTTCAACCTGAAGTACGTACGTACAATGTCTTAAATAGATACGCGAATTCCTTAAATAATACTTTATTATCCTTTTACTTCAGCTTTCATGCATGTCCGTAGAGAATTTTTTTTTGCTGACAAAGGCGAATTGGGATGGAAAAATTATTTCAACATTTTTCTGTATCACATTATGTAAATTATCACGCATGGAGATGCACGCGGTAACTAATTACCTTAAAGATATTAATTCATAATGCTGAGTGTTAATGATTTACATCACGGGTGGGGACCCTTTTCCATATTGCGGGCAGCAGAAGTGATGGCGAATCCTTCGGGGGTGCGCGTCGGGAGTTACCAATACTTTGGCCGGCCGTATTAGAATTTAAATCGAATTCACCGAGAGAGATTATAAGGTATCATATAAGTGGAAATCAATTGTAGATTAGGTGTTTAGGATTAACGTTTCATATTAAATGCTTTGTTATCATTATTTGGATTTTAAAAAAATACCGAGTGTGTTAAATTTTACGGCTATCTTTTTCATCCCTACTTCGCGGGCCACACAAATCGCTCTCGGTGACCGCACACGGCCCGTTGGCAGGTGATTCTCCACCTCTGATGTACATTTACAAACAAGGGTAATACATATTTTAATATAAAAGTTTTTTTCGTTTCCTTTATCGATTTAAAATTTGATAAGGGTTATGCGTCTGTTCAGAAAGTGCTAAAAGGGGTACTTCAGCATAAAATGTTTGAATAACCTTGATTCTCATGCCATAGGATAAGATAATAAGATAAAAAAACTAACTACAGATAAGGCTAAGAATTATTCAATAAATTGTCAAAAGATATACTGGTAGCATTAAAACTTATGTAGCCTCAACTTCGTCTACCCCAGATGTTTTCCCTATAATGATCTAAGACGTGCATTTAATCGATAATCCGGATTCTTCAATCATTACTTCAGATTTGTCTTCAATCGTTACTCCAGATGTCATTGATCAACGGAATAGAGGCTTGAGCTAGAGTTTATGTTGGTACAGTGACACCCTCCGCCAAACACTTCTGGTGGTTTTCAGGGTATTAACGAAAATGTAAAAAAGTCTGAGTTGTGTCTTCATGCAATCCCTCATATGCAACTCAAGCCAACACACAAGATGTAACTTAATTGGAGTTGTTAACCCCTAACTTTGAAAGCGGTATTGTGGCAGCATTTTAAGTAGATGAATAATAATAGATACCCGAAATGTCGTTTATTTTTACATTCATTTTTATATTATTTTATGTTTTCCAAGCTATATCTAATCACACCCTGGTGTTAAAAATATTAACTTGTCGCTTAAGTATTGTGCACAGTAACATCACAACCATTATGTGCGAAGCAACTGTCGTTCGGAAAATTCTTTATAATCAAGAACTCCTCCGTTCTCGAGCATTGCAAATTAAGGAGTTCCAACCTGTATTACCTAAACTCCGCAGCATTAAGGAAAGTGTGTAAATTTTTACAGCGGAAATTATAGTGAATCGTGTAAAATGTAAGTTTATTATATACTGTGTGTTTATTTATTGCTGGTTACCGGTCATGTGAAGCGTGGCATTAAGTTTCCACTGGAGATGCCGTGATATAGTTGCGGAGTTTCGTGCTAGATGTAATTATCTTTTAAGAACAATAAAACATAGTGATGGTTGATAGATGATGACGATTTGTAGAAGTAGTGCCAAGTTATCAACCATCACTGTGTGTTTTATTATACGTATTTAGCGTACAATTACACATTGGACAACATTATTGGAACGATAGAATATCCTGTACAATAAGATTTATAATAGCATGCATATTGTGTATAAAACACAAGAGGATAATTATTTCACCTGGCGCGTACTCATTCGTTAGGAAAATTAATCGACAGTAGGTTCTATTTATAGGATCATTGTCATTACAGCGTGTTATTTTCTCCTCCATTGTTGATTTTATCCCAAGTAATCTAAACATCAACAAGAACAACACCCATTTAAGCTAACGGAAATTGGAGAATAATTTATTTACCGGGAACACGGCGCTACTTCATAATTATACGCTTTTATTTGAATCTGCGTCGATGAAATAGCGTGGTTCTTTTTAATAGAAGGAAAAGCGCCCTGGGGCGGGGGAGGGGAGGATAAAGCAACGATCACGGAAGCACGTTAGATCGAATTAATGCCGCCATTAATTCGATTCCTTCTCCGCAGTCTCTTTTGCGACGGTCGGAGAAATGCACTTGTCCTTAAGGTGTTCATTTAAGGTTCGTAGGATTGACGCACGAAGGTCGACCTGGAAATCTCATCGCGTGAATGGTTTAGCGATTTCGATCGGAAGTGTTTTCGTGTTCGCAAGAGTCCGCTTCATGACCGACTTCGACAGAGCATTGCGAGTTATGTTGCTCATATGTGTCATTGTTCCTGATTCGTCATATATATGGGTTTTTCTTCTTTTGTTTTTGAAGGATTGCCAAAGTGGAAATCGATCAATTATCATTGCATGACTTAGGTGTTAGGATTTTAAATCTCAAGTTCCTTCTTTTGCACGAAAAAAACAAAATTCATGGTCCTTGCGTTTTTATTTTTTGAAATTTTTAATTTAACCCTTTGAGGCACCATTTTTATTCCCTGATTCCCTCCGTAGACCTATTTATTTTGTCCGAAATCTTGCACAATATCTAAGCACTGTTTTATGATATCCGATCTAATTAAGTTTACAAGCATTTATTTCTTTCATTTGAGAACATTTACCTTATACCTAACGATATTTTAGCTGGCAAAAGCCATTGCAACACAATGCGATCACTTGTGCAACAATGTTATTTTCGCAAGCAAAAACTTGAAAATTGGTTAGCAGATTGCATTAACATACAGAAGAAGCTATGTATGTGTGGCGTACGCCTGATTCCATAAAAAATATTTTTCGACGTCTCGGGATAATTGCGACACAGTACCGGAACTGTAAAATAAGGATGACGGAATTATTCCGACAGAGGGCCACAAAGGGTTAATAAATTACGATAAACTCGAATATCTTTAGGCACCTCCAATGCAAAAAACTAACCGATAATAACTTTGTATCCCTTCTTCAATTGTGACTCACCGATAGTAGACTCGAAAACGAATCTAAGATGATTGCTCACAATATTGAGAACGTCTGCCTTGTTGTCGAAATGGGTCTAAGAAAATTCACCGCTGAATTGTGTTTCGGTGAATTTTCCGTAAGCCTGTCGAAATGGGTATCTGGTATTACGAAACCTTTTGTGGGTATTTAATTTTAACTTGATCGTTTAATTCCAGCCACAGGGATTGCTCAATATTTAACTTTTTTAGGAATTTCTACATTATCACGATAAATAGATTTTTTCAGTAGATATTTAGCTATTTATTGTTAATAATAATAGCCGATTCAGCGGAAAATACATTAAATTATAGATTTTGTCATGGACGTTAGAGAGCGCGTGTTTTAAGAGCCATAAATGAGCTAATTTCGAATAAATTAACGGATGAAAGAAAAATAAACAATTGAAAAAATTGTTTGGGAACCTTATTTTCCCCCCTATTATTCTCTAATTAATTGATTCGCTGTTTACAATACGTACAAAAAGAAACGAGTAACGATTGCTTGATTTAGAGTCGCTTACACACAGGACGATTGCTTCTTTGAATTAATTAATCTGCATTCGGTGACCTAGATTAAGGTTAAAAAACACCAAATTCAATGTGTTGCAACGCATATTTGCATAAGACAATACCACGGTAACAAAAAAAACCGGGCGAACCGAGAGGAGGCGGGGAGGGGGGAAGAGGAAAAAAACGACGTTCCAACAATTGAAAAACGAATTTTAATTTGGAGCTTTAGAGGGCGTTCGGTAATTTTTTTGTCCCTACGGTTCCGACAAAGTTCGCAAAAAATGTCGTCGAAATCGCCGCGAATTAACCGTTTCAGAAGGAAGGGGAGGTTATTTTTTATTCGATACCTTTTTTATATGTATCTAACGCAGTCCTAATCGCGGATATTTTTTCCGTTACGCAAGCTCGGCTGAAAGCCGATTCGTGCGTTTTTTAAAAGAATGGCGTTCTGTTTGATGAAAAGTATTTGGTATTTATCTCGCAACATCATGTTTAGTGAAGGCTGTATTAAAAAGTGTTCGAAGCTTCTGTTTCAATTACTAGCTCGAATTGTTTTTTTTCCGCGACTTAAAATAAAAACTGCTCAAAAACAAATCAAGTTCGCAATTTAGGGGAATATTTTTATTCTCGAGTGACAACCGAAATGAACTTACACATAAATACAAATGAATCAACGTTTTATTTTTGTATCTTTTAAGTTGTAATTAAATATCGGGGAATCGCGCGTATTTAATATGCGATGAATTCGTAAGCAGAAAATGCACCTAATTTGTTGAGAAAAATAATTCGAGGTGCATTGCTAAACGCGTTTAACTCATAGCGAGTATAATTTTTGGCTCCACAAACTACGTAGTAAATGTTATCATCATCATCACTAGATAAAAAGATACGGTCAATTTAAATACCGCCGACAGACATTAGACGAAAACCTTTTCTTTTCATTTGCTGACCTGTCGGATGAATTTTAGAGTTAATGGAAACGAAATTGTTTGATTCTAAAAAAAACAACAGCTTGTTATTAGATGATTATTTGTACGGACGCCAAGTCGCACATTGGGCCGTAAGCGCTACAATCAATTCCCAACTGCCGGGAAAACAAAAAACGAACGTAATTCACTGGGAAGTTTTACCCGACGTAAAAAGAAACGGGTTTATATAGTACGTCCGTCGAGGATATATATATATATATATATATATATATATATATATGGGGTGTTCATATTTGACCTGGACTTTATTTATTATTAAATCGTAAAAGTAACCCAGCACAATAATAATACAGTCACTCTTTTTTATGTACTCTCTCTCCTTCTGAATACACTTGATCCACCGTTCTAGTAGTTTTTGTATTCCAGTTTCAAAGGAATCATTCGGTTGATATAAGATTTTAATAAAAAATAAAGTCCAGGTCAAATTTGAATATCCCTCGTGTATATATAGATATAATTTTGCTGGAGTTTCGTTTCGGGCGATTTACGCGCGAGCATTCAAATCACCATGGCGACAACTTCCCGTGGAACACGAGTGTCATTCTAGAGGAGCCTTACGACCACAACACGAAATAAACGGCGATCGCCAGAATATATATATATATATAATAATAACATAAAACACCGGTACGTGAGGGTCGAACCCAATCTTCGATCAGATCTCGCACGAGGAGATTTTTAAGCGAGCGCTCGACACAAGCACCAACAGAAGCACAAGGGCAGTAGCAGCGACACGAGAGAAGCATCGAAGACACAGTATATGGGATCTTTTGCGCCACTATTTTTACGACACGCTCGAGGCGAGAATGCAGGAGGAGTGAAAGAGAAGGTGAGGAGAGGGTTTATTTATTTTTTTTTAGCCTAGGAGAATATCAATCAAGGCGTGACGGAATCCTTAAAGAGTTATAGAAGGAGACAGGCGCAGCCTCTTCATATATGAGAGGTAAGAGAGAAGGGCGGAGCGAGAATAAGACATTGAAAGGGAGCCTCCAACACACTGGCAGCACACCGAACAAGGACGCTAACCCCCTTCACTCCCCATCCCTAAGTCCTCTTCCAATTCCCGTCATCCTCCATGGAGGAAAGAGGATGACGGGGAGCGGAAGAGTAAAAAAAAAGGGAGACGAAAGTTTGAGAGAGTGGGAAGGATAAGAAGAAGAAAGGGCAACAGAGGAAACGTGAAGAAAGCGTGGGTGAGAGTTGCCAGGCGCATAACAGCTTAATGGAATGAAAGTTCTTTCTCTCTTATTATTTTTTCTTCTAAAACGGCGGCCTCTCGGACGGAGCAGATATGTGTGCGGTTTTTCTGATATTTTCTTCTCTTCTCACCTCTCCCCCCCCCCCCCCCCTCTCTCTCTCTCTCTCTCTCTCTCTCTCTCTTTCTGTCTTTCTCTCTCTCTTTCTCTTTCTTTCTCTCACGCTCTCTCTCTCTCTCTCTCTTTCTCTCTCTCTCTCTTTCTCTCTCTCCCTCTCTTTCTCTCCCTCTTCTCCATCCCTTCCCCCCATTCGAACAAACCACGAAAGGATGTCTTCTGTAGTTGGCACTTCCACCACGATTTCGGTCTAGTTCTTCAGCAGTTTACTTCACCGACATTTCATTTCTTTTAGTTATGCGACACGGAAGGTTTTTTGGGTTGTCTAATAAAAAAATCATTTTATTACTCACTGCAATATAATCTGAAACAGTGTACTCAGAAATGGTCACATTTTTATTTCATATGAATATGAATTGGGATTTATTCATATAGCATCTTTGCTTATCAGTTTGATGCAAACCACTTTCGCTCTGGCCGGCTCATATATATATATATATATATATATATATATATATATATATATATATATATATATATATATATATACACACACACACACACACGAGGGCGAATCAATAAAAAAGGTGAATTTAAGTAGAGCATAAACACAGTTTATTCCAAAAATATGCACGTACACTATTTTTCAATGTAATCACCTCCTCTCTCGACACATTTACTCCAGCGACTGACAAGCTTTCTGATTCCACCAGAGAAAAATAATGGGTACATATGTCTGTGAAAAAAGGAAATTCACATTATTTATTGACTCACCCTCGTATATTGCTATTGCGCGATCCACCTGAGGTTTAAACACTTAAATGGGAAATTATAATTATAAAAATAAACTTTTTGTTTTAACAGAATTTTTCAGTCTTCCGAGTGAATCGCGGAAATACCAAAACACAATTGGGATACACGCGAAATTGCGCCTCAAAAAAAAAAAAGTTTCCGTTTCGCAACAGCGAAATAGATAACCGGAAATATTTGCATGACGTGACCTTAATTCTAGGAGCACGTATGTGAACAAACTATTCCGTCGGAATTAATATGGCGAAAATTGAAATATGCTATCCTGTCGCGCGCAATAAGATCGAACGCTTGTACTATTTTGCGTTAAATTCCCTTAGTCGACGCTTAACCCCGAACGGATTGCAACCACTACCACTTTGAGCCACGATTGCGATTTCGACCTCTTATGGGCCTTCCAAATGAATCGTCATCGGATTTCAGCCGACAGGGAATCAATTTGATTAGCGACATGGTCAATTACCACCAGGTATTACACGGTGGACGAGGGACATTAAAAAAAAAAGATTGGAATTTATGGCTTCGTTCACAGTGATGAGAACAATTCCACGAAGTCAGTGATCCGCTACTATCCAATTAAAGAAAAGCTATTGCACATCGATGAAACTTCGGGCATCTTTAATGAATGTTTTTTTTAGTAATGGGAGAAAAATTAAAAGAGAGAGAGAGAGAGACGTTTGATAAAATATGCCGTTTTTTTTCTCCCTCCCTCCCACGAGACTCAGAATTTATATAGAACATTTTCTCATTTTCTCTAAATTCTCTCGATGGCAATTAAAATCGGAAAACTGTGACGCCGGTTTACTCGGTAATGAAGGATTGTTTCCCAGCTCAAAATAGTAATACGTCATTTATCCTGCGCATCGCGGATGAAAAAAAGGTCTGGCCCAGTTGGGAAAAACGAAAATAAACAAGTAAAAACGAAACGTTCGAGAAAAAAATGGTTTGTTTTTACGTAATCTACCTCAGTATTTGTAAAAACAACGTAGAATTCAAAATTAGTCCTGTTTTACTGGCCATACGAAGCTTAATCTCTCTATCTCTCTGTTGTTGGGTTTTATTAAGCCTTCAGAAGTTAGACAGAGTTATGGAGTAAATCTAGCCGCGTAATATAATATCTCCAACTTTAAAACAAAGTAAGACATGGGTTATTTAATATGCTTTTGTGCCGTGAGGAAAACACCCTCTTCCTCCTCGAAATTTCCCTATCTCTTCCTCGTTCCTTCTCTCTCTCTCCCTCTCTTTCCCTCTCCCTGCCTCTCTTCTCCTCTCTCTCCATCTTCTTACCCGTTATAGCAGTCCAGTTGACACAACTATCGCTGCCAAAACAAAACGACAATGCTTCAAAAAGTCGTTCCGGATCTCCTCAACGTTAAAGTCTTCAGACCATGACAAAACTTCAAGTTAGACAACACGTCCAACCAATTTGTACAAGGCTCAGACCTTGAATGACTACTACCCGCTCGCCTCCAAAGAAAATTTAATTTCCACGTCAACCATTCCGTAACTGCCTTGCCTACCTGTCAGCTGGCGAACCGGGTGCCAGGAGACTGGGATCGTCGGACTGTTGGTGGTCCCAACGCTGCTGCACGGAGATCGGATCATTAGCATAAAATGTTATAAGAGTCATGTTACCTCTACTTTTACTGATGTATTATGTTTGATTAAGGACTTTGGACGTCTTTCAGGGTATTATAACCTTATTTTAGGGCATACGGACCTTTAAAAAAAAGAGAAATTATGCAAATATCTTCGCAATAATCATTTCAAAGATAGTATATGCACTTATGATTTTCTGTGTAATCTTTTAAATTTTACATATTTTTTGCATAATTTTAGGAAATTAAATTAATCTTATTCGAGTGTAAAAGATTCAAATATGAATAAAAAAAGCTGTTATTAGAAAAATTAGGGATATTATAAATATTAGACGGGAAGATATGATTGGAAGGTAGTATGGATGGTGAGTTAGGAATTTTATCAATATTAAGTTGATTACTTAAAATTGTTATTTTAGCGTAACTCAAAAAATATCTAAAGAAATGTATAGTCAACTTATTAATAAGTCTCAAAGTTATTTAAAAGAGTAATAATTCTCTAACATGAGAAAGAAAATTTTATAAATTTTTTTATAGACTGAAAACAGAAAAATATATGATAGTTTTTTAAACGCGACGAAAGACGTAAAGTTCCTATCAACATAAAAGATTATAAGTTATGTATCGGCGATCATTAGTAAAACTTACGCAGATATCATAATGTATTGTTAATTCTATTCCCGGAAATACTAGTTCATTTCTTGCACACAACCACGTAGGATAATTAAATAATTACGATACGACACTCGATATACGCCGATAAAATAAACAGCTTATATTAACATTCTTTCATAAAACACACTATTAAAATTTTCGTCCTTTCTCATCGTTAAATTGTTTTCTTCCATATAAACCATTTTGTTTCTTTTTGTCATTTATGCGGTTTTAATGATGATACTTATATTGTATTTGTCATGTTATTTGCATATTCATAAACTAGGAAACGGATCAAATTGGTTGGCTTTCGGTCAAGGCCAAGAACGTAAAGAAAGGCTTAACTGAATTTAAATGTCAATGGGTCAGACTTTATCATCAGAAAAAAGGTCTAGAAAGCCGCTACAAAAAAGATAACATAATTCTGCGGTCTAAGATGCAAGGGAAATGACAAGTGATAACATAAAAATGAATTTTTGTAAATAAATTTTATATAGATAACACCTTTATATGCATTAAGCTAATTTTATTTGCATTAACCTTGGTTACATCATTTGCTATATTTACATTGAACTTTGGTGAAGCTCGAAGGCTTTATAATAGTTCTACCAAAGCACCTTGTTTACAGACGTTATTTCGCGTTACTTTGATGCTCTATAATTCCGAGACCTCTATCCCATCAAGTTTTCTCACTCGCGGAAGTGTTGCATAGGCTTAACTAAGGTGAAGTTAATATAAAACTTATAATCACGTTTTAATGGGACGTTCTTAATTTCATATTTATATATTCATATTTAGTTCACCTTATTATTGGTGGTCACAAAATATTTCTCGTTTTCCATATAATAATGTACGTAATTTTCCGTAATCAACAAAATGGGGTTTTCCCTGGCGACGGATGATTTTCTCATCATAAAACGTAAAAGTGTTCGTGCTCAAAAGAAAGCTGTGTATCAAACATGAAAATCGACGTTAGGAAAATAAATTGTCATTCTTATAGGCGTTCTTCGGCTCGAGTCTCAAGGCTGTACGATTATTTTGAATAATTTTAAAGTGCAAATCAAAAATATGCTGCATCAATTCCCATGTTACTCAGATGGAGGGATCGAACGGTCCTGGAATCGAACTTTGGCCGTTATTTTAGACGGCGATAGCCCACAAGTTTCTTTTGTCGGTCTATTTAAAATTGAAAGAATGATTAAAACCGATTCAGCCTATTTCGTGTTATTCGATATTCTTTGGGATTTGAATACAAGAGAATAAATATACAAATAACCAAATAGAAGTCCATGTGAATGATAATTGGAGGAAGGATTATAAGAACAGTAAAATACGCGGATGATCGATTGCTCCTAGGAAGAAAGAAAAGGGCACTCCAGAAAATGATAAATAGAGTGGTAATAACAGATCAAAAATATGGAATACCGAAAAATCCAAGGTCATGCGAATATCGGTTAAAGAAGAAAACTTGAAGATAAGTATTGGAGGAAAGCCATTAGAAAAAGTTCAGACTAGGAATACCTTGGAAGCATTATAACGACAGAAGAAAAATGTACCGCTGAAATAAAGACTAGAATAGCGGAAGCAAAAGCCGCGTTCAGAAGAAAGAAACTCCTACTAACGGGAAATATAAACGAGGATATCCGTAAGAAGTTGATAAAATGCTATGGATGGAGTATAGCTTTGTATGAGGCAGAAACGTGGACGCTAAGGAAAAATTATATAAAATACTTGGAAAGCTTCGAAATGTGGACATGGAGAAGAATGCTGAAGATAAAATGGACAGATGAAAAACGAGGAAGTATTACGAAGAATTGGAGAGAAGCGAATGGACTGGATATTCCCTGATGAGAGAGAGAGAGAGAGAGAGAGCATGATTAAAGGCGTGTTAGAAGGAAAACTGGATGAAAAGAGAGAATGAGGTAGAAAAAGGTTTCAGCTGATAGACGACTTGAAAAGGAAGGAGAGCTATCAAGACGTGAAGAAGACTGCGGAAAATAGGAGTAAGTTGAGAAACAGGTTTGGACATGAATAATCACGGACAGAATATCTATGACGACGATGAAAGTTATTAATACCAGGCAAGAGACGAATGGAATGGATTTTGAAAACAACCATTTTAACGCAAGGGATGCAGATTAGGAATAAGTGTTTTCCTTGAATAGCCATTGAGAGGCTTCTTTAATTAACGAAACCTCGCTCTCCTTTCATACTTTTTGTTTTATGGGTTCTAGAATTTCTATGTCGGCATTAGTTTCCATTTATTCCACATCTCACGCCATGGGAAATAATGATCGAGAGAAGAACTTTTCTCAACTTTCATTTCTCGAAATCGAATCACATCTCTCCGCGCTAATATTATCCCGGAAGGTAAGCACTCGATATAAATAAATATTTTTGAAAAATTCTTATTTCGCATGAAATATCGTTATGCATGCTCGTGGATTTTTGGGAATATGCGTATATTGAAACGTTCTCGCTCCATTTATGCAAGAAATAAAATTGCGTCGGCACTCTATTCATCAGCAATAGTAATACACCTAGCGATGGTTGTTTTTTTTGCAGTTTCGCTATATATTTTATAAGACACCCGGAAATTTCAACAGAGCAAGATAGACGATGGGTTTAAAATGCGGCGTTTTTTTTATTTGCTGGAAATGATATTTATCAGGCAGAATAAGCAATATCCGTAAAATTTCATCCGATACTTATAGCATTCGCTCATTTCCCATTGAAAATAATTGTTTTCGTCATTCGCGTTAAAAAAAATATCCGTCGATTCGATTTAAATGAACGGTACGCAAAATGCAATAACCGTGCGAATGATCTCTAATTTTTTTTAGCGGTGAATGGATGAATTTTTTAAATTGAAAACATCACCTTAATGCCTCTCAGTTACTCTAACCATCACAGTGATATCTCTTTCTCACATGAGTTGATTTGTGATTCCATTCAATGCATGAGATTTTTGCTTAGAGCATGAAAATACTCCAGGTCTCGGCTTAAATAGGAGGTTATCTAGCATTCACGTCTCGCCTAGTGACGTGACCTGCCCTGAGAAACGACACGACTCAATGAAGTTTTAACGGATCGTAGTTCACAGTCGTGGAAAAATTTTTTCGATGGTAGATAAGCGAGGGAGTTGGAGAGCAATAAATAGGCCTAGTTTCAAACTCGGGATGAATGGCCATACCTGCTCTCGGGGTCGGCCGAGATACATTCCTAACGAAACAAGCTGTTCGCATAAGATTAGCTCGGAGGAAAATGTTACCGCGGAAACGAGGGACAACGTTACGGGGGATTTGAAGAATGCTTTTATTAGAAAGTATTGAGAACTTGTGTCAAAATACCGCTAAGAAAATAAAATGAAATCGTGGAAATTTTCAAAATAAACAATATAAGACGAAAATAAACGGATATGGTTTTAAAACATCTTTTGAGTTTCGTGTTGGCGGATATATATTAGCAGAATTTCCCGTTGAATTTCAACGGAACTACAGCACAACATATAAACTCTTTAAAGTACCTATATAGTAGATACTTTTTAATTACAGTTAGCTTTTAACAATTAATCATATTTGCTTGTAACAATCCGTTTCCGAACGTATTGCATTAAAATATGACAATTTTATTTCCTGTCATATATATCACTTTTCCCAAATCCAGCTTCATTTCTTGTGTAATTATGCCTCGCTGAAATGTTTACATTTATGTCTTGTAAGCAATAAACCCGTGAAAAAGCAACGTAAAGTTGCCCATGATTGAACACTGACTCCGGTAAATGTACACCAGATGCGTGAGCTTATTTACATTAATAAACATTATAATGTAGAATATAATGATTTTACTTACAAAAAATGTAAGATTCCATTATTCAATAGACAAAAGAAGGTTCAATTACTTTCATCAATAAACGCTTCCTGAATAATAATCATTATCTATTTACGTTGCTATCCATAAACATCGATCGTTTCGTTGCTTAAACAAAAGTGCGAATCGAATAACGCTAAACTTTCGTCTATTTATAAGCTTCATTAAAGCTAATTGAATCGGAGGTAACAATGACGGCCGCCTTGGCAACGCCCGGAAAGAGTACGAAAAATCCACAAAATTTCGAAACAAATAGCGTATTTCTGAAAACTTCGATCGTGTAACATGTAAGCTTCGCAGGAATAAGATAGTATAGAGTTTTATTCGTCGAATAAAGCACATACGAAAAAAATCGGTCCATATTTACGTATTTTAATGCTTGAAGAAAAATACCTTGCAAGTCAATAAATGGATTCATACGTGTTATATTATGGAAAAATGTTAATCCCCTATATTGGCAGCATTGATTAATCCCGGTTGACCAAACCTTGACCATTCACTAAGTTAGGATGTAAGGAAGAATCGTACCGAATTTGATTATTGTAACTTTTACCGTATAGGAGGAGTTCCATGAACAAACAAATATACAAACACACACTTCAAAATATATTATAGTATATATATATAACATTCTGTCGCATTGTGATGCATTATTTAGGTCATAAATTATGACGCCAGGTACAAAATTTGATAGGCAAGAGAAGTGCTTATGGTAATCTCATTGCTTTTTATCCTATGAAATATGTCGTCGTGGCAGTTATTTTGCGCAGAAAGGAAAGCGTTTTCGATAATCGAATCCGTCCGCGAACAGCAACGTTCTTTACTCCACGAGGCAGAAAACCTCCATAGCAAATTGAGTGCGTTATATTAATTCAAGGATCACCGCAAAACTATTTACGCCCTCGCAGTGTTTAAATACGGAAGTTTCTCTCCTTAACGGAAAATTTCAAGGGAAAGTTATTCAACACATGCAAACAACGGAAAATGGCACACAACGAACCGAGTTCCGCGCATTCCCTCTCGCTCTCGAAAGATGTCGGTCTATATATTTTATTGCCCCCTCAAATAGAATAAATTTAACTCCGTTTTGATCACCATCTCATCTCCCACGTTTAAACAAATAGCTCCAATCGATTTACTCGTCCTTGCCAGTTATACATATGTACCGGATCGGTTTGAGCATAAATAAACGACAGGTAAATAGTATAACGCATAGCATAGGCACTAGGTCACCCTTTCCGCAAATACGTTTTTAGTAAGTTTTCATCCGAGCCGTTAATTATGGAAACTAATCAGGAAGAATTTCAACTATTCCCGACGCTTCAGCATTCAAGAGTAAAAAAAAAGGAAAAGATTTGGTCTCAGATTACAAAATTCCTGTCGTAATTTCCATGAAGATGGAAGGTGCGTCGCGTGAGCAGCGAGGACTGATCATCTGATAGGTCTGAGCGGAGCCATCCGTCGTTAACTGCGGTCGCCATCTTTGGTGGGACAGATATATCATTCCCAAGGACGCGTCTTTCATTCCGCGCGCCTTCGGTGCAAGATTTAAAAATATATATATATTCCGAAGTACACGCAATAATCCCCTTTTAGTCTCGCTTCGTTTGCTAAGCGATAACAAAAGAGCGCTAAAGGAGGCGGAATTGCCAATTTTTTTATTGCGCGACAGTTTCGATTTCATTCGAAGATAAGCAGAGGTTTTTTAAAAAAATTATTTTAAATCCCGCTCCGGCACGATTGAATTAAAAAGCGACAATAAAAAACATTCGAACCGCGCGATACGGAATCTCCATCGCGAATAATTTGTTTTTATTATTTTTTACATTATTTCCTCGTGACGCTCGAATAAACAAGGAACGCATCGGATATCTTCTCTTGCCGCGACTATTTTTAATTCCGTTCCGTTACTTTTTAGGTTTTTCCAGCTCGCAACGCCGATGGGTATAAATTCGTATTCGAAGATGGCGGCCTCCTCCTCGTCGCCGATTCCTTATCTCGCCGACCGCGGTATTCATTCTTTGCCATTACTTATACATACGTGTCGGAGATAACAATCAGCTTGCGTCACACCATTGTCGCAGATAAAATAATTCTTTTTCGAAAGACACTCTCATACTCGTATATCGGACGCGCCTTCGTGTTTGTTTAAAACCGTTTTATAATGCATGCGCGTCGCGACTGAGTTACCTAACAGTCGTCTCCCATTTTGCAAAACTTGGTCCGTCGTTACGGCGACGGCGGCGTTATTTTTTTCGCGAATTGAGGAATTCGATGCATCCGCGACACGCCATAGGTTTCACAAGATGCGGGAAAAGTGTACAGAACGTGAACGAGCTATCGCTATGATCAGTTTCTTCTTCCGCTAAGAAACAAAAACACGTGCACGTGACATTTTTCGAATAAAAATCTGTCCTATTAGACCTTGCTTTACGGTAAAATGGGTTGTATGCTGTACGCATTTCATAGACCATCGTTCAAACCCAGAGTCGGTCTTGGATATTTGCGCGTATCGTTGTTCATGTTGACAAGTTTATCATAATTGCTCTTATGCGCGTAATGTGGGATAATGATAATTTATAGATGTCACAGTCTTCAAAACCGTTATAGTATACATATATTCTGGTATCAAATAAAAACATGCGATCATAATAAAACGGGTAACGCGCAATTCATCGAGTTAATGTTATAGCGTCCTCGTCGGAAACATTCGTCGGACTTTTAGAATTTGAAGAGATAATTCTTGAACTTTTTTGCGGATTCCATTCATACTCGGGGTTCTTTTTTATTCGTACCCGGCCTTTCCCGGGCGTGAGACGGTAAAAAGCAATTTTACGCGATGCCGAGGTTAGCTCAGTGAGTGTATGAGAAAACAAGTTAGAGGCGGAGAGAGATGGAGGGAGAGAGAGAGAGAGAGGGCGCAGAGATGGGAAATAGGAGGCAAAATGACATCTACTCGCGCTCTTCCCATTTATTCTGCCGGCGAGATAAGCTCGCATACCTCATTAAACCTACTCTTCTAACATTTGCATTAGACCCACGGAAAACTACGAGGGCGTATGACGGGTGAGGGGGAGGGGAGGGGGCGTGTGGGACAGGAGGGGAGGAGGATGCAAACGAAACTGCGTTCGGCTCATCTGAATCTCGCAAAAGGAAAGTAAATTTTTGAAGCGGTACGGTGCGATCGATTAGAGGCCTAACTCACTCAAACCTCGTTTTTCTACTGTGGATGCGTTTCTGAGAAAGTAGATAAGCTCCTATAAAGATGTATTATGAGGTTAACCTTCTACTACTATCGTGGGGTCAAAAGTGACCCGAGAGAAAACATTTTCTTTGTTTACTCGATTATGGCGCGCGCAGTGGCTTTGTTAGTCCATCTAATCTCCTATTTAAATGTTCTCTGTCGGTTGACGTTGAAGCTTTAACGTACACGGTAGTTGATTTCGAGTTATTGCCGTTTTGGGTCACTTTTGGTCCCACTATAGTAGTTGTGTCGCACTGTTTTCTTCTCGTTATTGGGCAAATGAAAATGTCGGGTGAGAGCTTTGTTGTGGTTGGACGGCACTGTGCTGATTTAAGCGATTACTTGAACAGTGCAAGTGATAACAAAGAAGAAGAGTTTTGATCATGAGGATGAAATAAACTGAAATGCGAGTGTTGGAATATGGTTGGAAAACATCATTTTTTAGTTTACAACCAATATTTTTAAAAATTATTCAGTTGATTCCTAATTCGATTGCAGTAGGAACCTGGAAGGATGAAGAGAAAAAAAACAAGAATTTTCAGGCCATGAAAAGTATTTTCTAAACCCTTAGTCGATTTTGAGTTTTTTCGGTTTTCTTTTTTTGCAGTATATACTTATTTGTATTCATTTTTTCATAATTAAAACTCTCACATTGTCGAGTGTCTGTTCTGATGAATGACCAGAAATTGAAACACAATAATTAAAATTTTCTATTTTTTTCAAGTTTGAATGAATGGGGTCATATTTGACCCCACAAAAGAGGTGATCGAAAAATAACGATAGTAGTGGAAGTTTAAATTGGGCGTCTCTTGAGTTTATTTTGCAGCAATTTAGTTGTGATGTAATTCGACGTTGCTTCGTTTATAATTTCTTTTAATCTCAGGAGTCAAACCAAAGCATTGAATGCTTTGTTAGCGCTTTTATAGAGATTTTCTTTTCACAAAAATCAGGTTATGTACAGGAGGTCATCGACCTCGTACTTACGTGCGGAGCTCCATAAGGTATTATTACTTCAATAAATCGAGCATACGAACGCCATTTCGCACGTATGAACCAGACGTTGCTTTCGATAATTACTTTCGGCAGCAGAGCGTAGCGGGCATTCTCCGCTGGATGTTCTGCGACACAGTGGTCCGTTAATCAATTTCTCGTTCGACGATCGAAATGATATTAAAAAACAGAACTAAAGTTTGCAGCAGTATTGTTTTCTACAATTATTAATTGAAAACGTACAATATTTCAGTTTCGTTTTGTGTTAAATATCCTTTTGTGTGCTGGCTTGGGTACAACCACCTTTTATAAAATTGTGTCTATGGTTTCGAAGGAACTTTCGGTACGCAACCCGTTCGTAACTCGGGGACCTCTTGTGTACTAAAACAAACGAGGGAAGGATTGCAGAACAAATTACATAAAGCGCTTTATTTCAACGGCTGCTATATTTCCGTAGGAGTAAAGAATCGCAGATGCAGTACATTGCTGGTTGCCTGTATTTCTATCAGCACGTGCTTTTGAGAGATTACCCACCAGCAGCTGATTTTAAATCCACCACATTTATACTACATATAGCCCTAATGTAGGAATATCTATCCTACAATTTTGCTGTTTGTAACTTGCGTTATTTTTGTTATTTTGCACACGGATAGATGGGTCGATGAACCGAATACATTAATGATATTTCTTTAGACAAAAGGCGCTAAATATGTATTGGCGCCTTTATCGTAGTTTTTAATTGCCTGGACACTGGAGACCGGTAGCCTAAAATGTCCTCTTAAACCACCCAAGGTATTGATAAATGTGTCAATAGGTTCCGTGACACGACCAGCATTCTAAAGGAAGCGACTGTCCGCGAAGTCGGGGTCGCCGAAAATCAGACGCGGTGTTCACGCTTCGAACCCAGCCTACTCCGAAGTGAAAGTCGTTGTCGTTCACGCCACCCGAAGAAGGCAAAAAAAAATACGACCATTATTGAGTTTAATCTCTTTAGAAAAATTGTGGAAATTCGTCCGTCGCAAAATGGCGTTCGAGAATCCGTGCTTCGAAAGCGGTAACAAAAACGCATAGTTTTGGCCCTCGGTAGGGAATCCTAAAGGATTACAAAAGGAGATAAATTTTGGCGTGGGCGAATCTATCCCCTGCGGATAAATGGCCATCAAATTTAATCCCTAGTCTATCTCGTGAGTGCGTGGGTTTCCGTGTGTGTGTGTGCGCGCGCGCGCGCGTTTTTGTGTGTTTGTTCAGCTTCGGTTTGTTTCTCTTTTTTTTTGTCCTAAAAGCGTTCGGAAACATCGCGAGATGAAAGAGCGGATCATAAATGGCGATTTGCGAGTAAAGCTAGGTAGGAAACCCCCTGGAGATGAATCAAAGCGAGGCCGTATTTCGAATCTGCCGTTTTTGTCTCTCTCTTTTTCTCTCTCTCTCTCTCTCTCTCTTTCATCATATCCATCTCTCTCCCCCCTTCATCCCATCTCTTTGCCTCCCATTCTTCACTCGAATGCACGGGCACCGTAGGACGCGTAGTCGGAATAGGGCATAACTAGGAGAAAATAAACAAAAGAACATCTCCGACATGGAAGTGTGAGAGCTAGAAAAGAGCTCCTCTGCATAGCAAATAGCTCGTTGTCGAGCCGACGCGATTCAAAAGAAAATGAAACGAGCATTTCTGGAAAAAATATATATATCTATAATATATATCTGCTTCTTATACACTATGTATATGTGTGTGTGTGTATATATATATATATACACACACACACACGCACGCGCACACACACACATATATAGTCACGAGTTTATGCAAAAAATACATTTTCCCTTTCTTTTTTTAATTTTGGCTCCTAAAGAAACTGCATTTAAAAAATATATGTATGACGAGTTATGCGTTTGGGGACGAATGCATGGCTGCAAGCCAGAGATTTAACCGGCTAGAGAAATATATGCACCCCCCTGAAAGATGAAGGTGAAATCGAAAAAATAAAATAAAAGGGTAGAAAAAGACCTATGATTGAACGGTCTTAGGGTGGGATCGATTGACATTGCCTTATTGCATCTCCACCTCGGAAGGCATACAAAAGGTGTTGGCACAATGGAATCGCAAGAAGAGTCTCATGGATCCCGAACAAAGGCCATTATGCATAGGCGTACATTTTGTCTTGTGTGAGCGGCGATGTCGGATTTGCGTGCTTAAGGGGCAAGGCGAGAGAGTGAGAGAGAGAGAGAGCGAAGCGGCCTTACCTGTCAAGAGACGATAATCCCCCTTGTGCTAACGCTCCAAGTGACATTGGCGCCAGTTGTGTCGCCGTGCTCGCACACACACACAGGCAAGGACGCAGGGAATTCCGGCTGGCACCCAGCATTTCAAAATGCAAAAAAAAATGTTTTTAACGCATGGCGACGGAAGGTATTGCCTATTGTTTAAGAGAAGAACGGGTCGAACCTCGTTTTCTCTATCTCTCGCAAGAGAAAATTGAAAATTCCTGAAAAAAACGTCCTTCCGATAAATTTCGTGTGGAATGAATACGACAGGAGGGCGTCTAAACACCTGTCACGTATTTAATGCCTTGCCAAAAGGCATCCGTTAGGGAGGTTTAAGAGTGCAGAAATACTACTGACATTCGACGCAACTTGCTTAGCTCCTCGACAGTCGCCAGTTCCACTCCGCCGGCCGGAGTTTATTTTTTTCTTTTTCTTTTTACGGATGCGATGCGTATTTCTTCCCCGATGACATTGGCTGTTAAAATTGCATTCTTCCGCGCGGATAGGCCTCAGCGGGTGTCAATAGACGCGAATGAGAATAAGCAAGTCGACGGTCGCCATGCGCGGATCCGTCGCGGCATCTGTAATGTGCGAGACGAAGCTTAAGTTGTGAAACGACGGGGAAGCATTTAAACGGCTATGAGACTTGTTTCATTTAAAGGAGGCTCACGTGAGTGCGTTTCCTTAAGTAAAAGTGAGTGAGATAATGATGATCGACTCCCTTGAAAAAAATAGCAGCAATGAACGCAATTAATTACCCAATAAAAAGGAACGCAAATGGAAGAGTCGAGAAAACATTTAGCGGTAAAGAAAATAACAGCAATTATGGCGAGTAGTGATTAAAAACTTGGTGCCCTTACAGAATAACACAATAATGTTAATCTGAAAGGATACCAAGTTTTTATTCTCCTCCCTTCGAGAATATCTGCTAATAAAGCCTCAAGACCGTGGATGTTAATTTGTATTTTCGTATATTTTTTAAATTACATAATAAGTTTCCAGCTGTAAGGAATAATGGAATTTCATTCACTTCCACCTTAACTTTGTTTTACTTTTGCTATCTCCATAAAATCTTTTTTTTTAAACATTCATAAAAGCATCTCTCACGTATGTTACAAAATTTTACGGCGAGCGAATTTCGTACAACGGAAAACTCCAGTTTAAATTAAAGAGATTCCGTGCATCACAATCGGAAAATTAAGGTTTCATTGTAAGCTTTTTAATTAACAAAATAACAGACGAAGGACTATACAGATATAAAGCAAGATGTTTGGAAGTGGAATAAAGTGGGAGAGGTTGGAGAGAGTCCACAGTGCAATGACCTGAGACAATATACAAGACCATATAGACCTAAAGTCGTAAAAATTTCAGACCCTCTCTCACCCACGCTCCGAGCTTTTAGCCGGATTTTTGAGGGATTTGGGTCTTACTTGTTCGCGAAAGAAGGGAATGAGAGAGAGAGAGAACAGGGAAGGCATTCGCAGCACAATAGACTCCTTTTCAAAGATAATCTTCGAAAAAATCTCGCGGAATTATTTCCTAATTTTTTTTATAAAATCCGCGAAAAAATTTTAATCCCATCCTTCGCGAGAAAAACGCGTTTTTTTTATACGTTTCTAAAAAGAGCATCGTCACGTGACGTGTCTCGTTTTCGCTCACGGAAATTATATTCAATTTCGTGCCGCGTTTTTTTTTTGTCCTTTTAGATTTCTCAGGTTTTTATCTCCCATTCCTTTTCAATCTCTTATGGAAAATAGCTGTAAAAATGTTTTATTTTCGATGTTACGTTACTTGGCGCGCACAGAGGATAAGAAAGAAATAGAGAGAAAATCTCTTTATCGCTTCCATTCCTATCTTGGAGACTCGTATTTTCTATCTCACGACGTAGCGTATTGTACCGAACGCATGGTAAACAGCATAGTCTTGGCGATATTGAAATGATAACAGTATCGACGCGGAGGGAACGTTTTCTCGAGTAAAAAAAAATACCATTCTCCTTTCGTGCCTTGTTTTATTTTTTCACTGAGGCCAAAGGGTAAAGAGTCGCGTCAAATTTTAGTCGTTTTTGTTTTACGGTCGCTTTGCCCTCCCTGACTCGAGCCATTTTCGGGAAGGTCACGCGCTCACGCACTCACGCGCATTTTACACGGGCGTTCAAACAGGAAGATGAAAGCCGGCTAGCCGCAAACCAACATCAAGAGACTCCTGGTGAAATGCAGCAGCGGGGGGTCAGAGAGAGAGAGATAGAACGGCTCAGAGTGGCTTTCGAAACCCCGGCGTTAGTTTCTTTTTTTTTTTAAATAAAAATCGCCGTTTTAAACATCAACTGCTCGAAAAACTCTTCGTGCCGTGCTTCTGAGAGTTGATCGTTGCCGTTTTTAAATGTCACATCCAAGACTTTTCCGCGTTCTTAAATGAGGTCGTACTATCTTATTCTGCGTTTTTTGCGTGATAAAAATTCGCGTTCTCAAAGAGATAACTTGAAGGAAATATTTACGATGATCCAGATTTTGTTTTCTTCAAGCTATGAAATCGGGTCGGGCGCTACTTTAAGTCAGGCATGTGAAACTGGCGGTCCGCGGGCCGCATGCGGCCCTCTCTGCCGTACTGCGGCCCGAAGGCTAATTTTCTCTCGACAGATTTGTTCAAGATTTTATATAAATACTTTATTTTTGTGAAAAGGTGACAGGATTTTTTCTTAGTTGTTGAGATGCAACAGAGCGCAGTTTTTAAATCATTGTTTTTTTTATAGCAAAACAAGTAACCAGCCTTCTAGGTAAAGTCTATTTTTCCAATCTTAGACCTCATTAAGCATATGTAATCCTAATGCGGCCTTTTTATAACATCTGTCACTTCAATGCGACCCTGATGATTCTTCGAGTTTGACATGCCTGCTTTAAATTATCTAGCTCGTTCCAATACTCTCGAGCAATTGTCGTTTTTACATTCGATTAATTTGAGATTCGTTTAACAACTCCTACCTCATCGAGACCTTCCTTGATGTTTTCCTTCCGCTGTAGAAAATCGACGTCTAAAAGATGCAACTGACTTGACGGAATGAAAATTAAGTTGGATATTGCGCAACAATTATATTTTATCGCCGCATGCCGAATTAACTATAGATTGCGCACTCACAGCGTTGGAATTGGCGACATGAAATCTTTTATTCAAAACTAAGAGGCATATTGTAATTCTAGTCGTTTTGAAATGAAGTATTTTAAGACTTGGAGATAAAGAAAGAATAGGATCAATTAGGCCCCATTGCTGAGTCGGTTAATCATTGGAACCATTAAAAAAAAATCTGATGTGGCCAACACATGACTTTCTCCATATTTGGGGTATAGATATTTAAATTATTATGAGTAGCATAAGGAAAAATTATTATTTCGTATCGAAAAAGAATACAGTCGTCCTTATTGCCGTAAATTATATTTTGAATATGTTTACAGAATTCACCCCTACATAGTGGTGGCGCTGTATACTGGATATTACGAAAAAGTTAAATATCTCCGAAATGGATGGTTCCACGAAAATTTGTTTCAAACAAAACTTGGAAGAAATATTATTCTCTACAACTTTGGTCCTCACGAAGATTACCAATAACGACGTTTTTAAGGAGATTGACGGAAACCGAAAAAACCGATTATTTATAAATAATTCCTAAAAAATAACTGATATGGAAAATTTTTTCAAGTCAAAGTTGTAGGAAATTACATTCTCTATAACCTTTGTATAGAATTGTATATACAATAATGATGTCTTAACGGAGAAATATCGAAAAAACCGAATCGGGTATCGAATAAACCTCGACTTTCGTTTAACCGGTATTGTCCAAAAACTAATCACTTCTTTATGCTAATGTTAAAGTGTTATATATGAAATTTGGTATTAATATGACAAGTACTTTTTGAGTTAGGGCGCCCAAAATCACATCCATCCATCCATCCATCCACACGCACACGCACACACACACACACATCATTCCGAAAATAGTCTAAACGTGTTCTAGGGACCTCAAAACGTGTATTTCCGTTGAAATCTCGAAGTCGATTTTTTTCGTGATCACAATACTTTCCCTATACTACGTACGGAGAAAGTAAAAACAAAAGCACTCTCTTCCCTCTCAGGAACCGAAATGAAGCATGTCTCGATTCTAATCACCTGAGCACTATCAATCATCCCTAAGGATTTGGGAGGGGTAAAAACGTGGAAGGGAATGAAAGTCTAGGATATGGCGACATCCTATTGAAAAATTCCTGCCAGATATTTACGTGTCGAAATAAAAGTCATGGGCGAGGCTCGTAAAAAGACGAAAAAAATAATAATCTCCCTGCTGCTGGAGAAGGTGCCTCTGGGTTTAGGGTCCTGATTTAAAGGAGTGGGGAGGGGAAGGATGGGAGGGGAGGGAGGAGAAGGAGGGGGAGGGACCGTGACGTCATCTGTAAAAGGAGGAGCAGCCCAAAACGCAACTGAGGAACAAAAGTGGAAGGTGACATCACCCGCAGAGAACTCTCGCCGTAGTTACCCCTTTCATCCGTCCGACTTCGCCTCCGCGACGCAACTTGCCATATTCCTCGAAACCCATTAGTCTGCTGCGCTCGCATGCCGTCGCGACGTTGGAGCAGGTACTCGGAAAGTAGGTATGTCGTCTAACGGATGAGATTATTCCGTTGCACAATTGATTCCTTTTCTCTCTCTCTCTCTCTCTCTCTCTCTCTCTCTCTCTCTCTCGCTCTCTTTCACAGCCGAATCATTTTTCTTCTCCCATCAGCTGGTTGATGTGTTTATCTCGACAGTTGCGTGTGATCCGTTCGAGTTTAGCTGAAAGTGTGACAACATGGCGTTGCTTAAAAGCAGTTTGTTGATTTTTTCCGTGTAATTATAAAAAACATTCTATCTCGTGATCTTTTTTTTTTTTAAATATCCCCACTAATTCTCCACGCAAACACAACGCGAAAAAAAAAACGAAAGCGTTTGGTAAATATTCTGAATAAATTAGCATTTGGGAGATAAAAATTGGATGAAGAAGAATATTTAATTTCGCGACTGCTAAGCTTTCAATTATATGCCGTAGGATGGCTCAGTCATCTGTTATATATACGAATGATTAAACCGAATGCGTGTTTGCTTTATTCCCGAAATATTTGCGGAGCCTCGTTCATTTGAATTTATAAAAAAGAGAAGTAATCTCCTAATTTATATATATATTAAAAAATCGCCCCTTTTAATTATAAAATAAATCCCTCACGTTTGATATATTAATGCCAAGACATGTATTTCTCTAGCCGAACCACAAAAAGAGAAAGATATCGGCGTGGTTTTTTCTTCCTAGGAATTCACGCGGTACACGCCTACACATGCAAACACACACACACACACACAAACGCTCGCACGTGTGGCTCAGTGCTCGACTACATCAAAATCCTATGATTTCCGGATTAGCTGCCTTGAGGCCCCGACTTCGAGCAAAGCCTTGCAGGTTATCCTTCAAGATTATCGGCAAAATCGTTCGTAATGGTCGCGGCGCCGTTAATACAGTGGTTGGAGTCGAAATAATCGATCAATCATAAACGGGCGTGCTCCTGTGGCTACACGCTTCCGTCGAGGCCAGAGCTTGAAAAATGCGTCGAAACACGCTCACTTGGAAACGACCCAATCGCGTTATTATTATTTTTTTTTCGTTGTTCATGTGAAGGAATTTTTTTATCTTTTCTGGTTTCTATGGCGTAGTACACATAGGCTTCAGTGCGTTGTTGAACTTTGCGAGGCACATATATTTATCGTTCAAATCATTAGTAAATCATATATACCTACATATGCACCTATGTGTGTGAGTATACGTCCGTAGATATGTGTGTATAAACACGAATACATACATATTGCTGGAACGAGGCGACAAAAAAATATCTGCTCGGCGTCCTATAATCCACTCACGTCATCATTTCATGCTAATTTAAAAAATATATCTTTATATTTACAGCCTTAAATGGCATCTCAATTGTGCATTTGAATACCAGTTGTTTTTGTAGTTTCTACCGTTTTATGGTTTTATTGTTTTACGGTTTTTACAGGTTTTATTAAATAATAGAGGATCGGTTACGTCTCTTGCATACCCGGCGATACATACGTCTTTTTTTTTTTTTTGATGTGCAGACATACACGCGAGATCACTGTCACGCACACACATACAGACGACCACAGTGGTGCCTTTCATCCAATCCGACCCCCTATCAAAGCCTTTGCCACTCATTTCTCAATCCTTTTAAACTGGGCGTACGTTACTGACTTGGATGCTGGAAAGGCCGCGTGATCGTGTAAACTACAACGGACGGAGCCACCGCTCTAACCTTCCATGCTCTTCCTCTCTCTCCCCTTTTCCACGCGTCTCCTCATACTCCCCCCCCCCCCCCCGGTCTCCCCCTCCCTTCCTCTCTCACGCCTCCATTCTCCCCGGAACTACCCATTTAACTAGGGAGCCAGTCCCTCCCAATCCTCTGCCATATACGTATGCGGACCCAATGCTAAATCGTGGATCTCCTCCTATCCTACTCTATATTCTCCCCTTCAATTCCACCTCCCCACTTTCTCTCTCTCTCGCTCTCCCCCTCCCTGTCCCTCATACGTGCTTCCATTCCATCCTCCTCCTCCTCATTCTCTCTCTCTCTCTCTCCACCTCCCCTCCAATGTAAACCCGATGCACCGCTCTGACCATTTGCCTGTTAAGGGAATTTGCATTTACATTCAATACCCCGCAAATCACTGTCCGGCGCTGTTTGGGCAGACGCTTGTGCGGCGGCGCTAAAGGAGTTTAAGGGAGGAAGGCAGTCACGAGTGCCTTTGTTTGGGGTGGAAAAGTAGGGCGGCGAGGAGACAGAGAGGCTTAAAAGGGGAGGAGAGGGGTACGATTGTCCTCTTGTCCGCCTTCTATTCCTCCGTGTCTTTCCAACCTAAACCCCTCCCACGCCATGCTGTACCGGTGCCGATTTTTTTTCTTTCAGCTCCTCAAGCAACAGAAGTTTTTGAAAATAAAAGTCGGAGGAAAAAGAATATTTTTTTTCCTCCCGGTAGTAAATAAGGTTTAAAACCGGGAGGAAATATTTTTTTATTTTAATTTTTTTTTCTCTCTCTCTCTCTCTCTCTTTCCAAGATTAACGCGAGAGTATATATTTTCAGTCGTCGTGAATAAATTTCGCGGTTGCGAATGAGATTCAAAAGAGGGCGCATGTCCTCGGACGCGCACGAGAATGCTAGGTAATGCATTTCCGCGAGTTCCCCCCCCCGATTGCCCCCTTCCCAACCATTCCTCCCACCGGCTGCGAACTCTTTTTTTTTTCTTCTTCCTCTTCAAGCCTTGGTGATTAAACAGGAAAGTTAATCCTGTGAATCTAATTCTGCCGGGCGGAGGACGTCGAGCACTCTTCGTCGCGGGGTTTCTTTTTAACTCTGAAACCCAAACAAAAGGTGGCTCGTTAATGCCCGGCGGAAAATAAAAAAAATTAATATAAAAGTTTTCAAAGCGTCTCCCGTAGCGTAACTGAGCTTTATGCAACCCGGCGGTCAAATAAATCGAGGATAAGTTTAGCGAATAAAATGTCTGACCTGGAAATAAATATTTCCGCGAACTCAACGAGGTTAATATCCGCAGTTTCGTCGGGGATAATTTTTAACGTTAAGTGAAGGCGAAATCCGTTTATTTTCCCTGCGCGAGTGAGTGTGGATCTTTTGTGAAGTAAAAAGGTATATGTACTCGTTTTCCCCCCGTATTAATACGCGGAGATTACCCTTGCCTCGCGTGACCTGAAGCACGTCAATGAAAATTCTTATTTTGATTAAAACGTTTGCAACTCAAGTGCTGGCAACTTTTACGTTTTGAAAAATGGTATCTGCCGAAGTGTTCAATTTAAAAGAATATCGCTAAAAATTACACAGGTGAATATTCGTAAATAAATAGTCCTTATAATAAATTATACTGTGCACTTATAAGCGCGGTACAAACGTGTTAAATATCTCCGTTGTAAACATTAATTACTAAGAATTAACAAAGTTATGAAAACCTTAACTAAATTGATGTATTCATTCATAAGTCAAGCAATAAATAGCTCGCTAGCCGTTACATGTCGCTTTGAACATATTTCACAAGAAAGTCCCAATTTAGCTCTCCGCTCCTCTTGGCAAGGATTGCAGAGGAATTGCGTGCTGGGCAGGTATACGTTATCCTCACTAATGAGGACTTTGGTAAAAGAAGTGGACGTCCTCTACCATCTTCAGGGGCCGAAAACGAAAGCACGGGCATCTCTTTTAAATTATGATACCGAAACGTTTACAAAGTATTGAGGACCTCCTCACAGAGCGATTAAAAATTACACCGGATTTTATTTTCTCGTGCGAGACAGTTTGGTGCCGATTCTTAAGTCCTTAGGAATCATTATCAACTTTTAAAAAACGTCTCTGCAAGCTTGGGAAACTCATGCACCGCTAACTTACCTTCCTAAACGTCAGACTCGTGACTCCAGCATTTATTTCTCCATCTCCCAACAACGATAGAATCGCCATGTAATTTACTCTATGTATAAACGTTTGCTCGCAGATACGATGAAATTTTATCTCACCTTAAACGTTTTAATTACATGTAGAGATTAACTTCTTCATTTCCTTCACTTAAATTTCGATTCGTTTAGTCTGAAAGTTCTCGATAATAAGTTTTCTACTCTCATCGATTTCGAATCCTCAAACTCAACGCTTCTTCCGTTTAACCAGACTGTTAAAGCCGACACGTCGCGGCTTAAGGCGCCTCTAATCTTGAATAAAACACAACAAATCGTCTTTGTTGCCACACCTTGGAAACGAATTTTTAACTCCCGGGAGCTTCCCTTGTGTAGCGGTCGATTGCGAAAACAGGCCACGCCTGACTTGAAAATTAAAAGAGTCCATCATTCATTCCGTCCCGGAGAACAAAACAAGAAAAATTAAAAAAAAAACGGACAATCTTGGGGGGGTGGGGGGGGGGGCATTTTTTACGCACGCGTAATCCTTCATGTCACGTCCTCCTAGACGTTAAGAAACATGCACCGAACGGATTTCCCGAAAACGCCGCGGTTTTGATATCCGTCCCCTTCAGAAGACTACGCGGGGTGGAAGGCAAATGCACGGTCACGACCGATGAGACATATTCCGCCGCGCCAAACAGATTCCAATTTCCGCGTTACACAAACTCAAATGCACTCCGTCAACGCTTCTCGTTTCTCTTTAGCAGCGGGGGGATGCCCGGAAATAGAACGCCCAGCAGAGGTAGAGAAAGGAGAGAGAGAGAGAGAGAAAGATGTGATATATATGAGCGAGGTGAGAGGAGAGAGAGAGAGAGACAAGGAGACGAAGTGGTGCAGACGAAAAACCATTCCATCCTTGGAAATGTATACATATACAGCCACACCTCGCTTTGCGCTACTCTCAGTGGTGAGGTACCTTTTCTGTCCGGCGGCGGGCCGCGTTGGTTGTAGCGAATCTTTCCTGGGTACTCTTTGGAGTTTAGATCGGAATCTGAGGTATCAAATATGTACGTGAAAAAATATTCTGAACGATATTTTCGGAGTTAACGTTTCAATAGTAAATGCTTCGTTTCGTTTGAATTTTTAAAAATGTGCACTTGTTTGCTAAATTATACGGATCTCTTATTCATCACAGCTTCGCGGACCGTAGGTTCCCCACCCCTGCGCTACTGATAGGTTCCTGAAAATTTTGCGGAAAGCGAAATTCGCGCAAAACGAGGTCATTTTGACGTTGAGGGTTATTTTCCGTGGACGCGAAAAATTAAATTGTAATATTAATAAAAAATACGCCGTTAACATAAAATAACAGCTTCTTTCCGGCTAACATCCACCGACGCCAGATGCAAATATTTACGTGTTTTCAATAATTTATTTTCGTCGTTAATTTTCAAATGGGCCAGAACACTAAAACCTTCATTACATTAAGGCAAAAATGCAAATATTTCCTCTATGAATGAAATCCTAAATGAGAAAGTTTCATTCGGAAAGTCACAATTCTTTAGAAATAATGACAAAATTAGTGTCGATGGAGTGATGGTAAAGGTGTGCCTTCCTGCGGGTTTGTTTTATAGCAGTGGCGAACACAAATGGGATGATATTTAGGGGTAGCAAAAGGGGAAACCCAGAGGGTTGTCATGTTGCAGGAGGCTTTCCCCAATAGGCTTCACGGCAATAGTTATGATACTATTCTATTGTGTACCATGGTTTATTAATAGAAAAGGTTTGAGAAGGATTTAGTGTACAAATGAAAAATATCCTCCACCCCTATAGAAAAATAGTCAATAATCTTCCCCTCCTCCCCTTTGGGAAGTTTCTAGATCCGCCCTTGTTTTATAACTTAACTGTGCCACATCTTTATCCTAAATGGGGATCCAAAGACGATTCTACAAAATTTACTGAAATCCATAAATCTGAAAAAATTGAATTTCTAATAGATTGATATTTAGGTCGCCTTAGGTAGCCTTTTGTTCGTTGAACACCTGGTAGGCGTGGGTCTGTTTCGCGCTATAACGTACCGCTTAAGATGAGGTCACTCAAAGCGAGGTATGACTATATATACAGTCTAACGTCTATAACTCGAATATTTTCCATGTTATTTTTCTTCCATAACTCGAATTTTCTATAAGTCGAATATTTTTTTCTCGAGACTCGACTTATATAAGTTCCACTGTATGTATACCTTATATATTCCTGACTTCTCAATGTATCCGTGGATCGATACACTTCTCAGTGATATAAGTAGCGAAGGAGAGATTAATAAAAGGGTCCCGATACACTTGAGCATTGGGATTCAAGAGAGCGTAAGATGAAGCAAAGAGAAGGGATCAATCTCGTTTCATTTCGTCCGATGCGAAATCCCCTTTTTATGTTGGCATTCGGCTGAGACCCTCTGGTGTGTCCATTTTAATGCCCACGTGACGCACCAGTCGCTGTTTATTTATAAGGGTATAGATCCTTTTCCAGGGATTGCGCGACTTGTTCGATTTTCCTATTTTTTGTCCGATAACCGGGATTCGAAAACAAAGTATTTTTCTGTTTGTTTCCTAGAAATCGGTCAGCCATTGCGTGAGCAATTTTTAAGTGATGTTTTGCGAATGCCCCTTTTGTTGGAAATGGGAATATTTTCAACGTCGAAATTCCTCGATGGATGCGATTTTTAAGTTCGATTTAACATATTAAAATAGAAGGTCTGCATTTCTCTTATCCGACAGTGAAAAGTTGCTTTTTTTATCTTTCTCAGTAGAAACATGTAAATTCAGTGAATCGCTGGGGTATTGTTGCAGTGTTTGAGTATGTGGGCTTACTTAAACAGAGTTCGTCTTATGGTCTAAAGCAGGGATTTTCAATCTTTTTCTTCGCGGCCCAATAACAATAAAAATAAACGTTATTCGGTTCACCAAAATTCTACATTATAAAATATTTTAAGTAGGAATTTCTAAGGATACCTTTAAAATCAAATCGGCACAATTTAACGGTCTTTAAATCCCATCGGTGGATTTTAATTAATCTGGCAGCTAAATTTAGCCTCAAAATAACTTGGATCGACCCTTCATTGAGGTCTGTATTGTACGTTTTGCGGCCCAACGTTGGAGCGTGGCCCATACTTTGTAAAATCCAGGTCTAAATATTACAAATAAATTATTCTTCTTGAAAGTATTACGGTAGGTGGCGGGTTTTAGCCAAATGAATCAAATAATAACGACAAATAAAGACGTATAACGAAATCTTCATAACAAAAAGATGATAAAACGGTCTCCTTATTGAATTAACTTTCTTAATTCTTATGCCGTGTAATCAGGGTCGGATTTAGTGGTATTAACGCCTTAGGCAATTATGTTAAAATGCGTTTTTTTTTGCTTGAAAATGGTTAGGTACACCAGTAGATTAAATAACACTATCATAAATGGAGCTCTAGGCCCTGATTTAGCATGGGAAAGAATTAAGCCAATCGGACGAAGAAATATTGCGTAAAAGGGATTTTTTTTTTAAATGCGCCTTTGCAGATTTTGCCCCTTCGGCAATTGCCTAAATTGCCATAAGGTAAATCCGGAAATGCGTATAATTTATGCGTTTATGACGTATGACGTAACATTTTACTAAATAAAAAATCCATCGCGTCGCTGCAGGATATGATCCATATAAATGCCTCCCAAAACAAAAAAATCTGATGTGGCCAACACATGACTTTCTCCATATTTGGGGTATAGATATTTAAATTATTATGAGTAGCATTATAAGGAAAATTATTATTTCGTATAGTAAAAGAAGACACGTCGTTGCCGTAAATTACGTATATTTTGAATGTTTACAGAATTCACCGCTACATGGTGTTGGCGCTGTAGGCTGGTATTAAGAAAAAGCGAAATATATCCGAAATGGATGGTTCTACGAAAATTAGTTTCAAACAAAACTTGGAAAAAATATTATTCTCTACAACTTTGGTCCTTACGAAAATTACCAATAACGATGTTGTTTAGGAGATATTTAACGGGAACCGAAAAACCGGTTATTTATAAATAACTCCTAAACAATAACTCCTATAGAAAATTGTTTCAAATTAAAACTGTAGGAAATTACATTCTCTATAACATTAGTATACAATTGTATATAGAATAATGATGTTTTAACAAAGAAATATCGCAAAAACCGAATCGGGTTTCGAATAAACCGCGACTTCCGCATATCCGTTATTGTCCAAAAACTAATCAGTTCTTTGTGCTCATGTTAAAGTGTTATATATGAAGTTTGGTAACGATATGGCATGTACTTTTTGAGTTAGAGCGCCCACAATAACATACACACACAGACATCATTCCGAAAATAGTCTAAACGTGTTCTAGGGACCTCAAAACATGTATTTCCGTTGAAAACTCGAAGTCGATTTTTTTCATGAATACAGTACTTTCCCATTACTACGTATGAGAAAGTAAAAAAACTCTGGCCGTCGAGAAAACGAAATAAAGTTATTCCGTCGATTCACGCATGGTGAAATAGATGGAGCCGATAATGGAGGTGTGAAGCTACGTTTTCCACGACGAGCGGCTATCAATGAAAAGGAGCATCGTCGGAGAACTGCGCACTCGGGAGTGGGGAGGAGGACGTGACGGTGAAAATAAACTACGCGAAAGAGAGATGTCTCCGATCGGTTCATTCTCACGTCTCTCACGCGCACGCGAGACGGGAAAACTTGGACATCAGAATGTCAAGAATCATTCAGGATCTTCTAACGAACCGAAGATGCATACAATCGGATACATGGAATAGGATAGGTGTCGAAGAGAGCTGAAACTTAGTTCCGCGATATAATTGAGAGACGGAAGATATCGATGTGTGAATCGTTCGAAAACATAGCCGACATCTCGCGATGAATGAAAGAAATTTTTAGATCGGGCGCGGAGAGACATGGGAATATGTGACTAAAGAAGAACAGGTGAAAATTCCGGGAAGAAATAAAACGGAATAGTGGTTGCTGTCGGATGGTAAAGGTAGTGGATGGCGTCCATTAGGAAAACGGATGGCCGGAAGATCCTGATGTTGTTGTCATGCGTCTAATTACTCCAAAGTTAAATCGGGTACAATTTGCTGTCGTCTGATTGAATGGGTTGAGAATATTTCAAAATATTTTCTTAAAGTTTCCCTCTGTCGTCCTTAATTTATTCTTGAAAACATCATTCGATCGCAGCGACATTAATCAACTCCTGTAAGTTAAAGAACCAGCACTTTATTTATTTTATTTATTTATTTAATAAATAAAAATTCTTGCCTCAGGAATCTCCAATAGCCGCAACAAGGTTATAAAAACAGATACGCATCTCGGCTACAAAAAAGACGATTGTAAATAATAAGCATTTTCGGTGAATTGCCATTTTATTTTAGAATCTGTTTTCGGTGAATTGCCACTTAAGACGGCTGCTTTGTAGCCGAAATGCGAATCTGTTTTTTTTTATAGACTCCTGGCTGTTGAAGATACCTGAGGCAAGCATTTTAATCAAGCTCTTGTCCTTGGTTTTATTTTTTGCCGTAATACTAGCTCTACTATTATCTGTTGAATTAACTCCTGAAAGATTTAATCGATTTGAGGTAATCAGAATACACGCTTACTCGGTACGTTAATCTTATACTTTGGATCAAACTCAAGTATGTACCTGAAAATGTACCGACAGAAAAATCGATTTGTTTGGCTCGTTTTTCTGCATGAATCCCATTTAATAACCAACGTCTTTGAGCGAAGTACAAACGCAAGAAAAATCGCTTGCTAAGCGTTACTCGAGGAAGCTATAGAGCAAGTTGAAAACATGGCTTGCAGTGTTATGACAGAGCGTTTCGTGAAATTTTCTAGGCATTAGAGACGATTCGCTCTTAAAGCAATGTTTCCCTAACTATGTCGCAACGGAGTGTTATGGGTAACTCGAGCGGCTTTGTTGAGCAAATAAATCACCGATTTTTAAAAGTTAATTAATTGGTTATTAGGACTGTAATTTTTCCTATAATATATTTATAATGGTCTTATTACCAACACGTGAAACATGCCAAATTTGTGATACCCTTGCGTTAAAATATGCAACCTTGTTTCAAGGTGAGGATGCCGAAAAAATCTGTGTATCCCCGAAAAGGTGTCGCGGATAGAAAATTTCCGAGAACCACATCTCTGAAACATCTGTTCTTTTAAAAAATCTTGAATAAGAGATGTGGTAATGATCTTGTGTCTAACTACCAAATACTTATATTTTACAAGGTGGTTATTTTAAAAGTTACTCTTAATATGTATCAATGTATCGTATTTATTCTTGTGGAAAATTGCTGCCATAACCAGACGAAATGGTACAAAATGTTACGTCATACGTAATAATTTTCTATAAAATTTCATCGAATTTGATCTTTCAGAGTGACCCGTAATAAAAAGCTAAACTCTATATAAAAATTAGACCAAATGGTCCAAGACAGTTTGAGGTATTGTTTTAGAATCTTCCATTAGCATGTTTCATCAAAATCCGCTCAACCAGCAAAGCAATGTTACGGAGTGCCAGAGGAAATCGAGTCTTGACGATGCGATGGGAGACGCAATCGCATCGCTATGATGAAGTGCGGCATTGCTAAATTTCAATATACCGATCTATTTCTAAATAGAAAGTAATATATAGTGACATCTGAAATGTCCTAATTGAGACTTTATTTAATCAAGACACGTTTAAGGAAAGGCAGACTATTATATATACTCACTTTACGTGATATGATTAAATTACTTTCCTCTTACAATTAGTAAACAAATTTTATTAAAGAATTTAATGTAAATTGATATTATTTTACGCGAATTTATTGTGAAGAAATAAAAAAGTGTTTAAAACGATTTAAAAGCCATATGGGTCATCTTAAAAATTTCATTCTTGCCGATATTTCTTAATTTTGAATTATTAAATTATGCATTATGAAATATTGTATATGCGTTATCCTTTTCCTCTCCTAATTTCCCAAAATAATTACGAAAGAATAATGATGCGTGATGATGTATGTTACCAAACAAATAACGACTCTAAAAACTTCTTTTATTCATAATATTGTTAAATTTTGTCATATTTATAAATAAATCGATTAAACGGTTTCATTGCCTTAATGAAGAAAACATGTTTTAAGAATACTTAACTTTGTTGGACCCTTATTTACGCCAACTTTTTGTATGTCGCTCGTGTCTCCTTCGACTATTTAAAACTCTGAATATTAACATATTTTCCTTTTTGCGATATCCTGCGACGGTAGTCATAAATCTCGTGTACCAAGGTGGCAATAAGTTGCCACACTAGAAATAATTTTTTGAGTCGACGCATATTCGATGATAATAAACAGAATTCAATACAAATATTATTTCTGTCATAAGTTTACTCCTTTAAAAGAAAACCTTCGTATTGACATCATTGCGCTATCAAGCTCATACGCGCACGTTAATCTGAGTGAATAATAACTGTGCATTAGACGGACGTACACGATTAGCATTATCAGTCATGCGTTGGGAAATCGCATGTTTGATTATACTACTTACCTCCGTGCAATTGTTTGGAATCCCGAGTTCTATTAGGCTTGGAGCAAATCATGAAAATTTAATTTTAAAAAACTAATGGTTTGTGTGTTGTACTTATCTTCGCGGACTGGAAAACATGGATCACGGGCGCATAAGAAAAATTATATACAGTACTCGGAAGGCAACAAAGTGTGAACTTTGGGAAGAACGCCGAAAATAAGACGGACGGATAGATTGAAGAAAAAACGAGAAATAATAAGAATAATGGGAGAGGTGATATCGATAATACTATCGATTACAGAGAGGAACTAGATCCGGAATTTTCTAAGGAGGAATGACTTGAAAGGGAAAGATTCGCCGAGAATTGAAGGTTGCGGTGAATAGGAGAATGTGGAGAACCCAACTCAGCATGCAATCGCGGACCCGTCTTGAGGATAGATTACTGTTGATGAATTATATATATGTGTGTGTGTGTGTTGCGCGAGTACGCGCACACGTGCGTACGTGTAAAGATTGTGACATTAAAACGTCATTATTCAGGCTTTATAGTTCATCGCATACTTTAAACCCTTTTTCCACATAATTACTTTTTAAACCCCTCGCTTCATATTACGTCGCTGCAGATTCCGTTCAAGTGCCTTCATCGAGATTTATCGCGTTATTTTTCACTCCTCGACGGCGTAAAATAGAGACATCCATCCGACGTCCTTGCCCCGATTCATTTGCATTGAAAATATTATGACGCATTAGGATTTATCTTTCTTTGAAAATAAAAACAGCTTAAGGAACTGGATTTAGGTTGGACTAACGCATTACTATAAGTCAGATACAGTTCCTCGAGAAATAAAATACGTCAATAAAGCGTACTACGGAAACTTGAAAACTGCCGCCTCTCATAAATCTGCGTCGAACAGAAAAAAAAAGAATGAGGTAGAGCGTTATCATTTTACGACTTTGGCTCCCTTCCACCACTCCTATCGAAGACGTCATAAATCGCATTTTCACGCCAAGATGGAAATTAAATGTTCTACCCCAAAAGTTTATTCTTCCGCTTGGAAACGAGAAACAGGTAAGATACGGAGCGCTGAAAACGGCAATCTCCAAAGACCTCAAACGTCTCAAGAAATTTCTCGAAGATTTTGACAAACGTCACGAAGAAATCTTGTGCCGTGTGCTAAATACATATATGTAAATTTGGATAATTGGTTAGACTAGTTTTTTCCCGACCCTTTTCATTCCGCGGCCTACGTATATACAAATGTCTTGTGTGTCCAGCACATGACTTTCTCCAGAGAGTATTTAATGAATATGATTGTAGTGGAGAGATGCTCTCTATATAAGCGCCCTCAGGAATAATTACACTGCATAATTTTAAACTGGTTGGAATAATTTCCATAGTGAAAATATTTTGAACCACGTTTCACATTTGAAAAAATCTGTACAATATGCATTGTACATATTTTCTCATATACGTACTAAAGCGACGTTTAGTTATCTTTTGAGAAATATGAGCTATGTAGAATCATTATAAACATCAACTTAAATAACTATACGAAATATGATGAAAATCGTATTTCCCTTTTTTTGGAAAATACAATTGTTATTAAAGTTTCCCAAGAATAAACTAGCCTTATATTCATTTCTTGATAAATATGAACTATTTTATTATTGCAGACGTAAACCCAAGTAACTGTACGAAATTTGATCAAAATCGTTGGAACCGTTTCTGAGAAAATCAAATTGTTTTAGTTGCCTAGAATAAACTGCATTTAATTATTGCGCAATGTCTACTATTTCTTCATAAAAAAGGTGAAATATCACTAGGTATAAGTTCCACTTTATTAAAATGCATTCGTCCAGTTTCGACTACTATCAACTCATCATATAGTAGTAGAAACCGGTCGCATGTGTTTTAATAAAGTGAAACTTATACCTAGTGGTCTTTCACATTTTACTCATGATGGAATTCCACAAAGTACAAGCTTCATCCGTTGATTATATTTCTTCATAGTTTCTATTATGTGTGAAAAACTCCCTAAGTACGGGATTTAATTCATGTAGGCTCTAGAGCAGGTAACAGACAGAAGGCATCGGGAAAGCCACTTCTTCGGGTTCAGGTACACCTAAAAAGTATATTTCCATCAAAATCTCAAAATCGAATTTTTTCTCGATTGCAATACTTTCTCAGTAAATGAGAAAGTAAAGATAATAAGTTTTTAAAATTGTTATGTGTTGCTATAGATAACAAAATATCGATGCGCATCCTGCTGCTCTTCTTCCGGTTGACCAATATCAGCCAAAACCTTTTCAGTTCTTCAATTACTGATGACAATTTTCATGTATACATTTTTCTGCATATCTGATAATTAGTTTTTACTTTCTCATATACGAAGTATATTGAGAAAGTATTGTAATCGCGAAAAAATTCGACCTCGATATTTTTACGGAAATATGTATATGTTTTAGGTGTCGCCGAGGCCGAAAAAGTGGTTTTCGCAATGCCGTCTGTCTGTCTGTTACTGGCTCTAGAGCCTAAACGGTAGAGCAAAAATGAATGAAATCTCGTACTAAGGCATTTTATCATACTGAGCAGAGTATATAAAGAAATGGTTGATATCGATCAATAATTAAGGGAAGTTTATTCTACGCATTTTTAAAAACAATTTGATTTTCTCAAAAACAGCTTTAACGATTTTGATCGAATTTCATACAGTTACTTGAGTTTATGACTTCAATAATACCAAATAGTTCAAATTCCTCAAAAAATGAATATAAGGCTAGTTTATTCCAAGCAACTTTAGCAATAATTTGAATTTCTCAAAAACGGCTCTAACGATTTCGATCAAATTTCGTACGGTTACTTGAGTATACGTCTGCAATAATATTACATATTTCATTTTTCTCAATTACTGAATATAAGGTTAGTTTATTCTTGGGCAACTTTAACATAAATCGGATTTTCGAAAAACGGCTCACGATTTTCATCAAATTTCGTATTTAAGTTGATGTTTGTAACGATTCGACATAGTTCATATTTTTCTAAAGATAACCAAATGACGCAGTAGTATATGAGAAATTTCGTACAATGTATGTTGCATCGAATTTTTAATTATAGCGCCCACAACATTCCTATCATACAAACACAGACATCATCGAGAAAATGGTGACAGTGTACTCAGGGGACGTCAAAATCTCGAATTTCTTTTTTCGCTACGTATGGAGAAAGTACAAAATTGGCGTTTTTTATTTCTTCCGTTTCTTCCAAAATTCCGCGGCGCACCTGTTCGTTTATTAAGGCACAATACTGTGATGCCTAGAAGAATAGGAAAAAATTGGTTAGATAAAGAGCTACGCAAGTAAAAAAATCGGTACAACATACATTGTACAAACTTTCTCATATATGTACTAATGCGTCCTTTAGTTGTCTTTACAAAATGAAAATCGTATCAGCCGGTTTTTAGAAAATCCAATTTTTGTTGAAGTTGCCCAAAAATAAACTATCCTTGTATTCATTCATTGAGAAAAATTAAATATGCAGTATTATTGCAGACGTAAACTCAAGTAACTGTACGAAATTTGATCAAAATCGTTATATCCGTTTTTGAGAAAATCAAATTGTTGTTAAAAATGCGTAGAATAAACTTCCCTTAATTATTGATCGATATCAACCATTTCTTTATATACTCTGCTCAGTACGATGAAATGCCTTAGTACGAGATTTCATTCATTTTTGCTCTACCGTTTAGGTTCTAGAGCCAGTAACAGACAGACAGACGGCATTGCGAAAACCACTTTTTCGGCCTCGGCGACACCTAAAACATACACATATTTCCGTAAAAATATCGAGGTCGAATTTTTTCGCGATTACAATGCTTTCTCAATATACTTCGTATATGAGAAAGTAAAAAACGCTGCAAAACACTAATGGTGATAGGAATTGAACTGATAAAATTAGAGGAATTAGTGAAAACGCGGAAACGCTACGATAGTTAAGCTTTCTTCAACGTATTTGGTTATATGACAAAATTTATGGAATCTGTCCCTTAATAAAAAGAATTCCAGGACGTGTTCGTCTCGTATGAAAATGGAAATGTAACTGACAGTGTGGAAATTATGAGTCGCAATGAGAGAAGATAATCCAGATCAACTGACCGTGTAACGATGCCCTCTGATGCTCATGCAAGAGAAGAGAAAAACCTATTAATCTCGAGCTGCAGCGGGGCGTGCCAAGCATGAAATTTCTATATGAAAAACGTATTTCACATTCGGCCGAACGGAAAGCCTTAAAATTAGAATAAACGCGTTTCACTTTATTTAGTAAAACGTGGTATTATGTACTGGTCCGTATAACGAAAGTGTTGTCTTAAGCTTTTTGAGCACTGTGTATAAATTACGTATGAAATAATAAAATCTTGTGTATTGTCTCCTCTAGTTTCACAGTGCCATAAAAACGGTTTTAAGCTAATAATACCTGTATTAATACATTATCATTTTCTTAGGTTAAAAATTTCAATAGGTTCTTGTGTCTGAAATGAAGAAACTAAAATAAACTCCTTATTTGTATTACATTAAAAACTTAAGACGCACTTGTAAACTGATATTAATCCCTCGAATAGCACGGCGTTGCTTCACGCGTTTTCGTTTTAGCAACGTTTATTTTTATTTAGTTTTTTAATCACCTCGAATTTCGCGGCCATCAATTTCACTTTAGTACGTTTTGAGATGTCTCCACACGTTAAAAAAATCATAAAATGTTTCAGTCAGACTCAGAGATAAAAAAAAGAATAATGGAAGCAATTGTGAATATACAATATAAATCAATTGTTGCTAGTTTGAACGTCGCTCGAAAGTAAGATCATGTATTATTATGGAGAAACATAACCCACTTTGTACGGTGTCGCTTTAAACGGTCTTTTTCAGGAACGCATGTACAGTGCAAAGCGAGGGATGGTTGTAGTCGCGTTTTCTTTGCAGCATTCCCTAGTAGCAAATGTCTATTTACGTATTTTCTATTGCCTAAACCCTGAATTATATTTTTCCTCTTGACGGATGCGTATCAAACCGCAAAAAAATGCCCAATATTTTCTCCCGAAACGTCGCGAAAATGTTTTCGAAAATAACTGTTTCCTCCTCGCTGTCACCTCGTCTTTATTTACATATTTGTCACTCATTTTCGATCGCAGAAGTATCTCGCGAATCGCGGGAACGCCCTGCCAACATTTTAAACAAGTGAATTAATCTTCTGATGGACGGTTAGATAAAACTATGTTCGGAATCAGGGCCGCATTATTCATTAGGGACGCGAGGCACGTGCTGCGAACTGTTGGGTCGGGTCAATTCTTGCGCGCGCCACCCGGAAACTTCACTCATGTGTTTTTCTAGCTTTATTTGCGGTCGACCGTTTTGCGGCTTTTTAAAGCACCATGAGAAATGGACCGGTCGTAAAACGTACTTTACAGAGGGGATCGTTCGACGCGGCGCTTGTTTTTGTTTTAAAAATATAAATTCAATTCGGCGGTAACGCCCGCAATTGTTTGGCTGTAATTTGCTTCATAATTCCCACGGAAGTGGTTTCCAAACTGGTGGTCGGGAAGGTGGGATTTAAAAAAAAGTTTACGAACGGATATATTTAGAATAAAATATATTTTTTGCGGAAATAAAATTAGGTATTTATAATATTTTGAATGTAATGTGACATTTTATATGTTTTGGTCGATGGATTGGGGTTAAAGGTCGTTTGCCTTAAGGGGAGATGGATCAAGTTTGGGAACCGACGGCCTAAAGTTTTGGTATATAACTACATTGGGCAGTAGGTATATAAAACAAATAAAATGAAAAAGAGAGGAAAATGTTGGAGTGAAATCAAAAATAAATAATTTTTTTCTTAGAATCGGTAAATTCAAGAATAATAAACTGAATGAAAATATTGAGTTAGAAAATTTTGATGGTTATAAATCGATACGCCAGTCGAAACGAAATCTATAAAGAAAATTTTGCAAAAAAATACGAGCGCAAACATTTTCTAAAGCGCCTCTACGGAAATTGTGAATTTGTCAACCTTTCCATCAGTTATACGACCGTCTCCCACGCTGAATATTTCACAGACTGTCACCTCACCAAACCGAGCGATAGAATAGGAATTGTAAAATTGGACGTGTAAAAACGTAGCAACGATAGGGAACAATTAATAAACTTGCATAGTCTCCCATTTGAATTTTTAAGTGAGGCGGTCGGATAATTGTCGAGAAAAATTGCAAGCGTGTTGCAGTCGAATGGTTTAAAAATAAAAAAAAGGAAGGACTACTCATTTCAACCATTTAAAAAAGATCGATTTGCATATTAAATGGAAACGAAAACAGGAAGAGGAGATGGAGATCTGGCTGGATGCATAAATTTAAGCAGCGCTTAATTAATCGCCCCCTTCATACACTAACAAGCGACTTTATGTTTCCTTACATTTTTATTTTAACGACTTCTGAAAAAGAAACAGTCGAGTAATTTGTCGGTAAACGCGACAGAAGACGTGATTCTGGCGGGAGATGCCGCTAACGAAACCAATCCTACATGCAAATAGCAAGATCTTTCTGGAAAGCGTGCTGGAAATAAAAAAAAACGCCGCGTCTTTTGCGGTCTGCCGCTTGCATGACTTATCAAAGCAAACGGAATCTTAGTTTGAAATTCATAATAGCCCTTGAGCTTACTTTGATGCCTAAGACGTAGCAAGATATCGAGTGCGAATTCAAAGGGTGGCCGGTAACAGCGGACTAGTTTTCAGACGTATGCAATACGCCGCTCGGTATTAACTTGTTATTTACGTACATTCCCTTTTGAGCGGAAGATCTCCTATTCAATTACGACTTGATAAAAAGATGACTATCAACGACGCACGAAAGCTTAATTAAGCGTTTTTAAATGAGTCCGGACGTGCACCTTTAAAATGGAATTGATAAAAGTTGGAAACTCTTCAGCGCGGCTTGGTAACAAAAAAATTCCATCTTGGGAATTAAAAAAAAAACGAAAGTCGTGGCACTGCTGCAAGGATCGTAAACGCCGTCTAATTTCCACGCGCCAGATAAAGAGTGTATTTTCCAATCGCTTATGGAAATGTCATGTTGTGTGTTCCAGTATAGAAACTTGCCAATGAATGAATTCTCAAGTCGTTATCTATTTACGGACGAGCGTTAAAAATAGCTGGACGTCACTTCTGTTAGATCCATTAAAGCCGTGAGTGAGCGGCGTCGAAGCAAAAAAAAAGTCAGAGAAACCTCGCTATCTTTCACGGCACTTCTTACTCCTCTAAATGCAATCTCCTTTCTCTTGGAATATACGGAACTGAACGTCAAGAGTTTTACGTACGTGCCATTATGAAGGACCAGACGAATCCCGAACGCCGTGGCGCCTATAAATTCTCCAATTTTCCTATTTTATTGTAGGAATATTAGATGGATGAAAATAAGGGGAAGAACATGAGAAGACGAAGAGAAAAAGGCATTGGGTGATATACAGGTTAGGTTATGAGAGCCAAAAAACCTACCGATAGGGTGCGGTTACAGTTGTGAATATATATAAAAAAGGTATCATGACAAGTAATATTTTTAAAACTTTTTATGCGATTTCTGGCACCTGTGTATCGTGCTCAATTTGTCTAGGCGTTTGCACATTTATTCATATGCAGTTATATTCAGGGCGGCGAGGTTAAAGGTGCGCCGAAATAAGACCAACGAAAATCTTTACTTTGGAATTCGTATTTTTTTCGATATTGTTCATTCCCAGATTAACTTTTTTAAACAAAGCTGCAAAAAAACCGTTTCTTAATTGTCAGCAATTAAATGCCCTTTGATTGCTTGATAGCATGAACGTGTAGGGATTTTTCAGCGTGTACACGCAAATAAGAGCAAAGGAACAAATAACACTTTTATTTCCCATATAGCCTAATTATGACAATTTACTTATTATCTTTAAATACGCGCTATGCATGTTACATGCGTTTAATTTCCTCAAAATTCAGATGAGTTTGATTATTCTACCTCTGCTTTTCGTTTTAAGCAACTGGTATACACGTGTGAAAATGTCAGCTTGCCATGTCTGGGCACAGCTCCGGTTATATTTATGAACAGGATAATGACTTGTATAGAAATAAGTGGTAGAAGCGTTAAGAATCGGCGAGTTCCCTCTTAAAATTCTCCAAAAACGATCAGATTCTAAACCCAATCAACATCATTTCGACGTGACGAATCACCTCTTAACGACGCGCCTCGGAGAACCTATACATAAATCTCTTCTTTTTTTTAACAGGAGCCGTCAGAGTTACTGCCCTCTCACTACGCCAATCTACCGAACGGTTCTAACCTCAATTTTTTTCGTCACCTTTTTTCTCTCCCCCCCCTCCCAACCTCTTCCATCACACCTTTTCCTCGCCCCGCCCCCCAAACCTTACGAAACGCAATCGAACAATAATGGATCCTAATGGAAGTCTCCGGACCTTTTTATTTTATTAATAAATATATTTAACGAGATCCTAGCACCGGTTAATAGATGTGCATAACTTTCTCTCTCACTCAGACTCATTTTGGCAACCCAAACGCGAAAACGAGAGTAGATTTAAAAAAACCCTTTTTGATAACCTTTTTTTTCTCTTTCTACGTACCACTCCCTTTCCATAAAGAGCCGATAGGTTTCCTTCCCAAGTGGATCCTTTAAGGGACTCTTTATCTCTTTCTCGCCTCTTCAAGCCCCTCTCTCACTGCGCGAATCGCGCGCGAGAGAGAGAAAGAGAGAGGCGCGGTAGGATACTACTTGTGAGAGTCGCGTGTTTTGCAGGAGTTGGAGGAGGTGTTTGGTGTTGGGGAGAGGAGGAGGAGGGGGTGGGAGGACGAAGCAACGGGCGCTGGTTGCTGGCTGCGGCGGCGTCGCAGGGTCGTGATCGCACCAGCTCGCCAAGCGCTCGGGAATGAAGGCCGATGGGCGTGCTACGAATGACAAATGACGGCTGTCCGAGAGCGCAAAGTGGTTGCGAAAGTGGCGCCAAAGAGCGGCGGTGGGAAGGGGTGGGAGGGGGGGATGGATAGAGAGGTGCTGAAATGGGAGTGGGATGAGAGACGGAGGAAGGAGAGGAGAGAGGGATCGGACGAATAAATAAAATGAATAAACAAATGAATAAATCGCGCGCGGGAATGGTTCGAGGATGAAAAATCGTCGCATCCTCGCGAGCGATTTGGTGGACGCCCTCGCGAAAAAAAAAATTGGAGGAGGAAAATCGAAAACGTTCAAATTTATGGAGGATATAAGCGGGAATATTTCCGCTAATGGCGTTCGAACGGAATGGACGAGTTTCTCTCTCCCCTCCCCTCTCTCTCGAAGCTGAGTTTAGGTCCTAAATTGCGATCGGGCGCATTTTTCGACAAATAAACGCTTTTTTATTGTCCTCTCTCTCTCTCGGCAAAGGACACGCACGCGGAGTTTTTAATTGAAAAAACCACTCCAAGTTTTTTTTTCAATCGGATCAAAAATACATTTCCCATTAAAAAAACAACTCGGAACGTTTAGCTGAATTTCGCTCGCTTGCATCGTCGCTGCGTTTTTTTTTTTAATCCGACGCTTGTAATTGCGTGTTTGGACGTTTCTGCGTCTTTATTTATTAGCGTGATATTAGAAATCCGACACGAACCGCGTAGACAGCTCGGAGGGTCCATGTGTCGCGCTTGTCTAATCACGAACGAGGCGGTTTCGGCGGTTTGCTGCAGTCGTAAGTTTGTCTGCTGCGCGGATTTCGCGTTCCTCGACACTTTTGCGCGCATTTAAACACCACAGGAGTCATTCAAGCGCGTGTATTCCACTCGTTTATGCGTGTAGCTAAAACCGGCACACTCGACGCCGCGTGTGGTGGAACGCGTGGGGCGTGAGAATAATTTGTTGGCTGGTGTTGGGCAGGAGTTTTAACAGCGCCCCTCTGGAATCCCGCGTCTCGAGCTAAACTCGTCGAAAAGGACCACCCATGCCGTTTGTTTATGATATTGTTATTGTTCCTCTTAAAACAGTTTGTGGCGTATTTTTTTGGCCATTGCACATTTTAGAAGTACCGTTTTATGCTGAAGGAATATTTGGAATTACTCCGTGAATTTTACATCCAACCTGAAAATTTCGATTGTTGCGACGACATTATTTCAGACCGTTTTTCTGTAATTCGAAAATCTTATTCTCCTTAAAAAAAATCATTTTTACTTTCTCATATACGAAGTATGTTGAGAAAGTACATATTGTTATCGCGAAAAAATTCGACCTCTAGATTTTTACGGAAATATACTTTTAGGTGTCGCTGAATCCGAAAAAGTGGTTTTCGCAATGCCGTCTGTCTGTCTGTGTGTTACTGGATCTGGAGCCTAAACGGTATAGCAAAAATGAATGAAATCTCCTACTTTGGTATTTTATCATACTGAGCAGAGTATATATAGAAATGGTTGTCATTGCTCAATAATTAAGAGTAGTTTATTCTGCGCATTTTTAAAAACAATTCGATTTTCTCAAAAACGGCTCTAACGATTTTGATAAAATTTCGTACCGTTATAACGGTAACGCGTTACTTGAGTATACGCCTGCAATAATACTACATATTTCATTTTTCTCAATGAATGAATATAAGACGTTTATTCTTGGGCAACTTTAAGAAAAATTGAATTTTCTAAAAACCGGCTGACACGATTTTCATTTTCTAAAGATAACTAAACGACGCATTAATATATGAGAAAGTTTTCACGATGTATGTTGTACCGATTTTTTTTAGTCCTACGCTGGTATTCATCTAGATAATAGCTTCTCGTAACCGAAATGGCACACATCCGAATTTACATTGATTTTAATTTCAATTATTTAACCCGATAAAAGCGCGCTATGGACCGCCAATATTCATTCGTATTTTGTCGCGCGTAATGCTTGATCCCTATTCAAGTGGTATCCTCGTGCAACTCGATCGATTTTGAATTGATGTGCTAATACGTAGATGCAATGTCTCACACAGTGAACCCCCGATTTTTCGGATATCGAACACCGGGCATTTTTAGAACATAACTTGAAATTTTTTACACTGAATTTCTAACGTACACACTGGTGTATACACGGGACAGGGAGGTGGTTTGGGGGTTAAATCCCCCATGAAACAAAGTTTGCAATTACTCTGATGAATTTTCCGTTCCAAGATAAGATTTCTTGATTTATTTTATACGCCGATCAAGAATTAGTCGTTTTTAATGTACAATTACAAGTTTATCACATTAATTATGCTTGCGTTAATATTTGCCGATCATGATACGGATAGGCTTTCACTTACTCGAAGTGAGTATGGAGGACGACTCCGTAAACTTTGTTCGTTTCTATGCAATCGGCGAGCTAACTTTTGACTGTAATAATGCCCACCCCGTTTACCTCTATCTTTAAATTTTTCATTCTCTATGTATCTCCTTAATGAATAACTTCCATGAAATTGAATTATGAAGTTTGAATACCTTCCCCTTTATACTACATAATTTCTAAATAAGCCGTTGTACGCACAAATGCACGGTATTTATTTAACTTGTACAGGGGCGGATTTATTCTCCCCGGTCGCCTTTAAGCAATTGGACAGCAGACCGCTTGTCTCGCAACTTTAATCCAAATGTTTTATTCAAAGAAATGCAAAGAATAAATGAAGGCAGAAATACAGCAGATTCGAAAATTCTAGTGACGACAGTTCTGACCTAAGAGTTTACTACGTAGTGACCCGTGGGCACATTGCTTTCTCTGCCTATTGGTAAATCCGTCCCTGATCCTGCATCGAATAAAGTAATGCATAGTAATGTATTATTTGACACAACATACAGTGTGCCCCTAAAAACTTATGCAGAGTTTGAACGTGACAAAAAATCAAATAACTTTTATCTCATGCACGAATTGGCACTGTGCATCTTTATTTCTCTATCCGAGTTGAATGATCCAAATACGCCAACATCGCAGTTTACACCAGAAAACAATTACGTCGAACTTTCTGCAAGTATTTTTTTAACGCTAGCAACGTCTCGAAGGAATTCCGTTCCTATGGTGTCAACCATATTTTTAGGAGTCTTTCTAAAAAGAAAAGGCGCCTACGGTATTTTGTTTAGCCATCTATATATATATAGGCGTGAATAGACCGCGCTGTGCCGCTGGACAGAGATTTCGACGATATTTGTTATTTAGGTTTTATAGCAAAGTATAGGAGACGGAAATTACAATATTATACTATGACGGAAATTTCGCTTGACTGAAAATAATAAATGCATTTTTTAGCTTTCACTCGTGATTCATATGAGGAAATATTTCCTCAGAGAAGTTGTGGAACAGAGGGCAAATGCAATAAAATGATATTTTGACAACATTGTGAAAATTTCCTTTCGTCTGCCCGTGCCTAATAAACATGTCCGTTTTAGACATTTATATCCGAATCATTCATTTAAGTGCATTACAAAAATGGCGATTCGGGGTCATATCATTCAATAGAAGCCTCATTTTATCTCATATACCAAAATAAGAGCGTGAAAATGGCATATTCGGATCGTAGCGTTCACTCAAGGTTTCAAGGTTATCGAACGTGAAAGATTAAATTGACATTTTTTTATAACATGGTATAACTTTACGAAATTGGTTATTTAGAAAAATTATAATTAAAATGGATACGAAAGTAAAATGTTACTCCACCTTCACATTCAATATTTAGAGACCTGCTAATGAAGAAAGTAAAGAAATATTAGGACAAAGCGTCAAAGCGGAGGGTTGAAAAACAATAAAAATAAATTTATAAAGAAAAAAAATTAAAATACACGCAGGTCTAGGCGGTGTAATCCCTTGGAAGGAACAAAACCGGGTATATTACGCCAGAGACCTGGAAACTACACCTTTGTTCGATGGTTTGTGTGTCTGTACATTGCCTTTCATATTTAGAGAATCTGCATGTTGTGACTTCCAGTACGTGCATGCATGAGTGTTTTGTCTGGCAGGTCCCCCCCGTCGCTGTCGAAATACACATAAACCTTTCACACAAACGTGTGTAATACTGGGTCACTAGTGTGTAATAATTTCCCGTCAACCTTAGCATTATTTCATGTTTTATTATTTTTCCTTTTCGTTACGTGCTTAGTGCAAGTGCGTGTGTGCGGTTGCTTTCAGGGGCCGTGTGGAGGACGTACAGGCGCACAAAACGTCTGACAACGGCGTGATTTTTTTTTTTTTTGCGTGCCTGTCTTAGAGGATAATCTCTCGTAAGCGCAGTTTTCTCCTTAACATCTTTAGGAGCTGTGATTGAGTGATTGCATGGGCGAGATTCACAACAGGTCCCTGGCGTAGAATGACAACTTCTAAATCTGTGTGCATTTTTGTTAATTTTTTCTTGTTTTTTCTTCATTCTCTTTTATTATTTTTCAAGCCTGCACTTTTACGCTTTGCTCTAGTATTTCTTCGCTTTCTTACTTAGTAGGCCCCTAAATATATTATACAGACATAATTATTCAATTATGTGTGGGGAATATTTATGTTACCTTTTTATTGAATTATAGTCTTGCCACCTGGCCCTATGACCGACCTGTAACAATTTACCTAATAATAATAATATAGAATTTTACGGTTGAGTCATTTTTTAAAACTTTACTATCAATCATATTCACCGTAGTTTCCACCATTGTTCATTTATTAATGAAATAGACAGTGCGGAATTTTTCACCATGTTGTTCCGCATGTTGGGGAAGACAAAAAATCTAAATTGCAATGTTTGAACCTTTCCATATGAACGCGATTGATTTAATGCTACATATATTGAGCCTGCGTTACTCCAACATCTTAAGGGTTTCCACACACACACACAAACACTGATTACGTCTGAAACTCTTGGCCAATCGTAACAACTCCGAAGAAATTTTTATTCGACAATTCTATTTTGAATTTGCATTTTGCAACATTATAAATTAACAACCCGAACGATAAACTCCCATGCATAAAGCGCCGCCTCTTGTTTTCCACCCTTTTGACTCGTTATGTAATTTTCCTTTATGAAGGGTTCAAGTGCCCGCGAGATATAAGCATTTTTTAAAAATTCAGAATCCCTTTCATCTCTTATGCTTCCGTCATGATATCCCCCCCCCCCCCCCCCCCCCCCGGAAAGACCCTCGGCCAGCTGGAAGTCGCATGTAAAAAGAAGACTCATTATCTCCGAAGATTAGCACTCATAATCCTTAGTCGTCATGCGTTTTGAGCGTTAGCACGACTCCAGATGAAACCATTTTCCCCTCATAAATAAGTCAGGCGCTAAGATTAAGCGAAGAAATATCCTCTAAACGCGACATATCCGTGTCATCGTCAACAGGGCGGCGGAGATAAGCAAACCCCTTTGAATAATAGATAGCGGGCGACAATTGTTTTTTTTTAATCTATTCGCCGCGAGGGAATCTGCGGAAGGGAGGGGATGGGAGGGGAGGAGGAGGGAGGGAAGAGGGGGAGATATAAATGGGTGGCGGGGGAGAGGGATGTCGGAATTAATCCTCTAATGCGCCACTCTAGGCTATCGGACACGCCAACTAGACATCCTCTTGGAGACTCTTAGGTCATATAATGTGGCTTGCGCATCGCATGTCGACTGCGTTTTTTTTCTCTCTCTCTCTCTCTCTCCCTCAGACGCGGTCCTTTTGAAGGGGGAGACCGCAGGCGCGTGCGCGTGTTGATGCATGGATTTGATCACGATTATTTATAACTCCCTCGAACCCAATGTCAGCAGCGGCCGTGGAATATGAGAATAGTGCAAAACGCCGAGGATGTGACTGCGTGACGTAGGGTGCGATGCAGGCTTCGTTCCAATGCATAGATCCGTTTTCCTCTCCCATTCTCTCTCTCTCTCTCTATGTCTCTACTAATACCAATAACGAAGCGATACGCGACACAATGGTAGGAATGCGATCGTGAGGATAATGAGAAAAACATTGTTTTATAACTTCGTCGCGCTTCGCGGTGGTGGAAATGGGGGGAATATATAGAAAGGGGGCGGGGAAGAGTACCCTTGACTTTTTTTCCCTTTTCCCTAAAAGGGAGTCGGCGCGTGGAGAGAGAGGTTGTCATGGAGTCTCTCTCCCATTGTTGGAGGAGGAGCGGGGGGGGAAAAAAAGAACAGGATTAAGCGGATTTGTAGCGCGCGATGAGTGAGCTCCTACATGGAGGAGATCTACGGCTCCATAAAAGGGTCCAAATCGTTTGAAGGCCGTATGGAAACTGGAGCGAGGGAACTCTCTATCTTAAGTTTCTTCGATTTTCAGGACGTATGACGAGTTGTACCGTTCGAGAATAACTCGTCGGAGATTTCTTCGAGTCGAATGACTAATAGACTCCGCCGAATTTAAGAAAAAAATAAAAAAGAAATTACATTCTTGAGAATCGATTATAACCCTATGAGACTTGTGTTATTACTTTTTGACAAAAATTTAACAGAAATTTCTCAAAAAGGTAAAGAATAAACTGAGGGACAATGTTTTATCAAATAATGAATTACATAAATATCAAATCGTCTCCTCATTGGATATTCATATAGTCTGAATTATTTTAAAATGTATATGCGTTTAACGATTAACAATAATGATTCCTGTACATGCGATCTTTATTTGACTAGAATTTCCAATGCGCGTATGTTTCGGCGAACAAGGAAAGGCATCTGTAGATGATACCCTATTTAATATCGTTAATAGTAAATTTAAGGAAATTTTTAATAATCATTTAACGCATTTTAATAATATTATACGAGAGGCTCTCGTTGTTAGGAGAAAATTATATATATATATTAAATGGTCTATCCTGCAATACGTCTTTATTTTCGCAATCCGTGGAAAAGAATATATCAATCAGTTAGTCAATCAGTGTCCCGCAAAGTTAATTTATTGAATTTTATTGGCTAACCTCTTCCTCCGCGTTTCTTGTTAATGTATATTAATGAAAATTAAGAATTTTTTTATTAAATATCTTCTAAATTATTTTATAAAAACGATTGTATTGGGGATAATTTATTTTTTTTATTTTTACAGTTGAAACGTTGTCCTTTACGATGTAAATACCTTCTTTGAAATTATTAATTTTAACATAAAAAACAAAGCGTTTTATTATCATGCTAAAAGTAGGTGTTAATCGCAGATATGAGCTACGTTACACCAATAATAGCTAGTTAATTTTAAAGTGTAAAAGTTAATCGTCCATTGGTGCATTTTCTAGTGAAGTCATTCTTCTTTTAGCTCTAAGAGCGGAACTTTTTTCATTAGTTAATCATGAAATTTGTCTTTTTCACGCATTTAATGAATATTTATCAAATTATACAAATTCTAAAAAAGCCCGCTTATTAATTTTCTCTTTTTGCATCATTTAATCCCGACCGTTTCGCAGTTAACCTCGCTGATCCTCATAAAGCCAAAAAGGTTATCATAACAGGTTAAGGGTGGGGGAAAAGGTTGGGTTGGAAGGAGGGGAGAGGGGGAAGTTAAGGGCGAAGGCAGCGCCCCTGGCGGATCTCATAATAACCTGTTCTCCTGCGATATCGATATTCTGCTTTCCGCAGAGAGCCGGATTTGATTTAACTCGCTTCGCGGATAAGGAAGGATATGTGTGCGTAATGAGGCATAAAAAAATGAGAGGAATGCAAGGCGCACCGTCGACCATATCTTCAGCGGAATGCAAGATCCTTCTAGCCATCGATGAATACCAATTCTTTATCAAAGTCGAAGGAGGCGAGCCTTATAGGCGCGCGGTGCCAGATTTGTAAACAAAATAAACGGCTCGCCTCAAAGTGGATTTCTGCCAGTACGGGCGAACTATAATTTTTGTCGTCGCTTTTGTTATTTTATGTATCGTAATTCACGGGACAGAGGTGTGTGGTGCGTGCGATTTTTAGCTTCTTTTACACCATGGAAACGAGATAGGAAAACCAATTCGTCTCTTAGTTCGCCTGCCTGGCTGAATTTGCATGAATATAAATTTCAGTCGACAAAATACGGAAATCGTTGAAGGATGTTTTCGAGTTTAAATTTTAAAATTATTTAGAATCGAGAAAAAAATCTCCGCATGAACAGAAGAGTGAGCAAGAAGACCGAGTTTGTTCCCGTGCATTTAAATTACAAATGCCTTATAATTGATTCAGAATCTAAAAGTGTTCCTATTTTATGTTAAGCAAGCGGAAATTTACGTACTTTGACTTTTTAATGCGTCGTCGCATCATTTTTATCTCCTGTAATAAATTTAGTACGTCGAATCTTCCCGCATTCGTACAAAATCGCGATGAAAGTAATTTAAAAACGCGAACTCGCTTTGACCTTTGTTCGGACTCCATCCTTGGCGTGAAAAGTTGACCCCTACATGTTGATTTACCCAAACCCAAGACTATCCTTTCAAATGATTCTCGATTATGTCGATTATTAATTATAAGGAACGAAGTAATGTTATAATATTTTACCGTCATTGAACAGTGGATCGGAGATATTTTTCGTGTAATACGAAATTACTCGACATTTTTATTTTGGAGACGATCGCTAATTAATCCGTGCGTAATCCCGATCGAATTACGCACTTAATTCCCACATCATTGAGTCGTTTATTTTTAAAATAACGATGACGAGCGAACGACATCCACGCAGCGTCCTTCGCCGACTGAGTTATTGGATTATTTTTCCCGTCCTGGACGTACTACGTGCGCGAACCGTACACCGCGGGAAGTGAGGTCATGCACCGGGACTGGTGCGCATACAATGGATTCAAACGCTCGGGTTGCGAATACAATCGGTGTTGTTTGTGCAGACGAACGTGAGCTTTTGAGGCCGCGATTAAAATTTCATGGACTTTTATAACGATATAATAACGAAAACTATGGGCGCTTTACATCCGTGGCAAAATATATACATGTACACGTAAACGACGCTCTACGATTCGAAACACGACGCGAAAACGAGCGTTAAGCCCACGAGATGACGTAATGGCCCACTTGTTGACGGCATAAACGTAGTCCAAGATGGACATTTGGGCATTTGGAGGAAACTTGAATAGTGAATCAGGCATTTCAGTTTTGCCTACCGCGGATATTACTCGAACGCCGTACTTTGACCCAATGGACACAACAGGATTGAGAGACCAAAGGCAGTGGGGAAAGCGAGCGAAAACTACGGGCGGTAACGGAATGGGACAGGAGGGCAAAAACAGCAGGATTCGACGCAATTAAAAAAATATAGTTACGGAATAGCTGAGAAATCACGCTAACAAAATATGTAATAGCGCTGGAAGTCTGAAATAGCCGACTTGTTCGCAAGCACCGTAGAGACAGGACATAGAGACATCAATATGTCCCTGTGTCCCGTCTCTATAGCACGAAATAAATCGGTACAACTCTGGAGTGAACGAGACTGCACGAGGTAGAAGCATTTCAGAAACGTAACTCGATCTTTCATCCAGCCAGTTGGTCGGCCCGTGCGATCAGATCGCGTTACGTGATTGGATGATCTATAAATCCTGAGTTTACTTTCTTATTTATTGAATAACCTGCTGGAAAGTGCTGCGAAAAATGTTTTACGCGTTGGAAGCGATTGGCTTTATCTTTGTCAAATTACGTTGTATCATAGCCATTCTTATGACTATTACGCCCCTCTCCTAATGGAAGTATACAGTTCATAATTGTAGATCTCAAACTAAGTTATTTACATTGAGGAGGTAAAATGAAATATATAAAATATTTTATTATTATCGTAACATAAAACTCTTAAAAGTTAAAATTATCATTTTTTGCGCTCCTAATTGCGCTGCGCACTAGGAGTGTGCCTGGCTTAGCTCTTGTCCGGGCTCTGATAAAACAGCAAAATCTCAGCTTAAGGCTACCCACAAGATTTAACTACGAAATATGTCCTTACAAAGTCATGCAGTTTGTAGCCGAAAATAAAATGATTCAATCGAAAAATACACCTAATTTACGGTAATTATGGATAGAGGTATAAAGCCTTGTTTCATTACAAGTTATATTTTCTCATTTTCGTTTGGTCACCGTTATGTCATTACCTTAGTAAGGGACGAAGGAATGGTAAAGAAGTAGGGTTACTTTTGACCTGCACTTTGAGAAGCAAGGAATTCAGTGAATGTCTTTAATATCAGCTAATAGATCTTTGCTGGAAACCGCCTTATCGGGTTTGTCTCGCATGAGTTCTTTTTAATGCTCCTTGATGCAGTATCAACGCACTTATCCGTGCATGAACCAATAAACGAACATATCTGATAGCGTAAAAGCATCGGGCTGAAATCCCGTGCGTTAAAAGAGGTTTTTCTTCGATAGATAATTTACATTAATCAGGATTTGAGTTTTATTCCCCTTAGCCTGCGTTGAAACTACCGTAAGAGAAGAATTTTTAAAATATCCGTAAAAATTTCTATCGTCGCGGAGGCCTTAATTAATCCACTAGAGCTGAGTCGAACGAAACTTGTCTCGCGCGCTTTGAACGATGTTAAACTTTGAGTGAGAAATCCAGATGCTTACCAAAGAACCAGTTTCTCCCCCCCCCCCCCCTCCCCCACCCCTCTCTCCCTATCTGGATGCATAGCGCTTAAATTTATCGGCGTTTAGCTAAAGAAACGTCGCGCAATCGAGCGCACGCCCGTAGCGATTCAGCTTGTTGAGCTTCCAAAGCGCTTAGCAACCCCTTAAATTATCGGAGCGGCCATTTAGCGACCGTTACGGGGGATTTCGACCGAAGATCGGTGTACAGAACGCATCGGCATCGGTTCCCCTCCTCCCCCCCCCCCCCCTTCTCCCCTGTCACCCCCTCCCCTCACGATCGACGGGCAAACTGAGCCGATCTGCCGCAATATGTAAACAAGTCGCTCAGAGTTTATGTACCGCGCAAACGACAAATGGAAAGACCGCGCGTGGAGGAAAAGGAAGAAAAATCCAAAGGGGATCGTTAAAGGAAAGCGACACCGCGCCGAGGAAGTGTTAACTAAACTAGACTGCGACGGTTTTGTAAATATCGAGATAGAGAGCGAGAGAGAGACAGTAGATCGTAAGCGAGAGAATACCATCGATAGGGCCCCGAGTGGGATTCGCCGGACGAACAAAAAAAAAACCCTTACGATACACCTCCGCGAGAAGAAGAAAAAAATGGCCCCTTTTATGAGGTGGCAGTGGGTATTTTTTTATCCGGTTTATGAGCTGGGATCGCGTCGGCGAATAAGCATGAGAGAGAGAGAGAGAATATACCTCTGCAAGGTTTGGAGAAAAAAAAGAATAAAACCCCTTCGGCGATTGAGGGCCCATGGGAAATAAAAATGGTTGCTTACGATCTTTCTCGAGTTTACCTTAAGGGACGCTTTCGAGCGAATGGATCGGTTTTTTTACGACGGGAAAGGCATCGGACGGAACGTATTCTTCGGTAGAATGTCACCCTCTCTCTCTCTCCTTCATTTCTCTCTATCTTTGGCCGTTGCATGACTGAACAGATAGATAGATGGAGAGAGAGGGAGAGAGAGAGAGAGAGAGAAATGAGTCGAATGATGTTTCTGGAGTTATGGTCCTGGAGATCATTTCCGAGATTACGCCTACCACCTGCCAGTTACTGCTCTATCGATCGATATATAGCAATCCCGCCTCCGTACGAAAACGCACGGACAATAATTCCGAGATATACGACTCCTCCGCAGTAACCCGTTGAATATTCAATCCGGAAATGATACGACTTCGATCAGTCCGATGTCTTAATTTACTTTTCGCCGCCGCGAGATGTTATCGAGGTAAGGACATTACACAGGAAAAGGGACGTTTCAGTTTTATTTATTTATTATAAATGAGGGAATGAAAAATAATATACAGCGAGGTTCTGGCACGCGTTTGAATATATGATAAGTAAATTAATCTGAATACAGTATTATATTGACGTTGACGAAGTGATATATTGGCTCTATAGAACGATTTTCTACTTAACAAATTTGCCGGAGAAAGAAATCACTGGATGATTTGTTGCGGTCGCTCAGATGTCTAATGCAACGCGATTAGAAAAACTTACCATAACGGATGGAACTGCGAGGCTGCCCTCATACATAGCTTATGCAAGTTAAAAAAAAAATTACATACGCTTAGTGGGAACCGCTCCAATGCTTTCAAGAGACGTGAACTCTATATTTAGACCTTAATTCATGGATAAATTTTCAAAGAAGGGGTTTTATAATACTGGAATTGTTGGAAATTTTAATGCTATTCCTATTTGTTTTTTACGTAAGGATGCACTGATGTACGACATTTCCTTAAGAATTCTATGCTTAAATCCATCTAATATCCCCGAGTGCCCATCGGAAATTGTCGATAAGAACAGAGAAGAAGGCTCGCAATAACATCTGTGGCGAACGATCCAATCTTTACTAACCCTTCGTTTCAGTCGTGAATTTTATTGGAAGAATAACAGTTTCTTTTTGGATTTTTAATATATAAATAATTTCTTTGCCAAATGTTTAGGTCATCAGCCATGCACTTCCCAATATATTTTCTATTACTATTGTCTTCATAAGTTACTAAATAATATGATAGTAATAGTGTATAGCCCGTCAAAAATGACGGGAGTAAAGATTCGATCGATCAAGCTATTTATGGAGATCAAATTGGCATCATAAACATAAATTGTATTGAAAGTCATTTCCCTCTCCTTCGTTCTCCCTCTCCCACTCTCTTCCCCTCTCTCCTTTCCCTCTCCTTACCTCTCTCACCCTCCCTCCCTCCCCCTCCCTTTGTCCCCTCCCTCCCTCTCTGTCGTATTAAGCAATCAAAGCACGTATACGCCCATAAGGATTGAAATAACAATATGATATTGAAGTCTAACAATGGAATTGGTAGGCAAGGCAACATCCCCTTAAAATGGCTAGATTTCCTCAAACTGTGTGAATTAAACGTCTAAATTGAGCGATTTCGAACTGCAGGCGGAAAAAGACGAGCAGAATAAAAGCCTGTATAATGTTTTCTTAAAAATGGTTCACATCCAAAGTTTGTAGGTCAATTCTTTCTAATTTTAATCTAAAAAAGAATGAAAGGCTGCGCGTCGAAAAATTCATTTTTACGTGAAATTGCGTGTTATCTTATTGGAAATAGAAATTATCGCCTGGAGTCGAACCCGGGTCTTTGATCTCGAATTCGATACACTAAAACGTATTGTTATTAAATCATAATGCTATCCTGAAAATGTCATCAAATTCGATTGAGGCATTTGCGAGATATTAAGCTTCAAAAAGCATTACTGACAAAGTGACGCTTTTGTATTAGTTTGGATATCCATAAAAATGGACATATTGACAGAAAAGATTAAGGGTTAATGAAAGATAAACTTTAGTTACCCAAACGTGCTTACAAACACGCACGCAAAATAAAGAGTATCTTTTGTACAAATTAATAACAAAATAAAAACAGGTCGATTACGTTCGATTCGACGCTTCCCGAGCTGATTTCTACGCAATGCCGAAGTCACGGGGTTCATTCCCATTTTCTTTTGCAGTCAGGTCGAGGAGAGGATCTTGAGCGAGCCAGATTTTTTTTTCCACCAAGCCAAAAAGACGTGCCGGTTTGATCTATTTACTTGTAGCTGTAGACCGGCCGAAATTCATCTCCGTTTTCGGGACGGCCATACAGAGGGCGCTATAGTAGCAGGGTGTGATGAGAGGGGGAGGAAGGAGGGGAAGAGAAAGACGGAAGAGGGGAGGGAGGTGGAAAGAGAAAGAGAGAGAGGATTGGGACTGATCCGTCACCGAATGGAGGTCTCTTGAAAAACTGCTTCCATAAATTCAGCAGCAACAGCGAAGGAGATAACCGAGCGGAATATTAATCTTCGCGGGAGCCTGTTGTGTGCGCTCCTAACCGACCTTTATGCATGCCAAGTAAGGCAGACCGTAGGAGAGGATCGGTTCGCTCTTGCGACTCGGATCGAGAAAATGCGGTAATTTATCCTTTTAGTCCACCTTTCGGTGTTTGCCCGAAACGTCAAAAAAAAAAAAAAAAAAAATGCGCCCCCTATGCGAGGTCACGGATATATTTTATTTATTTATTTATTTTCATTCCTGGCACTTCTTAGTACGTAATCCTCATCCGCGGCCACTCGACCTCGATTCGTCTCTGCTGACAACTCCATCCAAGGAGGCGATCTTTTTTAACCGTCGGCTTTTTTTTTTTTTAACGAGGAGTTTTTGGGTATTTGCCGTACTTTGCATATTTACCGGCGTTTTCCGCACGAATCGATCGAATGCGGCACTAGTTCGCGGTTTCGTCTTTCCGGATTCTTTTTTTTTCTCGTCTTTTTTTAAAAATTTCGTATCCAGGAACTTTGAAAGAAGGAGAGTGTCACACGGATAATTTTTTTTCTTTTTTTGCGGCGTGATCTTTGCAAGTAAGTGGGAGTGCAATAAGAAAACTTGGCGCTGGAAAGGTAATGAAAGGTTTTTTTTTTGTTACTTTTAATTCTTCGGCAGGTAAAAGGGAAAATAATACTCAAGTGGTTTATATTTAGTCCAGCGGGCAGGTCCCCTCAGAATCCCAGTCACGCCGCCGGATCGCCAGCATGTGGTGGTAACTCCATCCCTCGGTGAATCATGGGTTAAAAGCTAATTAATCAACCTTCGCGGAAAGTTATTTTTAGATCGGGTATAATTCATGACAAAGGTATTCCAATTGCCTCTCCGCCTATTGCATGTAGCGTTTCACAAAATTCGCGGAAAAAAACACGCGAAAAAGAATTGTCAGAAATCTCATCTATATAATAACAGGGAGAGAATTAAGAAAGTGAATGATTTAAAGTCTAAATGCATCATTAATAACATTTTAGTTAAATAAAATCGCCCAAAGGTGAAAGTTTATTTGCGAAATATCAACGGACGGTGTTGACATCACCGGTTCAGATCGTATCAGTTGGTACCGGCTGTTATTTTTATTACTTTCAGAATATATTTAAGTCCTTTTAAACGTCCTTTTGGCTCTGGTTGAGATAATTGCCTAATATTGAATTAGGTAATCTAAAAGAAGAATTGAGGGCGCGCAAATCCTCCCAGCTGTCTGATATGTCCTTCCCATCAATCGCGTGTAAGTAAGTAATGAATAAAAAATGAATAACTTACGCGCGTACGTTAACCGTCGTAAACAATTCTCCTTATTGTGTCAGTGGAGCAAAATACCACATCATACGGTCATGGAAAAACAATCCGTCTTATTTTTCTGCATAAATAATGGATATGAATTTTTCGAATTACTAAAAATGGATGTGTTGCATTGTATACTTAAAAAGGTAGCGTCACGACGAAAGCGCGCGGTCGACGTTCCGAGAAACGCCCGATCTATCGAAACACGCGATGGCAGCCGAAGTATGGCTCATACGATTCCGACCTTAACGTTCACTTTCTGCGTAAATGAACCGAGGAAAAGGTTACGCCTACAATTCTTTTCCTTCGCGTTTTTTGCTCCGATTAACCGAGGTAAATCGAAGTATTTTATTCGCGCACCATTTAACCAATGAGTCGAGGACACGTTTAGATTTTATCGCGCTTCAACTTGCGATATTCTCGCGATCATTCACTCTCGTATGTTTTCAATGATTTGATTCGGCGATATCGACAAAAAAAACGGACCCATTGAAGCTTGTCTTTATCCTAATCGATCCGCCAGCTTTAGGTAGGAGGAAATCCGTCAACCGTTCCGTTCCCTGCTCTATCTCTCAACAGCAAGTATCGTTCAGGGAACCTAAACTCCTCGAGTACGAATCTATATATTTTCCTTTGCGCCCAAAGAATGCCGTTCTTTCTCGTTGTTCACGGCGCATCTTTTCGCCGTCTGCTTTCTTTATGGCTCGAGTATATAATGACTAAGGAAGACAATAGGGAACTGAGAGAGGGGAGGACGGGAAGGAGAGGGAAGAGAGGGGGAAGGAAAAAATGGGGAGCGGGAAGAGGACTAGAGAGAGGGGGGGGAAGGGTTGGGGAAGGAGGAAGACGTTGGGATAGTGGGAGGATGAGGGAATGTTATGGAGAGTAGGAGAGAGGGGGAAGAAAGAGAGGGAGGAATAGGGAAACGGGGGAGGGAGGTTGAGGGCGAGGAGAAGTTTAGATAAGGAAGAAGAACGGACGGAAAGAAAGGGGTTTTAAAGGCAGCATAAAGGGAGGGTTGGGTTGGGTCGGGAGGAGAGAAAGGGTGGACCTTAAAAGAAGACGTAGCCCTTGAGGAGAACGAGTGACCGGAATTGTCCAAGGGCGTGGAAGGACAATAAAAGTGGTGTCTCCTAGCAAAAGCTACACGCTCGCTAAAGGTTTTTTTTCCTTCTTCTTTTGGGTAGGAGGTTAGGATATTTGTCCAAAAAACTTTGGAAAAGACGTTCGATTTCCCTCTCTCTCTCTCCTCTCTCTTTCTCTCACTCTTCTACCTAGTTTTTTTATGCTCCCTGGAGACCATCTTTCCTCCCCATTTCTGTAACTTTCTCTCTCTCTCTCTCTCAGAACCTCCATCAAGCGTCCTATCACCGCTCCTACCGAAGATTTACCTTTTTCTCTCTCTCTCCCATCCTAGTCTCTCTTCCCCCTCCCCCCCTCCCTCTCTCTCTCTCTAATCGCTTCTCCTATTCGACCTCTTCGAATATAATTTTTTTTAACGCCTCCCCTTTAAGCGTGTCCCTCTTCCTACGAATAGAACGGTGTCCGCCTTCAAACTCGTTATACTATGTTACGTCTTCACCTTTAAGGAATGTACGAGTCATAAAGCTCTCAATCACGCGTTTTAATTGTCACGAGCGGCACAGGTGCAACGAAATGTTCAAGAACCTTGAGACGGCTTTAAACTCTGGATTTACGTGTTAAAAAGGAGCGTACGGAGACATGGTGTCATGGATTTAACCTCCTTAGAAAGGGAGCTGTTAGAGGTGGAAATGTTTAAATCGTCGTTTTTGGTAATTCTTACGGTATGTTTTTAAAAAATCATAGTGTTCCAATGATGATTTCCGCTAATAGTTATTGTTGCTGTGGAAATTAAATGATCGAGCGGTGAAATACTACTGAAGACGGCTACTTTTTATTGAAAATATGCATATTATCTATTTTTTGTCGTAGAAAATGCTTTTATAAAGTATTTTATATAAGAGTTCTTGAGCTATGATAAACGAGTTACAGATCGTATTTATGGTTACGGATATTAACGTCGTACGTTTAAAAAATATTTTAATATGCATACGGTATTACAGCGATAATTACTTGGAATACATTTCAACAAGAAACGAGTTGAGAATAGCTCGATGTGCGAAATTTTGTCGGGGGAAAAAATAATAAAAATATGATAATCGAACGAAAGGAACGCATAAAATTTAACTGTAATATGGTCCAAACCGTTAATCGTGAAAGATGTGCTAACATTAGCATTCCCATGCACATTTTGACACCGAGATTTATGAATATTTAAATGGCCTTGTTTGGCATTCTCCGGTAATATATCGTACTTTCTTATTCACCCACGGTCTGGAAATATGCTAATACTGGCGCCAAACAATTTTTAAATTCTTTTTTGAACTTTTAAAAATATTTCCCTACCGTTTCATATTTTAAAAAAAATTTATATTGATATCATTGCACCGGCACTTTTAGTACGTACCTTAATCTCTTAGAAAGGTTCTATCCAAACATCGTAACGAAAGATACTCAATTAACTTTATGTAGGGCACTTAAAACTATAAGACGCTTAGAGAGCATTTTCGTTTTAAAATTCCAGACTTTAAAAAATACTCCGCGGAATCTAATATCGTTATTATTACATTTTTCGCGCCATTCAGCATCATTTCAAAGCGAGACGGATCAAGTCATGACGCAAGCAGGAAAAATCTTTCTCTACAGCGGAAAGAATCCTCTCCAATCATTTTCGAGGCGTTAATTAAGCTAAATGATTATACAGACCGGGAATGAAAACACGAGAATTAGCTCGGAACACGTTCTCCCAAACTCGCCAGTCATGATTTACTATTTCATACTCCGAAAATACCTTAGGAGTTTATCGATAGTATTCTAATAAAAATAGAGAATAATGTAGCAAAAAGGTGAAGACGAAGAATAAAGAGAACGCATGACACATAGTACAGATATTGAGGGCAACTGGGTATTGAAGGAAACCCAGTGAGAACTTACCAAAAGGGGAGCCGATGGGGTGTCGGAGAGACACATTTATAGACGTTGATGGAGCATTCGGGATGATCCCTTCTTCAGAACAGGAGAGAGACAACTTTCCTTCAACATCTAGTTGCCCTCAATATAGGTATATATATATATATATATATATATATATATATATATATATATATATATATAAATATATGAACTTACGGAAGAGGAAAGGTAAATGAGGATATTTAGGGCAAATAGGTGTTGAAGGAAACCCAGTGAGCACTTACCGGAAGGAAAACCGCTGGGGTGTTGGAAAGAGACATTTATAGAAGTTATTGGAGCTCTCGGGATGATCCCTTCGTCAGCACAAGAGAGACACAACTGATATGGCAGTGACACTGGGGTGAAGGTGTGGGGGTGGAAGGGAAGGAGCGTGGAAAGGTCGGGGATTGGAGGATGCATATATATATATATTATATATATATATATATATATATATATATATATATATATATATAAACATACTCGATTACAGGGAGATCTCGAGAGAGAAAAAAATTGGCGTGGTGACACTAAATTTTATTTCAGAATACCTGATCGGTCACACTTAATTTCCATTTAATTCTACCTTTGTAAAATTTAAATTTTATTTATTCACTATCATTGCCACTGTCTTCTTCATTTGAGGCACATTTTGTTTCTTTAGATGTGTGCTGCCACACCACCCATAGCTCGCTTTAAACTTATTTTCTGGTATATTTTAAATCTTTCGCAATTTCACCTCCTTTACGCACGATAATTTCTCTTGTTACCGTGAATCCTTTCTCGCGTATCGCGTGAACGTTTCACTCAAGTTCTTCATAAGGGCTTTTTTTTTAGTTCCGCGAAATGCCCCTCTTGTAGGATGCTCATTTGTAGAAAATAGAGGATTGAATTTTAGCGCGAGTGAAAGGGAGAGAGGAGGAATAAAAGGTGACTTTTGGTGCGCGCATGACTTTTTAGGTGTACGTTTTAGGGAGAGGAAAAAAAACATCCCCTTGTAAACGAGAAAATACGGTATATATAGGGAGTTTGAACGAAAAAAAAATTGAAGTCACGAGTTTATTTTTTTCTTGATTTTTTGTTTTACGTAATTTTTATTTTATTTTTTGCGTAACGCTGGACGTTGAAATCTTTCCCTTCTCCAGAACTTACCTCGTATCTCCGTGGATATCTCTCTCTCCTTTCTTTCTCTCTCTCTCTTACTCCGAAAGTTTTTTCCCCTCTTTCGACTTATCTCTCACCGTCCCTTTTTACCACGCGGTTTTCCCTCTCTCTCTCTCTGTCTATCTATCTATCTCTCTTCCAAACCGCAATCAATACCCTCGGTTTTTCGTCGGCCGTTCCTTTTTTTTTTTTTTTAACCCTCCTCCTCTCCTAGCAACGCTCGATACTACTATTACCGCTGCCCCTTCCTTATCTTCCCGCGATGGCCATAACTCGCGCTTAATCCCCCCTTTCCTAACGCTTTTTTTTTCCTTTCCTTTTAATTTTTATATCCGCGAGAGTGACTTTCTCCATTCTTCTCCTCTTCCTCTCTCCCAACATCTCGCTTTATCTCTCCGGGTGATCGATAATTTCCCACGTATCCCATCTCCCCCCCACCCTCTCTCTCTCCCCCCTTCTCTCTCGCTTTCGCTCTGCGAATCTTCACATTTTGGATTCTCTCATCATCTTTCTTTTTCTCTCTCTCTGTCTCTCAAATTCTCTCTTTTTTAACAAACTTGCTTCTTCTCTGCAATTCTTTCTATGTCGCTTCTATTCTCTCCCTCTTCTCTCTTTCTATCATCTCTCTTTTCCCTCTCTCTCTCTCTCTCTCTCTCTCTCCCTCCCTCTCTCTCTCTCTCTCCCTCCCCCTCTTCTCTCTCTCTCCCTCTTCTCTCTCTCTCTTTCCCCCCCCCCCTCTCTTCCCTCTCAATTTCGCCCTAATAAAGTCGTTTGTCTGTCTGTCTGTCTCCCTCTCCTCTCCCTCTCCTCTCCATCTACTCTCTCCCTCCCTCTCCTCGCTCTTCCTCTCTTCTCTCCCTCTCGTCTCCCTCTCCTCTTTCTCTCCTTATCCTCTCTCCCCCTCTCATCTCTCACTTCTCCCTCCCTTTCATCTTTCTCTCTCTCCTTTGTTTGTCTGTCTGTCTGTCTCCCTCTCTTCTCTCACCCTCTCCTCTCTGCCCTTCTCCTCTCTCCCCTCTCCTTTTCTTTCCCACTCCTCCTACCTCTCAATCTCCTTCACATCCCTCCTTTTCTCCTTTGTCCTTTCATCTCTCTCTCTCATCTTTCCCTCCTTACTATCCTCCTCTTATACCTCCCTCTTCCTTCATCTTCTCCATCTACCCCCTCTCTATCTCTATCTTCCTCTCCACTCTCCCTCTCCCCCTCCCTCTCATTAATTCTCTTCCTCTCTCTCTCTCTCCATCCATTCCCATATCTTCCCCTTCCTTTACACGTCCTCACTCTCCCCATATCTCTTTCCATGTTTCTCTCTCCTTTCTCCCCCTCGCCTCCTTCGAATCCGCGCCATTATTCTCCCGCATTACCCTTTCCCTCTAATCATTATCCCGCCGCCTCGCTTTCGCTCGCTTCTTCCATCCTTACCCGCCCTCCGCATTATTAATTCCCTCCCTACATTACTTTCGAATCTTCAGAAAAAAGTCGCGATCACTCGTTTCGCCTTCCACTTCTCTGTTTTTTCTCTCTCTCTCTTGCAGCTCCCACTCTCGAGCAAAGTTCGCATTTTCTGTCCCTGTCTCTCTCTCTCGGTAAATGCCATATATCTTCGTGCATATGTATGTACGAGTTTATTTTTACGTTCGTGTGTCGCCTCTCACTTTTCTCTCGCTTTCTCCCTCTCCCCCCTTCACCCAAATACCTCTCTTCTCATCTCTCTCTCTCTCTCCCTATCTCTCTCTCCCTCCCTCTCTCTCTCCCTCCCTCTCTCTCTCCCTCTCTCTCTCTCTCCCTCTCCCTCTCTCTCTCTCTCCTTTTCTCTCTCTTTTTCCATAATCTTTTTCTCATCTCAAAACCAATCTCATTTATCAGTTGGAGAATTTATCGCCCTAAAAAGTCGTAAACAACTTCGATATTATGGGAATAACGTTGGCCGCAATCGAATGGCGTGACAGGATAATGGACGTCCGGATGATATATCTTTTGGTCAACCACCGGACGACTCTAATTCATGCGTTAAATTTATCAATGGGACCCGAATAACGCTAGGCTCCCTTTACCCGATTCCCCTCTTCCCCTACCCTCCTATATCTCACTTCTATTCCCACTCCGTTCCGTCTCCCTCCCGTTATATCCCCTCTTTCGTTTTTCCCAGATTAATTTTCGCCCTAACAAAGCGTCAATGGGAGAGGCTCGACCGGACCGAACGCGCTCTTCTTCTTCTTTTTTTTTTGTTCCGCCTCCGGACGCTGTCGTGGTGATCGCCGCTTCGATCTCCCTCCCTCCCCCCTTTCGCGCGGCGATCTGGCTGAGGATTTTAGGTGAAAAAAGAGAGGAAAGAAATATTTTTTTTTATAGAAAATCCGCCGGCCGTAATGTGTTTCGGGGCAAAAAAAAAAGAAATACGGAGGTATAAGTTCGATAATTTTTGGCGGAAAAATTTCCGTTTGTTATTTCATGTAATTATTGCGTCATCGAGGTGGGAGGGAGGATATGGTGCGCGTTTCAGCAGTTCGAAATTTCTATGAGCTTCAAATACGCTGTAATTTCTAATCGGCGATTCGACGGGAGGGGCTAAAATTGCGCCAATCGCGAAACATCCCGTTTTCCCCGTGCCGGTTAGTACATAAACTTCCCGCGACACGACAACAAACATCCCCGAAATTGAAATCAAAAGAGGTAATCAGGGTTCTAATTCCGCTATAAAACGGTTTTTGCTGACTGTTTCGAAAGTTTGAACCCCAGTGTTTGGAATTGATGCACCCATTCGTCACCGCCGGAAACTACGTTGAGATTTTGCAGCGGAACCTTTTGTCCGCGAGAGAAAGATATTTGACGCCGGCAAAATTCGGACTTTAAAATTTCGAGTTGCGCGTGCGTTTTGCGTGAACGCGCGCCGTCCTTTGTTCTTCGTCGCGTTTCGTTGCTCCTTTTCTTTTCGAACGCATTGATCGGTTACATGACTCAAATGTTGAAAGGCCATTAATCTCCGATAGCCATAAAAGAGAATATAATCCCCGCTGACGACGGCTGCTATGCATCCCCAAGTTTTATTTATTTACGGCTATCGGAGGGGCATAATCTGTCGACATCTAAGAATTTAATGTAGTAAAATATAAACGAAAGATGGCGGAGGCTACTGTGAAATTAATGGTAATATGGGCAACTCCTTAACCGTAAAAATATTTAGTTAAACTTACTGACACCCTTGAATAATTGGTTGATTTGGACTCTTTATTGTAGAACCTCTCTTCCACCTAACCTTATATGCCAATTGATGTATAAAGTTAGCGCAAAATTGAAGAACAAAAATAATTAAACAGGCAATAATTAAACACATACAAAACAGGGAAATAATACAATATAAAAATTACAACAACAACAAAAATAGTAGTCATTCAGGTGAGAAATACGATGTTCAACGGTTACTTCCTGGAATTAAATGTTCTCCAAACGATATTATCTGCGCGTCCACATCGGAGGCAATTGTTTGCCGCACCACTTCCTCGTCCGTCCGTCTCAGGATACCGTGTGGACACCGAATTTGAGATTCAATCATCGGTAGACAGATGGCAGTACCATAAACGCGTCGCATAAGAGAATCTTACGATAACGAAGGGGAGACGAATCGTGTCCGGGAAGGAACGGTCCTCGACCTTTCAGGATACTCAATCGAATTTACATACAATTTTGGCGCCCCACCCATCTCGGAGTATCTTCCTCCGAGTCAGCGTGTTCATATAATCTCACAATAAGCCCCACTAGGAGGCAAAATAGCTTTAAACCGCAGGTGGGCTCTGTTTAATTATGCAACCGCGTAATTCATTTATTTATCAACCATGTAGATGCCTGAAATAAATGCCTTTCTATCTGTAGCCATTGTTATTGTGTTTTGTATTAATGTTGGGTTGTTAAGTTCTTTACTAGGCGACGCCGAAGAACTATCTCAGAGGCAAATGGTTCTGTGTTATTGATGAGTTTTTAATTTCCCGTCGCTTCAGTATCCAGAAAATTCGTTGGAATCGTTGCATAAATTCTGTTGTTTACAAACTTCGTCCACTTGTCTGTGTATTTTGTCTTAGAGGACGTTTAAAATGTAACGTGGATTGAAAGGGCATTTTTTGGAAGAGGTTGAAAGCATATACCAAAACATACATTTCATTTCTATTTATCTCTCGAAATAGCGAAAACAAATGTCGGTTACCTCGTTGGAATTCGAACTTCCGGGCTTAGGGCTGGGAATCACATACCCAGCGAAAGTGACAGCCAACATTTTTAGGGTGAAGGATTATAAATAAAAGTGATTAATGCTCATCAGGAGCCATATTAATTTAAATATAAGGATTTAATATAGTAGTGAATGCTAAATGGAGGTACATTCGTCTATTTACAGAAATATGACCAATGTACGCATGCATGACAAAACAGTAGACAGGTTTTTTTAAAAGAATTACAGTCGAAATATAATAAGTCGAACGTTTATAACTGGAATTTTTCATAACTCGAAGTGAGTTAATTTTATTGAACAAAATCTTATTCGTGTTATTTTTATTCTGTAACTAGAATTTTCCATAAGTCAAATATTTTTAGTTTCTCTTTAGGTTCGACTTATAGAAGTCCCACTGCGTATAGCGGAATGCTCTTAAAAAATCTGAATTTAGCCCATAGTCTACTGTAACTTCGAGGTAACATTCAACTCTTCACACTATTTTTCATCAATTAATTTTTGTTGATAGTTTGCAGCTTTGAAGTAGCAGCATCGCAGCAAAAAATCATTTTAAAGTTTGGCCGTAATATATGTTTCATTTAACTAATCAGCAGTTGTTGCCCTTAAGAAAAAATAAGTTGGATAATCCTCAACTGGCACCTAAAATACTTACCGCGGGTGCCTTGATGGTGCACACGGTCGGCGAACACCGGCATCCGTTCAGGGAAAAGATAACAGAAAACTTTAAAATTAGCAGCGACAAAAGAGCGAATCGCGAACGTTCGGCGCCGTCCAGTAATTAAAAAAAAACTTCGTCCGTCTCTAACGATCAGTCCCGCGCAGAAAGCTTAGCAGTGTCCCGTAAAAGGAACATCTGCCTGCCAAATGCGCTCGGAGACTACTTAAACTAGCGGAGTAAGGAACTACATACTAAGTGAGGCACTTTCCGAGGGCTTACCGTGGACGTAAAGGACGTCAGCCAGTGTTTGCGCTATAGGAGAGGAAAGCGTTACGTCAATTTTCCAGAAACCCCTCAAATAACCCCCCTTGACGGAAATTACGTCCGTAATCCGATCCACCGGGAAATTCATCTCTCTCTCTCTCTTGGTGAGTCTCGGTGAGGTTTCCGCCTACTCCTCCGTGTTGTCTTCCAAATGATGCGTAAAACGGAACGGTTGCAACCCAATTCGAGGTCCACAAATCAGTTTTCGAACGTGAAACTTCTCAGAAATACGGCGCCGGCGGGAGGGAGATTTTTTTTTGGGCGGCTCTTGAGGTGAAAATTTTTATATCTCAGAATAGAATAAGATGGGGAAAAAGAGAGAGAGAGAGGGAAGGAGAGAGAGAGGGAGAGAGAGAGAGAGGAAGGCGTTCAATTTTCTCCGCTTGATTTCAGCTTTTTTTTAAGAGGAGAGAGAGATTGGAGGAAATCTTTTCGCGACATTCGAAAGAGACGTCGTGTGCGAAGAATCTTTATTTTCCCGGTGAAAATCAACACCTTTTTGTAATCCCCGATAAGATTCTGTTCTCCGGAGGAGTAGAGGGAGGGGAGGGGGAGGATAGGGAGGTATGCAGGAGACCACGGCGTCTGGCGACCGCAGTTGACATTTTCTCCGTGGCGCTTTTATCCCCGCGCGACCTCCGCAGTGGTTGAATGGTACGCTCGTGGTCACCTTCCTCTTGTTTCTGGGTCGCGCGGATTAGACGAAGGGGCGCGCTCGTGCGCAAGGTTCTCCGTCCGTAGGATTTTTTGAATGCGGTTTTCCAGAGATTGCGGCGGGAGAATCAAGTTTTTTTTTCTTTGGCCGGACGAAAGGAGGAAAGAATCGCTGGGATCCGGAAATGGAGCTTCGGGATTTTGTTTTTTTATTCGGGGTTGAAAAAGTCAGCTTTCGTGGGTAAATGTCCGATAGAAACGAAAATGACTGACCTTTTCGAACACATGCACCACGATTTAAAAAAATGGAAGCTGAAATGCAATTTTGATGTTTATTGCCGAAGGCGTAGTTACAGAAGCATGGGCAGCGCTGCAAGAATTGTAAATTATTATAGATTCAATACAAATATATTATTAAATTTTCCTTCGAAAACACGTGGGTTTATAATTATTTGATACCATAAATTAATAAAAATATTGTTTTTTATAGGTATGTTCAAATAAAATTTATTCATTTCAATGATATTTTTTTAGGGCCCCTACGCATCGCGTAGGCTGCTTAGGTATAGCAAGATGGAATATTGGGAAACGGTACGCATAAGACTAAACGTAAATGTGAACTTGGAGGAGGAGGAAAAATCCGAACTTTGAGCGGGATCGAACCTGGGTCTCCCACTTTTCGGACATAGTTGATTAAAGCACCTGACCGAAGAGTGGGTTCGATCCCCTGTCAAGTTCAGAATTTTTCTCCTTTTCCAAGTTCATATTTGCTTATGCTTAGCTTCGCTGCTGACCATGGCGTTATTTAAGTTTCTAATTGTAAGACGTGGAGCGCATCGGTTTCATATTAAATTTTTATCTTGTGATATTCCATGATAAGGTGTGCTGCACTCACGTCATTCCTGTTTCTCGTGTATGGTTTTTGTAAACATTTTAGAGATTGCGATGAACTGAGCATTATTACCGTTTTCGTGGTTTGTATCGACTTTCCAAAAACCAATTTATTAATTTACAAAAGCGGTAGTACACCGCATGGCAACAACACAAATTTCTAAATGATAATACCCAAAACTTCTTTTAATGGGTAGAAAATAGTTTCACGGACTTTTATCTATTATTGTAGATATAATTTTATAAATTATTTAAGCATGTTATAGAGAAATTGATCCAAACACTTAAGCTTGCTTCATCCCTAAAGCTGCTGTCATAAATTTTAGAACAAATACTCGACGTGCAATACATTTCTGCATTGTGATTATTTTTTCTAAATTTCATTTTTCATTTTTATTCCAGCTTACAAAACTCGTCGAAGTGAAAGAGGAGAAAATCACGAAAAGGTCCATGGACCATACATCAGTGTCCACGAAAATCACATCCGTCGTTGCAACGAGACGTAAGTGAAATGTCTGCTTTCCTAATACAATCGATCAAATATACGTAAAACTGTTTATTCCGTAATTTTAGAACTTCGTTTAACTTTTCAAGCCGGTTTTTTAAATCTTTGTTTGCCACTCAAAGCTGTCATTATAATGTTTCCACCGTCCTTGGGATTTGTGTTTATTTTCCTGTTGAAGAAAAAGTAAAAGATGACTTAGGTAATGAGTTTTGAGTAAAGAGAAGTTAAAGAGTCCTTACAAACTTACGGACAACCGTTATTGATGCAGAATTTCAAGCAAGTAACTATGACAGGAAAGACCCGCGGCAGAATATTATCGAGGGCCTCTCTCACCTCATCCAACAAATTCATATATGTCCAATTAAAAATGAGACCCATTGGAAAACCTACCAAGTTACACTCAATAATCAATTATCAGGAATGTAATGGAAAGGTTGGAGTTTTTAAATTACTCTCTCCAGAAATAATGAGTAATTGGAAAGTTATTGAGGAATTAGGACGAAGAAAAAAATCGTTAAAAATCTTTTTTTTTTCTACATTCGGAAAAATTCGACCCTATTGTTACACCACCGATTTGAAGGTCCGTGATCGTGTGCATCGAGGGATTAAAGAATCACGACGGCCTACCAAATGCGTGACTCTCTCGGCCAAACAGGAAATTGTCACACGAGTAAGCCTAGCGCGTGCCGTGCCAAGAAAATTCGCCTTGCGTGCCACTGTGCACTTGTTCCTCTGCTTCGCAGATTTATCACGCGTCGCGGTTTGAAAAATATTGTCTCGCTAATGTTCATATCGTATTTTCATGTCGACATTTTTCACTCTCAAGGTTGATGAGGGATTGAAATGATTTCGCCGTCTGTTATCAAGAAATACCACTTTCATCTTTTGATTGTATTTAGCGTGAGCAGTTTTGGAAACCGGTTTAACAATCGCATTAATGAAACGGCGATATAAGTTGTAACTCAACTTAAGAGTCAGGGAAAAGCACTTGGTGGCTATGGAAGGCCGTGATCCGATTACAAGCGATTTTTTTTTCAGCGTCGCCTATTGCGCCAAACTTCATAAAAAGCGATTTAATGGAGAGCGACGCGACGCCTCGTAATAAAGGGCAGAATAAATAACATACAGATCCAATCCACTCATTTTGTATAGTGGTTCTACATGGCGTCCGTATTTCTTAAGAGCCTTAATAAAAAAACTTGTTTTTTTTAAAGCTTATTTTGCAATCGAACGCGTTTCCTCCACCTATTCTGATTGCTCAGAAAAATTTTCACCGCGTACGAAATTCGGATGACCAGAATTGAAAATGTAGCAACATTTTAATATTACTACCTAATATACTTATCCCTCGCGAATGATGTGAGGATAAAAAATTTTTTCCTTAACTAAACCCCGCAAAATTCGAGATTAATATTTGCGGAAACTCGTAATCGTCTAGATTCCGGAGAATTAGCAAAGGATAGCGATGGTCAAAACGCAAAGAAAAATTACCTCATTCCTCGCAATTACGGCTCACGTTGTAGAAGTTGACATGTCGACTGAAAGAGAAATAGAATCATAATCATTACTACACCATTTCCGCACATAATTCTAATAATATTTCCTGTTGCTACCAGCATTAAAAATGGGCGTTATCTGCGTGAATAAAACTTCTGAAGAATCAAATATTATAATTTGAAAGCTCGTTCAATGTCATTAATATCTTAATTAGGTTTCCATTATTAAATTCATCACAGGGCACATTAACTAGGTTATGAAACGTTGTTAACTAGCTGTTCCAAATCGGCAGCGAAGTTAGTGTAATTTAATTGCCTATTAAGGTTTTTAGGCTGCTTCCTGTTCCGCACACATCTTGGAAACGCCATTTAAGCTGCTCAACTAACACCATTAACTAAATATGTGACGGATCCGCTTTGCTTTTTATGCAAGTTTTCCTTGTTTGCGAATATTTTTGTGAATGTTTCTTTTTACCACGCCACTGAAATGTAATTTCGGAATTATGTCATTCGTTTCCCAAACTAAATCCCTAACAAAAACACGATTCATTTCAAAACGCTGTCATTACTTTACTGCGGATTAATGTATTGTTTCCGCTTACACATTTGGTAAAGTATTGCGAAAGTTTCGCGCAATATTGCAGTTCTGCAAAGAGTATTTAATTCTTAATAAATAACGGTGCACGCAGTTTATACACGTGAAAGGGAAAAAATGAAAAATTTTGCTGGAAAATTGCTTTGATGACGAAATTGGAAGAAACGAAATGTGAATTGTAAGTAACGACAAAAATAATTATCGAGTGTGGGTTTTCCTAGCGGAATTTTTTTTGCGATAGTGGAATAAATATACGTACACAATTGTGACAGGAAAAATCCCTATCAGACAATCAGTAAATAAAAATATCTCAACATTCAGAGAAATAAAAACCTTTCTGCCTGCATTGCTAAAAATCATCCTAATGAAAGAACTCTTAACGACGCCTAGGTAAGGTGTCTAATGGAATTGAGTTGATATATCATTCTACCTGTTTTATGCGGAGACTCTTTAAGTATGCATTTTTCAAAAATAATTCATTACATTTTAAATTATAAAAAAATTTAGAAGAATTTAGCATTCCATAACATTAAATTGTTACGGATTGCTATAATTGAACATGAAACGATTCATTTGACGTGAATCTTATAATTTATACCAATTTTTAAAAAAAAGTCGCGTTAATAATTAAATCGCCGCATTTTAATATTTATCTAATTGGAAAAAGGACGTGCAGAATGGAAACAAAAACTGCTACCATACGGAAAAACGCGTTTCCGTGCGGTGCATTTTTATTCAGCCATTGCTCGTTATGGTTTGTTTACCATCCCGCGTTAAATAATAATAATAATAATAATGCACGATTTCGCAATGAGCGAAACGCGTTAACGAGATAGGAATCTGGGTGTGTGTGTGTGTATATATATTTTTTTCTGTAACGGGGGAAATAAAATGGGATGATCACGCCATTCGGTTTAATCCGCTATTTGCGACACCGCACGGGAGCAAACCAATTAAACCCAATTCTCCGCTCAGATCGTGACAAATCGCCTCCGTGAACGAGTCGAGCAAATATTGATAAATCCTCCTACAATCGCAACGAAGGACGCAGACGAAACCGAGGAAGAGAGAGATTTTGATCGACGAGATGGAAATAATATGCGTCGGATTCCTTTCTCTCTCTCTCCCTTTCGAGAAGAACCGTTGCGTCCCTCACTCTCTCTTTTCCTCTCCCTCCACCTCTCTCTCTCCTCTCTCATTCGCTCTCCTTCCCTCTCTCTCCTTTCACCATCTCTCTTTCTCCCCCTCTCTTTGTCCCTTCCTTTCTCTCTCCCCTCTCTTTCTTCCTCTCTTTTTCCCACTTTCTCCCACTAATTCTCCCTCTTTCTCTCTCCCTCCTTCTCTCTCGCTTTCCCCTCTCCCTCTTTCCCTCTCCCTCTTTTCCTCTTCTCTTTCTCCCCTCTCTTTCCCTCTCCTTGTCTCTCTTCCTCTCTCTATATTCCCCTCTTTTTTCTCTCTCCCCATTTCACTCTCCCACTCTTACTCTCTTCCTCTCTCTTACTCCTCTTACTCTTATTTCTTCCCTTACTCTTTCTCTCTCTCTCTATCTCTTTACGTCTCTTTCTCCATCTCTATCTCTCTTTTCCCTCTCATTCTTTTTCTCTCCTGGCTCCACCCCGCTGCCTATCTCTCCTTCTCTCGCATTAAAAGTCCCCGTTTCCTCGATTCTCATCCCACCCTCTCCCCGCCTCCTCCGTCCCCCGCTTCCCTCCCTTTTCCTCCGGTGGGTGCCTCACACCCTTTAGCAGCGACCTTCGCCTCCCTTTCGCGACCCCCATTATTCATCCGCGCTCTCTGTCGCACTCTTAACGCTGTCCCGCCTCTTTAAGATTATATACGGAGACTTCTCTTTTCCCCCCTCCCCCCTCGTGAACCAATGTTCTTGAGCAGTAGAAGAAGAAAGACTACTTAACCGGAATGCCTGCGTCTCGCATCTAGTTTTGTTTACGCGTTTTTTTCTCTCTTTCTCTCTGTGTATAGCCTGTGATGTGTCTCTCTCTCTCTCTGTTTCTTTCTCTCTCTCTCTCTACGACACGAGTCGATTGTTTGTTTGTTATTCGGAACACGCTGTCTTTTTTTATTTTTCTATTTCCGCGTTTTTCTCTCTTCCTATCTTTTCAGTCTTATCTCGGCAAGCGACCGTTTCTATTCTCTCTTTTTTATTAATATTTTTATATAAGCTCTGGAGTTTCTCCTTTTGGGATGGAAAAAGAAAAAATCGCGAGGCTTCTTGAAAGGAAATCGAAAGTTCGCGTTGAAAAGGAGAGGGTTTTTTTTGCGGCTGGAATCCGTGACGTCATTCGCCGTCGTACGCTTCTCTCCTTCTTCCTGCATCTCTTTCTCCCTATCTTATGTTAGTAGCGCGTGCCTGATTTTCCCGAGCGTGTACACTCGAAGGTCTTTTACGCATCGTCAATTCAATTGTTTCCGCGCGAAGCTTTTGGAGATTTTTCGCTTCGATTTTTTCCTCCCTCCCTCCCTCTCTCTCTGTCTGTATCTCTCGGAGCTCCGTGGAGAGTGAATGCTGGCATTTCTTTCCTCTCTCCCTCCATCTTTCTCTCTTTCTCTCCATCTTTCTCTCTCTCTCTCCATCTTTCTCTCTCTCCATCTCTCTCTTCGCACACAGACTCGGGAAGGAAAAAATAACAAATGCCGCTCTCGCCGCGAAATACCGAGTGCGCGCGGGGACGCGACTCGTGACGTCATCTCCTTATCCGCTCCATTCGACATCTCACGCATCGATTAAGTAGTTAGATTTTTTTAAAATTCGGTGACTTATCTGAGCGGACGTCAGTCATTCTTAGAACTGCGATAAGGAGGTGGGAATATTAATGTCTACTCTAAATATACACATATGGCAACTCTTTCGCGGTCAGATCATGCCCCGGAGATAAACAGTAATAATAGTATAAGCGAAAATAACCATAATCCTTCGAAAGATTGTCTTATGAAAAGCCACCTGCTAGGCATAACTTATCTTTTATTAAAAAAAGTACGTCGATTTCAAACGTAATGCGAATCGCGTTTTTTGAAGGGATTGCGTTTAACCGTTTCACTCATGAATTTAGTTGGGGGAAAACAAATGTTTTGTAATAGCAATTTAATTCTGAATACTTCAGTAATTCCTTTGTCAATTTTTAAAAGTCATATGAAAAGTACTTTCCCTTCCACTCTGCGTTTATAATATGCGTCGAAGGTTATGAAAATAATGTAATGCACGGTGATCAAAAGGGTTAAAATTGTTCTAATTTATTAGAACAAATTTATTAGGAACAGTGCCGTGACCAGCGTGTTATTATGACTGCATTTGGCATAGGCGCAGGAAATTTCAAAAAATTATCCTTTAGTCTATTTTAAATATTTGATTGGCATTCGAAAACTTATTTGAGCCAGAGTGAGATTAAAACCTGCTGGGAAAGCCTTAAATATGTGAAATTGCACCTTCAAATAATGTTTAATGTACAAAATTATTTTGCATATCTTGGTCCATATACAAAATAAAATAGCTGTATTGCCGTGGTTTCGGCTGATCGAGTTATTGATAAGATCGTAAGACAGCGAATAAAATACAGATTGGAAAGATAATTCTCGAAAGGATCAAACGGAAAAAAGGATTAATAAATTTTCACAGATATATACATTAATTTGAACTTAGTTATATAACATGGTTATGTGCAGCAACGTTTCTTTTTAGGATGACATTACTACTTATCATAGCGCAGGAAAAAATCCTCAAACATGTATTTTACGCGGCGCTCACATTACAGCAGTTGCCGAATCATTTAGCTACACCAGTATTCAGAAATGTTCAATATACTCCTGCTACATATGTCTTAGAGTGGACGTCTTTATGTGTTGGTAATTTGAATGTGTGCTACATTCGATTCAATATACGCTCGGCCTTATTATAAATAGCGTCCATGTCCTCCGCTTCTTGCGATCTTAAAGTACCCCATATTCTCTTCGTGACCACTCTGTTATAACCTGTTTCTGATATGATTTACGTTCGGGCGTGAAAAAGTGGTGATCCGATCGTCTCGTTATCGGCTTTCGCGTTTTATGTCCAACTTTTTCATTCCTTTTTCCCATCGTGCAACGCTCCTTGAAAACATTCAAATGGACGCCTAGCCTTGTTCACCGTTAACGATTTATCACAATAAATCTTTTAATTTATTTTGCGTCCTCTTTTTGAGCAAACATTCCCGCGCTTCGTACGATTAACGCATTAAAGAAATCGCGAGTTTCATTTGTTTCAAGTACACTTTTCCTGGCACGCACCGTAATTAAAGCGAGTTGAAAGACCCCTTTTATTTTTCCAATAACACAGCACCTGAATTTTCTTATTTTTCTTCCCGTGCAAAAAAAAAATAATAATATGTGAAAATCGCCTTTAAAAAAGAAAACGAACTTTTACAGTGGGTTTAAATTACGATGCATAAGCGAGCCACTTACCGGAGTTATACTTTAGCTCCTACTGAGTTTAATCGATTATTTCGCCTCCGTTAGCAATCCGCGTCAATTTAATTTCGACGTATTTATTTCTTCTCACACTTGGTGGCGATGCACGTCGCGCAAAACGCTATCAGCAGTGATCCACTTAGTCGAGATCTTTCACTATCTCTCTCACGTTGCATTTTACGAGCGTTTTCACGACCGCCCAATGAATGCATTTCGATTCCATTCCTCTCCGCCTTATCTTTATGCTTATTCTCGCTGAAAGGTAAGTAAAAGATTAAATTCTCTCCCTTTCTCTAGAGTTGGCGCAACCTTATCACTTTACTTCCCCTGTAACCTCTCTCTTTCTTTCTTTCTCGCTTCCACGATTGCCAAACGCTCTTCATTTTATTAAGACGCTGTCGTTCTCATTGCTTTGGGACTCCACTCAAACGAGGCAATAACATTCGCATCTCGCTTTGCGTTCCTCTCTTTTTTATGTTCCATTTATTTTTAGATATCCGAGTCCCGCCCCTTTTTAAAGGACAATGGAACGGCTGTAATCGTTTCGTAATCCTCTGACCCTGCTCGTTATCTTGGCCCTTAAAAATGTCTGTTTAATGGATAAAAAAAATCGTTAAGGTTTAAAGCGAACCTAGGATATGGCACATTTTCCTTGAAAAAAGTATGCGAACGTCTAAATGCTATATTGTCCCGCTTCCGTGTAATACTTATCGTGATGTTTTATTTTCTATTATTCTCTTAATGCCAGGCCTCGTTCAATTACGATGCTATCTCTCTCTCTCTCTCAATTATTTCAGGATTTACGTTTATTGATCTATTATTATAAATCAACTCTGCGACTGTGAGGCAAACAGCCGAGCGTGTTTCAATTTCAAATTTACGTTTTATTAGAGAAATGTGTTGGCCTTGAGTTCGGGATCTACACCGAGATAAATATGTTTACCAATGCTGCCATTCCGTTTTCCTATCATATTTTCTCGCGCCGACGGAAAACACGCATTTTCGCTAAAAAATTATCGCTAAAAAAAATCCGAATCGGAACGAAGATGTTAAGGAAACTTAACGCGGAATTACACCGCCGTTTAAAAAAAAAAATCCGACAATTTCGCCTATTTGTTTGCGATTTGTTTTGACACGACGAATAAATTATTCCTGTCGAAATATTTTTCGAAATAATTCAAATTCTCGACAACCGTTTTAAGGCGTCCATAAAGATCGTGACCGAACGCTCAACTGGAAACCAGCATTCCAATCGCGGACCTTCATTTACACTGGCTAAGGAAGGCTAAATTTGTACCACGAGACAAAATTATACTCCCGACCCCGCAGTTATTTATTTGCTAAAGGAAGGCGATAATAGTGTTGCGAAGAGTAGTTTATTGAATGGAAATTCGCAGTTTCGGTAAATAAAACACTCCCCTTCCCTAAAAAAAATAACCCGTCGGCGTAGAATAGGGCTGATTAACTTTCCCTCTCGACCATTTGCACAGCGCTGGATAAATTTCGGATTCTCCCCCGGAGCGATCGCAAAATGCGACGTTTTTATTTTTTTTTAAATATACGCGAGAATATTTTCCCGCAAGCGTGTAGCGGAAATCGTCGACTATAACAAATTCCCTCACGAATCGCGTGTACGGTTGTTTGCGCGCGTGACTTACACCCGAAATTCCGCGAACGCGTCGCGTTAAACTCCTTGCGCGTACACATCATTTTAAAATGTGACGTTAATTCAGGGACGATACCCTAATTAAACTTGGTAATCTCGCCGTAAAAAAATCATGGGCCGCGGAAAATCGCGTCATGTTCGAAGATCTCACTAGATTAAATTAAGTGCTTATTAAACTTTTTTTTTTAAATCTGGTTTCAAGTTATGGATCAAAATTACCGGAGGAAGGTTTATTTTTTTTGTTTGTAAAAATTAGTAGCGGGAGAGCTCTCAGAAAAAAATATCGGTTCAGTTACCGAGGAGCAAAGTTGCCACATTGGGCATAACAGCAGTTCCTGCCATTCCCTTCGGGCCTTTTCAATGCGCAATTTGGCAACGTCGCTCCACATACCCTGTTAATCAGTAGAGTTCAGGTTAACAGAAACTCTACTCTGAAATATCAGCTTCTTTACCATTTTAGTCAAGTAGAATTTTCAATTTATTATAGTGATCATTGCACTGGAGTACAGACCAACGGGAAGGCAGACATGGCGAAAAAATTAGCGATTTCTTCGGATAAAAACGGATTAATTGGACAAAAATTAAGCAGCAGTGATAGAATCCTATCGGTACCATTGGTTATGTCGGTTTTGTCCACATAATTCATTGAGAGCCCATAATACCAGTATATCACGAATAAATCGCATCTTGTATGCACTAAAAATAAATAAATCATATGAGCCGAGTAACAATAAAAATCTATCTATTACGCAAGCATTTAAGTTAACAATAAATTTATACCATAAAAAGAATAGAGTATTAGCATCTGAATTCAATTTAAGCAGTGGTGCTCAAAATTTTCGACTTGAGGGCCGCATAACCGATAACTGTAATCATCGCTTGCGATAGAGCCCACTTCCGCCCTCTTCGCGGTCCACACCCAATCGAAAATAAGAGTTGATTTAACGAAACTGAAGGATTTAGTTGTCGGTAAGCATCACCTTGTTTGTTTTAAATGTATTTAGCAATTATAGGAGTAAATGGGTAAAGACCAAATCATCATAGGTGAGAGGCCCGTGATTATTCATGGTTAAACGTGGCTCTCCAGATAATACTATTTTCCGCAGTCTTATTCACGTCTTTCGAATATATTGATAAAATAAATTTCTGTTGTCATTGTATGTTACATTGTCCTTTAAATGTTTAACTCATCGCTGGCCGGATGCCGGCACTCACCGGGCCGGATGTGGCCCGCGAAACGTAGTTTAGGCACCACTGAGTTATGGGGAGATGTCAAAAAAATCTTGTAGGTAAATAGGTAAACAAAAGGATCGCATATCTCACCGGTGCGTTCCCACGGCGCGGAGGAAGAGTTAATAGTGGTGGATCTTTTATATTATTATGTACTCCGGTATCAAAAGCGCGTGAGAATCATCAGTCGACGACAAACTCGTTTTCTCACACCCACACCAAACAACATGTTACATACCGACGAACAAATCACTCGAAACCATTAGAAAGATAGTTAGCGCGGAATCCTTAAAAAAAAAAAAAAAAACTTTCGAGAATCCCGCAATTCCCCCTCCCCATCATTTCCTCTCCCCTCCCCCTTCGTGTTTTGCAGTTGAAAACGCACCCTTCACAGGTGGTCGACTTATCGCGCATCTTTTATGTATGTTTTTTCCTATTCCTCTCGGCTATTCAAGGCTCCCGTGGCAAAAAAAAGGGAGCAGTAGTCTCCATCGCCGGCGTAAAAAATAAAACAAAAAAATGCGTCTTTTTAAAAAATATTTCTTCCTTTCCAATTTTTTGCCTATCTTTTCCCTCACTTCTCTCTCTTCGGGAGAGAATCATCTCTTCTCTTTGTGGCTAATAATGTTCGGACCAAGGCCGGTAGACAAGAGTGGAAATGGACTGCACGGTATCACACGCACACACACACACGCTCACAGTCTACGCCCACAATTAAAGGAAGAGGTTTTCGGGGGAGAGGGGGGGGGGGGGGGGGAACTGCTGACCTCTTGGGAAATGGAGGAAGAGGGCGGGGAGGGGGAGAAAGGTCCGCGGAGGTCTCGGAATTTAGTGCCATTCTTCGTCCCGTAGTCCTCTGTCACTCCCCTCCCCCCCCCATCTGCCCTTCTGTTCCCATTTACCGCGTTCTCTGTTTTTAAAAAAAATAATCCTTATCTCGGTCGCCTTCCGAAATCTATTGTAGAATCTCGTTTCGTTTTATCGAGGTCCCCTTTAATACTCCCCTCCAGAGAGAGAGATGGGAGAGAGAAAAAAACCTTGCCTGGATCCGTTTCTCTCTCTCCCTCTCTCTTTTCCTCTTTCTCTTTGACTCACAGAGTGCTAATATCTGTCTCCGGTTTCCTCTCTCTCTCCCTCTATCCTCGTCTCGCCCCGTACCCTTCTTCTTTTTTTCTCACTTGGAAAAAAAGTAATGAAAAAAAAAAGAAGGGGAGACACTTAATTCGACGCATCCCGTATCTGTGCATTCACCGCAGCCGTTTCCTATTCCTCTTCATCTGTCGTAGCTTCCCCCTTTTTTTTCGATTACCGCTTTGAAAGGGCGCTAATCTCGGGATTTTTTTTTACTCCTCACTTCCGACTCGCATTGTGATGGGGATTTTTGTGCGACTCGTTTTTAAGCAATAGGGCGGTGGTGACGTTCAGGCACTCTCGCGTTAGTTTGCATGGCGGCGGTTTTTACGCGTGAAAACGGTCTTCCGAAGCAGGGAGGCTAGGGATCTAACCTTTAACGTTCAAGCGATGTGCGTTTTAATTCAATATTTAGCATCAAAATTTCTTAAAGGACAAAAAATTTTAACCGAAGCGTTTAGATGCAGCTGCGGCGCAATTAAATCCTCTGGGAAAAACCGTATTGATAGCGGAAACCAAAAGTTTAAATACAGGGTGTTCAAAAAGTCTCTATACAGCACATTGATAAAATTACAGGTTGGCAACACTGATGTTTGCTATTTTTTTAAAAACAATTTTCCACTAAAACGTCGTTCCCTCTAAAAACAAAACCATTTTTGCAAGTGAGGTTATTACCATACTGAACATCGGTGTAGCCAACTTGTAATTTTTATCTATCTACAGCATATGTGGCCCTCGAGAGCATTTAACGTGGCCCGCGAAGCTTTGGTAAAAAAGCATTCTGTAAAATTTAACACAATTTTATATTACTTTTGGTAAAATTATGACAATAAAACCTTTAGTTTTGAAAATTTAGCCCTACAATCCTTGTTTGTGCTTGTTTTTCACTTACGTATGTATGATGCCTAAGAATATAAGCAATTTCCGATTTAAACTCTAATCTGACCCGCCTAAGCATTGGCATCTTTCAGTGTGGCCCGCAGAAGAATTCGCAAACACCGATGGGGCCCGCCATGCAGAAAAGTTTGCCCACCTCTGATCTACAGTATAGAGACTTTTCGAACACCCTATATAACGATCTTCCTTAAAAGGTGTCTCTTAAGTATATCGGCGGCTATTAGATTCGGAAACTAATTTCAAATAAGTACTAAATGGTATTTGTGTAATCGATCAAAACACGCACACGTATACATAAATAGGACAGACACAAGCACATATGAATAAGTTGCGGATTTAGGAGCCAGTCCAAAAAATAAGGAGTCAGAGCTGAGGTCAAAGGGTTTAAGAAGAAACGGCCGTTTGCAATTTAATAAATAAACGAAAGAGGACCTCACAGTATGTTTATAAATCATTTAAAACTAAATTTGGATGCATTAATTAGGAACCACGATGAAATTCCTAGGCGTCATGGCGACCGACATTTGTCGAGCCATCTAAACATATCTAAACATCCATTATACGTATATGTACGTCTTCCATGAATATTCATCGTTACCTTTAAAAAAAAAAAGTAACATGAAAGAAGGGAGAAAAGTGGGTGATCTCACCCAACACGCTCTTCTTTTCCTACCTCTTTTATTCCCTTTCCCATTCACTTTATTTCCACTCCCTCTCGCACTTAGCTCTTTCACTTGTTTGGCCTTGCCTTTGTTCGCGCACCTCCATGCCAAATACAAGGCGTCCACTTTTTTCTGCTCTTTTTTTCCCTCCAAATTCACTCTCTTATCAAAAAACGTATCTTTCTTCTCATCCTTTGCAGACTCGTTTCTCTCCCCCTCCGCTCCCTTCTCTTCCTGTCTCTCTCTCTCTATCTTTCCCCTTTTCCCAACTCCCTTTCTCTCCCACACTCTCTCGACGCATTTCTCCTCGCATTTGTTTGGCATTCCATTAACCTTCCCTTCGGAAGCCTACTCCTTCGGGAAACTTTGTCCATCTTACGCTCGTTTGAAGTGTATGTTTAAACACCGCGCACATCCTTGCGATCCTCGTTCTCTAGGTCCCATTATGTTACCATGACAAAGGGAGTTATTTTTTTTACGGCAATTACCTACAGAGGAGGGTTGATCCCTCGCTTTAGGTGGCGTATTTTATTTTTTTTTTGTTTCTCGGATACGTTTTTTTTTGCGAGTTTTGTGAGGGAATTCTATATGCAGTAAGTCCTCGTTACTGAGGATCTCGACGAACAACTGGGCCGAGTAAAACCCATTGACTTGCATGCATTACGCGGAAGGTACGTTTCCGGGAACGAAAATGTTCCTACGGTAGACTATTCGAAATAGTCTTACTCATTATTTTTACAGTGATACAGCAATATCCCGCTCAACGCGACTCCGGTGAGCACGAATTCGTTATAACACGAAAAAGATATTCTGTAATTTTTAGTCAAATCGACCAAAAATAGCTTTTTCTTATTCATTTACTATTTTCCACCTCAATTCTAACGCGAGAAAACTAATTCCTCTGTGTAGCTGAAATCTAATGGAAGAAAACGAATCTCTCGAGTGTTTCTACACATCAATCATCAGCATCTCAACCAATCAGCGCACTTGGCTTGAGGTGGGTACGCTCTCGGCCAATCAATAATCACTCTCTGTCGACCATCTTTAAACTTTGTTTACAGTTCAGCATCGTTTGAATTTTGTTGTTGTGCACATCATCTATAAAAAAAAACTAAATTTTATAATTTATTCTTATTATAAAGGAATTTTGCATAAAATTATGGCCCCAAAATATGTTATTGACACCAGTGATGTGTTTACAGTAATTTATACGGTTTTTACAGTGATTTTGAAGGGCCGTGCACGCATTCCGTTGACTCCTATGTTATATCAGCCTGGTTTAACGCGAAATTCGCTTAACGGTTATTTTTTCAAGGACCTATCCTTCGTGTTAAGCGGCGTATTGCTGTACCTTAGAAAATGCATCGACGTACAATATTTTCCGAAAAAAAAACAGTTTACTAATAACAAATTTAATAGAAAATTCGCCTTAAAGACGGGTTGATTCATACGTGACACTAAAGCAATGACTTTTGCCTCCGACCGCCTTCCCTCCGGCATACAATTGTCTGTATCGTATTATACAGAGAATTATCGAGCCTTCCTTATGGCTGACTTATCAAAGTGACACGACAACTCTTCAGTAGCCGTAAAAAGGTCAGGAAAGCAGATGCGCATTACGGTCATCAAGCACCCGTTGTAGGCGTAACGCGCGACTTGTTTTCTAACCTCTTTATGGAATTGAGTCACTTTCAAATATAGGGTCGTAAAATTATCGCGCGGTACGTAGTTTCATAGTGCAGTGGATTGCCTTTTGTTTTGGAGTCCAAATTTTGATTTGCCTTTTTTTTTTGAGGAAATTTTTTTTAAAATCGCACAGATAATTTAATTCATTTTCAAGCTACGAACTAGCGAAACGTCGGGGTGACGAACGACGAGGACTCGCTGTGTTTCCATTCCTCGCGTTTCATTTCATTTTTGGCGTTGAATTATTATTTTTTTAAAGAGCAAAAACGACTCGGTTTTCTTCGAATCGCATTCAATGGCATGCTAGATAAGGGCGTAATAGACGTGCTCAAAATTTCCTTTGTCGCAAACTTCCGCACCGCCGTGAAATCGCGCAATTCAGTTGACCTGTTTGTTCCTCCGCCGTATCTACTCCTCCCCTCCCCCCCCTCTTCCCTCTTTTTACCCCCCTCTCTCCCTTCTCCCTTCCCACCTCCAAAAGCATTGTCTGGCGTGGTTTGACATCAATTCCACGGCTCCGTGCACTAAACAAATTGCGTCAGCGTTCACTTTATCTCTCGTATTTCCCAGTTTATAGGAAGTATTCCAAATATGTTGCCCGAAAATCCGCAAAAAGACCAGACCTATTTTAAAGTGTTTCGCAGAAAGTAATTTCTCGCCAAATAAAATACATAAATAAAATTCCTCGTGACGGGCTCGTGATCTTATTTCCGATATTTGTATGTACGGAGGATTTAAAAAATTTATAACGTAACCCATCCGTATTAATCTCCGTCGAAAAGAGTTCGCAGACATCTCCCCAAAATAAATTAGGAATAATTTATTTATTTTAAGGAACTATCGACGTCGTATAAAAAAAACCTGGGAGCGGTTTCGTAAAAAAAACATTCTTCCATTTTATTGCGTCGATTTCCGAAAATAATAAATTTTAGGTATCGATTCGAAGACACTAGCTGAGCTGCGCCGAGCAATAAAGCGTGTCGCAGCAGCAGAGAATTTTCGCCTCATTCCGGAATTCTCCTCCCTTTCTCTTCCTTTCCATTCCGATGTACCAAGAAACCGATTTAGGATTTCCTCCTCTTCTATTTTCGAAAATCCATCCCGACACGACGGTTTAATTCTCCTCCCTCCCTCCCCTCTCCCCCAGCGCGTCACCACGTTGCTAGACCAATAGAGAGGATTTTCATCTGTTCGTGTCAGCGAATTAATTTTATCCTCGCATTCTACTGTTTTAATTGAATTTGTACCCGTTCATGCTAAGCCCTTCTTATACCGTATTTTTATATAAAATTCGAAAAAAAACGCGAAGAGTTTTCGTGGAGTGAAAAATTATTAACGCTTGAAAAGAATCGTATAAATTTTTCTCCCCCTATGTATATATATATCTCTCTCTCTCTCTCTTTAGTTTTAATTAAATTTGGAATTGTTGAAATTAAATTTATCTTAGGACCTTTTTACATGATTGGTTCTTAATGGGTAAAATACTGTAGAGTATTTGTTTTTGTTGAGCGAACAGATGAACATTGATTAGCGTGAGAAACGGGAAGTTCATGACGCGAAGAAATATCTTCAAATGGGAGGAATTACTAGTATTTCTTGAAAATCACCGCATCAATAAGTGCAGTACAATTAGTTTTCGCTTTCTTCTTGGCTATCTATATGTCTAACAATAAGTTCAACACGAGATAGTTTCAAGTATCAGGTAGAAAAAATGCACGGCACGCTATTACGATAATTTATTCCACGGGTAAATATAGTGGTTATACTTGGTAAATTAACGCTAATTGGAACTTTTAATATAATCGTAAGTCACGGCTACGAAGTATCTTATTAATTTGAAAAAAAATGAGTTATGATAATTATAATAATTCATCGGCACATGGCACATATTACGGAAGGTAACACGCATGGGACGCATTCCGAAAAATCTCGTGGCGCAAGTGTACAAAGAGAGGAAAGAGAGAGAGAGGGAGAGAGAGAGAGACACCGCACTCCCTCCTACTCCTCCGGATGGAAGCGGTTATTTTAACCCACTGTGCTCCGACCGAGGCCGGTCGGTTCCGAACGAAAGAAGAAAAAAAAACGCGCGCGCGCGCAATTGAAAAACCGGAACTACAAAAGGAGGTGGGACCGATGGGAGGATTAAAAAGCATCAAATAGCTTCAGGGCAACTCCATTAAATGCGGATTCGTCCCAAACCTTTAATCTTCGCAATCTAGCCCTCTATTTATCTACGTACCCTATCCCCTCCTCTATCTCTTTTCACCCCATCCCTCTGTGTATCCCCCTCTTCCACTAGCTCCTCTTTTCCGCTCTCGTCTTCCTTCCTCTATCTCTCTCTCTTTCTCTAACACGCTCGCTATCTTTCTTCTTCTTCGTCTTTCTTATCTTTCCCTCCACCACCTTCTCTCTCCTCTTTCACTAACTCACGCCCTCTCCCTTCCCCTCACCTCTCTCTCTCCTCTCCTTCCCTCGAAAAAACCTTTATCCCTCCCTCCCTCCTCCGTCTACAGCCCCCTTCCTTTAACCCTCTCCGTAACCTTCCCACACCTCATACTTCCCCTCTCTCTTACTCTCTCGTCACACACACACACACTCTCTCTCTCTCAGAACAACCCCTCTTCTCCTTACCCCTTCCTTCACAACATGCGTGACCCCCTCCCCCTTCCCTCCTCTCCCTCCTCCCCGCCCACTCCTCTCCACTCCCTCTCACACTCCCTCGACCAACCACGAGAGCCAGTCACACTCTTGGCACCGCACACAGGGGAGGTTAAGCCCCTCTCACACTCCTCCACTCCCCCTCATGGACCCGATCTCCCTATAGTAGAGAGAGACACACGCACGCACGCACGCTCACAAAACTCACTCACGCACACACACGGACACTCATATACCCGCGGGAGAAGGAAGCGGCAGGCACAGTATCCATCCTGGTGTTTGCCGGGAACCACAGAGAGTTTCGCACACTTTAGCGCGAAGAAACGGGCAGTAAGATACGAATCGGTTGTTATGTGAATGTACATGTACGTACGTTAAGCAAGTCCCGGACGTGCGCGTGTTCGGCGAGGTCCGAAAGCAAAACAATAAGGGGCGATAGGGAAGTCGTTAGGGAATTTTTTTTCTTTCCTCTTCTCCGACCCGAACCGAACAAAAAGACGGTCTCCAAAGGTCTTCCTCCTCCGGTGATCCTCCCGAGATCCCTACGAAGGTCGTCTTGAAGCGCCCTCTCTTAACTCTCTCCCGAGCGATGGACTCGAAGGCGGTGCTGCTGATGGTCTTCTTCTTGGCTTCTGGCGCCATAGTTGGTAAGTCAGTGATCCTCCCCGCCAAAGCCCGCCCACGTTCCCTTTTCTTCTTCTTCTTATTTGCAACCCCGCGCGCTCTCCCACGAGCTCTCTCTCTCTTTCTCTTTCCTCCGTGATCCGCGTGCGCTATCGCTTTCTATTAAAAGTAGCTCCAGTCGAGGTTTGCATTTTCCCTTTCCTTTCTCTTCCGCCACACGCTCTCCGTGACGGATGCGACATAAAAATTATTTAAAAAAACCGCGACGCGAGTGAGAAAAGAAAGAAAGAAGAAAAAAAGACAGACGTTTATAGAGAGAGAGAGAGAGAGAAATAAAAGAGGAGAATTCACGTGTGACTGCCTCCGCGCACGTCTCTATGCCTGTGACTTTGAGGGATTCTTGGGTGGCCTTAGGGATTTCATTCTCTCTCTCTCTCTCTCTCTCTAAGAGAATCTCGTAGTGCACCTATTAGATGCGTGATGCGTCGGCGTGTTGGGATAGGTCGTGGTTCGTTCGATGGAATCATTACGTTCGACTCGTGCACCACGATCGGACTCTACGTCTTTCCGTGACAGGAGTGCTCCATTCACGCGGGAAGGAGCGGGCGTGGGGTGATTATGCGGACGTTATGAATGAAGTTTGAACGTTGCCACGCAGCAGAAAACCTTATGAGAGGAAGTTTGTAGCGCTAACGCTCGCTGTAATTGAAATGTCGCGGGAGTCGTTTTTCTTTTATTTTATTTTTTTTTGCATTTGAACCTTGGCGGAAGTTCTGCTTCGTATGAGAGACTTATTTGCGTTCGTTTTTCATTTTTTCTTCCGTTAAAGATATAATTTAAAATGCTTAAGTTACTCGGCGAACTGACTATAAGAATCTTTATTAAAAGTTTGAAATTCCTACGCTCCTTTCTCCCGCAAAGAAAAAAGTTTTAAACCTTACTTTTTATAATTTACTGCTCCATATTCCCGCAACAGATGGCGGATGAAAACTTTCTGGCGCCAAAAAATTCGCAGTAGAGCCGAAAGGCGCCATAGGCGGGACAAGAGAAACCAGACAGGTGTTTTATTTTTTTTTTTTAGCGACCAGAAAGCCAGTGACACTGGACCTCGTGGACGGTTAAAAAAAATGAAAATAAATAAAACTCCATGCCCGAACGGTAAACGGGTAAAAATATTGGTGCGTCATTTCACGTAGTGCGGGCTCGTTCTAACCATTGAAGAGAAGCGTTTCTTATGTGGGTGGCACGACCTCCCGCGCTCTTCGCATTATCTTCATCCTGTCGCAATATGTGTGACATGCGGTTTCGAATAGATTTCACTATGTACGAATGTAATACAGTCTACAACTGGCGTCATCAGAAAGATATGGTTTCCCCCGCGGTGCAGACAGTTACAACTGTAACTTGGGGTTATTTTTTTATTAGTAATGGTAGACAACCCTCAATTCTACCGACGAAAAAATGTAGAAAAGTTTCAAGAAATGCTTTATGGTGATATGAAAATGTTGTTAATAATGAAAAATAACATGGAAGTCATAGATTTGTTTATGGACCAAAAATTACGGTATTACCGCTTGCCCTTTGCTCTTATTTTACTGCAATGTGCCGTCCGCGGCGGGAGCAGAGAACGTAAACGGCAACAGTCGGGTTTTATGTCGACAAAAACTTTCGCTTCAAAAATCTTATTTAAAATTTCACGATTTGAAAATAAAACTTCATTCTTTTCTCCGGACCTGGGTTCAGGACCCGGCTTCGTATCTTGTTTTTAAGTAATTTTTAAGTGCAAATAAAAATAAATAAAATATAATTTATATAGCTTACGCTAAAAGTGAGTATAATAATACCTAGTCTTATAGTTTGTTTTGAAAAATACAGTAAAAATAACAATGTTATAATGAATGGTTTAGAATGAAATAATCTTTCGTGCCTAGTATACTATAATGGGCAGTTAGGGTGAAAAACAGGGAAGTACTAAGGGGAATAGGAGAAAAAAGAATGCTTGCACAAAATATAAGCAAGGAGAATGCGAACTGTATCGGACATTATCTGAGGAGAGAGAGCATGATTAATGAAGTTTTAGAACAGAAAATGAAAGAAAATGGTTTCAATTGAATTTAAGTATGAAGAGAGTTATCAAGAAGACTGCGGGGAATGAGGTGTAAGCAGTAATTTTCTCGAAACTTTCTACAGACAGACTACTCAGTAGATATATTATGAAATATGTGTATATGTATATGTGCGTGTGTGTATGTATGTATGTGTGTGTGTGTGTGTGTGTGTGTGTGTGTGTGTGTGTGTGTGTGTGTGTATATATATAGTTGTGTCTCTCTTGTGCTGACGAAGGGATCATCCCGAAAGCTCTAACCTCTACAAATGTGTCTCTCCAACACCCCAGCGGCTCCACTTCCGGTAAGTGTTCACTGGGTTTCCTTCAACACCTAGTTGCCCAAAAAATATATATATATATATATATATATAGGGCAACTAGGTGTTGAAGGAAACCCAGCGAGCACATGAACACTTACCGGGAGAGCCGCTGGAGAGTCGGGGAGACGCATATCAGTTGTGTCTCTCTTGTGCCGACGAAGAGATCATCCCGAAAGCTCCAATAACTTCTAAAAAAGTGTCTCTCCGACACCCCAACGGCTCTCCTTCAGGTAAGTGCTCACTGGGTTTCCTTCAACACCAAGTTGCCCTAAATATCCTTATGTACGTTTCATCTTGAGGACAACTAGGTGTTGAAGGAAACTCAGTGAGCACTTACCAAAAGGAGAGCCGCTGAGGTGTCGGAGAGACACATTTGTAGATGTAGATAATGGAGCTTTCGGGATGATCCCTTCGTCAGCACAAGAGAGACACAACTGTGTGTGTGTGTGTATGTATGTGTGTGTGTATATATATATATATATAGTATTAGTAACATCGTTAGTGCAGATTGTTTCATAGATATAAATGCTGTAACATCTGTTGCAAATGCCATACTTTCCTCTGATGTGAAATATGGGAAGACATTTATCGGAATAAGGAAAAACGATAACTTCTCCGAATTACTGAGCGATGAGTGGGCATGCTTTAGAATTAGGTCAAATTTGAGTCTCTCATTTACAAAACTTCCGATTGAACGAATCAAGCAAAATAAAGCGTTTACATATGTGAAACTGTATTGCTTTTTCCTTTAAATTTTGAAGCAAGTAAAAAATTGTATTGTATTCGTCATTTACCGCAATCTGAGTTCAACGCTGATGGCACATGTTTCTTTTATCTTCGTCGCCTGCGGTTGGCTTTCATATCTCTTTAAAAATATTTTGATCTTTTGCGTTGCTCGAAAATTTCCTCCCGTTAATTTGCACCGAGAAGAAGAATTAAATGCAATCGGTTTTTTTTAACCTTTCTCTTAGTTTTTACTTCGATATGGGATAGAAAAATCTATTTTTGTATTATCTATTTTACGTGTTGGGTGTGAATTTTGAAGGTAATCTCTCGCTTTACGACCGAAAGAATGCCACGTGCGACCTCGAAATAGTAATGAACGTGATTCCATTTAATTCAGTTTTCTCCATTGAATTATTGATGTTTTTCCCTGCAGACTGAAAATGTAACCCGACTCTGGTGTTATTAATTATGCGATTGGTTTTATGTATAGGTAAATAAAATGCTAGTATACATTCTACAAGTTTTTCGGCTTACTTTCAGTAATGGAGTAAAAACAACCCCTAAAAATTAGAATTATAAGGAAGGCGGATTTTCCCATTGGTTGTGACTGAAAACCTATAATCACGCAAAATTTAAAGCATCTAGGTCATCTGGGTGTGCGTCATCATTTTTATCTTCGTATGGGGCAATAATGGGGCGAAACAGCCACTAAAAATTGCAATTTTAAGACTTCTATACTTTTTCCAATGTTTCCTACAAATGCCACACATTTTTGACAGCTTTTAATGATGTAGCACCTCTATAAATGCATCTATATTGATTTAATTGTTTTAAAGTTTATGAATTTTTAACTGCCATATTAATAATAAACTTCATTAATTACCGCTGAAACACCGAGCTCTAACTTTCTAAAAAATTTCAGCTCCACTGAAAGTACATAAACATTTGTCTATTTGTTTAAACTTTATGAATTTTTAACGGTCAAATCAATAAATACATTTAAATTACTATAATTCCGTTTTGTTTATTTAGCGAATTCTACCTATATAAAAAGTTGTAGCGCACATGGAAATACCTAAATAATGAAATATTTGTTTAAATTTTTGGATTTTTTAACGAAAAAAAATAAACATTTTTGTAATTTTGCCACTAGAGCTACGTAAGTACCAAATTTCAAGTTTCTAGCTTATCTGGAAGTGCTTCATAATTTGTATCCTCCACCTCCGCATTCTATATCCTATGTCAGAAGCGTCAATATATTATAGATATAGGTATACGTAGATCCTATTTTACAAATCTTCACAGCAAACTTTCACTGTGAATGTAATGTCTCCGCATAAGCTACGCAAATCACATTCAGTTAATTTCTATACCAAAAATAAATAAATAATTACAAATTTTTGTATAATTTTACAAATTCGTTCGCGATGGAGACTTATAGAAAATAACTACGCGCAGCAGTACTAAATAATTTTTTATCTGGGCCGCAACTAGTGTGCGGCGAAGGATGCACTTGCCACATCTTTTAGTTCAAAAAATATTATGAAATCAATTGACAAACTCTAAAAAAAATTGTCCTGTGACGATGCAAATTCAGAAAATAAAAATAAAAATTCAGTCTCATTCAAGACATGTATATGTCACGGCTATAAATTCCTTTTGTTTTTTATTTATTTCCAGGTAGATTACGACGAAGGTCTCATTGCTCAAATTATATTATCGCTCAATCACGACTGAATTTTCGCCGAGTCAAGCAAGCGTCTGGAGTGCATAAAAGCAATCAGTTATGTGCATGCGTAATGATGTTAATGATGTCCTTCCCTGTATTGTACGAATGAAGCAAAACGTGAATCACTGACACGTTGCTCACACCTGACATTTAAGCCTTTGAAACACCTCGTCTCATTCGTATGCCAGCCGCATTAAAACCGTCATTTGCAGGGCTCAATACACTCGCTCCTCGTGCAGTGATTTGTTTGCAGTGAGCAGTGTTTTGCGTCGAATAATCATTGTAATATCTAATGTGACCTTTTACAGGGAGACAAAAGTAGGTCAACCATTTCTGCGGTTAACATCCTTATCTGATTAGAAATTTTAAAGAGCAGCCTTAAAATCCACGCATCCTTAATCTACTAGGTTCAGCTAGAAAATACTGAATTACTTCCCATGTAATCATTATTAATCACTATAATAATTATTAATTGTTATATTAATATTATAATGCTTGTTAATTTTTATAATTATAATGCTTGTTAATTTTTATAATTATTATAAATTAATTTTTTAAATTCATTATAAGAAATACGATAAAATCGTCACATTATGCCCATTCCCAAGGACTAAATTAAGTATACTTTTCTGTTGTACGATTGCCTATGGATGCTCTTACTGGTATACTGAATAGCCCGGGTAAAATAATCTGTGAACAATCAGTTTCATTAAAAATAACCCGATAACGAAAATAAACCCCTTGTTATGCCTGTTAAAAAAAACAATATTCAATTATAAGAAGCAAAATTTTGTCGCGAAGTAGACGAAGAAATTATAGATGGCTTCACCGAAAGGAATGTAAAAGAGAACATATTGCCAATTGAAATGTATTTTATCTTCGAATTACATTATTTTTCAGTGGGATCAAAATTTCCTCTACTTTATGTCGTAGTCTTGCTAATAAAATGTTTCATTTTTAAAGGCTAGAAAATGCACCTTTTTAATCGCTTTTACAACCCAGTTTTGTAGTTTATCCAGAACGGAGTTGAATGACTTCTTCGGTAAAAATAAATAAAACTATAATTATTAAAACTGACCATCAGTCCAGGTTCTCGGATTGCATATCAAATCAACGTCAACAAAAAAATGTGCAACTTAATGTCATCCTCCGCTGAAATTATTAAGTACACAACGTTGGCGTTTTTCTGCAGATAGATTTTATTGAGGTCTATCGAAATAAGCGTGAACACTGTGTCATTTAAAATAGATTTAGCAAAAATTATTTATAACTATACGTTAAAAGAAAAATTGCCTAGAAAGGTAGCAACTATGATTATTAATATAATCGATGTTGGGACCTGGTTGAATTCTATATTGTAATATTTATTGACTTTAAAAATATAAAAGGATGAAGGAAGAAGGAAGAAAAATGAAAAAGCTTGAACGCGTACTTTTCGTGAATTCAAAATTTGTAGCGTAAAATTTATATCGAATCAATTTTGCGGGTCTAGGTCAATTAAAACAAGACACGTTTTAAAATGCCAGCCTCCGCCTATTAATTCCATTATTATTCGAATTATAATGAAAGATGAGTGATTAGGTTAAAGACAAGGTGCGATCTCCGTCGATCATTAGCATGCTTTGGTTTATTCATGAACACCAGCCGCTTCAATCTATCGCCTTAGGGCTTGCAAAGCTCGAAACGGCTCGCGGTGGCCTTTTGTGTCCATTTCATCCCACACATAATAGTCCAGTAGATACGTCAAAAGGATTCAATGGTCATTCATTACTCGTCATTTGTTTAAGATTTCCGAGGCCAGAATTTCTGGATTTGCTTTGGCAGGATTCCTCTCTTGCAAGAATTATCGGTTCGGGTCCAAGTTTGTGTGTAAGTATATATATACTAGTAGACGGCGCATTTCTAAAATTTGAAATTTTTATAATATCGGATTTTTTCATCGGTTTTGACCAAAAACCCATAACAGTGCCAAATTTCAAGTCTCCTGCTCACCTAGAAATACTTTATAATGTCTATCCTCGTATGGGGCAATTATGGGACAATAAAATCACCTAAATTTTGGAATGTTTACAATTTCGGGCACCTATCATAGTGCCAAATTTCAATTCTCTAGCTCACCTAGAAATTCCTCCTGGGCAAAATAGCGCCTAAAAATTGAAAGTTTTATAATATCGGTTTCCTCCATCTGTTCTGACGAAAACTCGTTAGTCTTCCCAAATTTAAAGTCTCTAGCTAATCTAGAAGTGCCTTATAATTTTTATCTTGGTATGCGTAAATAATGGGGCGAAACAGCACCCAAAGATTGGGAATTTTATAATGTCGGATGTTTTCCTTCGGGCGTGACAAAAAAATCTATAATCTTACCGAATTTGGAGTCAGAACCATCTATATATATATTATAGATGCGTGTAAAAAGGTGAAACTTGGTTAACCCTAAATTCTTTTGAAAATGGCCTCATATCCAACCCGGCCGAAATTGTGATCATTACTTTTGCAAGACGTCCCTGATTCTTCCGTCCTCGATCATTCCGCTGGCATAATTTTGTCTAGAAGAACAACAAAAGGGGAGACGAGAGTGGAAGCATAGACTCATCATCTCTGGAGTCATGGTAACGCACTCACGCAAACTCTCTCTCTGTCTCTCTCTCTCTCTACCCCCCCTGTGCTTCCGGAATGCACCCTATACGCGTTCAAAGGATGATGTGTTTCGCTCAACAGCTGTCTTAAAATCGTAAAGGTCAAAGCATCCGACGCTATAACCGAATGACCCAAAAATATCTTCCCCCCTTCCTCCGACCTTCGATTTTCGGTTTCTCAACGAGTCCTAATAAATGTCACATGGAAGAAACCTCGAGAAAGAATTATAGGCTCTTTAAGAAATGGCGTAATTGATAACGTGGGAATTTCAGGAGTGGGATTGGCCAATGAACGACGTCCGTGGAATTTTTAACAAGGCTACGAAATTAAGTTGAGGTGTTCTTTTCAGGGACAATTGTTGGGAATGCCATAAAAATATAACGGGAATGATTTAAACTCGTAAAAATAAACCAGCATTTTTGTAGCCGAAAATTGTTGTTTTTGCCGGTCAAGGTTTCGTCATGACCTCACGAAAAATCTTTTTATGGGTTTTCCAGGATGAAATTTTTATATGCCAGGATGATATATGCGTGCACTCCCACTTGAAATGTGACAATCAGCTGTCAAACCAGCTAAATATCGTCTTGTCGTATTTTTTTTTTTTTTAAATTTTAGATCAAAATGGTCCGGGACGTAACGTTATAGGGGCGTGAAAAATAAAACTTTCCCCAGCAAAATCGTTCCGATGCAGCTCGCCCCGAACGTTTCATAGTTTCCGTTTCGATTTTCTGTTTACACATCTGTCTCGGATTGCGCGACCGCATATTTTTTATCGCATTGACGAAGAAACAGTTACTCATCACCAATATTAAACCAAAAGTGCTATAAATACACAGAGGCGCGGAGTACTCTCAAGTCCATCGATCAACGATCCGATTAGAAAAGTCTCAAATGGCCGCGAGTAGTTTATTACGCTGCTGCATACGTAGTTGCGATAAATAATTTCAAAATTTTTTATCGCACGTATGGATTTGTTTTATTTTTATGCGCGCTCAAGGTTTAAAAACGCAACGGACGATTCCAGAAAATGCCGTATTAGAGGAATTGCAGTCAGTGCCGTTAAGTTTGTTTATTCCTTTCTATGCTTGAAACTAGTTCAATTTTTTTATTTTCGTATTAAGGCAAATGTGTTGGTCATTCGCCATTAAACCTAGAATTTATTTTTGTGCCCCCCCCCCTCCACCCAACGGAAGAACAATAATAACGAAATAAAAATCACTTTTGATTCCTCATTCCCAACCAGTAATTTAGATGGTATATTATGTGGGGCTATTAAAAGCAATGCGTCGCCAAAAGTACGTTACTAAGGCTAGGTTTAAAACAGTCACGAACTACACACACACACACGCTCGAACACAAAAGAGAGACAGGCAGACAAAGAGAGACAACTGTCTCCGCCGCCGGTGACGTCATGCAAACCGATATTCATGCCTGAATTGAGGCTGGCGAAATTTGTTTGGCCGTAAAACAGTGGGACATGCCACTCTTCTGTACAAAACGACCCCATTTAGACACGACCTCAGGCCAAAGCCATCCCGCTCAATCTCAAACCCGCTATTCGTCTGCAAAACAAAAGAGAGAGAAGGGAGGGAGGGAGGGAGAGAGAAGAAGAACGGGAACTGAGTCAGCGCTCCGCTCCCTTCAGTTGTTTCATGATATCTTCCCGCCGGCTTCCGCCTCTCCCGAGCTCCCCTACCGATACGGCAGATTTTCAGCAACGATCTCCGACAGCGAAGCTCTCACAGGATCAAGCCGCGTGAAGGATGGGAAAGGAGACTCCAGTTGACGGAAGAGCTGTTATTTTTTTTTTAACGTTTTATTTTCTCTCTCGTTCCGCTTTTCTTTTGTCCGTAATTGTCGTCGTTGCGATGTGAGTAAGAAAGCGGGGGAGGGAAGGGACGGAGAAAAAAAAAATTCTGCGAGGGATGCTGGCTTCCAAATGCTTCGCGAAGTCCGCATCCGTTTCGCGAAAATTTTATGACGAGCGTTTTAGCTACTGCATGTGGGAGGTATTCGTTTAGATGTACGAGAGTTCTTGTGATCTTCCACGTGAACTTCCTCCGAGAATAAACGGCTAGGTTTTGAGGGGGAAAAAAAGGGGCCGCTATGAATCACCGCGCGCAGAAAGTATAAAAATGCCCCAAACTTTCTTTATTGTCGTATTTCGGTAATGGTTCTGAGAGGTCCACTCCAAAAAAGGAGAGATTTTCCGGCACTGTCGGACATAAAAGTGCACGAGTAAAATGTCGCCAGACGGATCGGTTTCCCGCCTGCCAGTGGTCGCTTCTGGTCGATTGTACGCCTCGAGTTAAATCGCGCGTCATTATCGTTAAAACTGGTAATTAGGCAATATTTTCGAAAAAAAATAATATAAATAAATAAATCTCATAGGCGACGCAATTCTGGTGCGTAATTGAACACTTGCGCGTTCACATCTAAGTGCGATAAGACATGCGCTTATCGTCGTATCTGCTAACATTTATGTCGTATAAATCACTAAGTAATTATTTTTTTTGCTGTGACCTGATGTTTACTGACTCCCAGCGGAAATCACGATTTTATAAGTCTTGAAAAATATACAAAATTTTCTGTTCTATTTTCAGGGTGGGTTTTTAAAAAAATGGCGAGTGCGTAATAGCTGATCCCCATTGCAGGATTTTATAGCCGAGCTGTAGTACGTTGCGGACCACAGCGGAGGAGAGGGAAGTAAAAGCGGGCCAGACGGAAACGCGAGTTAAACCGCGGCAAATTACTGTTTTAATTTAGCGTCAAAATAAATAATTTGTATCGGAAACGAGCATCTCCAGAGAAATTCCGGTCCCATTCAAGTTTTCTGGAGGCGGAATAATACGCGTCCAAAGCGTCACACACTGCGGTCGGAAGGTTGCAAAAATCCCTTTTGCTGAGGAGCAGTGCATGTGACGTGTAAATTAACTGGTCTCATTTCAGCATTCTTCTTCGTCCGTAAATCATTGCATCTTCCCTTGTAAGGCTATATATTTCGTTTTCCTCCCAACAAAAGCCGACTCCATTTTCGGTCCGGTTCGCTTTCGGGAGGGTGGGAAAAGAGAGAGAGAGAGAGAGAGAAAAGGGTCGATAATTTACAGCAGCCATGAATCTGAGGCATCGTCCTACCTTCGGCGATTAGGCGAAGAGTTTTGCGTTAATCCCCAAGGTCGTAGGGGAGGAGGAGGTCGCGCAAAAAAAAATAAATCCCCCGGCCGCTTGGTGCAGATTCCTTCGTGGCGATAAGCTGGGTCTCTTCGCTAAGATCGTCCATTGATGGGAAATCATCAGTTACGCAATTTCCTCGTGAAAGAGAAGGGGGTAGGGGAGAGAGGAGGCCGAAATAAATCGACGAACTTTAGGTTAGCGATGTCTTTGACTCTATAGTCGACTCCAAAATTATCGACTTGAATGGGTGTGTCCGCGTAGTGTAGTACGAAAATCGAACGAGCGCGTACCGTAATTTTCAGTGTTGCGAAACATTTTTTTCGCGAAAAACTGACCTAGGCGTTTCGGTTCGCGTTACAAATGCTAAAAAAAAAAGGTAGATTTGTTTTCCCAGCCGGTCTGTTATATTTATTTCCTGACACGTTGTCACTGATAAAGCGTAATTATTATTAATGAGTTAATGCTGCCTTTCGAGGGAATTTATTTTGAAATTTTCGTTTCAAAAAGCAAAAATAAGACTAGCCTTTTACTTTCAATCTTTAAAGGACGGTTTATTTTTTAAAAAAAATGGTCAGGAAGAAAAATATTTCAATTTTTTTATATTTATCTCACGTGTACATGTTATAGTCAATACATTTTTGGAAATTTAGCGAACATGCGTTTTATGTTATTAAAAAATTCAGTAATCTTAAATAAAATCTGCGAAGAAAAAATTCAGTTGCGTATTGTATAGGCTGGCATTTCACTCGTGAAAACCTGGGTGCGCATTATTATAGAGAATTTATGGTGTAAAAATATACTTGCGAGTGTGTTATAATTTATTATTTATTTTCTGAGGTTAAAGTGAATGTAAGAACAAATTCAATCTATTTTTACATGCTCGTAAATTAAAACGTAACAAATATTATATATATATATATAATATTCCGATAGCTAACAAATCATCTGCTAAGACGCTTCTGCCACTTTTTTATATCCTTTTCTGCAGAATGGCGTAGAGAACAGAGAAAAAAAGAATAACGATTCGTTGAAAGTCTCGTTTTTTCTCCGAGACGATCTGATATTGGGGTCGTCAGCCTCACCAATTTCATCCATTCGTGCGCATCTGGTTCTCGATGCCATCACGAAAGAAGTCGAATGATATACAGTATTTGTACGCACGCGTTGGTGTTTTCTTATTATATTCCTTATAAACAGCCTCATGGTTTAAAAAGAAAACTCCGTCGGGTTTCATTTTTTTTAATCCGGCCCCGACAAAACAATTGGCGTTGTTTTTTTTGTAAGCAGCGTACCATGGATGATATCAGGGGCGGATTTATAGGTATGCGCAGTGCGCGCAGAAGTAGGGCTCCGTGCTGCTGAGGGCCCCCCGAATTCCAAATTATCAGAAAAAATAGGGCCTAAGAAAAGGCTTCGCGCAGGGCCCCGCTATCCATAAATCCGCCCCTGGATGAGATCACTTCTAAGCGGGATTATGCAACCTTCAAATACACGCGTTTAAAAAGGTACCCTGCCGGATACACATGTACTTTACATCGCCTAAAATTAAGCGGCCTGGGGTTTTTTTTTTAAACTGTATATGTCAGGAGGAAAAAAAGAGCTTCCGGTGAAGAAATAAGGAGAGCTCTTTAATGATACGGTGCGGTGCGAAAATATTTTGCGGGATGAAACTGAAGGGAAAATAAACACGCTCGAAGGGCAAGCAGAGTGCGAAAAGAGAGCATTGTCCGTTGCCAACGGAAAAAATATGCGTTAAAACAGAGAGAGAGAGAGAGAGAGAATAGGAGGTGCCATGGAAGTTTCGGGTTTCGGATCCTAGGTCTGGGCGCCTGAGGGCGAGAAAAGGAAGAAAGTTAAGCCCGATCGAGAAGAAAAAATCCCGCGTTAAATTTGATATCTCCGAACGGATGTAAAAAGTAACACTCTTATATAAATATTTAAAGCTATGTCGGGACACAGCTTTCTGTCAAGTGGCTTCGAAAATAGCGAATCATAGAATATGGAGCGCCTTGGCTGTGTGATTATGAAAAGCTGCGATATCGATGACTTACCTTAGGGGTCCCGCTACCCACGGCTGAGGAAGTCATTTTATGTAGTGCCCGAATCTATGATGAAAATCGAGCCGTCACACATGCATTTCTGTGTGTTACCATGGAGATTGACTGAAAATCTTGTATGTCCATTTTATGACGCAAACAAGGTGTTTATACAGCATTCTCGCTCGCGTTATACAACATGATCTATTGATAACTTCCAGGTTAAACTGTTTTCGGGCTTAATTGAGTTTTTAATAGTAGACATTCTGACCCCTGCTGTGATGAGTAGCAAACGAAGACTTAATTCCCAAAGATTTTTTTCCAGTAAACAGTCAACTTCAATCCAAAGATGTTTTTATTATTCAATTCAGAGGTCTTCAAACTTTTTTAGAATAAATTTTATGCTCGCGGGCCAGTGTATCAACATGAAAAAATTTTTGAAAATATAGGCGCACAGTAGACAAATGTATGCTATTTTCGTATCAAAAGGTTGTTTAGTGAATTGGATAAATTACTATTTTTCCGGGAAATTTTTCGATATGTCTAACTTTTATTTTTTCTTCGCCGATTATGAATCGAAATCAGACATAAATGAAGCATAACTATTTTATAAAGTAGATAATATTCAGTTTTATTCCTGGAATTAAAATAACTTAGAAGGAAAAATGTAATAATAAACTAACATAAACTGAGATAATGATGAAATACATTTAATGCGACATGTGTTACTGTCGTTTGCCAGCAAAAATTTTACCAATTTGGGGTTCAAGTTTTGTATTGATGATCATTAGAATTGATTGAAAATGCTCATCAGATAAACAAGTTCGGCATTTTGACTTAACAAATTTCATTCTGGAAAAAGTCTTTTCACAATTGTAGGTGGCAAATGATAAAGACTAATTATAGTAACTGGGGTCGCGGACCACATGCGGCCCGCGGGCAATAGTTTGAAGGGCCCTGATGTAATTCATTCGCATTAAATAATAATCAAATCACAAAAATCAAGAGACAGATCTATCAAAAAATAAGATTGTAATATCCTAAGTTATAATCTTGCAGAAGATAATTATAAGTGAAAAAGTAATCCATCTGAAATTTAAAAAACGTGTCAGTTTCATTTCAGTTGAATCAGTCCATAGAATAAAATAATGCGTTCACTCTATTTCTTTGTCTACATAGTTTTTAACGAAAATAATTTTTCTAAAGATGTTAAGGATGTTAGTTTAACTGACTTTCGAAATTTCGAAGGAATTCCTCTGGATAAACAGAAAAACTCTGATAAGCAGAAATGTAACACATGGAGAAAGCCATTAATAAAATTGCGAGTGATTTTGTCACAACGCCCTTCTTTGTCTGCTTCGTTGTCTATTTCTCATGCAAAGAGGTCTCATAAGCAATACATATATGTTTTGACCAAATATTATTAATAATAAAAATTACAGCTTTTGTTAAGTGGAATCGCAGGACAATTTTTCGCTTCTTTTCCCTCTGTTTTTATTCGCGAGTCGTTCTCGTAAACGTGACCCTTACGCCGTGAGTTTCATGTTATCTTACGGTCCCCGACCTCCTAGCTTGACCTGGTCGTCCCGTTCGTCGGGCATAAAAAAACGTAAACGCGTTACAATCTCGGCAGAATTAATGCTTCCATCCACATCATTTAATGTCACTCGCATCAAAGATATTATCAGTGTCACTTTTTTTATAAAGAAAGATTAATGTTCGATGCCGACGTTTTAAGGCGCGGGGCAAGTTTTTTCGAGGATGAGATGGATAATTATGTCAGCAATTTATGGGCGAATAATGAATGTCTGGCATATGCATCGCTGGAGACGCCTATTTTTTTACGGGACATCTTAATGATGATCGAGCCTCCATGTTGGGTACGAAAGGTTGTTATTTTTTATTTTTGTCCCCTTCTAATTTTCAGCCATGGGTGACATGAGTCAGATTATAGATCAGCCGTAGGTGCTTTAAAGCACCTTCCATGCAACGGAGATCTTTTATAGATATCGAGTGGGTGCGTATCCTATGAGTTATTCGTTTCGACATTGGCTTTTTCCACATCCTACCATCTCTCTGTGACTTCACGCGTCTCTCATTTCAAATGCGCCAAAATCCTGTTTTTTTTACGTGGTATCCTTTTTCCAGAAATGTCGGTTTTATGGAATGAAAATAAAAACTGGGTGGCAGAATATAAATTTGGCTCCCTATAGTTTCAAGATAGGCCTCAAAGTAACGATCGATAGTCCTTGTGAATTTTCCGCTGGGTGGCTCAATAGATTCAGTGATGGAAGTTTGCATTAAAAGGAGAGAAGTGTTTGGCTGATAAAGAAAATGCTAAACAGTTTTAAGATATATTTAAAATATTGTTAAGAAACGCAACTAGGCCGTCGATAAAATATTCCTCTTTCTGGCTGTGCTCCCCTAAAATATCTTAGAAACAGGACATGAAAAACAAGCAGAAGAAGTAGTTTCATTACAGTATAATAATTTACCGAGTCTTCGTCTAGCCGAGCAGCGATCGACGTTTGTGACGTCACATGAAGTCCCACTATTCAGCTGTCATTTGTGCGTCTATCAGCAACTTTTTTACCTTCAACCGCTTTAACATAAAACATTTGCGCAATAACGTTACATTATTTAAGTACTGTGTTATTAATCTCTATCCTCGTGATTAAACAATCGTTGATTTCCGAGATTATTCACACTTTCTTGTATTTCGCTATAATTCCGTGGATACATTACTAAATAAGGTTTTAAGGAAAATCTTTATATACGGAGTGAGCTCGGTCCCATAGACACTTCTTAAAAATGATATTTGGCGCGCGTTTATACAGTTGCACCCGGCTTCTTCCTCTTGTTGCCAGGTTAAAATGAGTTCCGCGCGATTATCGTAAGAACTTTGAGGGAGCGGGTCTTCCATTCTCAGCGCTTCAACTGCCGCCGTCGTCGAGTGGGAGGCCTTGTTACGCTGAGTAACCCGTTGCAGGGTTTAGACATCAACCCACTCGTGGAAGGAATGGGTCTGCAAACAAACGGAAGTGGGAAGGGACTCGTCATAGAGAGAGAGAGAGACACACAAGCTTGCAGTGTTGAGTTAGGACCTGATGAACTGCTGACCATGATCGCATTGACGGAGACTCCACAGTGGGCGACAGGGGAGGCGAAGGGTCAGGAGAAGCATGCACCACGATCTCGGATGGGTAGTTCAACCACTACGCAGTGGGTAACAAGCGTTTCGATCCATTACACGCGGTGTGCGACGAATATACGTAAATGAAGATATTACCGAGACATGTTTGAAAATTGTATTATATATATATACGATTTTTACGGGGATATGAATCAGTCGCGAAGAAATTATGATGATGAAATTCACTTCAATTATTTATATATAACAATTATTATATATAACAATAACAATGTAATGTAAGTTGAGCATTTCTAGCTTTTGTCTTTATGCCGCAAAAATCTTAAAACAAGAAATTCTTCTCTACGACACGTCACCATCCTTCTTACATCCCTGCAAAGAGTATCTACAAAGAGGTTCATATGATGAGCATCCTATGACGGAGCATGTTTCAAAAAACATGTTAGAATTCATCGACAAAGATATTTCATTTCTATTTCTGGTCGATTACGTAAATATTTACCATGAATCTCCGAACCACGGACGCTGTGTTTGAGAGTTTTTAAAACATCGTTTCTTTGTTTGTAATCTTTTCTTGGGATTCATACTACCGTTTAAAGCTAAGTCAATAACAAACTGTCAGTGCCTTGGAGAGGTTTTTAAAATGTCACTTCATTGTCTATAATTTTTCTTGGAATTCATACTACCGTTTAAAGTGAAGCCCATAACAGAACACCCATTCCAAGCTGAATTGTATTGGAATAATTAAGCTCCCTCGCCAGACGCTAAGGAGAAACATTCCTCGTAGATTCAGGTGAAAGATTGAACTTCAATCCGGGGCGGTATTTAGTGCTCACGAACTCGCAAATCCGTGCGCTTCCGCCTTTAATCCCACCGAAACAAGTGAGACATCCGTTTTAAATCACGCCCCTTTCCGAGTGGAATTAAAATTAGGAGAAGCACCCGGAAAACAACCCCCACAGAAAAGAAAAAAGAAATGTCGATAAAGGATTTTTTTTTAATTCCTCCTCCACCTACTCTACTAATCATCCGGACGTCTCAGAGAATTGCATTAATGATCTCTCACGGAACTCTTCCAAAACTGGCAGGATTTCAGGAAGTGGGTCCAAAAAATGAGTTAGTTGGCAAATGAGGAGATGGCAGGTGGCCGCCCAGTGCTAAGGAAGTGTTAGGGAGCTCGCGCCGCTAATGGATGGCTCCGACTGTGGAGAGGTGGCCGGGGCAGAAGAAAAATAAAAAAGCGTCCAACCACGGAGAAGAGGTGAGAGTGTGAGAGAGGAGGTGTTAGAGGAGAAGAGCACAGAGGCAGGAAATCGCCATTCAACGTCGGCGTCTCCGTGAGATAACGTTACGCCCGGGAGGAAAAGCAGGCGCGCGAAAAATTCCCCGAGGAAAAAAATAAAACACTCCGTTCCTTTCTCTCTCCCTCGAACTCTCTATCCCTATCCCAGGAGGCACTCTTTGAAGAGGCCGTATTGTGCGTGGGATTGGAGTTTAAAATAAAAGGAAAGAAACACCAGCGCCTCTTTTAATCTTCGCGTGATCGGATCGTATCTCTCCGTGGAAATTGACTCACGCAGGAGGAGGCGAGGCGAGTCGATTAATGTTGTTAGGGCCCCTGTGCGAGGTGCATGGGTCCCGCCAGAGTTAGTGAGGGAGAGAGAGGGAAAGGGAGAGAGGAAGAGTAGAGAGAGAGAGAGAGAGAGAGAGAGAGAGAGAGAAATGTTCGCCTCCGCAGGTTCATTCGTTGAGCCGAGTTCCAAGTCCAAAACTCAAAAGGGAGGGAGAATCGAGTCTAGATCCCGAAATATCACGGCTACATGCTGTTTTTAAAAATGTCTAGCTATCCGTTAGGTTTGGGGGATAATGAATAGCAATCTCTCGATCATGCGAGCGATGCGGTGAAATGGTAAAACTAAGTTTTTATAACGCGATAAAGAGAGATTAAATTGCTCGCGTACATTAAAATTTTTAATCTTTCGTCGGCAACTGCATTGTTTTAATATAATTTAAGAGAGTAATAGAATAATCAAAAACACTTAAGACCCAAACTCGCTTATAACTTTATTATTTCTTAATGATCGCGTATTTCAAACGCTTTAACACGCACATCGTAGCATGCGCGCCGGTAAATTTGGTAAAATAAAAACGAAAAAAGATTGAGTGCGGTGATTTTTGCTGCAACAATTTCGCCGAGTTTCCAACCCTGATGACAGAAGGTTTCCTTAAACTCGTTCGGAAAGATGTTTACATCCCAATTATTTTTAAGCTCTTGTGTACCGAGAAGTACGATAATGGTGTGGACGGGTCGCTGACCAATACGGGTCTGGGTGTAAAAAGTTTTTTTTTTACGAGGAAGATAGAGGAAAAAAATGCACTAAAATAAGAGTATTTTTAAATATGTTGAGGTTGTGTGTATAATGGGCATGAAAGAAAGCAGGTCCACTAAAGAAGAATATTTATTTTGTAGAGGATGAAGCGGAAAGGTTAACGAACGGGATGACAAAAGGGCGAAAACTTCGACGTATATTTATGGACCCTTCCAAATGAACCGCGATTCGCACAGTTTTCTGCGAGAGTTAAAGATTATGGGAATATATTAATCGTTGTAAACGTATCTGGAAAATACGTAGTTTTAGAGAACTCTTTCACACTATGAATTAATAAAAGAAATCGTGGTAAGATTTTTCTATGTAGATTTTCGTCCATAAAAGACTATCACATCCAGACCTGGATTATCCAATGGGCACAGTGCCCAGGGCCTACGAAAAAGTTTTAAGCCTCATAAAATGAGAAAAAAACACATAGAACCCTGGCGACCGCTAGTTCCAACCCCCCTTATATCCGCCACTGGATAGACCAAGTATTACAGACAAAATATCATAATCATAGTATCAAAGTATCATAGTCATATATTATACAGATCTATGATTATATTATTGGCCTACAATGACTTTAATATGGTCCTGCTCACACCCAAGGCCGTCCTTTTCAATAATATCTTAGCCATCCCCTTCATTTAATAAATCCAATATTCTTTTTCTTCTTTCCTCTTCCCTAGTGTCGTCCCTTCCGCGGTTTCTTAAATCGGACTGTCGCCTCTCGAAACGAAAACAACTTGTAAAAATATACATTTTTTCATCCGCGCACTGTGCTATGCCTTTAAGAATGCAAGGCCAAAGATGCGCTAGATTCTTTTCCGTCGTCGCTTGTGCAATTTCGACGCACTTTACGTCACGGCTTTATAAAAGAAGTCGCTGATGAGGTTGATGCTGACGTGCTCTGTTTGAGAGAGTTGACCGTGTCACAGTTGGCGGAAATGAAATTCATATGCGGGCATCATCAAGACCCATCGGGTCATAGTTCACGGACCTGCTTTCCAGGCGATCGAGATCATTCGGTCGTTCGAACGGCATGGAAAATCTCAACTTGTTGAAAAGGTGCTTTGTTTTTTGTTTATTTTCTTTCGCTTCTAACGGGTGAAATGAATGAGGTCACGTGGGTTATGCGCCATGGTATGCCTCTCTATCTGTATATATATATATATCTCTCTCTCTCTCTCTCTTTCTGTGTGCCTCGAAGTCTTCTCCAGTAAAAGTTCAGCGGTGGAATTTGCATGATCAAGGCCTTATTTCTTCTTCTCTTGCCTAGTTTTCCTTGAATCGTGATTTTCATACGCACGTGAACGTCTTTGAAAACAACCTTCTCCGTGAAATTTGAAAGCGGTTTTTATAATTCGCCTCAGCTGTTTTTTTTAATGTATTCAAAACCTTTACGACACAAAATCACGAAGTTAATAAATAATTCATTTCGTTTTCTTTTTGAGAAGCAATACCTTTAAAAAAAATGCTGTCCATTACGGTCGATTATTAAACCAGTTTAATAGTCGATCCTTTGGAGGATGATTCTCACGCAATTTAACAGGGACGACAAGTTTAGCAACGCCTTAAAAATTGATTAACCGGTAAATGATTGCAATAATGTGTTCTGATCGGAGCAGAAGACTTCTGGAGGGAATAGAAAGGCGAATCAAGTGTATTGGTGTAAGAATAATGGCGGATGCCAGGGCGAATACAAAGGAAGACACGAGGGATCCTTTTCTTTTGTATCCCCCCAACCGACTCCCCGTAACTTATATTCCTGAACCTACGTTCTATCCTTTGTCCTTGAGCTTTCTAAAGCGTGCTTTTGTGTGTACTTTGGAGATCGGTTGCCGTGGGAGATTTAAAAAAAAATAAGACAGAAGGATATTAGTCGTTTGTACTGCTCGAATTCATCCCTTTCAGTAAGAAATTAACGATGAAAAACCGCGCGGGCAGGCAGCTGCGGTGAAAGTAAACTGCTTCCCGAATTAAGAAAGAGATTTTTCAGGAAATTGTCAACTTCAGGGAATTTTTGTAATTTATTTTTGAATGTCTGATATTATTTTCTAAAAAAAGGGTCTCTTTATGATCGAGTCCCTTTCAATCAATCGAAAAAATCGAAAAGTCTCAATGGTTCCAGTTTTTAACGATAAGTGAAAGTCTCTCGTGATTTCTTCTGAAGAGAAGTGCCGTAATAGATGGAGAACTTATCTTCTTTTCACTCTCGTGGAAGATATAATTTATCCCCACCGAAATATTTGCGCGATTTTAGTTCCTTCTGAAAAGAATAAAAGGTAATAAATTTGTGTATATAAATAAACATATTGATACATACACACACACACACACACACACACACACACACACACACACACACACACACACACACACACACACATACATACACAAATTTATATTTTAATTCATTTTTCGGTAACTTTTTCATTCGTTTGTTTGTCGGTAAACCCGAGGAAATTTTCGGTTGATTGATTGAAAAAACTATAAACAAAGAGTTATAAGTCTTGTATAAGATATCTAATTGTAAGTACAAAATAACTACGGCAATAAAATAACATTCAAGGACTCTCGATAAAGAACAGAATTTAATGGAAAAGATAGAGGGCTAAAGGTGCTTTTTTTAAGTTCAGTTACTTAAAGAAGCAATACTCAGCTATGTTGAAGCAAAATCCATTACAGTTGGATTCGTAGAATGTAGGAATGCGAAAGGGGAGAGCCTCCATTGTTCACAATCTTTATTTTCTTATGACTCGCTCCAACGAAATTCGCGAACATTTAAAAAGCAGGCAAGAAAGCAGGCGGAGTTTTCAATAATTTTTATACATATTACTCTATTATTATATGGGTCATTGGGGTTTGATCCTTGACAATTCAAGGTTGCACGTGTCAACTACGATTTGTTAGACGGCAATTAAAGCTATTATAAAAATAGAGAAGTAAGACATTCTCGTTTTAAAGCGGTTTGTCTTACTGTAAATCTACATGTAGCTTATTATTGTAATGCGAATATATCGTGATTATAGCATACAAAGAAATTGAGATTAAATGTGAAAAAATATTCTGCAAATATTTCTACATTTTATTTACACGATATTGTGTGAAATGAAAACTGCACATTTATGTCTCTATAATATCTTTAAATAAAAAAAATTGTCGGTACTCTCTTACTAAATCCTTGATAATGAGTTTCTGAAGTGTATAGGACAGAAGTCAGCTAATTAATTCACAAAATGTAAAAAGTATCGTAATAAAAGATAAATTAAAATAACAGCTACCTATTGGACGAAACACTAGAAAATAGATTCGCGCATTAATAGCCGAGAGCAAAAAAAAAACATCAATGGACTCCGATCTCGTTCTCTTTCCGTCTGATTTTCAACCGGCTCAACTTTTCTGCTCTTCGCGGTTTTCTAATTCGGGCAAAAAAATACAATACGGTAGGAGCCACCGTGAGGGCGGGAAGGGAAGCGGGGGAGAAGGGGGAGCGGAGGAGACGTCAGCCCGAGAAATATTTTAAGCCTCTAATTGACACGATGACGGCTTTCAAGCCGCTGCAACCGCACTACACGTGGCAGGTTTACGGTTTTTTTTATTTCCCGAAAATGAATAATTGATAAAAAAAATGGCTGAATCTTTTTTTCCTCAAATCCCTCGACCGAGAATTAGCGTTTTAATGCGTCTCTGTATGAGAGTGTGCGTGCGTGCTCGGAAAGAGAGTAAGCGAGAATTCGTTCGGAGAGCCGTATAATTTTCCGAACGACAACTTGATTTACTCTTCAACGTTTTAGTCCTCCACGGAGAGGAGTGATATTTTAAGCTCGTCCGTGAAATTTTTTTATAGCATTACCCAAATATATTACGAATAATGGTCTCCGTTTACGGTCCAATGAGCTGAGATACGTATTTTAAGAACTACCTCACTTTCTCTCGGCGCCCGCCCACAGCGAGATATATATATATATATATATATATATATATATATATATATATTCACCGCCGAGTAAATATTTCCACTTTATCTACGACTTAAACGGCTCTGAGGGCTAAATTGTGTGCGAGAGGGAAGGAAGGGGGCTAAGAAAAAATATAAGAATATATGTAACTCTCTCCGAATCTTGTCCTCCTCTTCCCCACCTCCCCTCCTCGAGAGAGAGAGGAAGAGCTCCCATAAACCATTAACCTCGCGCCGGGACAATAACGGAATGAATGACGGGAGAGAGGAGGGAGTTATCGATCGATTCTAAGCGGCAATTGGTCCGTCAGACGCCTGGTAGGGGCAAGTAATTTTCTGCCATTATTATCCGAAACTGGTTTCCGCACGACTTGGTCCCTTCCCTCGCTTTCTTGAAGTGCTCGAAACGCGGAGATTGGAAGTGTAAACTTTTATTTTATTTTTTTTTACAATCTCTCCGGGAGGGACGTTTTTGAGCGAAGTGGCTGAATGAATGCGTGTTTATGTTTATATATATATGTATGTGTGTATATATATATATATATATGTATTTATATTTGTGTATGGTGTAAATACTTATGGGAGTGGAAATGTAAATAGTTATATCGATGGCAACTAGGTGTTGAGGGAAGGAGAGCCAATTGAAAATTACCAATAGGAGAGTCGCTGGGGGTGTCGGAGAGAGACATTTACATTCCTATAGATTGACGAACTTTCGCGATGATCCTTCGTCAGCATAAAAGTGTGTCTATGTGTATATTTGTGTACATACATACGCCAACTGCGGGGATTACCTTACTGACAATGAGAGTTAAGGGAAGAGATACCTGAGTGGCATGCTTTAAGTCCTATAATGTACACTTCAAGGTTAAAAATAAGCATGCTATGCTTCAAAAAACTCATGTAATTTATAAGAATACAAAATAAAATACGTACAAATAAATGTTGTACGTTAATAATATAATGCAGACACATTTCGCCTGGCCTTACGCTTCAAAAAAAACGCTGGTAAAACCAACGCTTTCATAAAATTCCCCTATCTTTCACCTCTGTTATTTCGTGGTCTTATAAGGTGCTAAAAATCCTATTTGTGGTATGTCTCTCTTTCAGGTAAAGACTAGTTAGGAAAGATAACATAAATTTTAATATTGATAATATTAACCTATTAGACACGACCGCGAGGTCAACCGTGGATACTCTTGACTTGATACCGCTGTTAGAAAAACCAGTCACAGTTTTTCAACCACGGATACCCAAAACTACGTTTGACAAATCCGCTGCTGGTGAGGGACTACTGCAAACTCCCACAACATACGGTTCCGTCGATGTATTTTCACGATCTTTTTCCTTCCTATGCCTGGACGCTCATTCTCTCTGAATTGCTTCCAGCATAGGTTATGTTTACTTTTCACGAATTTATGTGCCCGGAACCTATGAATCGCGGCTCCCGAACTTCTGAAGCTTACAGGATGAGGCTCCGGGAGCCAAGTAGGTTTGGCGACGCCTAGCCCAATTTAGTACGATGGTCAACGGGTTGATGGTTGCATACGGAGGGAGGCGCGCGAAACTGTTCTTCGAACTACGCGCGTAGTCTGTCTCCTCGAAGAGAGAGAGAAACGCGATACTTTTGTGAGATATGGAGCACCTAAAAAAAAAAAGGTTGCGTGCGTAACCGACGCGTGCGATTTCAGAGATGTGTGAAGGGACTGGGTCGTAAAGAATAATATTACTTATGGCGAGGAAAGTTTATAGTTTTGTGCGCCCGCAGACGGGAAAAGGGGGAAGGAGTCGTAAATTTGACGCATTTATCTTTGTGTGGTGATGGTTCTTGATTAAGCCCGTGTCACGCGGCCGGAGCGAATTATGCACGCCGGCATTTTAACGCTGAGCCTGCGTACTCGGATCGTTTAAAATAAACAAACAAAACGGTTCTAGGAAATCGCGTCAAATTTAAAAAAATAATAAGAAGCGTATGCTTAATAGGAAATGTTAACCTGATGCACTCAAAAATAGAAATTTTGATAGCTCTCAGAGTAATGGGCACAAATATATCTTATGACGAGAGAGGGAGAGGAAAAAAAAGATAAATTGCGCTCTTTCCGTGAGTTACGTTTCGAGATAATCTGTGGGTGACAGAGGAGAGAGAGTGAATGCCTAGAAAAGGTAAAATAATGCGCTGTTGGTTTCGTCTTTCTTCAGATACGAAAGCCGCTCCAGTGAAAATACCTGACAGGGTTTAAGAGAACAATTAAAATTTATTCATCAAAATATTTAAGCTCTAGATACATTTTCTGGCCGACTTGAGAATACCGTGACTAATTATGTTACCCAAATAAAACTTTTAAAAACTAATTACAAATATTGCTTTTTTATTCTTCTCTGTTCAACTTATGATGCAAAGTCTAAAACAGAGGTGTGTTTCATGACGGAAATTTGTGCGCAAAATTGAAGGAGCGTTACTTTTTGGATATGATAATTCACATCGAAAACCATTTAAAATTATTTTGAATTATAAATTGAAATTAAATCCGTAAAATACTGCAGGAAATACTTTGTTGGACATATAAGTCCATTTAAAAAACGTAAATAAAACATTCACGTTTCGCAAGAATTCATTAATGAATTGCAGGAAACGTTAAAGACGAGCATCAGAACCTCAACAGTTAAGCAACCAGCCATTAAGAAATGACTATTACTAATCCAAGGTAGGGCATATTAAGGAAGAACTCCCTCTTACGACCGTTGGAATATACGTTTTATGGAAACAAAAACGCGTGCAGTACAAACGGACGGAAACCCGAAATGGAAAATTGGCTGGAGAAAACCCGAGGAAAACGCATCTGATAATAAGATTTTTTAAAAGTATGAATCCCAAAAAATAATGTTCACCCTTGGACGGATTATTTAGCGAGTGGGCGCGCCGGTATCCGTCTTCCAGTTTATTTATAAAAGTCTGCACCAGATTGCGTCAGTAAAAGTCCTAATCGTCCGACGGCGCGATGAGGTCACCGCGAACGCATTCCGCATTAAGAAAAGCGAGAAGACGTGGCTCAGAGTTTAGGACAACTTCTCAACTCCTGCCGACGATAATCACTCTTGTGTATATGTTACTCACGCCGTACCGAATCCGTTTTCAGCGATATTTGTCCGAGAGAACTACATCTCTTGATTGCATTTCTGAAGCAGTAAGCTGTGCCGAGCTTGTTTCTTCGCTTAACGAATGCCCCTTTTTAACATAAGCCGAAGTTTAATTATTTGACAAACATTTTTGTTTTATTTTGGACCAGTAATACCGGGTAATTATCCTTTGTCCCCGAAACATCACAGCATTAGAAAATCTCTCGAAATATTTCTCCTTCGGCCTTCACTAAACAAAGATATTATCGTAAATACCCCTTATAATTCTCCATGCACAAAAGACTTTTAAGCCTAAAATAATCATTTCAACTTTCTTGATCATAACGAGCTTACGGGAGATGATAGAGAGAGAAAGATGGACGGATGATGACGCGGTCTAAAGGAGAACGGATGAATTAAGAAGAGCTGGCTGAGAAGATGTAGAGGAAGAGGCGGAAGAGTTTATAGATAAGATTATAGAGGGAGGAAGGGAGAGAGAGAGAGAGAGAGGTGGGAGAGGTAGAGAGAGAGAAAAAGAGAGGTCGACGAGGAAGGCTGTAACGATGGGAGTGGCAGGAAGGGGTGTCTGGGGATCGTTGGCCGAAGGAGGAGGAGGAAAATGGAGGGTGGGAAGGGTTTTTAAGGATGGCGATAGAATGGAGTGGTTCGGGAGATAATTGACGGAATTACGCGTATCGCGATTTTTTTTTAACGATTCCCTCCACGCCTACCACGGTCTCCATGGTTACCAACCGAGAGAGAGAGAGGTCTAATCGATCGACAAGATGATGAAGCCGTGCAGAAATATTTATATCGACATTTTCACTATCGAACAATTATTCTGTTTGTACTTTATTCAAAACAGATTCGATTTTTTTTAAAGTGATATTTTTAACAGATCGAGGCATTACTATTTTTTATCTCGTATAAAAAAGAAAACAACCTCGTGTTTTATTTATCTCGAGCACGCTCGGTATCATTCACGGTTATGATTTTTCGGTGTTAGAATTACGTCACGCATATTAAAAAAATGGTCCTTTTATTTAGCGATGACCACTAGGTTTCGTAGAATCTAGAAGTAGTAGGTACGTCCGTCCGTATTTTCTCTTTTGAAAAAATCACGAGGATCTCTAAAAAGTGTTATTTTTTTCGATAACAATAACTGGCGTTTTATAACAGCCCGAAATTGATATTTTTCCCTTGGTGACTATTTCATTCCCGCGTCTTTTTCCGAATAAAAAGGCAGTCAACTTCTTACCTAACTGTAACTTAGGGAAATTAATATCCTCAATGTATTCATCGATTCACCTCGGAAAAAAAATTATTCGCAAACCTTTTAAACTGACAAGCAATGTCTCACCAATGACCGTAAAAAGTTTCGGAAAAGCAGATGGGCATTTCGGTTACAAAGCAGCCATCACCAGTTCACCTTGAGTGAATTCCGATGTTAGTATTTGAATCTAGTATCGGTAGTTATCACTGCTTTTCTAATATGAATTATAATATAGCGTCTCTTCGTCACCACTGATGACGGCTGCTTCTGTCTTTTCCTACATTTTCTGAGGCTATTGTTGTGAAATTGTCCGACAATTTTATTTTCTTTCGAATCTCCTTTTTTTGTAAGTCGTGTGCAATCTAATATACACAACTTAGTGTATAAAAATAGTTTAATTTGTTCGATTTTGAATTAATCAATATAAACGACTCTTTAGTCAAAAGATAAGCACTAATTAGATAGGGGAGTTCCTATAGGTCATTAGCGGGGAGGGATCAACTCGGGCGACGCACGTGATACAATCTGTTGACCGCTAACGACCAGTAGTCCGACAGCCGACCAGAAAATCGACGGGAAACGATTCCGCTCCTGTGATACATGACCATGATATTGTTAACCAATTACTGCGATGTTCGGCAAAAGGTCTCGCACCGCCCCTTAACATGGGGAAAGCGGGACGAAGGCTGCCTTGTTGTTTTAAGCGTTGTTTACAGGGACATTTGTGCGCCGTATTTCGAACGAAAGTATACAAAGCGCGTTAATTTGCGCATTCAAGAGTCCGAAAATACGTTTTGAAACATTGAATTAGAAGTAAAGGTTTTTTCCCCCCTTATAAACAGGCTTGACCAAACTATCCTTTTTGCCCAGAAAGGGTGTAACTTAGTTTTCCTCATTCAAGAGAAACAGATGGGCAAAATGAAGGGGTTCTACGCTACGAATAAGTTGTGAAAAATCAACAAATTCGCCATAATTTATTAAAACTTGAAATATTCAATTCACACAAAGGCACACACACACACGCACTTGAAGAAGTGGACAAGTTAAAAATTAATGGGTATGCTTGTAAACCTGTCCTGCTAAGTGGACACTTATTAATAATTAAATTGCCGTAGAAAAGATTCAGCGACCTAGAACTCGCTCGTAAACATTCTCTCTTTATTGGTTCGTCACGAAACTTAACGCGTTGTGTCGATCGAAGGACAGGATTGTATTGCCTTCGCAAGCATTTGAATAAATACGAAATGCCGATGTCACCTGGGATGGGCTAGTTTGTGAGCGTTTCCTGCAAATGATAAAATGTCAGGCATTAAACGAAGCATTTCGGAAACGGATGGTAATTAGATTAAACTTAATCACGAAACAAACAGGATCCTCGTTGAGAATGTTAACAGCGCGCGCCCCTGCCGATCCCGTCATGATCGGAAACATATGTTTTTCCAAACTTGCTAACGAGTTCAAAATTTAAATTATTGTTCTTCAAAATGGTCGCGTGATTTAACACTTCCGTTTTCTAAATTTCTTTATTTTGTATTCCTTAATATTTAGCAGGCCTACTTTTTATCTTGTAGGAGAAGACCGCGTGTGACGAAAGCGCTTTTAGTTTCTCTGTTTGTATATTTGGAGCGAAAAAATAGACACTTTATGTAAATATTATCAGCTATAGTTATCTGCAGTATTCAACCATTTTTGCTACATTTGAGGAAGGCTATAGGTTCTCGTAATATATATATATATATTCATGTTTACAATAAAACTATAGCATATATACATACATACATACATACATATATATATATATATATATATATATATATATATATATATATATAGGTATACAATTTTTTTTTTATTTAACAATATAAATATATTAACGAAGAAAATAATAAGTTTGTTAAATTCCAAAATTGTGGAATTTAACAAAGTTATTATTTTCTTCGTTAACATGAGTATCAATTACCACAAAGTTCAGCCAAATTCCTTGGATTTTATTAACAATATAAAATCCCGAAAAATGCATTTCTTTTCAAAAATCATATTTTTAAAATTTAAATTGTATCCTTAAGGGAAATTTGGTATCATATTTACGCCGAATATTAATTATAGCGATGACCGAATCATAAATTCAATTTACTGAAGAAAAAAATCGGCGTTTCTTTGAAAGGAAACATCTGATATAGATTCATATGTCTGAAAATTCATCTTTGTTTACTCCCCGGGAAGGACCGAAAAAAAAACGAGGAAGTAGTCGTTCTGAAAACACCACTTGCGATGATGCGGAGAATGTTAGCTGTTTTCTTTGCCGCTTCAATTTATCTGCTTATTTAATGCGTTCTTAATCCCGTCATGTGTCCCTGCGATGCGCTATCAGATGTCATAGGCTAAAGAATAAAAGACGGACAATTGCGACATGCATCTTTGGATCCGGAGGGATGACTTCATTGACGCCTCGCCATTTGCCGCCTTTGAAAAGGCGTTATGATTCATAATGAGCTATATTAGGCTTATTGCCAGAATGCAATTTAAATGAAGTTTCAAGACACGACGGACGAAAAAACATTATCATCTTGCTAACGCTTTTAAGAGAATATTGAATGCTTAAGTATCCTCGGTGATAAATAAATTGACACAATAGATTCTGACGATGCAATTTTGAAGGTAAATGTCGACTAAATGCATTTCATAAATTTTAATCTTCGCAAATGTCAGCCCGCGTTAAAACAAAGCGACTGTTATTAGAGGAAGCATATTAGATTTGACATTAAAACTCTTCTAATTATGATATGAACAATAATTCACAGATTTATACGTCATTTGTGGGAATCCATATTTTTGGTAGGCAAAGTAAGAAAGTTTTATATTAGGGTCTTTTGATTAAATAAAATTTTATTTAATAATTGTATTGCAGTAGAAAGTTTCGTTTTCTTATTTTCTCGTTTCATCATATAAACTCTTAGATTTCTGTCATTGAATAAGTTTAGAATGTACCGTATTTTCTAATCTTGAGAATGCCGAATTAATTCCCTAGTTATATTTGGACGGGATGTCCGAACGAAAACAAACAATCCTTTCATATTCTATTCGCTAATGAATCCTCTTAAATGTATTGCCATTAAATCGTGCTAGGATCGGGATCGTCGTGATGGGCGATGAATTATTTAGATGCGGAATCGGGTTTGAAAGAGGTTTAATTTAACAGAGAACCCGAAGACACGTAATAAGCCGACACAGCGCATGTGTGCAATAAATCATTTTTTTTACTCGCCTAGACGTAACAACGCAAACATTCGTAGTCGAATGGGTGGCAAACTAGAGGATCTCAAAATATATAGGTCTCGCGTACAGGTTTAAAGTTTTCATGCTCATTAGATTATCAACTTCGCAAGCGCGAGGTAAATTTTTATTTTTTAAATTTTTTTCTCATCCAAGCAATCTTGCATGAAATTCGATTCTAGCAGCGCTGTCACGATGACCTGTTTTTTTTCAAAAATGAAAATAAAAACTCCAAACTGTTTGAAAAAAATTGTTTTTCCTCACTTGGTTTAACACAAGCTCGCTTATTGAATCACTTGAGACCTTGTTAGCGATCACACACATTCACACGCGCGCGCACACACACACACACATATACTTATGTATGTGTATGTTTATATATATATATATATATATTTCTCAGCCTTTCGAAGGACGTGACGCTTTTAACGAAGTGTTAGGCTGGTGCTTAATCCCGTCTCTTAATTTGCATACGCTGCTTTTTCCTTTCACCGCTAATTCTTGATTGAATATCAAGATTGATGGCCGTAGAAGGTCTGCTACAATCCTCGCAGTCTTCGGAAGGAAGAACGCAGTCTTTGAGCCTCTTTTCTTCTCTTTTTTTTCGACGCTCATGTTTATTCATCCTCGTCCTCTCGTTAAAGATAAATTTTATCTCCCGTCGTTGGCCGTGTTCCCCTCTTTCGCTAATGAATTTCCGTCGAACATCGAATTAATTCCACTCCGGCACGAAGATACGATCGCGTCTCAATATTTAAGATCGAAAACGCGTATTGGTGAGCTTAAATGGAGTCCAAAATGTTTTCGGTGGACGGCATTATCAGAGAAGGAGGAAGAGGAAAGGACTCCCTACGTATTCTCTCTTTCCCTCTCACTCCAGTTTCCCCCAAAAGGTTACGAAAACAAGACGCACATCAAAGAAGACGTCACAAGCGGCATTTAAACGTCAGTAGAGAGCATATTTAACCGAAAATGAGTGGATCGCCACTGATGGCGACCACTTCGTAGCCGAAATTTGTGTGTTTGATTTTAGCTATCGAGGGTCCTTCGCAATTCCCCAACGAAATTCTTTCGTTCTTACAGGAGATAAGTCACGCGAAACAAATTGGCAAAATTATCTCCAAAGTTAGCAGTGTTGTTAAACAATTTTTTCTGGACATCTACTATAAACAATCACTTTCGTCTCTTTGTATTCAATATAGCATATAGTTTTCCTAACCTTGTTTATGACATTTGGAGCGACCTAATTTTTATTATGTCGTATATTGAGTTCCAGCCATTAAACGAGCCCATTTTGAATGCAAAAGCATGAACATTTTAACCATTAATAGGTTCCTATTTATTGCTGCAGAAGAAAGCGCTTTTCCATACAATTTCTTCCTGCATAAAAGGTTCGAGTAGGCGCATCGCTTAACCCACTTAAACTTGTTAGATATAATATATCTACGCAACCGTTGGATGGAAGCACGCGCGTGTCGACTTTTGACAAACAAAATCGCTAACATTTTTTTACATAAACTTTCCTTTTGTTCCGGCTCCGAAATAGGGGATAAAAAGAAAAATTTCCGTCGGAGTCGACATCAAGGTCGCGCCGCCATACGCGAAACCAGACCAGGCTGTGGCCGGCGCCTATCCGGTCTTCCGAGCGTCCGCAAATGGGAGCTCGATTAATCCCCCTATTTTATCACGCCGTACACACAAGCACGCGCGCGCGCGAGAGAGAGAGCACGCGGTCGAGATCAGAGGCCGTGGAACATGCACGCTTCATAACAAGGTGCAATCGCGTGCAAACCCACAGGGTGCGGCACGATCCGCGTTTAATACGCGCGCATTAAGCAGGAATAAAAGGGAGGTTGACAGCGGAGCATCCTATTGGACGGAGGCTAGCGGGCCGATCAATCTCGGAGGGCGCGATTGAAAGTCACACACGATGATGCATTCAGTAATTGGAAACCTTTCAATACCCTACTCGGCCTTCCTCGGTTCACGTAAAATAAAAAGTGGTATTAAAAAGTTGATATCCTCGAGCGTACCTGGGAGTTACGGCGTCTATGGAAAAATTTTTATGGAAAACCTTGTTTATGTAGAATATCTTTTTTGCGTTTTTACTAATAATTATAGTTTTTATTAACAATAAATGTAACAGTTGAGTGTTGAAATGATAATTATTTGCGGGATGATAAATTTTTTGCGGGAACGTTTGGAGCCTTTCGCAAGAGGCACCTACGCCAGATGCCGCCTTTGCCATACCCGTATAGTTACGGCACTGTCTTCGCGAGTGTGTTGAAACGAAAAGTACGTGTAGCTTTTGTTTCGGGAAGTTTTCGCGATGTGTGTGTGTGTGTATATGTAAATTAGTGTAACGAAAGAGATGAATTTTCGGTGGAAACGTGCACGACTCGAAGAGATAAGGCGAAAATTATCTCGTACGTATGAAAAATACTTGGATAAAAAACAAAACGAACCGGAACGAAAAAGTCCGAAAGCGCAAGCTGCGGGAAAAGCGTCACGGGCGAGATACACGCCTCTGATAAGAGCTGAAACGAACTCGCTGGAATAATAAAGCAACGTCCACGCCGCTTGAGAGAGAATGTGTTTTTTTAAAAAAATTGCGCAAAATATTTCGCTACCATTAACGCCCAGGTGTTATAATTAAGTTGTAGACTGGGCGCTCTAAATGGACGCTGTTGGTAATCTACGCGGGCGAAATGTGGCGGATTAAGCCATACACGCATGTCATCTCAAAAACTGACGTCCTCGGTGGAAATCATCGTATTTTCTGTATCCTTAAGAGAAATGACGTTCGATTTATGAAATATAGAATGTCTGCCAATTAGAGAAATGCTTCTACAAGCGAAATATTGTAAAAACAAATAATGTATCCATGTGTGGGACAGTATTTCTTTATGTCGCCGCATCTTAATTAAGTATTCGGCAAAGTAAACGTGTAAAGTTTCATTTTAGTCCTACGTTTAAGCCACAGGATAGGAAAGTGATTTTTAAAAAAGGGATTAGAATGAAAATGAAGCTTTTAATTAACCATTTTTTTTTATAACGAAATAATATCCATTTTCATCGATGAAACGTTTCCCGAGCAACGAATGCTGATTTCGAAATGCGTTTAAACACCGCGTGAAACTGATCTGCTGATAGACTACTGATTTGGTAGTCGACTGCCAAAACGTGAAGTCGCACCACGCCTCGAGCTTAATTCCCATTCACACCAAAGGAAATTCACGCGAGATAATCAAAAGTCAACTGAAGTGGCTTTAACAAGAACCGAGTGCGATTGGTTTGTGTTGGAATTGGCTCGTTCAGTAGCAAAAACACGTAAGGAATAAAATAGATTGACAATAGTCAGACATTCTTAATCCCTCGTCTCTTATGTTATGATTAACGTACGATATTTCTAACGAATAAAAACAGCGTAACGCTTTTTTTTTATAATAATCGACATATCTGCTGTTGTTGATTCAAATTGAAAAAATCGGTACAACATACGTTGGACAAAGTTTCTCATATACTAATGCGTCGTTTAGTTATCTTTTGAAAAATATGAACTATGTAGAATCGTTATAAACATCAACTTAAATAACTATACGAAATTTGATGAAAATCGTATGAGCCGTTTTTTCGACAATCCAATTGTTATTAAAGATACACAAGAATAAACTAGCATTATATTCATTCTTTCAGAAAAATGAACTGTTTGATATTATTTCAGACGTAAACTAAAGTAACGGTAGGAAATTTGATCAAAATCGTTGAAGCCGTTTTTTAGAAAACCACGTTGTTAAAATTGCCTAGAATAAACTAGCCTTATATTCATTTTTTGAGAAATGTGAACTATGTAGTATTATTGAAGACGTAAACTCAAGTAACTGTACGAAATTTGATCAAAATCGTTAAAGCCGTGTTTGAGAAAATCAAATTGTTGTTAAAAATGCTGAGAATAAACTTCCCTTAATTATTGAGCAATGTCAGCCATTTCTTCAAAACTTCTACTCTGGATGATAAAATGCCTAATTACGAGATTTCATTCATTTTCGCTATACCATTTAGGCTCTATAGCCGCGAACAGACAGACAGACGGCATTGCAAAAACCACATTTTCGGACTCAGGTACAGCTAAAACTTACATTTCCATCGAAATCTCGAGGTCGAATTTTTTCGCGATAACAATACTTTCTCAATATACTTCGTATGTGAAAAAGTAAAAAGGTGCTTTTATTTGATGCCATCGTTTGTAATGCATTTCTTTATAGCGTGGAGGATCGGCTCACTACACAATGGAACGTCGTTAGCTCGAACATTGAGGGATGATAGAATTAATACGCGTTATAGAAAATTTGAATTACAGTATTTTAATGTAACCTTAGTTGAAGATATATGTGAAAAACATTCTACTTTTCCACTTCCACAGTTCAAGTTCGTTATCGTTCTTTCGAATTATAGAGCCTCTGCTCTATATGAACATGAGTAATTATTATTGATGCTCTAATTGTTTACATAACTATCTTTCATGAAAAAATACAAGAAAATTACGCCGACGGAGCAACAAACTCTTCCTCTTACTTAATTTACAATTTAATAAATTCGTTTTACAATTACAGCTGGCTCTTAAATATCAATGATTATATATAAGTACTACAATGTATAATTACATTTTTATTCTTTCCGTTGGCCATCCATGCGTATTTATTTAACAGAGGCAAACCACGTGTTAAAAGAGATCCGGTGAACTCCACCCTTTTGTATCATTTAATGGGCATTCCATGGATTAATTTGACTGCGAATAATCCCGCCCAAAAGCATCCTCTTATTCTCTTTAAATGTGTTAATATTGTCTAATATGTATTTATCATTAATTAACTTTATTGAAAAAGTACGTCTTGGTTTAATATAATTATTTTATTACTAAATATTTACAAATGGAAGTTAGGAGAAACGTAAACAAGAGCACGAAGGCATTTTTTCAACTTAATAGAAATAAATCGATGAATCGAATATGCTTTCAACAATATGAAAAACCGACTGTTTGTTTGTCTAAAATTTAATTTATAGTAAAACTAAAATTGAATACTTTTCATTGCTTTAGCACGAAAAAAATTACCAGAAAATATCGCTGAAACGAATCGATAATGTTTCGTAGAAAACTGAATTTTAAATTGTTTTCTACCGCTCCGGTAATGACAGATGTGTTCCCTCAGTATTAAGACACTTTAAAGGATTATGTTACGTTGTCGCTAGAGCTGAGTATTTATGCTTATTTCAAATTATTTTCCTCCTATTTTAAGGGTAATGTTGCGTACATAATTAGTGAAGGGAACGTAACTGGAGTTGAGATTAGATTTAGTGGAAAGAATGGAAGGAATAACGGATGTATTTTGTCGTTCCCGTCCGCTGGTGACCCTTATGACCTCGGCTATAAATGTCTCCCAAATTTTCATGACAAAAATCATAAATAAAAGTTGAATTATTAACCGCGTAGTGTTAAACTAAAAAGTTTCGTGTTCGCCAATTTGCATAACTCAGGCGTCACATTTTGTTATCTTGCTCGGGGAGTTTAAAAATATAAACCTGCGTGTGAATCTTTTGGTCGTGTTAATTGCTATAAATATAAATTACGATGCATGCGAAACAAAACTTTATTCATATTTTTAAAGCTAACTTCAGAAATAAAGAAAAAATTCTTACGTATGTGTGCAGTAAATTCCCGATTTAGCGGACGCCTCGGGACCGAGTCTATCCCAGTTAACCGGACATTCCGGTTGATCGGTATGCCTACGCGCACGTCTGAAAATAATAGGTAAATATTAAGAGGATAAATAAAATTCTAATTTAATGTTATTTAAGGAAGTATTATATACGCAAAGTTTACCGGGCGTATTAACACCTTCATTGGGTATGGCGCAAGTAATAAACATCGTACAAACTTCCCCAAATAATGAGGTGTAATAAACTTGAATGTTACAACTTAAAAAATACTGATAATTGCCGTTATTCGATACACGTTTAATTGATAGGTTACTGTATTTTATGTTAATCAATACCTGTCACGAAAATCTTAAAGACAGGAAGGAAGAGATACTTAATCCCACTCAATTTTCGTCGCCGTAATAATATAATAATGCAAACGTAAAATAAGGACAGCGCGGAGTTTGTTGCATATGCAGGACGCTGAGTTAACCCTGTTGGATCCGCGTATTGAATGCAGCACAGGTGGCGGAATTATGAAGGCAAAAAAATAATACCTCTCAACTTTGCAGAGCAAATATTTTCTCAGTAACGAGCATTTAGAGAGAGAAAAACATTTTTTTTTGACGGTCAAAAGGATAAATAAAAACGGAGATAGCTCGCGGTGACACCAAACTGCAAAGAAAAGTAAGGCTTAAAAAAAAAAAAACCAACAACTGCGCGGCCGAATAAAACCGTCTCGGATCACGCTTCTCAATTAGGCAAAAACCCACAGGAGTGCAGTAATTTAGGAAAAGATTTAAGCGCTGAGTAAACAGCGTCCGTGCGAGGAATAAAGCTTTCCGGAACGAAACGAGAGAGAGAGAGAGAGAGAGAGAGAGAGAGAGAGAGAGAGAGAGAGAGAAAAAAGATTGAGGCGGTCGGGAGGAATAAAAATGTAATAATAAAACCCCTAACGGTTTAAAAAAAACGGCAGGATTCAGAAAAGAAACAATTTGGAGAGACGTAGAGATGGAAAAGTGCTTCGAGAAGTTACAAAGAGGTCAACTTGGGTGGAGACAGGGTTTGCGGAGAAGCGAGAGAGGAATAATAGCTCTTCTAGGGTAGCCGGACTTTAAGGGATATTATAGTGGGAGAATGTCTGTGTGTGTGTGTGTGTGTGTGAAGAGAGAGAGAGAGAGAGAGGTAGGGAGAGAGCGGAAAACGTGGCGATGGAGTGAGATTGCAAAGCGACCTTTTATTGCGGAGTCAGCAAGGGGGAAGCCCTATCTCACGTTCAACCATGGAAGCAAGTACGACCGCCGCCGCCGACGTCAGGGGGCGGATGGGCTTTTTGGGGAAGGGAGGTGGAGAAAGAGAGAGTGGGAGGGGGGAAAGAGGGGGGGGAGTCCTGCGGGAAAAGGGATGGAAAAGAGGGAGAGGGTAATTGAGACATGTAGCCCTACGCGGAGCGAGGAAAACTTTTCGAGGGTAGATAATATGCAAATATAACGGCCTCCTTCAACCTACTGCGTTTTCTTATTACTTCTGGACGGTTCATTTTTTTATTCGTTTTTTTTATTATCCCCTCCCAGCCTCTCCGATGCAAATTGACCGGAGGTGAGGACTGCCTGGAATTATCGGGGATACGCTGGGAAACCGTATATGTAGTATCAAGGGAAAAATATTAATATGTGTATATATGTTATTGTTCGTTTAATGTATCGCGTGATGGCAGTTATTGTTACTTTTGACGCTATGGAGGCGGCTGTCATATGCCTTTGTAGTTCGTTATATTTATGTACGCAACACACATAAATGCATATATATATATATATATATACACACATATATATATACATATACATATATATATACATACATATACACATACATACACACACATACATACATACATGATTAAAAAATAGGAAATAACTGAAGCTACATCTAAGCAGAAAACTGTTTATTAATGAAGGCAACATTTACTGTAACACATCCAATTCTGTTCTTTTATACTGCACTGTATAAGAAGTAGGCGCAATGGAAAAAACGGAAATGTCCTACTTTAAACTACTAAACTGTTAATCCCTCGCAAAAAAAAAGAATTCGTTTGAATAATTCACGTGACCGGAGACGTAAATTCCAAATCTGATTAAGCAAATGATGCAGATTCTGCAGCTGCCGGCGTTTTACAAAAATTTCTTCCTATTCTCTTATTAAAGACGGAAAATCAATAGTCCGATTATTTTAATTGGGTCATTTCGCGATGTCTTGGAACGAGAATTATCGACTTGTATAATTTAAAGTAATAGTTGCTTATTTGGACGTTGACATGAAAATAATCATTTTACGTCAAATTTAAGCGTATTTGATACATCCTTTAAAAAAAGGGGAAGAAAAAAGATCTTTAAAGCAATTTTATACTGAAGAATAAATATCGTGAAAAACTAAATAAAATTTCTTTTTAACGATGTGAAAAACCATTTTACGCAATATGAACCAGACTCTCGAAATTATTTTCTGAAGAATCATCTGCCCTTTTTGCGTATCGTCTGTATAAGCAATTACATCACCATCAGCACGCTAGATTATAATTCATTACTTTACAAGGAATTTTATCCTATATTTGCGATAATTTTAAGCTGCTGAAGAATTTCACGAGCGAAAATTGTTTTAACGCACAGTTTGGGTAAAGTCGTAATTATTAAATCCTGTAATAACTGCAATTTTAAATATTGAAAACAACGGTCGTACACGAAAGGGTTAATTTAACGGTAAAATTATCGAGTGCATTTTTTTATGGAGCTAGTCACTTTCACGAAACCGATATTGTCCTCTTAGAGTAAAAAAATCTAAGCAATTAAGGAAAGTGATTATTTGTAATGGATGCGCGCGCAACGGAAGAAGAAATCGATCTGGAGACGCTGCAAAACGATTAAATTTAATAAGTTCGAATAAAAGAACAATTCGTACGCCTTATTAGACAGATGGAGCCTATTTTTTTAAAAATTATGCGAGCTCCTTTTTATTATAAAACGGAAAAAACTTCCAAAACTGCGGCCTGCAAATGAATTCCATCCGACTAACCGCCGAGACTTTAATTTCTCTATAAGCCGCACGTCAGCGCCAGCTTCTGCCGAGGAATTATTTCAGAGCCGACATTTAATACCTTTATAATACGTTATACGCAGATATAACGGCGTTCGCTTTTTTTTCGCGCGTTGTACGCAGGTTTAATACTTTTTTTTTAAATCCATCTCCCGTCGGGTCGGAATTTTTCTTTCTTTAAAAGAAATAAATAGGCGGCAGGTCGATAGTTTCATCAAGTTCGTTCGGCGACTCAAAAAAAAAAACGGCGCATTATGGACCTCCTCGCGAAAACATTTCGGAGACCGCTTTTATATGTCGGTAGGGAAAATACGCCTCGGACACAAATAAGAAAAACTTATACCGCGGACAATGATATCGAAAAGAAGAAACCATACGGCATCTGTCAGATACTCGGAATCGGATATGAAGCCAAGGACGGAGAGGACATTGAAAGAGTCACGTAAAGACTGCCTCAGACGTCTCCGGATCAAAAAGGAAGCGCGCGGATAAAAAAAAGTAATAATCAGATGAACCGAGCCAAAAAAAAAAACGCATACGCTCAGCCTTTTTCCATATTTTCGAAATATCCGTTCGTTCGAAAAATTCCATCCCCCCCCCCCCCCCCCCCGCCATCTTTCAGGGCATCGATCGCAGGACCGCCTGCTTTCCCTTCCTTCCACAACCCGCTTCGGAAATGCAAAAGAGCGACGGTTCGATATATATAAGTATATTTTTTTAAAAATCCTCGAGGAGTAGTGGGGGAGAGAAGGGATACGATCCCGGTTACCTAATGACGCAAAGGAAGGGAAGCGGAGCGACCCCTATACGTACTCCGGACAGAAAAGCTTCGCCTGAATAATTAGACTTCCTGCAAGCGGCACACGTAGAAAGGATGCTGGGATTGACTCCGGAACCGGTGAAAGAGAGAGGAGGCCAGGAGAGATGGGATACGGATTCAATCAGGTGCGAAATAGACCGTGAGGGAGGGGAAGGGGAGGAGGGAGGATGGGACCCTTTGGCGCAAAAGGGGGGAGAGAGGTAAAGGAAGGGGGGAAAGAGGGGGTGGGCGGTTTAGGGTGCAGGAGACAGAGAGAGAGAGGGAGCTTGCGGGTTCGGCCTGATTGATTATTTCGGCTCCCTCTCGACAATGGCGCAGCTCTAGGGACCCGAATGTCCGGGCGCAGGGGATTCTTCTGGGGGTCTCGTGACAAGGCGAGAGGACAGATACGCGAATTATATAGCTTCTCATTCATATATACATATACACACGTACATATATGTGTAAATTAGGAATAATAGTAAGTTCGCTTCGAGATCGTGCCCGGGTGAAATTTTTGATGACGTTTATCTTATTGCAAAATTATGTTCATTTAAAGCTGGTCGAGTGTGATATAATTTTTCGGTTCCGTGTCTTAAGACTTGGGATCGCACATCGATTGATATAATTCGTAATGCTAAAATATTTATTAGCGGTATTACCCTGATCGCTTTGTTATTTGGAGGTTACGTTTTTGCCACGAATATTTGCGTGATTATGGGCGATAAGCTAATAATGGTATGAATCTTTCCAGAATGTTATCCAATATTTTTGCGCGCTGTACTTTTCCTAATGCAAACTGTTTATTAATAATGTGAAAGATTACTGCGTAAAGGTGTATTAATATCTTCTGATATTCAGAAAGTTAACACGTGATTTATTTGGAATAGAAATGTTCGAAAGATGGTTATATTTAATTAAAATCCGTGATAAAGTGAAAACGAATGCACGTGGCGCTCACAATCTGCTTCTTTGTGTCTTTTCCATTAGACTTCTCATTAAAGTGGTATGACTCAACTCGAGGGAGTCATCACCGCTGGAATAATACGCTAGCGTGCTTTGATTGGACTAGTTGTGGAACATATATGCATATTATAAATATAAATTGAACGGTTATTGAGAAGCGTGTGCAAAAAAACTCCCATCGTGCATTAAATTATTTAGGCGATTTTTTATCGCCTCGTATATTATTTTACCTCGCGTTTATTTTATTTTCCGAAAAAGGATATCGGAGGAAATTCCTTTTGCATCGGCTTAAATATAGAACGAAAAATTCGATAATGTGTCAGTCAGACCGTCGAATTTTGGAGTCTGTATAGAATATTTTTTTGGTTAAAATAAGTCGGGATAATCTCCGTTGCATCCGGGAGAGCGTTGATCTGATGCTAGCTAGAGCTGGACGCTTTTCCTCTGATGCGAGACGAGGAGGAAGAGAAGGGAGAGAGAGAGAGATTTTCGGTACATTTAAGATCCGTGGGTGGGAATTAGTCGGGTTATGGGCATGATTCCTGTCCGAGAAGGGAGACCGGAGGCTATCTGCCCGATCGAGTGGAATGGAGCGGGCAACTGTAGAAGCATGCAGTCAGATGAGGAGGAGATGGCTGGGCTAATCAAGGAGCAATAATAAGGGGAGGGGGGGGAGAGAAGGAGAGGGAGATAAAGGGAGGGAGTGAGCGAACGAGTACGGAATACAATGCGACCCCTTGTTTTACGCGAGATCGTCCTCTTCCCTCTCGAACGGTCCATAAAACTCGGGGAAAACCCGATACGCTTGGAACCTAAATTGCAAGACTCTTTTGCGGTTTAAGACGATTAGAAGCAGACCGACGCGATAATGTCGATTCGAGATGTCGCAATGGCGGACGCGAGGTCGAATCGCCTCTTGGAGGACGGCGCGTTATGTGGGGTTTCAATTAAAACGGTCGCACGAAAAGGTGGGGGGTTACTTTGCATCTCTCCTCGGTCCCTTCTCAAATGGGGGCTGTTATTAGCTTCAAATTGCACGATATGTGTGTGTGTGGATGGTTTCTGTAGTAGGTTTAAGGTTTGGTTACGGAAATCGCTCTCGAAATGTTGTAGGGTCTTTATAAAACTCAATTTTTTATTGTTTCGTTGGGGTGATATTTCACGCGAAACCTTTAATATCATTATTTTAAAAACATATGTAAACGGATCCGATGTTAACGTCGCATTTCTTATTTCAAAATGTGTCTACAAATAAGGGTCAGACAGCGTTATCTACCCACTAAGTCAGTGGCGGATTTAGACATTCTGAGGCCCCTGGCGCTAAACAAATGGGGGCTCCTGCAATCTAAATATATAGCAAAAACTCACCTAACGACAACCCCTTTATTTGAATCCGTTTTAATAAAATTAACTATGGCAGTGCCAATAAACTAAATTTCCTTCGTGGCTTTTAAAAAGAGATATTTAATATTCTGAGATTATACATAAAAACATTTTTTCGGGGCCCCCTTACTTCAAGAGGCCCCTGGCGCGCGCCAAGTGCGACTCCCATTAAATCCGCTATTAAGGTAAGCTATTAAGTACTCGAAACTAAAATTCTAATCCATGTAAGCGTCTAATTTAACATGAACTTGATTACAATAAATTAAATTATATCTGGAGTATCCTGCTGCGCTTTCATTTTTTCGCTTATTTAAATGAATCGTTCTTCATACTGCGTAGAGAATATTAGGCTTAAAAATTTCATATAATATTCTATACAATTTCAATAGGTGTATTTCCTGTGTTGGTACAAAATAATAAAATAATTTGAAGCCAATTTTCTTCATATGCAGAAATGTGCATTGCTGTTAAGTTTAAAGAAAAATTATAATACAAGTCGTCTAAAATCAGTGTTATCAGTGAAATTGTAATTGTCAAGCTTTGCTTGCATGTATCTTTTCAGTTCTTATTTTTCACAAAATAACATTTAACTATTACTTTCTCATATACGAAGTATATTGAGAAAGTATTGTTATCGCGAAAAAATTCGACCTCGAGATTTTGATGGAAATATAAGTTTTAGCTGTACCTGAGTCCGAAAAAGTGGTTTTTGCAATGCCGTCTGTCTGCCTGTGGGTCTGTCTGTTCGCGGCTCCAGAGCCTAAACGGTAGAGCGAAAATTAATGGAATCTCGTAATTAGGTATTTTATCATACAGAGTGGTTGACATTACTCAATAATTAATGGAAGTTTATTCTAAGCATTTTTAACAACAATTCGATTTTCTCAAAAACGGCTCTAAAGATTTTGATCAAATTTCGTACAGTTACTTGAGTTTACGTCTTTAATAATACTAAATAATTCATATTTCTCAAATTTTTAATATAAGGCTAGTTTATTCTAGGCATTTTTAACAATAATGTGATTTTCTTAAAAAGGGCTCTAATGATTTTGGTCAAATTTCGTACAATTACTGGGGTTTACGTCTGAAATAATACTACATAGTTCATATTTCTCAGAGAATGAATATAAGGCTAGTTTATTCTGGGCATTTTTAACAATAATGTGATTTTCTTAAAAACTGCTTGAACGATTTTGATCAAATTTCGTACAATTACTTGAGTTTACGTCTGAAATAATACTACATAGTTCATATTTCTCAAAGAATGAATATAGGGCTAGTTTATTCTTGTGCAACTTTAATAACAGTTGGATTTTCTGAAAAAACGGCTCATACGATTTTCATCAAATTTCGTAGTTATTTAAATTATATGAGAAAGTTTGTACAATGTATGTTGTACGATTTTTTAATTGCTCCTCTGTATGTTGTGGGTGAAAAAATTGCTATAAGCAACAGTAATAATTATCTCGGACAATCTTTAACCGGCTTATTTTTTTTAAGCAAGCAGCAGATATAAAGTTTTAAAGTACTTCAAAAGGTATAATTTATGTTGCTTAATATTAACCATACTATTTATCTATACCCTGAGTGATTTTTTAATATAAAGCCGAGTATAATGTGAACGCAACTATAAAATAGAAGATTTTAACTATGCAGTTTCAAGGTTTACTTTATTGTAATTATCATAACGATCTCAAGAGCGACATTTTGCAGAACTAACGCGACGCGAAAACGTGTCGACGACAAATCACCTTTAGATACGAAATAGGAGGAAATGTGTTGTTTTGACGTTATAAGAGGCCATCCTGACAAATGTAGGCAAAGGGGAAGTAACCCAACTATGTATCTGCGTTAGTGACTCCATATGACAAAGCAATTGCATACATATACGCCAAGTTTGGCAAAGAACATGAGCGCAAATAGGATAAATTCCGTAATTCGCCGAAACAAATGCGTTTGATGGAGTCGTGAGACTCGCGTCTATTTAATGCTCTAACTAATGCAGTATATAACTTGTCGCTTTTGGCCAAACAGTTGGGACATAAATTTCCAGTTTGCTTCTTCAGAAAAATAGACATAAATATATTACTGTTTATTAATATATAGTGCATTATACAATTATAATTTTGAAAAATTTTAATTACTTTTATTAGTATTTTTTGTAATTGTATAGAAAACCAGCGCAACTGTGATGGTCATGTATGGTTCGTTATGTTTTCCGAGTCAGAATTTAAAATTATGTAAATTAAAGCTTTTATTTTCTATTTAGAACAACTTTTATGTTGCATGTATGCCAATGTTTCATAGTTTGATTAATTTATTGAAAATGTTCATAAAAGAATACTTTACGTTGTCACGTAAATTTTTCCACAAAGACGTTTGTGCTCGGCCTGGGCGAGAATTCATTCAAAAACGGTAAACTGATGTGTTTGAAATCAATGGTACCTCAAAATAGTATGACTGCATTGAGGTTAAACCGAATAGGTTTTAGCTGAAGTGATTTACGTAATTTTACCGCTTTAAATCTATAGGTTAGCACGAAATCCATTGTAACCTTTGAAAACATTTAAGACCGAATGAAGTATTCGAATGTCCAAACATGCGTTCCTTCATTTCGTATCGACGTTTTGCAATCGATATAACATTCGGATCCATAATTCACGAGGTTCCTTTTCAGTCCGACACTGATCCGCATACCTCTGTTTAATTCCTCTATTTTCATTAAAAACTTCGCCGAATCGGAAAGTATTAGAGAAAATACTCGTACCTTCGTGCTTTTTTTTTTATCTCCGCCCCTTATGGGCGATTTAAGAAAAAAGACGGATTTGATGCTTCGGTCTTGAAACAAAAGAATCGCTAAGAAGTTACAAAGCCCATCGTGAAAAGAATGGTCGAAGCTCAAAACAAAGGATTTGAGAGAGAGAGGGGGAGAAAAATAGACCGTGTCGGAAAGCATTCCTCTATATCCCTCTCCCCGCCGAGAGCACTACCCTCTTCAGTACGGCAGCAACCAGTAACCGCAAAGAATTCAGAGCTCCCAAGATTCTCGGCCTGAAATAAAAATAAACCATCGGTGATTTCTCTTTTTTAATAATACGTGACCGACCTGCCATTGGGGCCGTGGCCATCCACGAAAAAAAATAGGGATAGCTGGAATTCCCATGGCTTAATTCGACACCTTTTCCTAAAGATTTTTAAGGTCCACGTGCTACCCAAATACTTGAGCTTCGAAATCGATAAAGAAATGAAAAGCGTTCGTGTATGCTTGCGTAAAACGGGCTCTCTCGCGCACTCGTATACGCAGGTATACGTGCGAATAAACTTTTGTTTGTTATTAAGCATACATGCACGCGCAAAGTTTTATTTATTTTATTTGTATCTGAGTTTTATTTTATCCTGAAGGAGCGTTTTCGTGCCACCTACAAAACGCAGCCTCAAGAGGAAAAGGCAGTAAAATTTAAAAGGATGATATTTCATGAATTCGTCATAAAGGAGCAGTCTCTCAGGGATAAAAATCTGTAATCATTATTGAAAGATAATAAATTTTATCTTGTCGTCTTCTGTATCATTAGCGGATCTAAACGACGTCGCATATCTTTTGTAAAAAAAATGGAGCGGGGAAATAAAAAAATTCCTGCGTAGAACATCTCTTCTGTTTCCCACGAACCCGGATAAATATTCGTAAAATTTTCAGGAACCTAGAGTTTTACTGTAGTGTTGTCCAAAAGGATTTCGAGATTCGCCAAACTTGTGAAAAACGGATCACCATATTCGCCAGATAATACTATCAAATATACGAAACGTTAATAAGAAAAGTGCTTAACTTTTAAAACATTTCGGATTTACTATTATTGATATGTGTTATTTATACAGAAAAAGCGTAAGTAGTATCATTAATGTACTGACAAAATGGGCATTATTATTACAATTTTAAATTTACAGGGTGACACTTGGCAACTTTTATGTTACGGATCTCTTTAATGTTAAGAGAAGCTTTTCAGACACGCAATTAAGCTAAAAGAAATCATCATCATTCGTAATCTGTCCATCGACAAGTCCATGATTATTCTTGCTTAATCCTGGTTCCCCAAATACTACTGCTTTCCTTAATCTTTTTTATTTTCTTTAGTTTTCTTTCCTTATCAGCTGAAGCCTTTTTCCTGCTGCTCTTTTTCTATCATGCTTTCCTTCCAACACATCTTCAATCATGCGTTTTCTCCTCAGGTAATGCCATACACCAGTTCGTTTTTCTCTTTCTTATCTTCCGTATAATTGTTCGCTTTTCTCCTATACTACTTAGTACATATTTCCTCATTTTTTCATCATATACGTGTATGCGAGGTTTTCAAAGGTCGCAACTTTAATAAGGTGGACCAGTTTTTTTTTAAGGAGATGATGCGCCCTTTCAGCGAAGCAAGCACGAAATGAAGAGCGAATAAGGGTCAGAGGAAACTACACGTTTTGGATGCAGAAAAAGTCGCAGAGGCATATTTCAGTCAAATGCAGATCGTGTTTCATTTGCTGTCAATGAGACTGAATTATATATATTTTTTAAGATAAATCGAACGCGTGTACTCTCATAGACCTTCGTGCATGCAGCTATACGAGTGCGCGCTGCGTATATAGTGTTAAGTTATTACTACCCTTTTTCCGCTTCACCGAGTTTTATTTTTAACATCTGAGATCGTCTCGGAACCCGTTTAGCTTGGAGAGCCGACACTCCGCTTTATCGATAAACTTCCGCTCCATTACGCATAAAAAAACAGTTGTGAAAACAAGATTTTTCACATTGCAGTAGCAGTAGATTAATACACTCGGATACAGATGAATTTCCACTGACGACGGCTGACTCGTAACCGAAATCCTGATCCGAGCTTTTTTTTTTTAAAAAAATTATGTTCGTTTGAGATAAGGTATTCGTCATTTTTTCGTTTTAACCACGCCACGTGAGGAGAGAGCTCGGAGATTCTCTTGCAGACTCCGAGACGAAGCGTTCGGATCGATTTAAATCTTATGCCAGAGGAAGTGGCCGTGACAAATTGCGTCGTGTGCAGAGGCATAGCGACGAAAGGGCGTTCTAATTGAGCCTGCGATCCGCTCAATCCTTTTTGTCCTCGCTTCGATCTTCTTTCTTTTTCTCCTTGAACTTGGGCCGACGTGAAGAAAAGGGGCCTTGAAATCACGCCTCTCTTCGCCCGACTCTCTCGGCACTCGTCGTCCGTAGAATGTCTCCGGGTGCGTATTTGAAATAGCATCAGCGCATCGGTGGTCTCATTGTCGCTAAGTCTATCCGTTGCTTCGCTTAAAGATGCGGCGATAGAGTCGAGGGCGACCAATACGACTCGTGGAAACGATTGTCGAAAAAGAAAAAAGGAGGGGGAGAATCGTTTAGAGCAGGAGTCGGAAACCTTTTCGATGTAGCGAGCACCGTGGCACATTCTAGAGCACCACCATGCCCTTGTAAAAGTACGAATAATGAAAAATAAAATAAAATCAACGTCAAAGTGATTTAAAATGTTATTTCGTGCGTTTAGAAAGATAAAAAAATGAACAAACCAAATTAATGGTATTAGAAAAGACGACTTTTAGCACAGTCTGTAATGTTGCTAAAGACCGCCAAGTTGCTGACCCCTGGTGTAAAGCTTCGCCAAGCTACGGCCCGTTGGGCCGCATGCGGTCTTACAGATCATCTCTGAGGAAAAAGCGATCAGTGAAAATTTAACGCGGTCATTTTCGTGTTATTTTTTTAATCAAACGATGTTCAACGCTGAAATGCTGTTTTATACGACATTTGAAGACACGGTATTCAGATAACTTAAAAATCCATTCCGACGCGCAAAAGGATTTTAAGTTTCCAATGCGGTCCTCCGTGCAGAATAGTTTACCCAATCCCTGCCTCGAAAACCAAGTTCCCTACTTTGCGATATTCCGCCGGAAAGCGATCTAATTCCATACAAATACGTTTTAATTACGCATGTATGCAAAAGTATTCTATTTGCGGTATGTTTTGAGGCTCACCGAACCCAATTTGTCCCGCGCAAGGCCCTTCTTCGCACGGCCGTCTCGTTTTTCTTAAATGCCTCTTTTCCTCGTTGCATCCTTTCTTCTGTGACTTCTTTCAACAACCAGTTGCCTCTCCAACTTTTTTTTACCGACCCATTTCTCCTTTCTCTCCCTTATTACTCTAATTAAGCCCTTTTCTCTTACTGCCGTATTCAGAAACTTCCGCATTTTCCCCCTCTCGTTCCAGCTAAATATTTTGTTAAGTAATCTACGCAATGCATAGCAACAATAACTTGGAAGCCTCTAATCTGCTCACATCCTCATAATGCACGCCTTAAATCCATGCAATTCTAAGAGAAGTCTTACTTTATTTTCTGTTGCATTGGAGTGCTTCGGATAATTACGCATTTCTTCCGCCGTTTCGGGTCACTTTGTCATTAAAGGACGCGATGCATTTTATTAGAATAGATTAGCACGTATTTTACTATGGCTATCTCTCGTTTTATCTCTGACATATTTACATTTTAAGTGCTAGAATTTCGATGTAAATTTTCGCAAAAAAACAATCTAGTTGTAAATTATTTTAAAAACTGATACTTTATGTATTGTTATACATAGCAACAATGTGTTGCAAGTATTGAAATTAATCTTCACGGCAGAAGTGTGCGCTGAAAAACTCTGACGGCCGGACTATTTTGTAAAATCGACTCGGGCGATGTAATACGAAGTCTCGACTCGAAAAAAGTGCCGTATTTTTTATAATATAACTTTGGGGTTGAGACCAAAGCTAAAAACGCTCTAAAAATTCCACCCGTGAAAATCATGGGGATAACTTTTTACGAATCACATCTCGTTTAACTTAAACCAGGAGTCCCCAAACTACGGCCCGCGGGCCGCATCCGGCCCGCGCAGTGACTTAATCCGGCCCGCCTGCCTTAACTCATATTTTCCCTTTTCTCGACAGACCCCCCCCCCCCACCTCCCCCTCTCCCCACGCTCGAAATAATTTGTAACGGTGAAGTTGCTCGATAACCACCCCCCCTCGAAACTTGCTCCACACGGCCCGATCAGTCATTTGCAAAGCCTTAAGTGGCCCGCGCTGTCGTACCTAAAGCCTAATGTGGCCCTTTCAATAAAAAGTTTGGGGACCCCTGACTTAAACAGATATTGACCTACATGTATGCTTCCGCGTTTACGCAAGTCTAGGCGCTCTCCGTGATGAGGCAATTGATTATTTCTCACGTAGAGTATGAAATTGCCTGTGATCTTTCATCGCCATATCTCACACTTGAAAGAGGTGAAGTTGAGAGCTTAAGAGAGGGTACGAAGCGGACTTAAAACGGTCCTCGCCATAATTTTAAGGCTTCCTTCAACTTAACAGTTTAATTTTGTTTTAATTACTCAAGTGAATTGCAAAACAAGAATTACGTATTGAATCGAATGATTTCTGCAAAAAGAAACAACTCACTCAAACGATCTCTGCATGAAAAATATTCAAACCTTAGTTAAAGAGCGATAATCTCTCGCTTATCTTCCATTACCGAAGCGTATTTCTTTTGAAAGAAAATGAATTAAATGACGCAGAGGAGAGATTCAAATTGCATAGCGATATCTCAGGGCGCGATCATTTGCGTCATTTCCTACGCCTTGAACGGAACGTAGTACGTAGAGCGAGAATAACTGACATTAAACTTGAGTAAACCTAGGACTTTATGACTAAGTTTTCAACTCGATCAAATTTCTCGCAGACTGAGGAGATTATCTGCATTTTCTCCTAATAGCCAAAGTTCGTATTCCTCACGGGAGCATGTACAGTTAGAGATCCGTAGCGAAAACTAGCGAATCAGTTTGTAGCAGAAGAGGACTCGCGATCCGATCGGATAACGGTGCCGTCATCGCTCGTTCGTCTAGGGAAAGATTAATCTGAATCGATGGAGATTCTTTGGAGAAGGAATACGAATGCCTTGAAAGATAACGTAGTAAAATCGATGCAGTATTCAGCGTAATTGTCTATTTGTCAGAATGTTTTGAAAGATATTTGTAAGCCAGTGAAGGTTAAAAATCGCGGATTGACGATACAAAATTACCTAGTGACACTTTTTTAGTAAGAATAAATTTAATGATATTAATTTAAAATAAATACTGTTGAAGAACTTAGTCCAAAATCTTCAAATTATCTTTTGTCTCCGATTCTCCTGTACAGTGAATTTCCTTTATCCTCCCCTTACATGTGTGTACGTATATGTACGCGTATATATGGCTCAGAATAACTTCTCGTAAATCTTGGGTAAGTTATTTTAATTTTTTAAGCTATTTATATTTTTTTCTTCTTAAAGACTTCTTGATCTAATTAGCAATTTGTGGTGCTTCACTAGATAAGGTAACTGGATGGTTAATTAGGAATTCTTTTCATATCGACGTTTTCTCCCCTTCAACCTGGATCAATGCCAGTGTTAGAGTCGACGGTATTGGCCTTAACTTTGTGATATTCCATCTTATCCAATTAAAAAAAAAGGAAAAACTTTTAACCAACCGCCGTTTATTATTCATAGTAAATAGTATTGCGTGCGGCTGGTTAAAAGTCTTTGATTTTCTATAGTTCGCGACGCCTGTTTTTTTCAGTGGGAATTTTGAAAATGCTATCTCAATAATGATATAATTTTTTCATGCCGTCTCTCCCTCCATGTTCCTTTCTTTTAAGATATTTTCCAAAATATCTTCAAATAATGGGCGTATATTACTTCCAATTCCTATGCTCTTCCATACATCATTATAACTGAAAAGGGCGCTTTATGTTAGAAAATTCAGAACAGTGAAATTATTTATAAGCTACCAATACCAAAGGATTTAGTGTTAGGCAATTGAACATCGAAATAAGCCTCTGCAAGTAGTCTCGTTGCTTGTTCTCTCTTCTACGCGAGTCAGGGAGAAGAACGTAATTGGTATTTTTAGACTTTACTCAGATTTGTTTCTTTTCACGCATAAAGCCTTTGAAAAAATCGTAGGTTTCCTAGCGGCGAAAATTTTTCCACGAATTCCGCAGGAAACGTGCCGTAGTTGGACGCTTTTCAAAGGAGGTTATTTCTACTCGTTTCTCGAACGAAATTTCAAAAGTTGAAAATAATCTAACGTGTTAGGTAAGTGGAAATTAGGCTTTAGAAGGTCATAGTCGCGCCGTCGTCGAGAGGATATAAACCAGTGGCACCCAAACTTTTCGGATCGAAGGCCACATAACCCATTTCTGCGCTCATCGCGCACCACATCTGCCACACCCACGCGGGGAACACACAGTCGACATTACCCGATTCGTTTTGAGGTTATTTCTCTATTATGAGAATATATATATATATATATATATATATATATATATATATATATATATATATATATATATAGGTGAAGGCTAAATATATATTTTTATAATTTCCTTTCTTCATTCGATATTAAATTGTATCCTTTAATCGATAAATTTAAAGTGAGACGGATTAATAAACTCGACGAGCCCTAGTTTGGACGCCACAGATATAGTCAAACTTGATAAATCAAGACTATGGAAACAAACATATAAAGATTTTATTTTTAAAGTATATAATGAATCTCGTGGTCGCAAAAAAAAAAACTCGAAAGCTTTTCCAATTATACACTTTCAGGAGAAAAGAAGAATCTCGCGTCCCCTACGAAGACGTCGCGAAACTAAGTGCCAAAATGTTTTTTCAGTATAATTCCTGATGGGTACCACATAGGCTTTAGTTTCACCTACATTTTTTTTTCTTCAAAGAAATAAAATAGGACGTTTTTTTCACTTCCGTAATTTGCTTTCCGCGACATCTTTACGCCTTCATTTCACTGCACGATACTTAGCACGGCGTACCTTTTCAACCGGATCCACCCGCGCCCGTAAAAAAAACAAAAATTCCGGCTAGTTAGTTTTTTCCTTCTTCTTCTTCTTCCGAGGGATAAAACAGCCAATTGAAATATCGCTCGAGTGTGCTTCTTTCTCTCTCTCTCCCTCTCTTGCAGAGAGTTTAATGAAAAATAAAAAAGACGCCTTTTTGTTCTTACAATATTCGCACAGGGCACAGGTTTGGAATCTTTACTCGGTCCCAAACGGTCATTATGAAACACGTTCTCTCCCTAATGGGAGTTGGATGACGAATGGAGGGTTTATGCATATCGGAGAGAGAGAGAGAAGACGAATGAATGGATGGGAGGGAGGGCAGAGGGAAGTAAGATGGAAGAGGTGGAGAGACAGAGGACTCTCAAAATAAAGGGAGAGGGGGTAGAGAGGGAGAGAGAGGGGGGGAGAGAGATAGGGAGAGAGAGCGAGAAAGGGCGTAAACTTGAGACTGTCAGCACCCACTCGGGCAGAACACGGAGAGAATCAGAGAGAGAGAGAGGCGAAAGGAGAGAGAAGTTTCGCCACCGCCCTAAAACCATCTCATCCCACCACTTCTCTCTCTCTCTCTCTCTCTCTCTCTCTCTCTCTCTCTCTCTCTCTCTCTCTCTCTCTCTCTCTCTCTCTCCTTACTTCTCTTTTAACCCTTCGCCCCGCTAGCACTTCTCACTTCGCTAATTCTCGCCACACATCCGAAATCCACTCTCTTCTCCGCCCTCACGCCTCTTCTAGCGACGCTGCTGCCATCTTTAAACGCTACATCCCTATTTCTCAAACTTTTGATCGATTTTATTGTCGGTCTTCTACGCGTTAGTTCAACCTTCTATAGATTATTATTTTTTTTAATTTTCGGTGCCGCGTAAGGTTGTATAGCATTTTTTTAAACCGTTTGTCACATTATTTAATGTTTCATGATTTTGAAAGGATGACAGTTTATTAGGAATTATGTTCGATAAAATTTGCGACTGGAAAAAATCCTGCAGCGTAAGGTAGTTCCCTTCTTTAAGAGTCTTAATTACATGAAGGAACTGAGCTAATGAGGTCGCGATCTTTGTTTCTAGCAATGATCACTGCGATGGCATAGTTTTCTTCATGGGACACCGCAGGAAATTAATATGTATTGTTACCTATGCAACTTTTGATGCGACAGAAAAGTCATGCATGGATATTTCATAAATGAAGGAATTTTTTTATAAAATATATTAAACAACGCCGGAAAATAAAATTTGAAAGTCCTTCGGCTAATTATAGCCTTTCAGCAGCTCTCTCCAATGTCAACATGTAGGTATATATGTGTGTAAACTATCAAACTCTCCATCGCATGAATTATATTATTCTTTTAAAAACCTGAATGCTTCACAACTGTGCCGTAAAAATATTTCTCTATACAATTTGACGAGAGCACTCGTGAGAGCTATTTTTTTAAAAAATCGTTCGAAGGGCACCCGACGAAATTAAGATAGCACCGTCTTCAAGTATCGAGCAGCAGGATGCGGACCTCATGTCTGGATCAGTCCTTTGATTCGTCCTCGTTTACATTCTCCTTCTAAAAGACTTTTGCTTTCAAATCCGTCTAATTTCCCTCTTCTCGTTCATCGCGGCATCTTTCCTTTGTGCGACGGTGTTTTTTTTTTTTTTATCTGAAAGGAGGGAATAAATTGACCAAATTTTCATCGATCGATTGATCGTGTTCCACTCGATTCCTTTTTATCCACATCTTCCCATTCCCATCCCTTCAAAAACCATCTCATTTATCTCTCTTCTCGCCCCGTTCTTTCTCATTACCTTCTTCCGACAGAAGGGCTCCTTCCAGGAAAGGAAAAAAAAACCCCTTGAATTTTTCCGCGAGAATCATCTTCCTCCGTTCCTTTCGTGAAGAAGAGAGGGGGAAAAAATGATAAAAAAGGGTCTCTATACATATTAACAAGAATCACAACCTCCCCTTTGATTGTTTGACTATTTACATATCGCATCCCATCTTCCGCCCCCTTTCATCCTTCTCCCGTCCATAAACCCTTCGGGCGACCTCTCATCCCTCTCTTCCCTCCTTCCCCCCAATAACCTCCATCCCGCCCACTCCTTTTCGCTCCATTCTCTACCTCCCCATCCCTTCAAAAACTCCTCTCTCTACCCGCCAGACCGCTATACACTCCGGCGTGAATGCCTTAATTGGAGTGGTTGAGGTCACAAAGGGGGGTGGGAGACTTTCGTGAGGGTGGGTTTGGCAATGATTTCACGAGAGGCGGTGTGAAGGAGGAAGGGTTTTTTGGTGGGAGGGGGGGGAGGGGGGTGGAGGGTCCTCACCCACCCCTTCCATAACGCTCTCTCTCCCTCGAACGAACGCTTTATCACACAAGTTAGGTCCGTTCCAATCCCTTTTCAACAGGTCGCGTCTCCACGAAGCATATGAATCGGTTGTCAGGCGGTTTATTCTTACCATCAACGCATTGGAGAGAGCATTTCTCCATTTCATCTTCGTAAAACTTCAGGTCTAAATTTGAACGGTTCTTTTTTTATTTTGTGGGCTAAATAATCCACCGCGGTACTTGCTGTGAACGTACATGAATGTTTTTCATGAGAGTGGCGACCTATTTTATCCAGGCGCTCGTTGGTACGTATATCTGTTTTTTTTAAAGTCAATGTCGATTTGGGCGGAAGGGTAAAAAAAGAACGGATTTACTGGGGTAAAAATAATCTCGCATGGATGCTGGCAGGACGCCATCCCTCTATTTATTTGATCGCCCCTGTTTCTTTTTGCTGTATCTCTGGTTCTTTATTAAGAATTTCTTTGATGATCGTGCCGGGGGTTACTTACATTAAAGCAGTTTATACGGGCTGCGAATTTTTTGTTTATCTCGGGCAAACACAGTTAATTTTATCAATAAAATTTTAAACGTGATTTCGAAATTATATCGATGATGATTTTTGCTTATTGAGATATCTAAAGATAATTCAAAATGTATAGTCACGCACTGTTAACATTTATCATGTAGTGAAGGGTAATAGAGCGCTTAATTTTAACATTGTTCCGGACATACTATAAAATTCCGATGGAATTATTTTCTAAAAGTCTTCACATGTTTCATGAAGAAAAAGACCTTCGAGACCTCCGTCATCCGCTTAGCCAATGGGGGCTTAATCTAACATTCATTTTCGCGCTTAATTTAATAACTAAATAAAGTTTCAAATATCTTAATGTTGTTTATCCATTCACGAAATGTGTTTCCCCTTTCTCTTCAAGCGATAAGTAATTTAGTTTTAATCTAATTAAAAATTTCCGAAGTAAAACTAATACCGATAATCACTACGAGTACAGTTGCTTGAAATAGTACGAAAACATTATTTTCTGCTGGTAACCATCTTAGGACGCTGTCATAGAAACAACCTCAAATAAAGTTCTTAGAAAATCGCATAATCGTGCTCTTCTCAAAAACGCCATCATTAGCTACTTAGTCGCAGGTGAACAATTCCTCGAAGTAACTTCTGCGACAGTTCAAGGTTCAACCGGAAAATGATTAAACGATAGTTTGCGATGAATTATGGTCCCATTCGGCAAAAACAAATGGCCTAAGCCTTAGGGCAGAAAAGGAAACATCAGGTTTCCTTTCAGTAGAATTAGTAACTGGTTACTTGCCAGGCCAACGAAAGTTATTTCGCCGATATCAACGTTTTGCAGTGCGATTGAGATATAACCATCCAATCAAAACGCTGACGTCATTTTATGCAGATTAATAACGCATACATTTACGTACGACGATTTTGTTGATTTATATAACGTCGTCGTTAACGATCGTTACAATTACCATTATTTATTTACACCGTCTGAACGCTAATAAATCGTAACCTATAGTAGAAACACGTGGGATGCAAATTCAGTTAAAATGAATGTAATTTCGAATGTAGGAGGTTAAACCTGGTGAAGGTGGACATCGAAAATTTCTTTGTTCTCGTGGGCACGCAAGAGGACCGGATGTAAGTGCTACTCTCCAAACAGATGGTGCGGTGTCGCTATTCTTTTGACCCAATGGCCAGATAACCAAAAAAGCGTTTCCTTTTTTACTTTAACCTAAGTGGAAGAACACAAGGGGTCGTTTACAAAAAAAAAATCTGATGTGGCCAACACGACTTTCTCCATATTTGGGGTATAGATATTTAAATTATTATGAATAATATTACGAGGCAAAATTATTATTTCGTATCGTAAAAGAAGACACGTCGTTGCCGTAAATTACGTATATTTTGAATGTTTACAGAATTCACCGCTACAAGGTGTAGGCGCTGTAGGCTGGTATATAGAAGAAGCGAAATATATCCGAAATGGATGGTTCTACGAAAATTAATTTCAAACAAAACTTGAAAGAAATATTATTCTCTACAACTTTGGTCCTTACGAAGATTACCAATAACGATGTTGTTAAGGAGATATTTAACGGAAACCGAAAAACCGGTTATTTATAAATAACTCCTAAACAATAACTCCTATAGAAAATTGTTTCAAATGAAAACTGTAGGAAATTACATTCTCTATAACTTTTGTTTAGAATTGTATATACAATAATGATGTTTTAACAAAGAAATATCGTAAAAACCGAATCGGGTTTCGAATAAACCGCGACTTCCGGTTATCCGTTATTGTCCAAAAACTAATCAGTTCTTTGTGCTCATGTTAAAGTGTTATATATGAAGTTTGGTAACGATATGATATGTAGTTTTTGAGTTGGAGCGCCCACACTAACATACACACACACACGTACACACACACACAGACATCATTCCGAAAATAGTCTAAATGTGTTCTAGGGACCTCAAAACATGTATTTCCGTTGAAATGAATACAATACTTTCCCATTACTACGTATGGAGAAAGTAATAAATATCACTCCCCCCCTCTTCCTGCCGTCTCCCTGCAACGGAGCAAACGTTTACGTGTCGTTTCTAGGGAACCGATAGATATTCTCCCGATATTTTTTCTCAAAAGGTCGCTTGCAACCAACCCCCTGGGTAATTGATTCAAAGCGCGGTGACGCGATGGCTAATTCCGGGCGAGAAGAGGCCGCATTAGCGATTCTTTCCGGAGGGAGCCAACTCTCTCTCTCGCAAATGTTAAGGGAGGGGCAGAGACACGATGATGTAATAAAAACCAAAAGCGGACGGTCTAAATTGCTCACGCAGGAATGCAGTTTTTATGGGCTATTGTTTATACGAGGTGTTATTTTTCGTAGACATGATTTTTTTATTTATTTTTTTACTTTTTTACCGCGATTAAATTTGTCCCCTTTTTAGCCTACGGATGGGCCATAATTGCCTGCAATTTTATGTCAGTTAAACTTTTTCTCGCTCTTCGGATTTATTCGAACGTTATAGAGGGGAGTTTAAACTCATTTTCGACGAAATGCGAGTGGCGTGAGATTATACAGGATTTGGATGAATCATAATAGCCCACGTTTTTGTCTCAGTTGAACTTTTACTTTTTTTCCCCCTGATTTATGCGAACATTATCGAACTGTTTTTAATGAGATTAAACTCGTTTGCGAATACCGCGAAATCGTATAGGATTCCAGTCCCGTTAATTATCCATCGCCATCATTCCACTAAAAGAAATATCTTGCAACTATTTTTCTTTTACCGAGAATAAAATATTGCAAATTCTCTTTTAGCAACCGAAAATCCTTTTATGTTACGCAGCGGGTATTTTTGGAACATCCTTTGAGTGGGTGATGTGTGTGTGTGTATCGCGGGAGAGTTCAATAAGATATTTTTTACTCTTTCTCTCTTGATTGTCCGTTGCGCATCTATTTAATTAACTTTCCCGTAGGGTTTATGGTCAGCCGCTGCAAACGAATTGAACCCTTAGGCTCGCATAAAAAGTCGCGACAAAAATATCGCGCGTATTGAAAGCACCGAGATGATTCGATCGTTTCGAAAGACTTCGATTTCCATCACAAAAACAGGACGCGCCCACGTGCTTTAAAAGAAAAGCATCCTTTCCGACGATGGGAAAATTCTACTTCTTGCGCTTAAACTCTGCGTCTGTGAGCTTCGAAGGGGTAAGAAAAATAAAAGTAAACCTTCAAGTAACATGAAAAAATAAATAAAAATAAAACAAGCGCGCGTTGCAAACGGAGAGGTTTGCAAATCCGCAAAACATACACGAAACGCACACATTCGCCAATGTATTCAAGCACTTTAAAATCTGTTATATGCGGCCCTTTCATTCCGCCGAACCTTTCCCTGTTTGTTTCTCACGGTTTCCCGGGGGGGCGAGCGAGCATAGTGGAAGCGTGTCACCTCGCCCTTCTTGATAATCCAATATGTTCTTTCACCGCACGGCTCCCACTGAATCGCCCGCTGCTAATTCCACCTCCTTGCCTTTCGGTTAGCACCTCGTAACCTTGTTCGATACTTTCAACCACAAAAAAAAATAACCTTTTTGCTGAATGGTTTTCGGTGTCTGCTTTCTGTACGACTCTTGTGTTTTTCGAAATGGAGGTTAAATTATCCGTTAAGTGCATTCATCATATATATTTTTTTTAACGTCCGATACTAATTATGACTGGCTTTTTCATATTCCAAGTCCTTGAGTGTTCACAAATAGGGTGTAAGATTGTAAGGAGCTCCCAAAAATTTTTATTTTAAGCCTGTTTACAGGGTAGCTTTCTTCGGAAGAGTATCTCGGTTTTTTATTGCGACGCAATTTGGGAAATTCCAATTTTTACTCAGTAAAGAGATTTTATTTATATATATATATATATGAAACACCTTTCTATTATCTGCCGAACATCCACAGATTTCGCGATAAAATTATAATAAAATAAACGTTACAAGTTAGCAACTCAAGACAACGTACGAGAAAAATGCGTGTAATAATACCTAAACGATTCCAATTAAAATGAAATATGACCATTAGAATTATATGCTATGAAAAGTATACAGCTTAACATAATAAAAAGAGGCATAAAACATCAAAGTTCATCGTTCGGATTTGTCGGGTTCCGCTTCTTTTTGGCTGCTTCTGAGGTCACTGGGTCCTAAAGCCGTAATCATATATCACCTCTAAGAGCATTCTCCTGCCTCTCGAGTTTAATATACAGCCATAGGATTGAAAAATGTTTACGTCCGTCCTAATCTGGTGAATGTTTTACGGCCTTCGCTTTGCAGATAATCATTTTGAAAAAAAAATGATGGGCTCAACGACTCCTCCAGGCTAGCTCAATTTCTCCGTTAACTAAAGAACGTTTATCCATTTTCGCCTTCCGTCTTGGTGGTTCTATATTAAACTTATAATCTTCTTGCTTTGTCTCTCCCACTTGGGCTAACAGAAGTCCTAGCGATATTTTCTCAACATAAGCATCTCAGATCTCATTTTAATTAGCGGCTCAAGACTCGTAGATTTTTTTATCGCTGACCCGATGCCTTTTTTTTTATTTTGGTAGAAATGAGAAATATTTTTTTAAAATTATGTCCCTCAAAACTCGCCGCCGTCGACAGATCGAGTTCGACTTTTATAATCCCGACAAATTTGAGAACGAGGCGGAAATATAAGACTTTTCGAGTCAAATGGCAGATCACCAAACGCATGACAGGAGGTCCGTTTTCTTTTAACTCACCAAAACGACCGCGGGCGCCAGCTTGTAGAAACGGCGATACGCCCACGCTTCCGCGATGGAAGCCTTTTCAAATAAACATTTGAGACGTTTAAACAGTCACAGCTTTTGAAATAACTATTAGCGACTATGATGAAGGATCGACTTGGGCAGTAAATCCGACGGTCCGTGGGCGAATTTTTTTTTTATCATCGTCATCATCATCATAGGTTCGTTGACCTAGGCCCACCCTCAATCTAATTCCGAGGCGTCGCGTGCGCTCCGTCGTGCGACACGCAAACGCGAAGGTGTGCAGAATAGGAAATGCTCTTTGACTCATTGATCCTCTGTAGCATTTCATAGATCACGCGTGAAATGAGAATGTACGCCTTGTGGAGGAACAGTTTTTTCGTTTTTTTCCCTCCCTCCTACCTGAAATATACGTGGGGTATTTTTTTCTCTCGATAAAATAGCGTCTTACCTGGTGCGGCGCTATGTTCCTGTTGCGTTCGCAGCTAAGCTCACGAAGGAAGGATGTGGGCGTTAAGAAATTTGATCGATCGTTACAGTTTAAACAGATTTTGCCACAATAATAATATGTGAACGTAACTTTGATAATTCTTTAATCAGTTTATAATAATGTTATTCGAATTTTTCTGAGTATGACAGTAATACAAAGCAATACATGTGAGATAGAATTATTCATATTAAAAAGCTCTTCGTTCTTAAAATAATTTATTAATTCCTTTCTGTAAGTTGTGTATCAGTATTGTTTCTCCGGGCGACGTGGTAAAACATTTGAATACCATTTTTTATACGTGGCTGTATTATCTTTAAATGCAAATTAATGTTTGACTGTATTATAGTATTTGATACTCTTTACGACGCCAATGAATCGCATAAGTAATACGCGTGTATCTCTTTGAATTGTGATAGTAATATCAAATATGACATGAAAAATATAATTCGATAGAGTATTATCGAGTTCTTTATATGACCGAAAGCAAATTTATAAAATAGGTAAATAATTAAGACTCAAGAGTTCAAAAAATAAGTAATTATCTTAGGTGTCTTCAGTTACCATAAAAATGTTATGAAAAATTTCAGCGAATCTCCACCGAAGACGGCTGCTTTGCAATCATAATGCACGTTTTTTATAACATTGTCATGGCTATGATGAAAAAACTAAGGTAATTATTTTTTCAAACTTTGATTCTCAGACCCAACTTTCTGAACGAAAAATTTGGTACAGAAATTGCAACTGTAGATAAATTAAAATTCGTTACATCCGAGAAATAAAAGTGTGTCGTGTCTATGCGAATGCGTAAAAACTCGTGTCGATCGTTCATAAATCGAGATTCTAATCGGACGGCGCAATTTCGCTCCATAACCTTTAAAACATAAATCATTAGCACCCGAGTGACTGAACCAAGGCCGCGCCATGAATCTTCCACGCCTACCTATCTTGTCTCTCTTCCGCGTTATACTTGCAAATCTTTTTCTTCTCACCTCCTGTTTGCTCTTCTTTATGACCGCATCCTGTCTCTTTTGGACGCAACCCAGAATTTATTTTGTCAAGCAAACGGCCATATCTTCCGGCGATTTGACGGTCCCATTGCCACTCTGAGTTCTTAACTCTTTCGATTATAACATTTCAGAACCTTCCAGAGAAAAAAAAAAGGCCGCGCCCCGTTAACACGTTTCCATTGCACATCCGCGTGACCCCATGTGAACGTCGTTCCACGCTTCTTTCGGCGGCTCCCACATCCTTAAACGAATTATATTTCCAAGGACGCGCCGTCGCGTTTCACGTGGGAAATTCGACAGTCAGTTGACGAATTCGGATTGAATTTGTTTTCTGCTGTGCCTTTCGAATTCTCCGTCTTAAATGGACGGCGTTTTTCTTCTTTGAATCACAAATTTCGACGCTCGTCTTCTTCTTTACGTCCGACTTCATACAGCAGTTGTTTCTTTATTTTTTTCTCGACGTAGATACCAACTTGAGATTTATTATCACGTCTCATTCTGCTGATCTCTTTTGCTGGTTGAGAATCGTTAGGCAAGCGTGAAAGTGAGATGTACACTTTTGGTCTTAATATGTTTGTAAAACTAAATGAGCTTTTTTTAAATTTCTTCGCTAAACCATCACGCTTACACATTACGAGTCAAATTATTTAAAAGGAAATTATGGCTCACCTACGAATTAGGTGTGCAAATTTCAATCTAGAGCGTAGTGATAACGCAAAAGCAACACGATCTAAAAGCCCCCAAATAAATGAAAACGCCTTCTGTATATCAGTCAATCAAAAAAATTGCGTTTTTGACCGTAGACGTCCCTAGTCTTCCTTGAACCGTGTAATTGAATCTTCGATTGTTTCTTCCCGTAAATCTTATCCTGGATTTTATTCGGCGTGCTTCGGTTGACACACAATCAAGCTCCGTCGTTTAACAAAGTGAACTCCCGCTTGTTTTCGCAGTACTACATCCATCTACCCTATTAACCCTTCGGAACGAGGTAATGTTTCTCTTCCACTGCATGGATGGCCAACGCGCCACTCGTTCACACTTGGAATTTATTTAATTTATTTTCGCGTGATCGGGATGGAAAGATGCACGCCATTCTCGGCGCAACAACTCGAGCAGTTTTCTCAAAAGACTTTCTTGGGAAGAAGTCTCGAAAGAAAAGGGAAAGAAATAAGTAAACGGAGGAATAGATTTGTCGAGCAAGACGGCGTTTACTCTTTCCGCGGCATATAGCCTCCTTTTTTTTTATTTATGGGAACTTTTGCTCGTAATCTCCTTACAGAGCCGCATATCAATCGGAAATGTTTTGAAAGTAGGGCACGTGCAGTTTCATGCGACGGCGCAACAACTTCCCTAGCGACTCGATTCGATCCCCTTGGCGATCCTTCTTCCCCCTTCCTCCTCCTACTCCCCCCCCTTCCTCATGCGAGGACCCTCGAAAAGTTTTGTCGGCTTCGGAACACTGCAGGTGGAAGCAATGGTCTGTTATGGCCGTCGTCCGACTTTTAGGGAGGGAGGGAAAGGAACCGGAGTACAGCGCAATTAGAAGTCGGGTTTGCGTGGATCAAAAGAACCTCCGTTTATGTGTGCGTGAGCGCGAATGGATGATTTATATAAGAAATACTGCCTGCGAATCAAATGTCTTTTTAATTAGTTTGAGCGTTTTTTAATTTTAACGGTGACTTTCATGAGTTAACGGCAGTTTTCGCCCGTCAGTTTCCCTAGGCACGGTTTTTTGTTATTTTAAAAAAATTGTGTTATAAACAAAAGGTCTCTTTATATTTATTGCCATAGCTACGTTATCTCTGGTAGGATGATCAAACAATGGAAGTTTAGTAGAGCAATGACCATTCGTGCATAAATTATGAGTGCGCATGCGGATAAAAGCGCATTAAATATATATAGGGTGTTCGTAAATTAATATACCAAAAATAAACTTGAATAGTTCTTTTTTGCTCGAGATAAAAGCAGAAATTAACAATAATTAGAAGTGTTGAGTTCGTAATTTTGTAGTTCGAATTTTGTGGAAAAATTATCCAGCACAGCTGTAGAAATAGATCAGACAGACTCACGAAACAAAACAAAAAATAATTGGGAAAGAATGGAAAAAATTAATTAACGTCAAAATTGCAAACTTAACTATCTATTTTGCTTTTTTCTCAAGTAACCAAAAAGAGTCATTCCGCCTTATTTTTGGTATAGTCATTTGCGAACACCCTTTACATTAACACACATAAAATACATCACAACATATTATATGCTTTGCGCAGTCCATATGACCTGTTTCGTTTTATTTAAATATCTAAGTAATTTAAAATGGAAATGATTCCGAAAAGTAATTACTAATCGAACTCGCAGTTTGGCTTGAATCCTAGAAGTTTTAAAGGCAATTCTTCTTAACATTTAAAATGTATAATGAAAGACCAGTGAATAACCAAATAGAACGACTATTTTGCGTTTGGGATTCGCATGGACCAACCAAACCATCAAAGGCCGCGTTACTATATATTTACGATATCAACTGTTTTCTTTGATTATTTTTAATAGAACTTTGTTTAATATTCTCCTCGTTTTGGAGATACTATCTAAAATTGACGGATAAAACGTTTTACGAAACAATTTTCGGACCTACGTATCGAACAAATGAACGTCGCGACACTTTCGAAAGCGATACTTTTTTATTTTGAGCGTAAGCAATAACTCGCGCGCGATTTTAATCAATGCGAGCCTAAAATGAAAGTTCAATCAAAACGAAAAGAAAATAAACAAAGAAAAACTTATTTCCGAAGTGCACGTTCATTATTTATCCTTCGAAATTAAAAACGTGACTAATTTGATGTTTGCGCACCTATAAATGTGAAGGGGGTGTTTTTTTTATTCACGCATTCTTGCACACGTCTTTCAAAATGTGTCGCAATTTGTGTTTACACTATATACGAACGTCGCGTACTTAAAAGCACTCAGGAAAAATTAACAGCGTCATTATGACGCATCCTAACCCGCTCCAACCCCCGCGTCGTCGTCGTCTCTCTCTCTCTGCCTTTTATGGCGGATTGAAGAGCCAGTGATAAAACACGCTAGGAGAAAACGCAGGCAGCAGCGAGAGAGACAGAGAGCAGAACGTTAAAATAATTCATAAAAGTTTTTTTTATTTAAGGGGGAATGTTAAACCTGTGACAGGTTGGCTAGATTGAAGGAAAGTGTAAATATCTATTAAAAGGATGACGGGGGTTATTACGTGTTTGGTGTTTGAAGGGGTGTAAAAAGGGGCTGAAGAGTTGTTCGATTGAGCCGGTGGAGGGAAACACAAAAAAAAATAGGAAGCGAGTGCGTTAGGCATTTGTTTATCACCGTGTCTCGGCTCCTGGGCGACGACGGCGAAGATGACGGGGTCTATCTCTCTCTCTGAACCGCCTTAATGTGAATGCTAACGCCCCGCTGTGTTCAGCGTGCAACGCGTTCTTTTTTATATAAAAAAATGACACGTGCATTGATCGGAACTTGCATCCTCGATGTGTCGTGTTCTCTGTGCGTTACGTACGGCATGCGTAGCATTTTCAACAGACGTTTAACCAGCCTACAAATGGATGCTGTGAATGTGTCGCTTCATTTAAACAGGTCGGCGGAAAAGGTTTTTTTAAATAAAATATAATTTCCGCCGTCTTTAAAAGATTTATTCGGACGCATCGCCATCGCGCAAAGCTTTGTATTAAACGAAATGTTGCTGAGGACACAAGTAGTGTTATTTAAAAACGGTTTCAATTTTTCAAATATTTAGTGTTAATACATATTTAGTTCTAAAATTTCTAAATGTTACATTATGCAGTTTCGTATATAAACCTACACCATTTATTCGATGTACTCGATAAATGCATGTCTAGAATGGAAAATGTATTAATTCAGTGGCGGCATAAAACTTGGCTGCAGCCTTTGCAACAAACACGGCAGTTAAATTTCTCGTTGTCGAATGTATGAGAAAAATGCGGCGATTTCAGGTTCTAAACCAATTTAGGGAGTCATTCAGAAAGCAATAGGATTCACTCCGTCACGAAATAAATTATACTTCCTCTTTTTCAGCCACGTGTAGTATCTCCACAGTTCGTATTTCAGATTTAACTTCGTTATGAACGGAACTTGGTACTCTTGCATTCAAATTTTATTGTCTGATATGCACGCGCATGCATATGTATTGTAATTATTTTTTTCGATATCTCGGATGAGATAATTTTTTTCATTTGGTTTCTTACGTTACGATTAATGTAAAAAAGCCTTTTATTCAGAAAGGAAATAGTGATTTTCCCGAAATATTTTCTAAGTACAGCTCTTATGTGACTCGTTAGTTTTAATTCCAGGCGGGCTTAAAATGTAATAATTATATCTTAGATACACTGAGGAAGAAAAGCCGTGACATTATGCGATTTGCAGCATTGCGGTTGTTTGTTCAAAATAAATATTCCCCAGACTGAATATAATTTCGTCAAACAAATAAGAGAATTTTTTATAATTCCAAATGCTGGAGTCTGAACAACAAGCGGGTACAAAAACAACGATTTAGATGAAGAAAATTCCACGCGTAAAATAAATTAAATAACATATGAAATGTAATTACTCTAGTTATTTAGCTCCAGGTCGCATTACTTTCTTATTAATTAGTTATACTTTAATTTACAACAGATCTAAGTCTTATTTAAGCTTCTCCAAACAAAGAAACCTTTACTGCCTACTGCTTTTTAACCTATAAATCAAATCTGTCCTTGAACCACGAATATAGTTCTCTATTAACTTTTGAATTCAGAAACTTGATAATCAAACGGAAAAATGTAGGTATGTGCAAATTATTTTCAGCTGTTCCCAGTGAATTTACTTTTTGTGGTAAAAATGAATTATTAACCTTTATGAATTGTATCTCGCATTTATTTCCTTATATTTTTTGCATTGTATCTCAATTTCTTGGTTTGAATTGTATTCATTGTAACGGAGGATGTATTAAAAAAATAAGACCTATTTATTATTTTCGTCGTATGAGTTCGTACTTTAGAAAATGAGTAAGAAACAGAAAAGGCATCGTATTATCTCAGAATTCAATTAATATCTTAGCGAAGATATTTGAGCATGACCGTCGGAATTGACGGCGAATTGATAGATTTTTCTACGTGTTCTAGAGATTTCAACGGCTCGCATATTCGATAGCTCGATTTCTTATCGTTTCTTATCGCGGCACAGCTGTATTTGTACATTTCTTTGCGAATACAATACCTTTTCGAATGGAAAAAAATGAGGACGATTTCCACTCTACCTCATCAGTCGATTACATAATGTTGTCCCGAACTGAGAAAAACGCGATTCCTCATTCAAAGAAAATACGCTTACTATTTTACCCAGAGTTATACAGGAGCAATCGTATAATTAAGCGAATTAAACCTGGCAGTCACTCTTGAAGCATCAGCGTGACTGATCGTACTAACTGAATATTTCTTCTTATAAACCAAACGTTATCTCACTCCAAGTGCGCCCTCAATGTTCCATAGCCCGGAAACAGGTTATACCTCCGCGATTATCTGGATCTTACGAATTCCTACCTCATGTACCTTCGACGTTCACCACCCCATTGATGATGCTCTCTCTGCCGTTTCCCGTCTCCCCCCCCATTTACCGGAAGATTCGCCTCAAATGGCGGCGAAAGCCCGCCTCCGCGAAGGAACGGAGTATCGAATAACCGGATCAAGCCTCGTTCGCGTTTGTGCTTCCCCGGTACATTAGGATATGTCGCGAATAGCATTCGCGTCGCATTCGTTAACAAGCATTTTAATGCCTCCTCGTACGGATCTCTTTCACGAATCAATGAGAGAGCGACGAAGCCTTTCCATATCACTCCAGCGGTTCGTTTTCCTATCGACGGATTTCGTATCCGAATCATCAATTGAAGCAGCGAGGAAAACTCTCTCTCTCTCTCTCTGTTTTTTATGAAAAAAGCAATTAAAAAAATATCCGAACTCGTCTTAATGAAACGTCCCCGTTTCTAGACGCTACGTGACTAGCTCTCGTCCTCGTTTCGAGACGAAAATAAAAAAAAAATGATTCTCCGGAGATGACGTCGTAGTATTTCGATTTAAAAAAAAAGATAAATTTGAACTCCTTTTATACCTCTCGGTTAACTAGCTCGTTGCGTTTTTTTTTCCTTTTTACGGGCCCGTCGCTCGCTATAGGATGGAAAGGAAAATAAGGTTTTCGGCGCATTTCGAGTCTTTATACCCGAAAACGCGCTCTGCCAAAGAGGTAGTAGACAGACGGGTTTGCAAATGCAGGGAAAAGGAGGAGTAGGAGGGAAGGGAGTTTAGGGGGAGTGAGGTTAATTCCTAAAGGGTTGGGAGAATGTGAAAGAGAGAGAGAGAAAGATAGGAGGGTGCATGGAAGAGGTAAAAAGGGGAAGGAATAAGGAGGTAGCTAGGGCGTAGGTGGAGTCGAGAGAGAGAGAGATGTGGGATTGGCCGTAGGGATGGCGTGGGTGGGGAGTGGAAGGACAGAGGGCGACCGAGAAGGCACGGGTCGAAGGAGATTGGGGACGACATGAGGGAAAGCAGAGAAGGCAACGATACCCATCGTCCTATTCCGACCACCTGAGCATCATCTCCGCTGAAGTGAGCCATCGAAATCGGGTAGGGGATTTTTTTTTGTCAAGGGAGGAGATGGGAGGTAAAGGAGGGGAGGGAGAGGGAAGGGGGTTGGAAATCACCGAAGCCCCATTAAGACCACCCTTGATGAGTAATTAGCGAGGGAATTAGGAAAGGCCTCTAAAAGCTTTCAGAGTGTGTTCTCCCGACCCCCCTCCCCTCCCTCCTCTTCCTTTTTCATCCGCGGAGGAAACAATAGGGTTGGAAGGGAGGGAGGGATACATAAGTGATGGGAGGGGGGGAGGAGGGAGGAAAGAGACGGAGGAAATCTCTCTCCCTTACCATACGCGACCAAGTACTTGAGGCATTTTTCTCTCCGTGACAACGAAACGTTTTTTTTTTTTGGTCACGAAAAAAAACATGGCGGATATCAATCCGTTTTAGTTCGCTCGCTTATTTTTTTTTCCTTCTTTCCCTTGCCTCCGGAACCAGGGAAAAAATTCGCCTTTGAAAAGTCTGTGCGTGTATCGCACGGCATTTTGTATTCAGGGAAAAAGTAAAGGGTAAGGGGGGGGGGGGGGGGGGGGGGGGTGATGGAATGAAATAATCGCCTCGATGAAAAACTGGAATTTAAAACACCGGTACGCGAGCGGAGCGGGTTCGGAGGGAGAGAGAGAGAGGAAAAAATAAGGAAAGATTCGACTGTCGCGGCTTTCGCCTCCGCGAAGGAAAGAGAGAGAGTGTGTTTGTGTGTTCGCGGCGGTGAATTTTCTATGACGCCGGTGCAAAAACGTTTTGTCGCTTAGACAAGTAGGCCAGAGAAGTAGGGAAAAGAGCGCGTGTGTTAAAGACTCGGGAAACCTCACATCACAAAGGTGGGAAATTGGGTTGTGGTCTGAGACGTGTTACGGGCGAACACTTGCGACATCTTTTTTTTATTTATATTTTCGAATAATAACAAACGATTCTTTGCCGTCGCGAAATAAACCGAAAAAGAAAATCGCGTCGCGCAACATCGATCCGGGGGGGGGAAAAACGCTGTTGCGTTCAAAACAGATACCGGAGAGACGTCAGGAGCGCAAAAAACTACCGAAATATTTTTAAAATCGCGGTCTTGCCTATATTTTTCGTATGTACCTTTGGGAAACATACTCGGATTATTTTTTTTTGTTTTTGGCGTTCGTAATTTGTTTTTCCTCTTTTTTGTTATCGCGCGCGAGAGAAATCATCGTGCCGCGATGGAGCCACGTCCCGAATGGATTTGATGAATTCGTATGCCATTGCTGTTTGCGTCATCGTCCGCTGTCTATGAATAAATTTAAGGGATTATTTTGGGCGCTATAATTGCGAGCGATGCTCTCCAGTCGTGTTTTTTTTCGGGAGACCGAGTACAAAAATAAAGAAGAAAAATCAAATTTACGCCGTCGTAATAATGAGGCATGATTAGCTGTTTTTTTTCCAATCATCTTTTGCAAAGTTCTCTCCAATTCCAAATTGTAACAGGAAAGAAAAATAATCCGAACATTTTCGATCGTTTCGAAAACAGTCGATCTCATTCGCCTTATCGAATATTATTATTTTTATTTGGCGCAACAATATTTCGAATTTTGTTGGATTATGGTAGAGGAGTAGGTACGGAAGCATGGGCCACAGATCAAGAATTGATAACGGGTCCCTTCTTGAAAACAAAATTATATAATCCTTGAAAGAATATCATCTAATTATCATATTGATATCATAAATTAACAGAAAATATTTATATAAATTATTAATCTTGTAACGTGTGGATGGACGAATCGACTAGGAATTGCCATTTTTTTGCTTTTTTTTTCTCCAGTAGGTAAACCTTTTTTCTTATCGCTTTTTTCCAACTTTAAGCAAATAACATTTTTCCTCCATTCCCTTCTCACATCTTCTTCCTGTACCTCATCTTTGCCTTACCCCATCTCACCTCTCCCTTTTCCCGTAAATGTAACATCCGTGGAATCGCTACAATGTTGGCATAAAAATAAGCAATGGTGTGCCTTACAGATGATGCAATTCCTCGAAGATCGTTTCAGCAGGATTGATCCACGAGCCAAACGTAACGGAAGAGCGTTTATGGAGCTTCGACTACTCTTTGAAATCGTATTATTTCCAAGCCACTTGTATCTCCAGATCTGCCATCCACAGATTATTTCCTTTGAAGATACATGTTTAAAAATTATACATTACAAATCCCCATACTCTTGAACAGGCGCGCACCCAGGATTTTCTCTTCGGGAAGGGGGCTCAATTCTAACAAAAAATATTCCACCAAACATTTGGACAACTTGAGGTCCCCCTCGACTAAAAGCATGATGTGCAGAGGCTCCTCCTGAGTACCTACATATCTGGTTCCAATTAATACAAAGTTTAAAGGCTCTTAAATCAGAAAACTTAGCGTTTTGGGTGGGGAGAGGGGGAGCTAAACCCGTCAGCCCCCCCGGCTGCCCGCCTGCTCTTGACGAAATGTACGCAAGATGTCACTCAGAATGTATTCAAAGAAACACTGCCCTCTGTGTCGGAAATCATGCTGCGGTGATGGTCAGCTTTAGAATTTTATTTTGAGTTTTTTTATTCAGACGAGCGTATTTGAGTAGCACAATCTTTAATCGAATACTTGAAATTCTAACTCCGAAGCCGTACAAATGAGATATTAGAAAACTTTAGTAAGTTGAAGCGAGGACTTAGAGGATACCAGTAACGCCAAATACGTATTTCGAGAGCCAACCTCCCATTTTCAGTAGCCGTTGTTAAAGAAAGAAATTTTTTTTGACGTCAGATACTGATGTTCTAGGGCAGTGATGGCGAACCTTCTATTTCCCTCGTGCCAGTATTGCTGAATTTGTCGAATCTTTTCCGCCTCACGTGCCACAAAAAATTCCTTGATTTTTTTGCATGCCAAATAAATTAAATTCGTGGTCAAGATATAAGAGATTGAAATTTGTAATCATAAAACTAATGTTTGAAATAGTTAACTAAATGACACATGTTTTTACTGCACTAAATGCATACGATTAATGCTTTTATTGGTTTTCGCCTTTCGTTGTCGTGGCAACCAAAATCGTCTTGCGTGCTATAGGTTCGCTATCGCTGTTCTAGGAAAGTATATTTAGCGTTACTATATCGCTGTACCAATGTAAGGGTGCATCAAGTGCTAAAAAAAAGTCTTTTTGAGATAATGCTTTCTTTTTAATATGAAATTATGAAAAAATATTAAAGGTACCTACTCAAAACTAACCTCATTATGTATATTGTAAAATAAATTGAGAATATTAGTGGCAGCATCTAATTTTTAATTGTTGATTCAATAATTAAATTTCAATTATCTCCATATTTTATATATATATATATATATATATATATATATATATATATATATATATATATATATATATATATATATATCTGTAATCCATGGTTTTCTCTATTTTTTAAATTACCCTGCAATTATATCGATAAATAGGACAAAATCTTTTTCCTTTTTCGTCGTGATCGAGCGAGGGGAAGTTTTAATTTGTCAGAACTTTGAAGAAAGCAAACCGTGACGTATGAAACGATTTCTGTTCGCACGAAGGCGTTGCGCTTTGGCGACCTTTTAAAGAAGAAAAAGGATGACAATCCATCCCCATTATCTAGCCGCCCCACCTTTCATCACTCAAACCGATTCCAATCGACATCGTCGGAGCCATCGACCTTGAGGGGCGAGTCTATTAGAACGTAGATACTGACTTCCCCTGTTTTTTCCTAACTCTCTCTTTCTCTCTCTCTCTCTCTCTCTCTCTCTCTCTCTCTCTCTCTCTCTCTCTCTCTCTCTCTCTCTCTCTGGACTGCGCCAAACGACCGTTGAAAGCGATCATCAAGAACCGCCAATTGTCGGCTCCCGACGTAACATAATGGCCACGCTCCCTCTCTACGAATCCGGCGTTCTCGTAACGGAGGAAACTGAATTTGTCAGTCAAGGCCCCCTTTCCATCCCACTTCCGCACTTTATTGCCTTTTCATTCTTTTTATTTCCACTCCTCCCTCGAAAAAAAAATAAACCCTTCTCGCATTCTATCCGTAAAACCCCCGGTGACATCATCCCCTTTAAAAAATAAAAAAAATTTGACGCGGGAGGCGAATTTATCTACCGATGGCATTTGACGCGGTGCTCGCAGGCCGTTGTTTTCCGGGTGACACGCCTGCCTATATCCCTTCCGAACGACAGATAGGCCAGAGATTGGCGAGTGATTTATTCAATTAAATGGGCTCGGATAATCCTCTCCCGCGCTAACGCGCGAGCGCACGCACACACACTCACTTGCGGGCGCTTACACACGCATGACACGTCGGTTTATTATTTAACGCCTGCGGAGCGCATATCCACTGGCGGTTGGAGATAAGGTGGGGGCTAATAAATATAAGGAGACATGGGAGGGGGGGGGAGGAAGAGGGAGGGGCACAGTAGAGGGTTGGGAGGGGAAAGAAGGGAGGGAAGATGAAGTGGGCAAGAAGGAGGCGGTGGAGGGAGAGGGAGGAATTTAGGCATTGATTGAATGATTGATATGAGCATTTGTTGTCAGGGTTTAGATCCTCTCCGACACCTTGAGTGGTTCGTGGCTTTAATCGGAGTTCATTTAAAAGACAAAGAATATGCCAAAAAAATTTGAAGAGCTGCCCTAAAATTTTTTTAAGGCAAGGAAGAAAAATCGGTGCAACATACATTGTACAAACTTTCTCATATACTAATGCGTCGTTTAGTTATCTTTAGAAAATGAAAATCGTATCAGCCGGTTTTTAGAAAATCCAATTTTTCTTTAAGTTCCCCAAGAATAAACTAGTCTTATAGTCATTCGTATAGAAAAATGAAATATGTAATATTATTGCAGACGTATACTGAAGTAACTGTACGAAATTTGATCAAAATCGTTAGAGCCGTTTTTGAGAAAATCAAATTGTTGTTAAGAACGCGTGGAGTAAACTTCCCTTAATTATTGAGCAATGTCAACCATTTCTTCATATACTCTGCTCTGTATGATAAAATGCCTAATTACGAGATTTCGTGCATTTTCGCTCCAGAGCCAGTAACAGACAGACGGCATTGCAAAAACCACTTTTTCGGATTCAGCGACACCTAAAACGTATATTTTCGTAAAAATCTCGAGGTCGAATTTTTTCGCGATAACAATACTTTCTCAATATACTTCGTATGTGAGAAAGTAAAAACATGGGTGACTGAATATGACTATGACGAAAAATAAGTTAGGAAAGGAATATTACACCCAAGTATAAGTTTTACTTTGCACTTATTTCTGTAGGTAATTATTACGCTAACGGTTTCGACAATTGATCTTCATCACCAGTAATACTTTAGAGCGCTTTTGTATCTTTACCGAACGTGTTCCACGAAGTATCTGCGTCGTCTGTGAAATGCTAAAACAGGCACGAAGACTCCTACGCCACGAACGGAATAGGGGGTCGAAATAAAGCTACGACAACGCGGCATGAATATTGAAGAAGAAAAATATGGGATCCAAAAATAGTATAATAATAGACAAGATATAATTTGCAGAAGAATTGGGAATTTGAAGGTAAATTACCTTATAAAACTTTTCGGTGAGTGGGATGCAGAAAGGGGATGGAGGTTGGAAGGCGAGGAGAGGGGCAAAGGAGGGGCAATGTCGGGGATATGGAGGAATGTACCTATATAGGAGAAAGAAGATGGGACAGAAGGAAAGCGGGCGGAGGAAGGAAGGATGAAGAAAGGATAAGGCAGTGCGCAACTATGGTCTGTTCACTATCTAAAGTCTCTTGACCTTGAAGACTTAGCAGCAGCCAATAGGAGACGATTCGTTTGGGAAGGTAGTGGGGGGAACTCAGTGTTACTCTTGCTCTCGAAGCGTTCACATCGGTCTGCGTTGCCATTTCTACCGCCGTTTCCTTACTGTTGCTGTTCGTGATTGGGTATCTGTCCTCCCGCGCGAAAGCTGTGAGGGGCGATGGAAGGGGAAACGTTCGTGATTGGCTACTTGCTCTATGAAGGTCAAGAGACTTAAGAAAGTGAACATACTGTAGGGTATGGCGAAGGTGGCATTTGCCCCAGGCGCCAAACGTTCCCGAAAAAAGTTAATTTACCCAAAAATAAGTATTATTTTAATACTGAAACTTTAATTTATGTGTAATAAAAACGTTATTGCTCTTTATTAAAAAGCAGAAAAAATCATATCCTACACAACCAAGGTGTTTCCTGAAATTCTGCCGTAGGCGCCAAAATCGCCTAGGTTAGTCTCTGTGGAAGGAGACGATGAGAATAAGGGAGTGAAGGGCGAGCTAGAGGAAGGATGCGGGAGGAGGATAGAGAGCATTGATGAATAAGTTGGGGCGGATGGTGGGACGTTGGCGAAGTGGCGGTCTAAAGGGGATGGGGAAAAATTACCCGTCGCATAAAAAAAAATACCAAGTGGGCGGCTTGAAAAAGATGTCGATTTATAGCAAGAAGAGACGAAAGTCATTAATTATTTTTTCGTTTCTTAAACGACATTAAGACTTTGTGAAAGGCTTGATTTTTTCTACGGAAGAAGTACGCCCGGTGACTAATTGATTAATGTTTCCTTCGGTGTAATTTCCTTTGGTCTGATTTTGGATCGATTCTCTTCGCTCATCTGGGTGGTAGACAGTTTTTTAAATAAAAAAATCGACGTATGTCTCAAGAGGATATAAGCGAACAATGGAAAGAAATCAAAGTTTAGTTGTAAATTCTAATTATTTCGAATGAAATTTACCTGGGAGGTACGCGACTTCTTCGAAAAAAATTCCATCGAACAAAAAACTAGTGAATTTTGGAAGGCAAAAACGTCCACATGACCGCATTGTGAGAATAATTTGGAAATTTACTTCTTAAGAACTTTTCATTGCAACAATTTTTCTAAACAGAAAAACTGAATAATAGCGATATAAATTCATGAAACGATTTCAGAACGATTTTCAGTGTCATTTCTTTATTATCTTATTACCAACGTAATCACCCGTTAACAATGACTGGTGGGAAAGAATGAAGTATTGAATTAGCATTACAAGTGCTCAAGATGTAGACATCAGCTTAGCGTATACTCAAAATAGAAACTTAATTTTTAAAATACCAAGGTTAATTTTTCTCGAGTTACTCGCATGAATTCCTGAAATCATACAGAATGGCCGAATTATGTTGTCTTTTATTATAATACAGATATTTACACAATATATATTCATCTTATATATGCATTTATTGTGACTCATCCAAATCAAATCCTAGCGAAACATAGGAACCAATTAATGTTACACAAATAAAAGTAAAAATTATTAAGCATGGTTGTTGGTCAAAGGATGGAAGATATTTGCAATGGACGTTTCGCATCAAATTCTTTTGCAACTTCAAAAAAACTCGTTATATAGTAAATAAACTTACCTACTAAATGAGTAGGTTCCACTTAATCCAGAAGCTGAAATTTTAATCACGTGACACAAATCGTTCAACGGCCCCAATTCGCCCTTGTATTAAGGGCTACTAAAGTGCATTAAAATGCGTCCAAAGTTAGATTATATGTCACTCTGACGTTATATATAATTCTCAAAAGCACCCTTCGACCGCATGCTTTAGACTTCGAATTTTCGCTATTGACTTAAAAAAAGGGTTTCATATGAAATTCATTCCATTGCATAAGTTAAAACGAACCTGAGAGGAGGACCAAAACACTTTGCAAACCACGGTATTCCGTTACATATATATATATATATATAAAACTCCTCGCTTTTTTGCGGAAGTGTCGCACGCAAAAAAACCTCGCTCTACACGTCATCTCTTTGCCTGGCAATGTTTAATACGCCTGCTTTTTATCAGCTGGCAAAATTTATCCTACCATTTTTTTATACTCGCAGGGAAAAAAATAACTCATCCGAGCGTCCACTTAACTAAACACTTCGTCGGACTTTTGGTCCGTACAAAATAATTTCCCGAACTCCATAACAGTTTCCTACCACCCTTTAAAAAAATGAGATCCTCGAGAGTTGCTACACTTGATTTATCGCCGAATCCAACTAGGGAGGTAAAGGAGTTATGTAGGTCATTCCTGCTCCATCTCTTTCCCTCTCTCTCTCTCTTACCTCCCATCCCTCTCTTCCGACCGCCTTAAAACACAAAAAAAACTGCTCTCTCATCACATATATAGGATAACTTCCACTGTTTTGCCCAAACGAAAAGTACATCAAAAGCGCACCCCGTGGAAGAGGATAACATGTCGATTCCACGAAACAAAAAAAAATAACGAGCGAAAGATAGGATCCTAAAGTATGTAATAACCGAGCACCTTTTGGTTCGGGAGATAAAAAAAAATCCACCCCGTTGCCTAACATCCCCTTTCATGCGATAGAAAAAGAGGATGAGAGACAGAGATAGAGGGAGGTAGATATGGAGGAAGAGAGAGATAGCAGGGAGAAAATGGAGGAAAAAATTTGTAAATGAAGAGAGAGAGAGAGGGAGATCGGCATTTCGAATCCGCGGAAGAGGCTTGGAAGAGGAAGGAAATACGGGGTTGGACGAGAGAGAAAGAGGGAGTTTGTGAGTGTGGGAAATGGGAAGGCCATTGGCCACCGCCATATACGGGCCCCAAGCACTTTCACCGTGGACGACCCGGACGGGAAAAGAGGATCAAAGAGAGTGGGGGACTTTTTAGAGAGAAATAGAGAGATATGGGGGGGGAGGGAGGAACGTATAGAAAAAGAGGGGAGAGGCAAAGCAGAGAGAATGCGACAGAGGGGTGAAAGAAGCAAAAGAGGCTCGCGGAACACATTGGGACAGAAGAGATATTAGACCAAATGCCTGGTTTTCTACCAGAACGTAGTCAAACATAGTATACGTTATACACTTTATATATATATATATATATATATAAACTTACGGAAGAGGAAAGGTAAATGAGGATGTTTAGGGCAACTAGGTTATGAAGGAAACCCAGTGAGCACTTACCGGAAGGAGAGCCGCTGGGGTGTTGGAGAGACACATTTGTAGAAGTTATTGGAGCTTTCGGGATGATCCCTTCGTCATATATATATATGTGTGTGTGTGTGTGTATCAGTGGTAACTAGATGTTGAAGGAAACCCAGTGAGCACTTACCAGAAGGAGAGCCGCTGGGGTGTCGGAGAGGCGCATTTGCAGACGTTGATGATGGAGCTTTTGGGATGATCCCTCCGTCAGTACAAGAGAGACAACTCCATCCACAAGTGTATATATATATATATATACATATAAACACATACACGTGTACGTAAATTCCAATTCCACGCCCCCACTCCGTGCGCTCACAAGAACTTTATTATTTTTCCTCACGCTTTGCGGAGTAAAATAAAATAAATATAGAGATACCAAAAATGGGAAAAGCGCGAACGTCGAAGGGGAAGGAAACCTCTTTCCTCCCCCCCAATCTCTCTACTCATTCCGACTTCATTCATTGGTTCGTTTGTCGATTCAATCCCTCGGGATCCTCCTCCGATTCCGCTGCCGCCGACGCCGCCTCTTTTCTCCCGCAACACACGGCCTCCGCCTCTTTTGATACCCTTAAGTAGATAGGAACGAAAGTGGAGCACCCTTGCGGATGCTGCAGGAAACGGCTTTGGGATGATGGAAAATTTCCCGCAAGAAAAAAAAATAGAGAGCGAAATTGAATGATGCATTTACCAAATTACGGGGTTGCTCACGTTATTACCTTGAATAGAGGGAGCGGGCGGGGATGTTTTTTTCCCCTCGTTTATTTAATACCGCCTTTGAATAAAAGGTTAATTTTTTTTACCTATCCCACGTTTCTCTTTGGGCACGGTATGTTATCGAGAACGCGGAGCCGTTTATATGTATCCGATCGATGAATAAGAGCATTAGTTTTGCCGGAGCTGCAGCAGGAATGCTTTTATATCTTTCGCCTTCGCTTCCTTTTAGCATCCATGCAAATTATATTCTCCCGTCTCGACCTGCAAATGCGGGCGGGTATGACGGAAATATTCAAAATTGGCGTTCAAGTTTATTTCGAATGCCATTAAATGTTATGAAATAAATTAAAAAGCGCGTGCTCGTTTCGGCTGCACAGCAGCCGTCCTCAGCGGTGATCTACGTTTAGGTGCCAAATTATGGGTGAAGCACTGCTGATGACGGCTGCTTTGTGGTCGAATTTGGTATCCGGCTTACCCAAAATTTTCGTAACCGTTGGATAGTGATGGTTTTTTTTTTTAAATAAGCATCCATTATCGCAATATTAGTATGCTTACTCATGATTACTTTTCGGGGGAAAAATTTACCTTGATACATAAGTAAAGCGGCTTTAAGGAATCTCTGCGGTAGAAGCAATGCTTGCACACATATTTTATGAGGTCAGCAGGATAGACTGTGGACAAACCCTGGCGTCCGTTCGCCGTTGGCGACTAAAAACTTGCAGTGCCGACTATTCTTTCAGTTCAATATAGGATAAATTATTGTTTTCGCGAACAAACCGAATTCGAGACTTCAAAGGGAATACACATTTTGCCCCCTGAATACGTTTTCACTATTTCCTCGATGATGTGTTTGATAGGAATTTTTTGACTGGACTGGAATTAAATAAATCGGGTTTTGATTAGCTGATAAAGGTAGGATTAGATATTGGCTAAAATTGGAAGCTTACTCTTAACATTTTTCCGCTTTTACCTACTGTCTCGACTAAAATTTCATTAATGTAAATATTTGTCATTATCAAAACTGTAGAAAGTATAATTTCCTAAAACTTTCTCTTGAATTTTTTTGTTTAAAATCTATTTTCATTATCCGTCTGAATTTATGTTAATCACGTCGCTATAACAGCTTTGTTTCTGTTGTTTTGATAATATTATCTAAATCTTGAAATCTTCCAAGGGTTATTTTAACCACTGTCAAAATTATCCCAATTCCATCCAATGCCATATTTTGTAAACAGGTTTCTTGCAAATATTTACAGCACCACCACAGAACCAAATACTTAACAATTTTGTTTGTCTATGTGGTTTTTCTTTGTTAAAAGTGATTCAAAGTATTTTTCATTTTGAAAATTATTCAGCATTTAAAAATTACGCACGAGTAATTGCCGACAGCTATGTATGAGGACGCTATTGCCGAGAGGAACTCGTAAGTATCATTGTATCATATTCATTACACTACACTGTCTGGAGAGAAAGTCACGTGCTGAACACATCAGATTTTTTGCTTTCTCATACGTAATATACAGAGAAATAATTTTAATCGTGAAAAAATTCGATCTCGAGACTTTGATGGAAATATACGTTTTAGGTGTACCTGAGCCCGAAAAAGTGGTTATCGCCATGCCGTCTGTTCGCGGCTCTAGAGCCTAAACGGTAGAGCGAAAATGAATGAAATCTCGTAATTAGGCATTTCATCACGCAGAGTAGAAGTTTTGAAGAAATGGCTGACATTGCTCAATAATTAAGGAAAGTTTATTCTCAGCATTTTTAACAACAATTCGATTTTCTCAAACACGGCTCTAACGATTTTGATCAAATTTCGTACGGTTACTTGAGTTTACATCTTCAATAATACTACATAGTTCACGTTTCTCAAAAAATGAATATAAGGCTAGTTTATTCTAGGCAACTTTAATAACAATTGGATTTTCTAAAAAAAAACGTCTCATCTTCATCAAATTTCGTGGAGTTATTTAAGTTGATTTTATAATGATTCTACATGGTTCATATTTTTCAAAAGATAATTAACGACGCATTAATATGTGAGAAATGTATCATATATTGTACCGATTTTTTAACGTTAGAGCGGAATCCGGTTTGATCATAAGCGACACCTAACTATCTCATTCCATTCGATCGAGTTTGATGAAGCTTAATTGCTGTTTGCCACTTAATTATTCAAGCGTGTAACTGATGTATATACAGATCCGGAATAAATAAGTCGGAATATGTCAATCGGATACGGCCAATAACACGCGCGAATATCAGAATCATTTATTCGCTTGTTCGAGAGAAGACGCAATATTGCGAGACGCATTTCAGGAGAAGATTTTGCAAATTTGCGACCTCGCGATGAAATTCCACGCGGCCTTCTTGAAAACTCGGGCCGTAATCCAAAAAAGACTCCGGTGCACATTGCGCTAGGTTAATTACCGTTCATTCCGAAATCTTGACAGCCTCACACGAAACAAAGGGTCGGACGAGGATGCGCCCCGAATGCACGCAATCCGCGGCCGAAATCGTCGGCGTTGCGTGCGCGCGTTATATTGACCTAAAGGCGTGTGCTTCTCCTTGAGGATCCGCAAAGGTACCCGAGTTCGTTGGGGAAAAAAACTTTGGGAATGCGCGTTTCAAAGGATTCGCAAGAGGAAGCGGTAACTTTTGCGAGGGGTGATTTTTGGGGCGGCATTCAACGACGCCCACCTTAGCGACATAAATAGAACCGCTGCGTAATGCGGGCGGAGGGAGTGAACGGAAGGAAGGGATCAGAAGGAAAATGCTTGCTCAAAACAAAGTCTTTGCGTGTTGGAGAGGACTAACTCTTAACGAAGTTTGCCAAGGATTTCTTGCTTCAATTTTGTAAGAGACTTTAAACACGTAATTTCATGCTCTACATTTCGGTAGCGACGGGATGAGTCATCCTGTATTAAATTCTGTCCGGCGCATTAATGAACAACTTCGTTTTAATTAATAGAGATGTTTTAAAAACAAAACCGATTTTTTGGATAATCGAATACATTTATTCGCTCGTGCGGTGAATTTTCCGAATTTATCGTTGCGTAATCGCGTCAGCGTGCAACCATTTCGAAAAGGTATATTTTGTAATTAAAGTAAATGAGGACGTTTTGTGTAAAAATATCGCGAAAATTGAATATTAATCGCGTTTTCTCTCTTCAAAACGGGGGACGCATTTGTTTTTTTTTAATAATCACAGAGTAGACGGTTTTTAACGCAATTACGATGCAGCGAATATTTAACGCTATTCTCGCCGGATTAATGGCCTCTTTCACGTGTTTTTTTTAACTAGACTAGAATGCGCCTTATCGAATTATCCGCCAATCTCGCGAATTTCAACCTCACGCGTCAAATAATTCAGCTTCGGTTTGAAAATGTGAGCGGAATGCTCACAGGGGCCGAAGTATAGCGACTTTATTAGCAAATCTGCGCGGCAATAAATCGAAAAATAATGTTAAAAACCTCCCCGCAGGCAGAACATTTTAAAGCTTTTCGACGCATAATAAAATATTAGGATTCAAAAATTTCGCCAAAAATAATATTATACTTCCTGTTCTAAAGCGAAAAATCACGTTTGAAAAATATAAGCGGAATTTTAAGCATCGCGAAATGCGGTTTGACGCGCCAAAGAGAGAGAGAGAGAGGAATCATTTTTTTTTATCGGAACGAATCAACAAATGAGACACACAACCAATTTTTACACGCCGAACTCAAACGCGCGAAGATCGATCTCATTCGTTCGTCTTTTTTTTTTCCCACCGCCACCATTATTATTTTTTCGATGCTTTATTTCCCTCCGTTAATTCGAGGGAAATCGCGAATCATTAATTTTCGTCGAATTACAAAAAACGCTTCCGCGTGGAACGCCTCCTAATAAACGTAATAGGCGGAGAAACTTTTTTCCCGAGTCATTAAAAAAAATATCCTACTCACTATTACGAGAATGTTACGTAATGTTATTTTTTCGGTAAAAATATTTTCGAAGGACAAGCGTTTTTAAAAGATTTTTTCGATTCGTAAAATAAAAATGAAAAACGGATGGAGAGAGAGAAATAGAGAAGAGAGCGCATGAAAAGTTTCGCGAACTTTTTAATAGACAGAACTCATTAGCAGGAGGGGAGATTTTTAAAAATAACGGTCGTTTTTTTTTTTTAAAGGCAGACGCAGTTGCATACACACGCGCGCGCGCGGCCGCCAGTTTTGAGAAATAAGTAAAAAAGAAGCACGAAACCATCATTCCGTGACTTCAAACATTTTCTCCGACTTTTTTTTTAAACATACATACCCCGAGTGTAATTACTCACAACTTGGATTACCTAGTTACCTCGAGGTTTCTTTTTTTTACGCAGCAAGTGTTCCTTTCCTAACGGCACACCGAACCGTCGCGCGCTCTCGGAAATCACAAAAACGTGTATAACTGCATTTCGCGCCTGCGGTTGTACTAGAAAATTTTCCCTTGCCGAGTTCGAATGAGAGCGTTTTTGTTTTTTTTTTTACATTAACTAAAATTGTTCCGTCTAATATTTTTCATATGTCACACATCTAGATGCGGGCGTGAGAGAGGAAACTTTGAATCCCGACCATATTAGTTTTCCCAGGATTTCCGTTGTAAATAATCCATTCGCATTTGCATAGGGTATCGCAGTTCACTTTGCGATTTTCAAAATCTCCGTTTTTTTCCGATTTCGTTACAGGGCTCGTTGCCACGACGAACAAGCCATGTGACATAAAGATTAATCCCACGTAATAAATCGTGGATAGTAATTCGTTTCGTAAATAAGAGCCTTTTTAAATTTTACCTTTTCACTTTCTCGTATGTAGGAGCGCCGTGTCCCACGGCCGCCCGTGTGCAAGTCTTTCATTGGACGCTCGTGCGCAAGTCTCTCATTGGCCCTCCGTGTGTAAGTCTCTCATTTGCCGCCCTTTTTAGGCGTTCTTTGCAAAAATTAAAAAAAAACGCCTCATGGTATGATAAATTTCAGTAGCCAATAAATATGATAGAATATACGGCATATTATAATACAATCCGCATTACTGTTTGTCTGACGATAAATCGGCCGCCGTAATTGCTTAGCCACCCGTGTGCGTCGCACACATTGCACATATGCTGGATACGTAGCAGGTAGAGAAACGTATTGAAATGGCAAGAAAACTCGAATTCCCTGTCTGTCTGCCCTGTGCGTGGCTTTGCAGCCTAAATGATCCGAGGAAATTGAATGATATTTCAGATTTAGGCATATGATTATCCATAATAGAAACTATGAAGAGATGAACAATGTAGCATCGCAATATAAGGTAATTTATTCTTATCGAATTTCATAAAATATGGAATTCATTCAAAAAAGGTTGTAAAAATTTAGATTAAAATTCATTCCGTTGTAGAGATTGGTGTTAAAAAACAATACTACATACATCGTGTTTCTCATAAAAAGAAGTATATTGCGGGATTATAAGGTTATTATTATTTATTATAAGGTCTCCGAAGTCCTGTGACGTCATGAGATAACCGTCATCCAGGATTCTCCAATCCAAATTATACTTGATATTTAGTGTACAATTATTTATCAACTCCGATGTGCGTGTATATGAGGCCATCAATATATAAATGAGGTTATCAATATATAAATACTATTTACGTGAGGAAAACATTTTCCGCGGTTTCGTTGCTCCTGTAGCAACAAGCTTGTTCGGAGTCACATTTAGTCGTGAAAGATTGGAATGAAACCAGACGCATAGGTATATGAGAAAGTTTTTCGCGTGATTTTTTTTTATAATTTCACATCTTTTACTTCGAATAAATTCGTTTGCGCTGAAACGCAAAAAAAGTAATCATTATATAACTCGTTCCTCTAGATATTAGACTGGAAGGTCAATTCTTCATGCATTCTCTCTCTCTCTCTCTATCCCTGCCATTAATACCGGAAGATTTAACGCAGAGAATGCCCTCCATTTAAATGCGCGGGAACCTTATTCCGTTCGGACATCTCAGACCCCGATCAAGCTCCCTCTCTCTCTGTTCTTTTTCTTTATTTCACAGCCAACACGGGATACATGAATCTCGCCGGCGAAGAGAGTACGTGACGCGAATTTGCATGACACAACGTAGAGCTTTTTTTTATAAAAACCGCCCCGCAACATGGTCAAGTAGCTAGCTGTCCGCTGCCGTCCTCCCTCTCCCCCCCTCCCTCCTTCCTCTCACCTCCCTCCTCCCCCCCCCCACCCCCCACCCTCCCCATCCTCCTTTTTCACAGAGAAAGTCCCACACTGTCTCACAGGCCAAAAACACGACACGGAGCGTTTAAAGCGGAGTCCTGGACAGGCGACCAAGAGAAGGAGAAATCTCTTTTGAACTATCGTACGTGCATGGCTACGTGTATATGTATCGCGGCTTCGCAAACACGCACGTACGCACACACACACGCTCTCTCTCTCTCTCTGTATATATATATATCTCTCTCTCTTTTTGCGGAAAGATAGACGGAAGAAACTTCCTGGAGAAAAAAATTGAACCTCCATTCCTCTCGTGTTACACTCGTACGGAAGAGAGAGAGAGAGGGGGGAAGAGAGGAAAAAAATTAAATAAACCTTCAAAAAAAGCGGAATTCCAGCCGAAGACGTGGAATGGAGCCGGCACGTGTCCCCGGTCGTAAATTATGCGGACTTCCTTTAAGTCCTCTCTTTTAGCTCGCAAATAGCTCTTTCCTTGTTTTTTTTCCTCTCTCTCTCTTACTCCTTCCTCTCGATTTATCTTTCTCTCTTTACTCCTTCCCATCTCTTTCCGTCTCTTTATCTATCTCTTCGTCATCCCCTCTCTCCCTCCCTTTCACGTATTTAGAGCGTATTTCATTTTTTTTAATGCGCTTATATTATCACTTTTGTACCAGTCTGTGCACCTGCTTAAATTTCAATTGTGATGAAACCGGTATCAATAGAGGGCTTAAACCTGAAGTGTACATCTCTCTGTACGGCTGCAATTTGTTTTTATCTTTAGACTCGAGTTTTTAAAAATATACACAGGATCGGTAAGAGGGCTTATTTTTTTTTTTAAATATTAATGTCTCCGAAGATATAAAAATGGAGAACTGAAATTTTTAGCGTACGTTTCCAAATCCACGCCACTCAAAAATGAGGTTCTAAAGCGACCTCACTTCGCCAATTATCTTAGTGGGAGTAATCTTCATTAGCGAAACAAAACAAAATATTATCGGATTTAATGATAGAGGAAAAACGCGTTGATTTTCATCAATCACGAATAGCATTCTACTTGCCTTTTATCCTTTCTCTTCGCTCTCATTTAACAACCGCTCGCATCGCGCCGTATCGCTGTAATCTTCGTGAAGTTACACGCAATCTCCTTTTGTGTGTGTGTGTGCTCGTTTTGCGTTGTTTTCGTTACGCTTTTTTGTAGTTCCTTCTTAAGACTGGGTTGTGCACTTTTGGGACGTGTTATTGGTGTTTGTTTTTACCAATTACTCGCACTCGATTATTTTTAAAAAATCGCTCATTTTGTTTTTCCCTGTCATTCACTGCCACGTTGTGTTATTTTGCAGCGTTTGTGCTTTTACTGCGAATTAATATTTGAGTAGCTTTTAAGGCGCGTTTCGCTTCCAGCGTGAGTGCCTATTTTATCGTCGGTCTCTCCGTCCGTCCGCATGTTCGTTCTCGGCTTCTACCGAACGGATTTTCATAAAATTTTATATTAAGGACTTACAATAAAAAAATAAGGTACTATCCTGTTATCTCCCCCAAAGGGTATTTCAATGTTATAATGACTTGGTGGGCATTGTTGTAATGCATTGTTATAATTTGCCAAATAATGAAGAAGATGCGGTAGCTTTCCTAACCCATGACTGATTGGCCGGTCTCGACATTTACCAACCCAATCACCGAACAACGGGGAGGGATACTTTGGTTCCGGGCGAGGCGAAGGGCGCGGTAGCGCCCGGAGACGACTACCCATTAAAACAAAGCGAGCCGAAGGTTCGTCAATATATCCTTCCATTTGCGGCGCAAGAGTCAAGAGGATATAACATTGAAAGGATATATTGACGAGCCTTCGGCTGGCTTTGTTTTAATGGGTAGTCGTCTCCGGGCGCTCCCGCGCCCTTCGCCTCGCCCGGAACCAAAGTATCCCTCTCCGTTGTCCGGTGATTGGATTTGTAATTGTCGAGATCGGCCAATCAGTCATGGAAAGGATATTTAACGTTTCCTTAGCGACCTTAAAATTAATAATTTTTTGGTGGAAGATAACAGGATAGTACCAAATATAATAAGAAAATCGCAAAAATGAATCACGTAAGACAATCAGGGGTACCACTGTATTGGTAACAAAAATGTACTTTCCGTCATATCTCGTAAAGTATTGCTAAAATATTTTTCAAATAAAAGTTCTAGAACTAGTAAAGAAGAGTATTTCTTTTCCTATACATTTTTATCGTAGGAGTGGCCGTTATCGGGAAAATCAAACAAGAATGTCTTAATTCGAGTTGAACTTTGAAAATTTCTTGCATGGTTACTTCTTCATTGTTGCTAACATAAACAATCTCGAAAAGAAACGTTTAATTTCCTTACATGTGCATGTAATATTATTAAATAGGAAGAAAATGGATTATTTACGATGAAAAAAAGAAATTTAAAACGCAATTTCCCTTCCGTACAGGTATATAATTTCTTTCTAATACTCCATTGCACGAAACGCGCCCATTTGTGATACGTTGTACGCTTTCCTAACTTGTTTTATATATACAATTACGTCCTAACGGAGACATTACCTCATACTCTCGCCCCCCCCCCCCCCCCCGCCCTCTCACTCCTTGTCTCCTTCACTCTTTAGCTCGTCTCTTCATTTCTCTCTACCACTTTCCCTTTCAGTCCTTTCTCCTCTTTGTCTTTTCATGTTTCCGACATTGTCTTTGTGCCTTCGGCCTTTCCGTTCATTTACTATCTCTCTCTCTCTCTGTCTCTTCCCTCCTCCTGTTCTTTCCCTTTCATCCTTGCCCCTTTACGTCACTGGAGTCATACGGAGGCGTTGCGTCCAAATCCCGAGGGACTCATGGGAAAAAATAATGTCCCGTTTTCTCCAAACGAGCATTCTTTCGAGCTCTCATTTTTCATAGTTAATATAGTTTAAAGGAGAGAGAGAGAGAGACAGACAGACTGATAAACGACTTTATTGAGGGCGAAATTGAGACTATATTATAGTCCCTTCTTAAATTTGGAGAGAGGGAGAGAGAGAAAGGGCGAGCACTCAGAAGTACTCTCGAGAGCAGGAATTGCCATCTTTATGTGTCTTTGAGAATGTAAAAAGGCATCCGCGTTTTTATGTGATGAAGATGACGAAGTCGACGTCTGGTGCTACGCATCTCTCTTTTCCTCGCACTTGTTATAACGGGATACTCTGTAGTGATCGGTTACCGTGACACTTCTTTCAGTAGCGCGCACAGGATTTTCTCGAGGAGGGGGGGATCAGAAGTATTTGACAAGCACAAAATTTGTATGCAAGTTATATCAATGTCGCATATTGCATTATTCATTATATTTAAGTAAAAACAAAGGGGGAAAACCGTCTCCTATTCCTCTCTGACGGCGCCCGTGACCCCAGATTTAAAATAACGATGTCTCTCCACAGTTTATAAAAATCATAATTTTCCAAGGGGAGGGTCCGGATCCGATGGATTAGATTTGTTGCTGATATTAATAATGAAATAAAACTACGTAATTAAAATTAAGGAAAAATAAAATATTGAAATTTTACCTATACGTTTCCGTCTTCCCATGACAGTATGAGAACCGCTGCCATTATGCAAGTCGAGCATTTCAGATTACAATTTAACCTTTCCCTACTCATGAAGCTAAAATGAATATATATGATGTGTTTACTGTAAAAAGAATTTGTGTCGCTTCCAAGTTAATTTAGTCCATAGTAAAAAAGGATTTAAAATTTTCCCGGCGATTATTATTAGTGAATTGTTCTCGGGTTTCACACCGGGTGATGTCTTGAATAAAATTCGACGTTTCGGCGTATGTCACATCGCCGAAACGAATTTTATTCAAGACATCACCCTGTGTGAAACCCTAGAACAATTTGCTAATTAGCCATATTAATTTTCATAAAATTTTGAGGATTCCTGAAGCGTGGGGCCCCATTTTTTCCACACTAAGGCGTTTTCTTTTCGCGAAATCTAATCGGATCGTCCATCCCTTTTATATCGAGACTCTTAACGAAAGATTTTTTCACAAGTGTTCGAAATTATCGACTCCTTAAATCAGTAAACTAAGCGCGACGCGCATTAATTCCTTACACACAAAAAAAAACAGATTGCCCGCAGATTTAACCCATATTATGCCGCAACATAAGGACGTATAAGGCTCACACACTTATTTTTCTCCGTTATTTTCCAAGCGGGTCTCCTCCTCCTCCTCGAAACACAAAAAGGGTTCCACGGATGGAAGAAGGCCTTCTTCCAATTCCCCATCCCCCCCCCCCCCCTCATCCTCCTTCCTCTCTCCCCTCGACAACAAACGACGAGAGACTGACGGTCGGCAGAAGAACATCTTCTTTCTCCTCTTAATCCTACTCCTTACCTAATTGATCCTCTGTCCGTTTCACCTCGAGTTCCAATACTCCCTCCCTCCCCCTCCCCTCTCTTCCTCATTCACTCCCGACACTCCCCTTCTACTCCCTCCGTTCCTCTGCGCCACGCTCTTTCGCTTCTTCGAACTGCTCTCTATCTCTCTATGTGTCTCTCTCTGTCTCTTTCTCCCACTCTCTCTGTCTCTCTCTCCCCCCCCCCCTCTCTCTGTCTCTCTCTCTCTCTCCCAGCCGACCTCTCTGTCTTTGCCCTCTATTTAGCATTCCGAAGCTGCAGGGTGCGTCTTATAACTATATATCCATCTATGCGTAGTTCTCTCGCTTCTTCTTTTTTCTCCCCAGTCCCTCTCCCATCTCTCCTAACTCTATATTCTCCCCTGTTCCTCCGTTCCTATCGCGACCCTTTCTCTCTCTCCCCACTCCATCTCTTCTTTCTTTCCTCTTCTTTATTTCCTTTCTCCTTTCTTCCTTCTTTTCCTTACTCGTATTTTATCCTTCTTTCTTCCTTTTCTTTCTTCACTCTCTCCTCTCTTCTTTTCTATTACATCTTCCTCTTCTTTCCTTCACTTATTTATTCCCTCCTCTTCTCTTCTCCTATTCATTCCTCTTTTGTCACCCCTCTTTCCTCACTCCCTCTCTTTTTCCCATCTCCTCCTATTTCTCACTTCATCCATTCTTTGTCCCCATTTCCTCGCTTTTTCTTTGTTCTCCCTATTTTTTACCCTTTCTCTCCTCCCATTCTCTTTTCTCTCTTTCTCCTTCTCTTTTTTTCCCTCCCTTCCCCCCTCCCTCTCTCTCTCTCTCGTACCACACCCTTTTCCTCTCCCTCTTTCCTCCGCTCCCATGCCTCCTTTCCGTCCCAGCCCCTCTTTCGCATTCTCCTCTCTCTTTCATTTTCAGCCTTTCTAAACCAATCCCTCTTCCTTCCCACACCCTCTTCCCCATTGTCATCCCTGTCCCTCCCTCGCTTTTCTCCCTCCCTCCTCACTTCCTCCCTCTCTCTTTCTCTCTCTCTCTAGCTCAAAACTTCCTTCCATTCGTCCCTCCTTTCCCCTTTCTGTACCCTTGAGAAATATGTGGGTGTGACGACATCACGCGAGTGAGACGCCCGTCGAGGCGAGTTTGAATCGTCATACAGGATTTTTGCTTTAAACCAGGTGATGAGTAATAAGTGGGGAGGCGTCCGAAAAGGTTAGGGAGTTCGATACATCAAGTGTCATGATCTCGGATCGATACAACGTGCGAGAGTGATAAATAACGCCGCGTTGCTTAAGCCGTCGATAAGAAAAGGATAAATCAAGCACCTTTAAAGGGTCGCGAGAGTCAATGCGCTCCGATTAATCAAGCGTTGATGGTGAAGCACTCGATCAAATGTATATACATTTGATCTATCAACGGTATCCCTGATACTGTTGATAGATTATTCTAGCCTGGAGTGATTTTTCGGCAAGTTACATCTGTTCGGGACAAATAATATCAGAGGTGAAGAGTTTCGAGCATCTATTAAGCCTTCAGGCTATTTACGGAATCCGAACTAGGAAAATCGAACGCTCCGAATTCTCAGGCAGGCAAAGGAATGGAAGATAAATAAATAAATAATATGTTTGTTTGTGTGTGTATATATATATATATATATATATATATATATATATATATATATATATATATATGTAAGTTACATCTCAATAAATCGGCCCAAGGAATTTCTATTGTCCACCGTAAAACTTATTTCTTGTAATATGAGATGGGAATACATGTTATACAAATATTCAGCGCACATTTTTGTATGCTTTGCAAAGCGGATTCAGCAGAGTAAAGGCGAACGATTTTATCCGTTGTCAACGTGCTTTCGGATTAGAGGACTACCTCACCGCCCAAAAATGATTTTTGGAACGTGCGTCACCATCAACGACACCAAAGGTAATTTTTGACACCTCATTAATCAGACAAAGCGTAAACGAAGTGCCCTTTAAAAAATCGATCAATAACAGCGTAACACTTCGGTTAATATAAGCTCATAGTTTACCGCTTTATTTAATAGGCGTTTTCGCGCTTTTATCCTTCCCCCCTCGTCAAACTCGATTCTCTTGGCTTAACGAGGCCTCTGGTCGGAAAAAAATCCTAATCGCATTTTCCACCTGGAAATTCCTAAATAACGTACCTTTGTCGCTCCGTCTCCGAGATAAATAAACGTCCCTGATTTAAAACCGTAGAATTGCCTAACACCGGGTGCCGGATTTTTTTTTTATCGGGCCACGGAATCATATTGCCGCTCGCTTTTGAATAGATAAATACCGCAGCCAATGAAATTTTACACGTAGAATGGACCGTCGGATCGATAAATAAATCGCTTTTAACGACAGGCGATCTTTTTTTCCCTCTCTCTCTCTTCCACCCCCCCCCTCCCTTTTTTTACTCCCACCTTCCTCCCCATCCCCCTCTTCCTTTGCAGCCCTCGACCACGTCGAGACAAACGACATCCCCGAGCGCACCGCGCCCTCGCACTAAATTCTCCGCAATCCTCTCGAAATAGCCGAGGTATAATTTAACGTCGCGGCTCCGAGATCACAAACAGGTCGCTGGAAAAACAATTACCCGTATCCCTAGGACGACACGCATACTCCGGACCTCGGTGGATACAATTCGAAGAATCAATCAGTTCCTTCCTGATGGGAGAGATATAAAAAAAATCGGATTTCGAGGGATCTAGAGGGAGGTCACCCTTACCCTCTCTCTATCTCTCTCTTCCTCTCTCTCCCTCTCTCTCTCCCTTTCTCGCACCGGCCTATTCCTCTCTATCTCTCTCCGCACGACCTTTTGAGCGATCGCATCATCGCCCCATCATCATACCCCATAACATCAATCTCTCCCTCTCCCTCCCCCCCCGCCCCCCCCTTTATCGTTGCCTGGCCACCAAAATCCTCTCTCTCAGCCCCCCCCCCCCCCCACCCCCCTCTCCCCTATCTCCCTTCCCTCTCCCATCCTCCATTTTCTCGCGTCTCTCTCTACCTCTCTCTTTCCATCGTGCGACCGAACGCCACCCTCCGCTCATTTGTTTTCTCGATATTGGACGACGAACTTATGTCAGCTTATAGATCCCCAGAACGGAGAGATAAATCTAATTATAGATTCCGATTGGCGATTCATCTTCGAGTGGTTCTCTCTCTCTCTCTCTCTCTCTATTCCACGCCTCTACCTCTTCTTCCTATCTCTCTCTACCCCCCTCTTTCCCCTCCATTTCCTGTCCGGTTACCGAGCAGTATCGCACAACGAAGGTGATTAGTTTATCGAAGGGTCGAGATCGGTTTTCCGGGTCTACGGGACGTATAGTCGTCGCGTTTTAGTGTTTCTGGTCCCGTGTTCCGCTGATATCGGAAAGATATTATTTTGGGTTTTTTTTTTATATCGAATTGAAATGAGCTAAAATGTGGTCGTTAAAAACCGGGATAGTATCAAGATTAACCTTAACAAAAAATATCAAACTTTTTTATCGTTTAAAATGTGAGCTTAGGAGTTTTCGACAAGGCATAAGGACTGCTTCGACATATGTTTGACAACCGCTGCCGAAAAGTTAGTTTTGTTGGCATATTAAAAAAAATTGAATATCATATTGTGAGTGCATGTCGAAAAAATTAACCTAAGCGAGAATGACTTAGGATGCAATGATCAATATAACGTTGTTTTCTCTTGCGATGTGAGCTATTAGTAAGACAGTAAAGAATTTTTTTTAAATAACGAACATTTCATCATAATTTTTTTCGGCCAACACCTTTTCAAATGAAAGGGATATTTTTTTCGAAAGCTTTGGGATTAACTTTATATAACTAAGCAATAACAAATTACATAAAAAGAACACGTGAAATATTTCTGATAAATAGGAGATATTGTTCTTCTTTTAAGCTAACATTATTTACAGTAATTTTTAAGTTTACATGTCATAAAGTGTGTACGTATTGCATCGTTTATTCGTCTTGTATATGATTTACGTATATATCACGTGCGCTTCACCATTGAGTGCTACGATAAATCAAGGATGCTTTTACATTTTCATTTTTCTCACCCAAAACAAGACCGCGTAATTTGAGCCGACCATCCAAATGACTAAGCCCTTTAGAGGCCATGGAAGTTGGATGAATTCCTCAATATAACCCATATAAATAGAGGTCAAAACGACCGCACCACTAATAACTGTACGCGGTGCTGAATTATTCGGAAAAAGTGACGGATTCGCCGGCCGAAGAGACGCCCAAAAAGAACCTCAATTCTTTCTTTCCCTTATCTCTCTCGTAAATATTTGAGCTTATTATCGCGCGGGGGTAGAATTTCCTCTTTTCTTTTTTTTTTTCCAAATGTCCTGGCAGCTTTAACCGCCACGATGCTCGGTCATTCAGATTTTCCGGCGGAGATAAGGATCGGGAGGCTGAAACTCCCAAGGGCTGCGGACCAGCGTTGACGATAGGGATTAGAACCAGCAATCCTATGATCAAGAGAGCGAAGGAGAGAGGGGAAGGACGCTCCTTTTGCCCAACGGAGCAAACACCTCAAAGCGAAGGCACTTTGGGTCATTTCCATCTCTCCTCCCCTTCTAACCCCCTCCCCCCCACCCCCCCTACCTCCCCCTACCCCCTCTTAACTCAAACCCACTCGCCCGTAACCATGTATGGACTTCTCGACAGTCGCGCGCGCCAGTCCTATGCGTCCACTGGAGGTCAAGCGTTTATTTTTTTTTATTTTTTTGGTCATTATATACGTCCGTCCCCTTCGTGTTTTTTCCTCCTTCCCGCTTAGAACAAGGTCCTCCCCACAAAAGCAGTTCGGGAGCAACAATAAAAAGGCCTAATTTATTCTTTCCTCCCGACTGATGCTACACGACGGTCGGGGAAGGAGAGAGAGAAAGGAAAAAAACACGATCTTCCTCCGTCTCTCTTTTTTCTCTTATAAATCTTTTTATGTATACATATACATACATGCATACATACATACATCCATACATCCATCCATACATACATACATACATACATACATACATACATACATACATACATACATACATACATACATACATACATACATACATACATACATACATACATACATACATACATACATATATATATATACACATACACTAGCGTTAGAAAAAAACCGTCGCGGAGGATTTTAATCGAATTCCAGTTCTTCCGTTTTTTGTTCGCCTCTTGATTGAATTTCACCGATTTGGAAATTATTTCCCGAACATCCCTTAGCTTTTTTTTCACGGTGGGTAAATAAACACCGGCAAGGACCTATTTCATTAATATTCACCCGACAGTTTTCAAGGGAGAGGGAATTAAGAGGGGAGGGGGTTGGGGAAGGGTGACAGGGGTACAACTCTTTTTTTTTTGACAAGTAGGGTTAAGAGACAGAGACAAAAGGGAAGAGATTGAAATAGAGAGAGAGAGAGAGAGATGGAAAAGTAAAGAGAGAGTTTATGTGCTAGTTTTTTATTTATTTTTTAAAATTCCCGATCGTCGTTTGGCAAACGACGCGAAAGATTGAAACGCTTTGGGTTTATCTTTTTTTAGTGTTTTTTTTTTTTAAGTTACGACTTCGCAGGAGGAGAAGGGGGACCTGTGACGATTTCTTTCGAAGAATTTGGCGGAAGGAGAGATTGGAATTTCTCTCTCTCTCTCTCTCTCTCTCTCTCTCTCTTCAGTCTCCCTCATCCTCATTTCTCCTCGTCTCCGCCTCTCCTTTTATTACAGTAAAACTCGTTTAATACGTATTTGAGGGGACCGACTAATTGCTTCGTTATAAGCGTGACTACGTTATATACGAGAAACATGGTTTTTGGCCTATACATCCCATATAACACGTATATACATACAGTAAAAGCTGTGATATCCGGCTATTTAGAACCGGCCAACCTTAGATACCGGCAATTACACAAATACAATTCATTTTGTAATTCATTTTTTATGATTTTTTTGTGTGAATAGTATATGTGTAATACCACAACTTCCACTTTAAAATTTCTTAAAATATGAGATGTATATATTACGTATTTACTCCGTATACTTCTGTGGCTGCCGAGTAAGCATGGCGTTTTTGGTTACGTAAGCCATTTGCATTGTCTAGATATTTTGGTGTACTTCTACAATTTCCAGTTTTATCGCTTTTTATTATTTAAAAAATTACCCATACATTGAATATGGCATAAAAATAAATACTAAAAAGCAAAGAACAGGAGAGAAACGGTTGGTTTAACGCTAACACAAAAGCTGGAGCTGATCAAACGAATTGAAAAAGGAAAAAATAGAGCAGCCATAGCAAAAGAATTCAACATCAGATCTTCCACGCTCTATGATATCAAGGCTCATAAGGCTAAATTAATGAAATTTGTGTCATCTTCTGAGACGAGTAAATCAGTTAATAAACATCATACGCTTCATAAGCCAAAAATTGAGGAACTGGATAAAATATTATGACTGGTTTTCACGGAAATGTTCAGAAGAATTAAATAATTTCGTCCTTTTCTAATACAGTAAATAAAGATAAATAAGAAAGATATAATCCAATAAAGTCAATTTTGGGAACAGGTTCACTGCCGTAATCCCCAAACTTCCCGGACGCCCTAAACTTTTCAATAGTCTTTTTGTTTTGCATGTAAGCGTAGCAACGTATTAAATAAGAATGGGTAAATAGTGTCTATATCTAACTAGGTGTGGAAGAATTAAAATGGAAAATGCAAACCCCATGCATAGTTATGTTTGGGGAGTACGATAGTGAACCTAAACCCAATTTGTTTGGTTATTGCTAAATTTGCGATGTCAGAATCGAAAATCGCTCCCCTAATCGGCTTTCCACAATCCCCAAGATAGCCGGATAACACAGCTTTTACTGTATTTGCAGTGAGTCGACTTCAGTGCCGTACTTACATATGCAAAGAGATGCATATCAACTTCGCGGCATGTAAAATGTTCGACTGCTATTACATACGATTTTTTAAATGGTCAATTAATATTATTATTATGGTCATTAATTTACATAAATATTTCACATTTTTAATATCAATTTCAAAACAAAGGGAGCGTGGAAATTCGTATGGAAGGGGTAGATGGAGGAAGGGGACCTCTACGAACAAGTGCGCGGTAAACGGGCGGAAACTATTCATTACTTATCGCTCTGCTCGCCAAAAGTCGTTATACAGGGTTTATCAGAATAACCCCGAAATATTTTGTAGGGTTATAGAGGAGACCTAAAAAACCATTTTGAGATAGGGAATGAGTGGTCGGAGAAGCCTCTGTTATGCGCCAGAGAGCACTGAAGTCAACGCGTTGAGGTGATGTCCACAATGCCAACCCAGATGTTCACAGAGAACTGTTGTTGATGGTGGTGGACGGAAGTCACGTGTGGATTATCATCGGCCCACACATGGCTGTTTCTGCAGTTGTAGACTCCATCCCTGGTAAAACAGGCTTCGTCAGTAAACAAAACATACTACCTGAGAAAACCAGGGACTTCTGCACAACGATGTAATATCCAGCGGGAAAATTCCTGTCTGGGTCAAAAATCATGAGGGCACAAACCCTGAACTCGCTGTGGGTGATAAGGATGAAGCTGCTGTTCATGAACGACCCTCCACACAGCATGTGCAATAGCACGGGTACTTGTTGATGGCTCTTCTCTTACGCGCTCCAACACCTCTTCCTCAAACAAGGGGTTTCGGACTGACCTCTTTGCACCGCAGTCTTGTTTTGATGGCCTCACCGATCCTGTCTCCCGCAACCGTTGAAACACTGCTGTGAATGTGGTGTGATGGGGATGTGTTTTCTTTTGGAAATCTTTCCCTGTAAAGCTGCGCAGATCTCCATGCACTCCCTTTAGCTTCGCCATACACAAAAACAGTGACAGCAAGTTCCGCAGTTGTATACTGAGCCATGCTAACCACTTCAGTTGTAAACGTCAAATGTCGAGTAAGCAACATCAGCTGACTCAGACAACGTCATAGTAGCTACGAGGCCTGAAAGGGGAAGAGGGGTGGAATGTTTGAGAGTTTGTTTGCCTCCAGGTATACCTGAGGTTTTGTATATCTTCCAAGCGCAACCTCGACGTTTGGTGTTCTGTTGCGCATAACGGAGGCATTGCCGACCTCTCATTTCCTATCTCGAAATGTTTTTTTAGGTCTCTTCTATAACCCTACAAAATATTTCGGGGTTATTCTGATACACCCTGTATATGGGGCATTTTTTGCCACGGGACCAAACATTTGTTCGTTATAGCCGAGAATTCGTAAAATGCGTGTTCATTACATACGAGAAATTTAACCAATGCCCTTATGGAGAAGTTCAAGGGACCGAGACATTTCTTCGTTATAGCCGAGATTTCGTTTTAGGCGTGATCGTTATAAACGAGTTTTACTGTATTTGCCGAACTGAATTTTACGGGATTATGAACCGTGAGATGCAGTAGCACTTTTTATCTGTCGGTTCGGTTACTTGTGAATTTAATGTGTTCCTTTGCACGAAGTGGCGTCTACGCAGCCTAAAAATTAGTCTCTAGGCAATCGGATCGAATGGCTAGGGTCTAATTAGTTTGGTCATATACATTATTCATTAAAAGAAGGGAGTTGTTATGAGAAGATTAGTGTAATTCCCGTTGAAATATCAAGGGAAGAATTATAGATAGATTGGTTATTAATATTTGCATTTAAAATAATTAATGGCACACTATTTATAGTGAATATTCTGTTGTCGTTTAGTAAATTCCTTTGGTTTTTATTTTTGGCTATAAAATTCTGATATTCTTCTCCCACCTTGTTCCCGTCAGTGCTACATATAATTGTCGGTGTGCAAAGACCGGGAAATAATTATATGTATACATATATAACGTAGGGAAAATAATTAAATTTCGTGCACTTAACGTTATGATTGTTTTAAAATTGTACTCTGTACTTACGAAGAAAGAAAGCTAACTCGAATCCTCAATAATTTCTCCGTCGTTATATACATAAAACTCTTTAAAGATTTTAATTAAAAACTAACTAATTAATCAATCAGCGGAATAATTTCTTTGAATACTATCTGAACAAAAACAAATCACCAATTTATTTCAACATTGTTAACTGTTCTCTTGACGATTAAATGGATCATTGTATTGGAGATCCTTATTGACAAAAAATAAATTAATTGTTTATCGTAGAAGCCGTTACATAAACAAACATAAGTGTTTATTATATATTCCCGTCGTTTTCGCCGAAAGAAAGGTGAGTTGTTGACGTACATGTGGCGCCGACCTATCGGACAGAATGAGAACTACATTTCGCTGACGGCCATCTTGCGTACCTTACAGAACAACGTTTTTATTATAGAGAATGAAGAAAAAGGCACTGGTCGGCGCATATTGGGTTGGTATTACCGATTGCTATAGAGAGAACATAGGATTATTTATATATGTAATTCATTGGTACTCCCGTCTCTCGCTTCACACGTTTCCGGAAAACCGTGCAAGAGAAATTATGGTCGTCATATTCCAGGTATTTCTCAAAAAGATAATCGTGCAAAATCGAATATGTGTAAAACAAAGCCGTAAAATTCTAAGGATGGTTTTATTCTGTGTGCTTCACTATAGAGCAGGGGTCGGCAACTTACGCCCCGCGGGCCTCATGCGGTCCTCGAAAGCGTTTTATACGGCCCGCAAAGCCATGATGAAAAAGTTATCGCTATAATTGGGCACAGTGAAATTATGGTCTCAAAACCATTTCTGGTGGAAGATTAACGTTAGTAAACAAATAATAATTGATTTTCACCACAAAATCTCTAGGTAACTTCTGGTTTAATCGCCAATACGGCCCGCCGAAGCTCTCTCGTGATTTCCAATGTGGCCCTCCGAAGCATTCACAAGAACGAATGTGGCACACCTTATAGAAAAGGTTTCCGATCCCTGCTATAGAGGATGATACTTATTGGAAATCCACAAGAGAAAATAAAACGCACGGCGAATAAAACAAATTTATTTAAAATTTCTATTTTTACACGGAAAACTGCTTTTGTTTTGTGTTATTTCTAAAATTTATCAATATAAAGCTTTTTGGCCAAAGGATGTACACATACATATAGAAACATATTTTTGTTAATCAACTTTAATTTTACAATTTATTAGTTATTCAACCTATCAAATATATTGCTAGTATGTATTTCTTGTTTATCGTCATCATTATTGGCGTCTTGTCCGAGGATAGGTCTGTGATTATATGTTCAACTAACGTCTCATAATACTATCAATCCCTGAGAAAATTGTTGTTTTCCGCAATATATGATGTATTATATACACGCACATCTAAAACCGCTTGGCTTTCTTTCGCATCCCTGAACATTCGAATTCTTCTAGAGATGTTATTTATGTGGAATTCGGTATAGGACATGGGAAGAAAACCGACGGAAAATTTCCGAAATTCCAAAAATATTCATTTATGAGAGTGTTTTCCCCTTCCTACTGTTATGTCTCTATTCTCCACAAGGAAATTAATAGAGGAATTTCTCCATCGGCGTAACTAGGAACAGAAGGGCCCGCGGTGATGTATTATTGGTGGCACTTCTTCCTCTACGTTCTCGACCAAGAAATACTTATGTTCAATGTAAACTGAAACCTATTGTAAAACCTATCAATTTGTACTTATTAATCAATTATCAGGAATATGCTGTAAAGGTTAGGAATTTTAAATTACTCTGCCCAAAAATAATGATTAACTGGATTCATTCAGAAAGAGAAATCACTAAAAAAAATCTCAATTTCATCTATAGTAAGAAAAATTCGAGAGCTCCTGAATAAATAATATAGGAATTTTAAAGACCCTTGAGAGATTTGAATTGAAACTATGTGACTAATACGGTAAAAAGTTTGGTATTTGAGTTAATTAATCCGTCATATTTTACAGAATATTCAGCGGAAGTGCCAAAATTAGTGTTTATTCTAACTATATTGTTAAATATGAATGTTATGATAGCTGTTATCACGATTTAAAGGTGTAGCAGTCTTTTTACAATCACGGTCAATTCTGTCTAGAAATCGTTAATTTAGTGTATTATTGTTTTAAACCATAATCCACTATTAATTATTACGTAATCATAATTTTTTTGGTTTTCCCGGTTTATACCAAGTTCTGAAATTCCCCGTTTAAGGAAAGGTAATACCAGTCCAATTCTTAGTGTCCGACTGATCGAAGGCAAAAATGTAGTCTCGCGGTCATTTCTTGCGTGCATGTAGCATTATAGAAGAACCGCTCCCAAACATGGGTCAACTGTAGAATGCAGGCAATGCAGCTTGTACCTAGGCATGTCCGCGGATACGTATGTTAACATGGATATGTACATGTAGACACACATCAGGACATGACTGTGTATTATACAAATGAATTATGTATTTCACGCAATGCCCAAGCAGAGGAGTTCGATGCACGGGGCAAGACCGAAAAAAAAGTGCCCTAGAAGTTCCGTGACGGTAAATATAACGATTTTCACCGCACGCCAAATAAAAAGCATTGTTCGCAAATGCGTTCATTACCTTATTAATACAAAAATTGCGATTAAGCAACTACGTTTTTCTGAACGCTTACGACCAAATATCGACTCGCGACCTGCCATTTTGGCTCTCCTTCGCTTCGACGCCCGGGGCGATCTCCCCGTTCGCCCATTTCACGAGAGCATGAATATTGCATAGCGACCGTCCTTTTAACCAGGAACAACAACAACAAAGTTATGATAATGAATAATAGCGCGGCAGTAGCTGAAGACAGATGAACACGCGAATCCATAGAGTATTATTGATTTAATCCGCCGCGAAAAACAACGGGAATAGACCTGCGTCCTTTACTTGCATTCCCATATCTATCGATGATATAAATCGCCGAAGTACGACTTGGTGTCTTTCTTTATCTCTCTAGTTCTTGGAAACTCCTAAAAAAAAAAAAAAAACAACTCCACTCTCCCGTAAGAAATCGTCCACCATCCGAACTATACGTCAAAATGACCGATGGATATGGAATTGTAATCGAAACACACACACACATATCCAGTCCCTCCTCCTTTTTCTCTCTTTTCTGCCTTCTTCCCATTTCTTCTACTTTCGCTTCCCCCTTTTCTCCCTCTCTTTCCCCTTTCTCCACGTCATTCCATCTATCTTTTTCCCCCTCTCTCTCTCTCTCTCTCCTTTTCTCCCCTCCCCCCCTCAATCTTTCCCCAACCGTCCTTTACCTTTCCGGCGACGTCCGCCACTCCCTCAAAAGAGGAAAGCGGACGGCTTCAGAACTACCACCGCGCGTCAAAATGACCTATAGGTCGAAATCGTTATCGACGGCTTCGTAATTAACCGCAATCGATTTCCAAGCGACTCTTCGAAAAGGAAGTGTAAGCCCCTATAAAACCGCACGATTTCCGACCCACGCACTCTCTCACACTCTCTGTCGACGCCTTATAAGCTCAAAGGCGGAGTGGAGAGAGTTTCGCCCTTCTTTCTAAAGGAGCTCTCCGCATGGCGGCCTCATACCAAAACCCCTTTCTTGAGACGCCTTGCAGTTCCCCCCCCCCCCTCCTCCTTTTCTTACTCCTCTCGACCAGCTTCCCGGGGTATGTACTTTCCCGACCGTCGACAGACATGAAAGAGTCTCGGTGTCCCGACGTAAGCGATCATTTTTTTCTTCCCTTGCCGTTAGTTTTTTCCTTACACCCCCTTCCCCCTTCTGTAAGACCTATTTTATGCCTCCTTCCCCCTTCTGTAAGACCTATTTTATGCCTCCTTCCCCCTTCTGTAAGACCTATTTTATGCCGCCTTCCCTTTTTGTAAGACTTGCTAAAGTCGCCCCTTCCATAGCATTCCTTCGCACGTGCAGACGTACGCATGTACATGCAAACACACACACACACAATGCTACGGAAAAAAAAGAATCGCTCAATTCGACGGGGGAGAGGAAGCACACCCCTCTCTCTCTCTCTCTATCTTCTTTCGCTACGAGAGAAAACTGAACGGAGAGTAATGGGTTTTTCTACTGTGCCACTTGCCAAAAAAAATTTTTCCTCTGTATCCGTCTTGTGTGTGTGTGTCTTTTCTGTTTTCTCTCCGAGACTTACACTCCCGCGCTCGGCCGTCTTTTGTGCATGTCTTGACGTTGAGTGCGCGCGAAAAATGTTATAATAACCGCCTAAAGTACGTTCGAAATTTATAACGCGCCATCGGCTGATTTTTATTTTGTTGCGTGTGCGAGTCGAGTTTTTCCCAAAGTTTTGGTAGGTAGGTGAAATTAAAAAAAAAACATTCACAAACTAAATATTTTCAATTAGTTGCATTAATTCCACGAAATATTTAAATGGTTGATGTTGACATTAATTTCTTTTGAGCGATTTTCTGGCAGTCTAAATACTCAAATTGGGACTCTGAATAAGAGTCAAGCTTAAAACTGCGACAGAATGTTTTCCCATTCAGAAAATTGGAGTGTTGTAGTTAAAATCTAAAAATGTGTTTAAAACAGTTTATTTAAAAGGAATGAATGTAATTTAAATGATTTAATTGTTTTCTGGAAAGTGACAAACTAAATTTAGATTGGGGACCAATTAATGGTTCTATTTAACAGAAAATGCTTTCCATTTAAACGTTTTAACTATTATTCTTTTTACATTCTTATTTTTACCATACTTTATTGACCAAAGTTTTTATTTAAACACGCATACACAAAGATCAAAAGAGGCGCCGTTGTGTCGGTTTTTCTACTCTTTGATTTTTGGTTGTATATCTCTGTCGAGACACCACCGTGCTGTGTTCTACACATTTCATCTTGCCGTCGTGTTTTCTATTCCGTATATATGTTGAGTCGTAGTAATAGGATAGGTAGTTTGTTTCTATTCTTGTAAACAAGGGAGATTAAAGTTTATGGACATTTTCCTAAGACTAGCATTTCAAAATCCGATCCCTAGACTTGGTTTGAAACATTGTGTCTTATAACACCCATTCATTCAGTAGGCATGCTTGAAATGTAGCATGGAATTATTAATAATTTTATGATGCGATCAATTACTCTTTTTTTTACAGCGAGTGGTACGTCCAATAGACGTAACTATGTTTGACGGCTTTAATACGTAACAAAAACCGCTTGCTAGAATTTCCTTTGCGATATCAAACCGAACACCGCAATAGACAGCATGAATTCGCGAAAGGATTTTTTTTTGTTAAATAACCTTTTTTCAGCATTTCGTCATGGCGTAGAATTGATATTCTTCCGCATAAATATAGATCGCGCGAAGAAACGTCAGGCGTCTCTTTTTCTGTTCAGAATTTCTCGGGATAGACGTCGGTTAGCAAACATTATTTTTATGACGCGTGATTTTTCACTCTGGGTACCTAATTTCTCCCAATTTCCCGAGATAATCCCAATCCTTCAACTCATAACGACGGCAATATCTCTAAAGCATATTCTCTTCTTTCTCGTACCATTCTTCGCATATTTTCATTAAGCGATGTCTTCCGGTGATAATCCTTCTCGAAGTTCCGTCTAACCTCCCTCCCCCTCCCCTCCCAATCCTCCCTCCCCTCGCAATCCTCCCTCCCCTCCCCAATCCCCCTCTTCCTCCTTTCCTAGCCCCCCCCCCCCCCCCCCCCCCCCTCAGGACACTTTTCTCCGAATATTCCGCCCATTGCCAAACTTTCCTCTTGCCCCGTCCGACCCACGCCATTTTCCAAATGACTATCGCGCCCCGCTTTTCTCGCGCTCGGCTGCTTCGAAACGCCGCGGCAGAGCCGTGCCAGCGGATGTCTCATTTTTTACGTAAATAAAGGATTTCGAAAGAGTTGGGAGAAAGGAGGAGGAGGAGGGAGAAAAAATGGCGCGGAGCATTATTTTGGAAATAGGTACCCTTCCAAGAAGTAAAGATTTAGACCGGCGGCTTTATTTCTTTTTTTTTCCTTCTCTCCTTCCTATCTCTTTCAACACTCTCTTGAGTCGGATTCAATCCCCAAGAGTTTTTAAACCATGAGACGTTTTTTCTCTCTCTCTCTCTCACTTTCTCTTCTCCCTCTCTCCTTTCGCTTCTTTGACTGTGACTCCCCTTTCGTTTTTTTTTCAGATGTGTATAAAATGAAGTGCCAGGAAAAGTTTTGTCGGTGAGACGAATTTCTCGTTAGGAAAAAAATCTCAAGTTTCATGTTCTGAAACGCGAAAAAAAAATTCCTGACATGCTTGTGAAGATTTTAAATTGACGAAAGAGTTTTTTTTTTAATTCAGCTTTTATGATGCTTTGAAACATTGTTTTGATATTTTTCTTGAAGCGGTTAAAGATTTGTCAAATCCTTGGCTAAATTATTGGGGATAAACAAGCGTTTCCTCATACACTTTTACTTTTTCTGTGTTATTTTTGTAAACCTGTTAATTTAGGAGAATACGCGTGAAAAATTCCGAAATTCCGTCCATTTTTTTGAAAGTTTATGTGGTCGTACAGCCATATAGTATTGTGTAGTAATAATTGCTATAAACGTAGACGAACATTTATTTCTAATAAATATTTGAGATCACTTCTTATAGAACCGATACATCCCAACGTTATTTCAAATTTCTAAAGCTTCGTCGAATTCCAATTTCGAAGATTTTACTGGATGAATAAAATACACGCATCATATTATTATAATATCGAGCTATCCTTTCGCTTAATTCAATGAATCCGAAGATTTATTAGACAGGAGATAATTACATAAAATACCTTGTCTACGTTCAATGAAGAGTCTCGTTTATTGGAAAGGAAATTTAATCATTTCGCCTTGGATTTGTTTTTCGCCGTTACGGTCTTTAACAAAAATCAAGGCAGGCGCAAAAAACGGCTCTCTCTGTATATAATAAAATTATTCTTGTAAAAAAAAAATAAAACAAAATACTCTTCGAATAAATTTTAATCTATCGTGTCTCCCCATTTAGAAAAATAAAACACGCACCTTTTTTTTAAAAAATCTTTATTCGCGACCGGTCTTCTACCTTCATTTCGCCGGAGTGAGATAGAAAAAAAAAGCGAACGTAACACCTCAACGACCGATCCTCTTACGATCAAAACAAAACATAATCGAATTCCTTTTTTTTTTTAAATCGCTCCAAAAAGGCTCCGGAAAATAATCCCCCCCCCCCCCAGACGAGAAGAAACGCGAGGAAGAAACTCTCAACGGAATGACGATGATACCTTTTACGCTGCTTAGCTTCCTCGAAGCCCACCCTCAGCCCCCGTCTCCCGTGGAGAGAAGGCTCGCGTAAAGTGTTTCGAACGTAATGCTCCCTAGATACGAGGTGTGCCTTCCGAAAATGAGATGGGGGTCGATTGAAGAGGAGGAGACGGTGAGAGGGAAGAGAGAGAGAGAGAGAGAGAGAGTGAGAGAGAGGACGTATTCAGATTTCTTCATCGGTATGAGCTATGCGTTACGAGCAAGCCTTCGAATAAAGAGAGGGAGAGAGAGAGGGAGGTGAATAAAACAGGAGTTGGACGAAAGAAGAAGTTAACAGGGAAGAGAAACATGAGGCGGAATAAGAGGATGGCAAGGGCGCTAGAGAAGGAATGTTGAAGAGGGGGGAGGAAGGTAAAGAGGGGGAAAGGGTTTGAAGGGCGAGATATGGGGGGAGTAAGGGGGGTGGGATGCGCCGTGAGTGTAAGCCGGCACGCTCTTTTCTGGTCCCTTTCCCAGTCACGTGGGCAACACCCAACAAGTATTCACTCTATTTCGGGAGGTGTCTACTGCCCACCCCTACTCACTCACCCGCTCCCTCTCTCTCTCTCTATCTCTCTCCTTCTCTACCTGCTCCCTCTCTCTCTCCCTTCCTTCCTTCCTCTCTCCTTCCCTTCCTCTTCGTTCACCCACTCCTTCGCTCACGTTTCCTCCCTCTTTTCAATCCAAACACTCTTTTTTCTCTCTCTCTCCCATCTCATTTCGCTATATCTCCCCCCCCCCTCTCTCTATCTATCTTTGACTCCCTCCTCCACCTCTCCACCTCCACCCACTTCCTCTCCCTCCTCTCTCTCTCTTTCACTCGCCAAAAAATTCCATTCCGACGCACTTTCCCTCTCTCCCTCCTCATTCTAATTTGTCCCCGTCGTTTTTATTTATTTTCCCTCGAGTTGCCTCCCACACCGCATTTTTCTGGGTTTGGTTTTGTAAAAATAACCGCATTTTTTTTAAAAAAAAAACCTCAAGGTAGATTGGTCCTTTCGTGTCTGGAGAGATCGGCGAAATTAAATAATAATAATAATAATTTTTTTTTTAAATATAACCCTTCGCGTTTACCATAAGAGCGTCCTCTTCATTTTGGAATGGTGCGTTAATTGTCTCCTTCGTTCGTTAAGGGAAATAATGGAATTTCGTCTGCGATTCGTTAATTATTTCAACCCTCCATCTGAGAGATCGGGAAATGATTGACTACAAAAAACGTCATCCCTTCAAAATCTGCGGAAGTCTCCTTCTGCAGGAGTTTTAGAAGGGATACACCTGCATAGGATCAAAAAGCACTGACGTAAAGAAAGCTGTGCAGTGTCAGTCAATGGGAATATATACGGAGATGAGAAGAGCGCTGCTAGACTAAACAAACGTTAAATAAGAGTGAATAGGAACCCTTTACCCGCCGAACAATAAACCCCTCCGCCTCTACTTAGCGCTTTTAAGTGTTTACTTTACGACCTCTGCAGATTGGGCTTTATATGTAGTACGTACTCGCTTGTGCGTTCGCATAAAACGGTTATTTAATCAGCGCGAGGGCGAAGTCATGGAAGGGCAGCGAGAAAATGCGATTAGATCAACGAGCTCGCGTGTATAATTTTGCGTTAATTTATTTATAGTAAAACTTGGCTTATTATATTATATTATTATACAAAGTCGTAAGCGCTAGTTAATATGTGTATTAAGAAGTTTTGGCTTATTTTTTAGTTCAAGTCATTTTGACGTGATGTGTAAAAAAAACAATTTAATGATCATTAAATATAAGCGGTTGAAGAAGACTAGTCTGTCCGTTTCATGCAATTTGTGCGTAACGGTGAAAGGAGATAGGAAAAATGATTTTAAAGCATTAATATTTTATGGGCTATGTTTATTATCTAACATTATCTAATCTACACATATCTATAAAGTAAGGTGTTTGTATGTATGTTCTACTAAGGCTCAGAAACTACAACACGCAGAAAAAAGAGGAAGGTGTCATATTAACCGTTATCATGTGTACGGTGGTGTAGTAAGGTTTTTAAACCGATTCGGTGTACTATTTAATTATAATAGAATATTTTCGTTTATATGGGATTTCCATTTTAAATTTTTTCGTAAATTTCTAGAATTTTTTAACTCCTTACATATATATCGCAGACATATGCTCTCGCAGACTTTTTTTGTGGTAAATTATCTCCTCTTTTGGAATAATTTTTTAAAAGAGGGGCTTACAGATCAAATAAGACGAATTGAAGGGAAAATCTTATTTTTCATTATTGCTCAGCATTTGGATATACTTAGCAACCGATGTAAACAAATTACCTTTGAACTATAACCATATCGTAAACGTAGAAATAGTTGATTGTATGTTTTTCGTTCATTATCTATGGTCTTCTATACACAGGTTAATTCTGCGAATAAACATTAGTGAACTGTTTCTTTTTCTGTAATCGTGTCATTCGCATTATAGGTATGTTTGGATATAAGTTAAATTGTTTTTATATGCCTTTTGTCTTATTTTATTTCATATTTTGTTTAAGTGAAAATTACTGAGGATATATGATTAAATTACTACGTTAAAGTTTTTGTGTTTTGTTTTATCAGTTTATCAATAAAAACTGAATTGAGCATTTCATGCTAACATGCAAGTTTTTTCATATGCTCATCCATATTGCGTTTCAATAATAATTAGATACTTTTTTGTAATATATAATATCGTTTTGAATTAAAAGAGAGTTTTATCAATTGGAAATAAAGTTCACTCTTGAATAACTGTTATTTTAATACGAGAACTAAATTAGATTAACGTTTTGAACACGTAACGCAGTGAATTTTGAAAGATTTTATTTGAATAATACTTTTGTTGAACGTTATTATGTCTTCTGAACTAAAATTAAAAATTCGTGTCTGCGGTTCCATGGGTAAAATGTAAACACTACCGATACACTCACGTAATTAATTACGTTAGAAAAATAAAACATTTTACTACATTATTTAAAATCGATTCGTTCGAATATCTCAATCTATTATTCAATTAATTACGATGGAAAACACAATTAAGATCAATAATTTTATATCTATTTAGAGTAATAATAGGTATTCTTATTTAGTTTCTCCTGTTATTATGTTGACATACAAACTCATATTCCGCGTAATCAATATTTACTCATCACTACGACACGCTATTTTGTGATTGTTGGTTGTTTATTTAGCAACTGAATAGGAAGCGTCAGTCGCCATCATAAGATACATTGAGCTTTAGGAGATTATTCGTTGGTTGGTTTCGGTTAGTTTGTTGTTTTCATTTACTTTCGTTTCGTGTCCATTTTTTATGTTCTTTGTTTGTTTTCTTAATTTTCGTTCTTAGTTCATTTTATATTCTTTGGTTGTGCTCTTGATTTTTGTTCCTTGATTACTTATTTGTCGGTTTACACCTTTTATGCCGGCTATTGGTTAGAGTTTAATTCATTTCTTTTTTCTTGGTGGTTTTTACATTGAACTTAAATTCTTTGGTTGTACTCTTAATTTATGTTCCACGATTATTTATTTGTCGGTTTACATCCTTTTCTACCGGGTATTGGTTAGCGTTTAATTCATTTCTTTTTTCTTGCTGATTTTTCGAATTTAACGTTTTAATATCATATTTTGACAAAATTTAGCGTTTTTAACTTGAAGTTGCCTTGCCAACAGGTTACATTGTTAAACTCGAAATCGTATTACTCTCACGTATGCTCACGTTCTCTCCGGACCTCCATGGACCCTCCCGGCCCAATTCATAGGTATCAGAGATATCTCAGAATTAGTTTTTACTTTCTCCAATATATGTAGTACAGAGAAAGTATTGTTTTCATGAAAAAATTCGAAATCGAGATTTCAACGGAAATACACGTTTTGAGGTGCGCAAAGGGAGAAATGATTGTATTATCATATAATACATAATTTTATTCGCCAAAGACGTCTGACATAACCCGGGCATCGCCGGGTACTTTCAGCTAGTGTAAGAAATAAAATGGTAAGAACCTTATTTTTGGAGAATTTTAAAACACTCCAATCATGTTATAAAATTTCAATAAACGTGGCTTTCCATATTTATTAACGTTTCTTCATTTCACGGCATATAATTCGATTTATTTTAATCTCTACCTCTCCATTTCTACCATTCTTCTTAGTCCTATTTCACATATAAAAGCATTATACTCGTTTCCATAGTATCAGAGTTTCTCTTTGTTAAATTTTGAAAAAATCCCCTTTTGCAAATAACATTTATTCTTCTGTTTGGTACGTAATATGTATATTTCTGATTAGGTATTCAAATCCATACGAATGTCAAATAACTCGCAGCGTAATATGTTTTAACTATTCTTTCAGATTTATATAGACCTACACTTAAAGAGTTATATGGGTAACCATCGTGTAAAATAAGGGCCCGAGTTCGATTCCAGATTCCGCTTAATTCATACGTTTGAATGACATGGAAATTGGAGCAGCATATTTTTTATTGGCACTTTAAAATTACTGAAAATAACCCTGTGACCATGACACTTGTATCGAAGAACGTCTAAAAGAATGAGAATTAATTTTCCTACCGTCTATTTTAAAATAAGCGCCACGATTTGAAGCACACATGTATTTCTTTTGAACACGAAATTGCGCTTGAATGGAAGTATTTTTGGTCACGGCGTTATTGTATTTAAGTATATATACGGTTGAATTCGTAAAATATAATAATGGTAGATACAGATAAACATATGCTTTGCTTAGAAAGGGTCTCCAAGACAACCCGGTCAACACATAAAAATCCAATTAAGGAGGACCCAAATCCAAAATATAACTTAATTCAGAGAAATCAAAATACTTATGAATTCTGCATAGCGCGAATTATCCACCGTGGACGGGATGAAATTTAATTCGCATAAAATCCTATCCGGGATTCCTTAAAATGTATTAATCTGATTTCGGTCACCTAAAAATAAGATTATGGCTATAAACTTGCCTTTTTTAATATTAATAATAATACGCCCGATTCGCTCGTTAAAGATGCAAATTTCGAATTCCTGCCTTCGTTCTCGGGGGAACGCAAGATCGATGCCGTAACGAGACTCGCGAGAAGAGAGAGAGCTAAAGATAGAGAGAGAGGGAGAAAGGCTTTTAAGTAATGGGCGAGAAAAACACATCTCCATTTTATCCGCGAAGGAAAGAATCCATTCCCTTCCACGCGGACCACCCCCGTCATTCTGCAAACCACCCAAAGCGTCGGTTCAACATCCTGTGGTGTGCGTGTGTGTGTGTGTGCATCGTTCGGTGTGCGGTTTGAGCGTAACATATGGCATCACAAACCCGCACGCACGCACACGCTCACCAACACTCCCTCAATGAGGATCAAACCTCCTTTAACATCGCCCCCGCCACGTCCGACTCTCTCGTATAACCCCTTTTACACCATATTCCTCCCTCCCCCCTCCGTCCCTAATTCCTGGAATTCCTCTACCCTACTCCTCCCCCTCCCCCCTCACCCCCTCTTAGCGCCCTCACGCGCGCACACACACAGACACATATACGCAACCATTCCATCCGGCCTCAAAACTACCCTTACTTTCCATCCACCCTGACAGACAAAGTCTCTTCTCACGACTCTGAAACGCCAACTGTTCTCCACCTCAAACTCTCTCTCTTTTTCTCCTTGCCATCCCCCCCTCCCCATCCCCCATCTCCCCCCCCTCCCATGTTCTCTCAGACCCTTCCAATTCTCCAGTAACCCCAAACCCCACGCAGTTTGCAGTTTCTTGCGCCTCCGCACCCCCTTTCTCCTTTTCGCTCTCTCCCTCTCTCTCTCTCTCTCTCTTTAGGTCCCTCCTACACCTACCTCTCTTCTCCTGTTACCCTTCATTTTGTCTCTGGTTGCCGGGTATGGTACGTCTATAATAAGTTGTTTATAACCTTCTTTCTTCGGCTCGGTTTAAAAATTTTATGAAGGCATGTTCAGGGTGTTTTTTTTTTTTCATCATCATCTCAGTCTCTTGGCGCCGTTGCAGCAGCTACTCTCGGATGTGCGCGTTCTGAGAAGCTGACGGTAAAGCCTACCGCGTTTTTTTTTATTAAAAACGTGCGTAAATATCTAATTAAAACGATACGAAGGATTATCGTGTTTTTGCCGAAGTGGAATCATTTTTTTCCTCAAATTTCGATAAGTAGATAATGTCCGACCGGTGCGTTCGGTCCTTTTCATTCGCTAATTTCTGGAAATGTTAATCTCTCCTGCGTCCTTTTGCTTGGACGTTCATCAAAATTTAATCCGCCGCTCAAAAAATTCCTTCTCAAATCCGTACTTTCAGTGATCACAAAATATTTTCTTAGTATTTCGAGGGATCCTCGAATTGAGCATGGCACTAGATAGAGTTACTCTTCCAACGTCCTGAAGGAAAAGTTTCGTCCAGCCGAGACCGAACGAATCGCTGGAGTTTATTTTAATATGCAAATAAACGCTTGGTTCACGCGCGTTAGACTAAACTAAAATTTGTTCGGCATGGATTCAAAAGATTAAAAAAGTTGCGGTCTTTTCGTTTCTTTTTTTTTGTTGCTTAGTTTGAAAAGAGAGTCAAAAATTTATAATTGAAGAACGGGATTAGCTATCTTTCGAAGCGCAAAATCGAGGATTAGCATCCCACATAGTTTGGGGAAACTTTTTGCGCTAAAATATTTTTCGTTCATCACCGCAGAATCCTCTCTCTCTCTCCTCCCCACCCCGTCCCTCCCTCTTCCATCTCTCCCCCCTCTCTCGCTCTCTCTCTAGACTCATCGCTTTAATTCCTGTGGCCTCCTAAAATTCCAATACTCACCGACCTCATACTCATGGCATCTGACGGAGAAATTTCCGTCGAATATCCGTTTTTAAAAAAATGGTGCCAATCAATTTCATTATCACCGCTTAGCCAGTTCCTGCGTTTTATCCTAGAGCAACTATTTAAGAACTCCTGCTTTTTTATGTTTGGAAAAATCTACAGTGTGGCAATGTATTGGAAGTATTTACTGGCCGTGAAAGTTACTATCCTATATTTAATTTATCGACGGCAATCGACTCTGAAGAATAGCATATCATTAACGATGTAAGAACTTTATATCGATACATCACTTATCTTAGTCTAGCCCTCATAGGAGGGTGTTGACGCTCCACAGTTTTGTAGCTATTTCAGAATTTTAAACAAATTCTGATATCTTTAACAAAAAAATTAAAGAAAATCGTTTGGTTAGCGATTCTTTCGGACAATTTTAAAATTTAAATATCTTGGATGTATTAGGGTTATATTACTTCCAGATTCAAATTTATTAGATAAGTATATTTTTTATTTCTCTGGATAATTTCTAGAATATTTCCGCCTCAAACACTTTCGGACCTGAATTATAACTTCTTTGTTTCGACAGATACTTAAACTTGCAAGGGTTAAATTTCTATAATAATCCCTTAGATGCATGTGGAAAATATACTTAATCATGTACAATGGGTTATAAATATTGTTCAGCACATTTGACACAGAATAATGGATATATTATATCATGTACACAATTGTCCACGCCGGCCGGGTTGGACTGGTAGGCAGTGCGCCTGCCTTCTAACCCAAAGGTCGCGGGTTCGAATCGCGGTTCGGGCATGGATGTTGTGATGTATGTTGATTTTCTCTAAGAGAATTTGACGGTGCAATATAACCTTAGCTGTTGACGCACCTAAAAAACCTAATTACTACTACTACAATTGTCCACACCAGGCCTGAAAGCGGACTAACAACGTCACGATAATGTAAGAAAAGCCAGCCAACAATTTTGCAACTCACAGATGTTGCAGTCTTAAACGTATTTTTCACTGTTACAACTTGTGTTTACATACAGAGGTAAATCGCCACCGATGAAATAATTCGACGATGGCATGACTTTAATCGATGTCGAGATTAGAGCCTATATAGGTCGATATAACATCCCTTCCTTGATCCACGAGGAAGGCATGTTAACGTAAACCCCGGAATACCTCGACCGGCAAGACCGAAATTTTTGAAGAGGATCCAACTCGAAGACGTAGGCGAAATTTTCCCGGTCAGCGTAGAAGCCCCTCGGCGAATGCGAAGCCTCGATTCAAATACCAAAGAGGTCATTGTCACATATATTCCTCCCCCTCCTTCCCCTCCCCCTTTGTTTCCTGCCAACAACAATTCCGCGTCGTGAACGGACATTTTATTTTTTTTTTAAACCGGGCCATCGCGCGAAACACAGGGGCATATGGCGCCGCTCCAGCGGAAGTGCCAGGCGATCCTAAACAAGAACTAATCACAGGGAAAACACGTGCAATTTCCACGTTTATTTTTCAGGATCAACTTAGGCGCCGTTGTTTTCGTACTTTAAAACTCGATTCACCCCCCTCCCCCTACCCCCAAGATTCGCGTTCTATTTTTTTTTTAATTTTTTTTTCCTCTCCGGCCAAATATAAAACGCGACACACTATTCCGCTTTGAATTCACTGCGGACGCGACGTTCGTCTCGCGTTGAATAACGCCAGTCCCGTGATGATTACGACGTCACTTTAAATTATAACTGACGTCGGATAAAAATATGTATAACCCCCGATGCTTAAAAAAAATTGAAAGTCTAAAAAAAAAAAAGAGAGAGAGAGAGAGAGACAGAGGCGGGTTCAAGGGACGAACCAAGGTCATCCGTTGAAACCTCGCTCGCAAAAGCATTCGCGGCGATGGAGTCGCCATTCGTTTTACGTATATAGTCCCGCGTGGATAGCAAAAAAAAAGCTCGGGGAATCAGCGATACAAAATGTTGTTTTAACGAAAATCACGCTGTTATCGTTCGAAAAATTGATCGGGTAACTCAAAATAATTTTTGGATCCTTCTTGGTTTAATTGGATTCCAAACCCTTTCACGAATGCAGTGGCTCCCATTTGTTTTTGTTATTCTGTCGAGAGAAGGTAACATGCCGAGATGCTGTTTGCTCCGCTATGCCTCTTGAAGTTTGGCATGCGTGAATGTATCCACACGCGGGAAGTAAATAAAACAGATTTACTTCATCGAGTTATATAAAAGAATATCCAAACCAAAATAGACAATCCTCTGCCAGGATATATATCATGAATTATGCAAAAAAAAAACAAACCTCTCCGATTTATTAGCATTAGTTTCAGTTTTTCGGTTTTTTTTTAAATAATACGGGAAGATGAATAGGCTTTAAAAGAAAGAAAATTATTCTATGTTAAGTATGCTAATGTAATCTCATAATGTTTTATTATCCAGCGAATGAGACGCGTATATTTTTTTCAAATTTCTATAGCGTTGATTCCACCATTCCTACACCGTCCTCCCGGTCTCTCTTCATTTCCCTCCCCCCCCCATTCTCCCCTCCTTCCTCCTGCCGCTCGCTGTCCGCCCACTCCCCCCTTCGTCTTCCCCATCCTTTCCCCTCCTCTCGACCTCTCCACTCCAATCGGATTACATCAGCTCCAAGAGCTGCTCGCTCTGACTCCTGTGGCCGAGTACAACGACAGACATCCATCCCTCTTCCCTTTTACTCTCCCTCTCCCTCTCTCTCTCTCTCTCTCTCCTCACCAATCCTCCCTTCCCCTTCGTATCCCCTCGAGCGATAATCTCGGCGCAAAACGCGAAAATATACACGCCGCACGAGTCGTTTTTTTTTTTCCTTCTCACGCGTATTTTCGGTCAAGCGCCGAAAAAGGAAATAAAGCGGGAGCGTTTCTCTTCTCGTTGCGGTTCTCTTCGTTTTTTTGTTTTTTTGGAGCTCGCGCCTCAGTATAATCGCGCGTGATTTTGCAAGCACGGGAAGGGGGGAAAATAAAGCACGCCTCCTCCTCCTATTCCCTCCGTATCCTTCTACCGCAACCCTCGAAGCTCCCCAGCGACGTTCCTGAATGGAGCAAAACAACATTCTGCCGGAAGAGGTAGGGGAAGGGTGGAAAACGCCTCTCGATGATTTTTAATCGCATTAAAGGTGCGATCTCCAGTTTTTTTCTCATCCCTCCCTCCCTCTCTCTCTCTCTCTCTCGAGAGAGAGAGAGAGAGAGGATGGATTTCTATGGAGCTGCGGCTACGGTGGAGTAATTGACTGATTGTGTGAAAAAAAATATAATAACTCCGTTTTGGGTAACTGGCCTTCGGTTTAATCGCATTAAAAAAGGGGGGGGGAAGCGCTCTCCAGGATTACCTGCGAAACACGGAGTTTTTTTTTCATGGCGCTAATAGGCGTGAGAAAAAGAGGGGAGAAAAATTAGCCGAAAATTTTGCGAAAAATGATTTGCTTCGTACCGAAGATACTTTTGCGTTCAAATACCTTTTTAGTCGATGGTCAAACATTACAGTTATTTAAATTAGAATGAAAAATTTCACAACTGCGACGGAGGTAAAATAATCTTCTACAAATTTTTTTGCTGTCGAATGGCGCTTATTTATACTCGACCAGAAGTGTCGAATCTTTTTTATTAGTAATCCTTCTTCGATATGGATGCGTTCAACTAATTAAAGCGTCGAATGTAAAATATAAATACATATACACACAGAACCGTAGGGAGGAAGTTTAGCGCCCGGGATGACATATATAAGAATCCCGCCCCAGTCTATGACATTTATAAAAACAATGCATGATTATAAGCCAAACAAGAGACGTGTCACACTTATTACCACATGTTAAAAAATTAAAATTCCAGAATAACATTTTTCATAATACTTATTACAAATTATCGATTTGCTATATGCCTGTTAGCGTCTCTCGGTTTTTTCGCCCGGGGCGATCCTCCCCCCGCTCGCCCCTCCCTTACTGCCACTCTGTATAAACACACACACACACACATGCAATCTACTTGTATCCTAAACAGCAAGTATGAATCGACGTACATCTGTTTAATTCAAAGCGTGGCCAAACAAGTCTCCTCGTAAAATAAGAAAATTTCGCATCGCGTACAGAAAAAAAAACCACAGGGGCGAAATACGAGGGAGCACATTTATTTGGATCCCAGTTTTGGCTCTCGAGTGCCTTTTATCGTAAATATAAGAGGAAAAAATATAATCTCCTATCTCTTTCTCTCTCTCTCCGCGTTCATTTTTTCTCCCTCGAACATCGATACCATTTTTTCCCGACCGCAGGGCCTTCCGCCGAACTCCCTAAATAAAGCGATCCCGAAACGCCCTTTCGCAATCCGCATCCGCCGCGATTAACGCCCCCGGAAAAGGTTTATGCCTTCCTTTTTTTTCTTTAATATCTCTCGATTTGAAATAAAAAAGGGATTTAGGATTACTGTTGATAATTATTTAGTTTTCTGAAAAGGCTACTACAGTGGTTCTTTTATGGTCGGAAAATGGTTTTGTAGTCTGGAAGAGCTACTTTGTTTCGGAAGGTGGAAATTAAAACGATCTCTTAAACATTTTTACAACTAACGCTAGGTTATGATTAATCCTTTTCAATAACAGCGGTTCCGTACGAAGCAACTTATATTTTCCTATTTTCTTTTATTATTATTACGTATTCGAGTCGCCGTGGTTTTGAATGCGACACAATATATGTACTTTGGAGTAGATTGTTCTTTTTAATTTCAGCTATTACAATTTCGTCCAACAATTTATAGATAAAATGTATCAAAAAATACATTTTTTTTAATTACGAGACTTTTAATTTTTGCTTCAAATGGTTGACTTAATATCTACTAATTCGCTCCAGCGAATAAATGTTCTTTTCCTTGAAGCGTTACAGTTTCTTATCTGGAAAACTCGTTCCAAGATTAAAAATATATATCAAAGATAAGAAGGGGAAAAATATTATCCTTGACCGGGGATCGAACCCAGGTCTTAAGGTCTATCCGGCAAATGGAAGACGTTGGTTCGATTTCCGATCAATCACAGATTTCGTTTTATCTTCTGTCTTGGAAGTTATATTCAGGTGTCTGCACCAAAAACACAAAACTATACCTTCCATCTTAAAAATATTTCTTAATACATGTGTGAAACATCTGCGTATTAGACACACGTGGCATTGGCAATCCAGATTCTGTTTCAATCATCTTCCAAATATGCGGACGAAAATTCAGAGACCACCTGATTTTGAATTTTTCCTCAAGGACGTCATGATTTGTGAAAATTCAAGGGAAGCGTCCGTCTGAATTTAAAAAAAGCGCGTCCATAAGCTTTTATTCGTTTCACGGTCGCTCCACGCGAAGGCGAACGGAGCGAAAAATCCCTTGATAGGCGTTCCTCGAGAGGAACTAGGCGACATTACTTTTAATGAGACACAATTGGCACAACGAACAAGACAGCCGCGACTCGAAACGCGCGAACTTACTAAAGCATCTCTTCCACGAAACCCAGACGTCCTAGTGCTTGGTTGGGATCAAGAAGCACGTGCTGAGGTTAAGACGCATATCACGGTTCCAGACTAAGAAGGAGGCCAAGGGCGTTTTTTTAATTAAAGGTGCCTCGCCTACTAATCGCGTGAATGTGAAATCATAACCGATGGAGAATTTTTAAAAAAAAAACCGATCCTACGGAGACTTACGGAGGAAAAAAATATTTTTTTAAAAACAGGATACCTAACGTCATAATGTATGTCAGTGTCACCCATCGCTTCCAAAGGGACCTTTAAGCCATCCCGAAGAAAGGGAGTGTACCAGGAAAAGAAGAAGGAAAAAAGAATCGTAAATATAGAATATTAAAATAACCGAAAACGCTTTTCGGGTCCGAAGTGGCTGTCGTCAGCTTTCGAGTCCTTTGAAGATATAGTGGTCGTGTTGATAACCCCTCTCAGACCGCGCTAAACAAACTTTCGTATTTATCTATTGCGAGACGGCTCCGTCGGAGAGAGGACGAAAACTCATATATCAATCCGTTTTTATTTTTTTTACGTTTTAATATGAGTCCCGGTTATGTTTCCAATGGACTGATGGGGGGAATCTATATCGCCGACTTCCTATTTATAAAACTTTCACGGAGCGATTATTTACGGGGGTTCTCCGATCGTCTTTCTTGAGGGCCACGTCGAATTAAATTTGACCGTTCCGTAAATTTTGGCGCCCTCGCTCTAGCTACCAAACGTCGGAATTTATCATCTTAATCGTCGACATCGTGTACCAATCGGATCGAGTTAAGTCGCGATTCCTTTAATTCGTACCGGAAATGCGCGATTTTTTTTTTCGTTGCTTTTATTCACGCGTAACGTTCGTCCTTCGAGTTTCAGTTTTTTTTTTTTTAATTTAGGCATTTTATCTGAAAGGGATAGTTCTCGCAGCATCTGTATCCCATGAGCAGTTTATTTTTGTATTTAGCTTTAGCTTTTTTTAATGCGTTCTAATATCGTTAGCGATTTTTGTTTTTTTTCCGTATTTTTGGGCAGTTTCAAATTTAAGGCAAAAATAAATTCAGCGTTCATTTGGTTTAACATGAATAAATACGTTGAAATAGTGCAAAATCGTTTGCATATACATATACATACACTTATAAACAGTGCCGTAACTAGGGTATGGCGAAGTTGGCATTTGCCATAGGCGCCGCTTGCTAAGGCGCCAAACGTTTCTAAAAGAGTGCCAGAAGTTAGAAGTACATTTTCCCGTAAATAAGTATTATTTTAATATTCAAACGTTAATTTATGTGTAACAAAAACAATATTATTCTTTGTTAAAACGCAGAAAAAATTATATCCTACATAACCAAGATGTTTTGCCATAGGTACGTCTCTGCTTATAAATATACAGGGTGAGTCTTAATTACATGCCTTAAATATAAGCATCATGTTCTAAACCTACAGACAAGCAAAAAAGTTCATAAAAACATATGGTCGCAACTGCTTCGTTAGCGAGATATGGCAACAGGAAGCACGGGGAACGGAAAGTAGACAAATAACGTATCAAAAGTTTATTAGCTGTGAACAGAATGGCATCTGGTCAGTTACAAATGCTTTACAAAAGATGTTCAAACTGTCCACCATTACAGCCAATGCACAACTGAGCCCTGTTGCGCCAAGAATTCCTGGCCCGCTGAAAGACGTTAGGCATTTCGCTTATTATCGTCCCAGCAGCTTCAATGACATTCCAAAGCTCGTCACGCGTATTACATCGTTGGGCGTAAACGATGCTCTTTAGATAGCCCCACAAGTCAAAGTCGGCAGGAGTGAAATAGGATGATCGCGGAGGCCACACAACTGGTCCGTTTTGTCCTATCCATCGACCTGAGTAGTGACTGTCCAAATACCGCTTGACATCGCCAGCAGAATGGGCAGGAGCCCCATCATGCAATACCCACATTTTCTGACGCGTTCCCAAGAGTATGTCATCTAGTAGTTGCGGTAATTGTAGAGATAGGAACTGTAAATAGGACCCTGACAGTCGAGGCGGTAGCTCATAAGGACCTAGGAGGAGATCGCCAATTATTCCCGCCCAAACATTAATTGCAAACTGCTGTTGGAATCGTGTTTCCTGAAATGTATGTGGATTTTCATCAGCCCATGTGTGCTGGTTACGGGTATTAAAAATCCCATTCCTTGCGAAGCATGCTTCATCCATCACCAAAACTTGGCTGAGAAAGTTCGGATATGCTGCATCCTGCTTCAGTAGCCATTCGCAGAATGCTCTTCGACGCTCATAATCCAGCGGCGGTTGCAGAACTTGAACACGCTGTACATGGAATGGATGCAACAACTGATCATGCAACACCCTCACCACTGTTCGCTGGGAAATCTGGTGACGAGCAGCCAACCAGGGGACCGTTCAACGGAATGCAGAACATCCTCTTCCACATCGGGGCTCCTGCGACTTCGTGGTCTACCAGCGTTTGTCATAATGGGCCGCATACGACCTGTTTCTCTCAGACGACGTTCCAGAGAAATGAATGTCCTGTGATTTGGATGCTGTTGCGGATACCTTTCAGCGTAAAGACATGCAGCGACTGCACTGTTCCGCTTTGCTTCTCAGTACAGCAGTATCACATATCTGTTAATTCGTCTAATGAATAGTCCGCATTATGCGCCATTCTTCAATATGTAACGTGTCTCCCAGAACAGTAACCCTGTGTGACTGAATGATTGCTGTCTCCGTGTCACGGCACTGCCTCGCTGTTGCCATTGTTGCTATTATTGCCATTGTTGCTATTATTGCCATTGTTGCTATTGTTGCCATTGTTGCTATTGTTGCCATTGTTGCTATTGTTGCCATTGTTGCCGACAAAGCACGAGGGGGAAGGGAAAGGATTGGAAGGGGAAACGATCGAGTTTTTTTAATAATATTGCCAAATCTCGCTAACGAAGCGGTTGCGACCATATGTTTATATGAACTTTTTTGTCTGTAGGTGTAGAACACGATGCTTATATTTAAGGTATGTAATTAAGATTCACCCTGCATACATTAACATATAAACATGCAATAAAAATACATTTAAACATATGTTCAAGTTTAAAATGTCTCATTGCTGCGTTGTTTTTTCTGCTTAGTATGTCGGCGCTCTTTGTTTTCCTGTTACTTCTGCAATCATCGTAACACGAGCACATCCCACTCTTTATATGTTTTCCTTACCACGGGAGAAAAACTGCGGAACATCCGCCTCAATATAACTCAATTCCAGAGTTAGAGATAATAAGTTGGCGCGTTTGCTTCGAAAAGCGTATCCTTCTCCATGAAGAGATCTTATTGTTAGTATATATATATATGTGTAGAGAAAGAGATATCTGATCTGCGCACCGTTCGAAAACTCTCGAAATTTAACGTCCCGAAATGGTTGCGAGCAATTCGAAACCGAAGCGATAAACTTTCTACGCCACCCGCCATTGGTTTAGTTCCGCCCCTGCGCCGCAAACTGGTTTTCTTTCGCGAGATTAAAGATCTCTTTTATTTTTCCCCCCCCCGCGTCCGCTCCGCATTTACCTCCCATTGATCTCGCCGCGCTCGTTTCTGTTTTCGTTCCTTTTTTTTTTTAAGAGCGGTAACTCCCGCCGCAGAATGGAGGATGGAAAAAAATAACAACAACAGAAACGAATTTTAAAGCGCGAGCGTTCAGCCCGATCGAATCGCTACCTTGAGTGCTGTCGTCGACTACTCAATTTGATAAAGTGTTGTGCTGAACTCGAAGTGAAATCTATAAAAATAAAATTGTAACCTCTCTGAACATTTGTTTTTTTGTGGGGGTTTTACTTTTTTTGTGTTTGGCATAACAAGGAGACGTTTGAACAGGTTTGCAGAATTGTTGTCTGTCTGTCCGTCTGTTTGTTTGTTACCGCATCACGCAAAAACGGCTGGTCGGATTTTTATGAAACTTGCAGCGTATCTTTAGACTAGTTTCTAATATTTTTATCGGGGCGGACGTGTTTCTCTGTCGGTGTTATGTTTTTTTTAAATTCTTCTTCGTTTAATAATCTCGCATCTTAACGTGCTAGGATCTACTCTAATAAACGTTTCGTACGGTCGTATAATTGAGATTATTCGATATAAATGTTGTTGATCTGATTTTTTTCACGGTCTGCCGGTTTTGGATTTTTCTAGTCGACGTTTTATGCTGAATACACACACTCAAACGAACGCGTGATCAACAGTCTGGCTGGAACGCAGAAATTGCCAGTAACCCTCCCCACAAATATATTTTTAAAATTTAATGGTACGTTTAGCACAGGATTTAAAGACGGCTTTGCTCGTAGGCGTGTTGATTTTTGTAATATGTTCAACAATTAAATATAACTAGCGATAAATTAATAAATTTAAATAAAAACAAATTCCAGTCTTTCCTTTTCTCAAAAAGGCACTGACGAGTAAAGGCAATGCCAGTTTTCCTTTTCCGCTAGAGAGAACGTGCGCAATTCGATTAAATAAACATTTTTTTAAAGACTATGAATTCGTTTTTTAAACTTTATAATACCACAATGATAGATAATTTACCTTCATGGATTAATTTCCCAGCATTGAATAGTCCCTTAAGGCTAAATTAAACAGTTTCCTTGTTCTCAGGAGATGGGTTTCAACTGGATTTTCATCAGAAAACCACACGACTCGCTGTTTATACCTAAGGAGAGACAGCCGTCAGGTTCTATAGAGGCATGATTACAAAAGGAGAGTCAATACATTGTTATACTGGGAACTGCTTTACTCGAAGAAATCTTATTCAATCTCCCGTTGCTTTCATTAGATAATTTGTTCACATAAGCGCAATAACTTTCTTCCGCGAAAAGATTTTTAATATATTACTTAAGAATTTAATAAAGCACGCGAATGAAATTTTCTGAGATATAATAGTGTGGCTGCTTTGTAGCAAATACTCGTACTCTGAAATCTTACACTCTTCGGAGGCTAAAGTTGAGAGCCTTAAAGTGAGTCGCACTTGTGATTTCCGAATTTCACGCATTATAATTAAAGGATGAAGACTCATAACTCAAAACCCCATATTTTCCTAACATATGATGACAGTGAAATTTTATATTTGCCATTATCATTTCCGATATTAACCACTTGAATGTTGCTTTGAAAATAATTATCTTTCATCTCTTAATATACCTCTTTTCCATTTTCAATAGCCACATCTTATAACAACAACATAAAAACTCTCGTGCTAGCTCAGTATCGATTCGTCGCTTTAATTACTCAGCAGTATTCGTCTTATTGCATTTATTACTGCGGACAAACAAGGGAAACGTATCATGAAGCTCCTTCAGCCAAAATGCCATGGGAAGCAATATCGGTTCTTTCAGTTGTAAGCGAAATTTCGGATTCGTCTGTGAGGCAAACACCGAGCCACCGTAAATGCTTCTGCATCCTCGGGAAACCTTTTATCCAATCCCAATCTACTCCTTTAAACAGTCCTGCGCATCTCAACGCTCCTTCTCGCCCTCCGTATCGCGATCCTTTCTATCTCCCTCGGATTCTTTCTCTCTCTCCCTCCCTTTCAGTCCCTATGTCAACAGCACGCCGAGACAATCTCACCAGGTGATCCACCGTCTCTCTCTCTCTCTCTCTCTCTCTCTCTCTCTCTCTCTCTCTCTCTCTCTCTCTCTCTTTACCTCCTCCTCTAACCCACTCAAGACTCCTTCATAGCTCCGCCACCCATCTCTTGAACAAGGTAGAGGGAAAAAATTAATGCTACAAAAATACCTCGCATTTTTTTTCATCGACGTACCGCATGGCAAGAAAAAAAAGAGACGAACTGCTACATTATGCGACAAAACACACGCGCGAGCGAGCAGGAGTATCACGCCGTGCCGAACGCTGCATTCCAGCCGACAGATGTCGCTTGATGTGGTTTATTACGCGCGCGGGAAAACAAGAAGTGGCGGGAAGGAGGAGGAGGAAGAGAGAGAGAGAGAGACGGCCTGCCTGTCCAATGACGTCACCGCGGAACGGCAGCGATCCTAACGGCGTTCGCACACACTAGCACAAAGAAGGGTGTAGTTTGAGAGAGACATGCACACACACACACAAATTGTCTCTTCTGTATAGCACCCTTATATAAGAAGGGAGGATAGGAGAGAGATGGTGTTCTCTCCATCTATCTGTATCTCTCTTTCTCCACCCTCTCACTTTCTCTGCCTCGGATAAGACGGTCGACGCTGGAAGAGTAAGCATATATATATATGTACGTAAACACGTAAAATGCTAGAATTGGAAAAATTTCACTAGTGGAAACGATAGTAAACGGGAAATTCTCATGTGATTTTTTTTAAACACGGGGAAAGTTTTACATCAAGTGGAACGTAGTTCCCATGCGATTCCGCCAAATTCGAGCACTGTGTGTATATGTATGTGCGTGTGTATGTAGGGATTCTCATCGTCAGACATTCAGAGAAGCCCGGGCCACTTCCAGATTTTGAGGTCCCTGGTCACGATAAAAATTTAAAATAAACCCCGTTTAAATATTTATTTTTATCGTGAAATGAAAATTAATTCTGGTTCGAACAGGGAGGTTCTGACCAAACCCCCCTGGTTCCATTTAGTGACATGTCATACCTGCCAAAAAAATTAACCAATGTCTGAATTTGGCCACCCTTGAGCTCGAGGCCCGGGCCAAATGGCCCTCCTGGTCCTCCCTCTGATTGGCCCTATGTGTGTGTGTGTGTGTATATAATATATATACACACACACATATGAATGTATGTATGTGTGTGTGTGTATAGTGTTGGAGGAAGCCCAATGGACACATCTAAATTGGAGAGCCGCTGGAGGGATGCTGAAGACAGGAAAAACACAAAAACAACACAAATATGGAGCTTTCGGGCTGACGCCCTTCTTCAGCGACGGATGGACGTACTCTCCGTCGCTGAAGAAGGGCGTCAGCCCGAAAGCTCTATTTGTGTTGTTTTTGTGTTTTTCTTGTGTTTTCAGCACCCCTCCAGCGGCTCTTCAATTTAGGTAAGTGTTCACTGGGTTTCCTCCAACACCTTGTTGCCACCTTCATTATTACCTTTCCTTTTCTTTAAGCATGTGTGTGTGTGTGTGTACACACACACAAAGTCTATAACTCTAATTTTCCATAACTCGATGTGAGATCATTTTACAGATCACAATATTTTTTCTTTTCTTTTATAAGTCGAATATTTTTTGTTTCCCTTGAAGTTCGACTTTTTTTTCTTTGACTTATAGAAGTTCCACTGTATATACTCGTATATATACGCATATGTATGTATGTTTGTGTGTGTGTGTGTGTGTATATATATATATATATATATATATATATATATATATATATATATATGAGAGAGAGACAGAGAGAAAGGGATGAGGAAAAGACGAGAAATGGTATTGAATGGTGGGAAACGGGGGGAAGTAGTTCAAACACGTCTTCGGCTCAAACCGGGCGACAGATCGCTAACGTCAAACGGAATCAGAATCCAAATGTAGCCTTTTGATGAAAACAGACGCATCTTTCCCTTCTCTCTCTCTCTCCTCCCTCCTTCATATCTCCGGCGCGAATGGAGAAAGAGAGAGAGAGAGAGAGAGAGAGAAATCTCATCTTTATCTGAGAGGAAGAGAATGGAATCCTTACAACCAGATAGGGAGGTTGTCTTCCGGTAATCAGCGCTGCCATCCCGACGAAAACGAACGGAGAAGAAAAAAATCTCGCTGTAGTCTCTCTCTCTCTCTCTCCTTTGTTCTTTTTGTTTCGTCTCTCTCTCTCTATTTCTCTTTTCATGACTGAATAAGGAAGAGGGCTGGAAAATGGAGAGGGTTTACAGAATGGGAGGAGGAGGCGAGCGTGAGAGGCGGTGATGACGTCACCTTCAATTACGTACGTGAGCGGAATTTTTCTCGCCCGGTTCTGTGAAATATGAACGCACCGGAAACGACGCAATTTCATGGGAGGAGAGAAAAAATCGCGCACTTCGATACAGGAAGTAAATTTTTTCGGAAGGTAGATCTCGGTGATGAAATTCATCCTGTGCTGAAGCGATGCGATCCTGAGAGAACTTCATCACACACGCACAGCGGTCGAAGGTTATAGTGATATAGGTCTGGGCGAAGGCTTTTTGAAACCGTTGCGCTCGTCGTTATAGAAACTGATTTTGTAGACGAGCTTGCACTTGCTTGAATTGAGTCAATACCGAGCCCCCGATTCATAAGATTATCGTAAACGGTACTTCGCGGTCATTTACGAAAGGAAGATTTAAATTTTGGAATTAATTAGCTTGAACAGGGGTCCACATACTACGGCCTCGGAGCCATATCCAATCCGCGCAGTGATTTCATCCTGCCCGCTTTACCTCATCGATTGCTTGAAGGCATGCATATTCGTATGATTGACAGCAGTACGCTTCATTATATTTCATTTTTGAAATCTTAATTATATTTTTCGATTACGTGGATGTGATGTATTTCAAATATACGCGTTTCCAAAGCTATCTCTTTGAAATTTACACGCGTTATTAATGTGAAATGTTGTACGTGGTTCGTGGCAGTGGAATACAAAGCCTTATGTGGCCCTTTTAGCGAACAGTTTGGTGACACCTGCAGTGGTGAACTGTCGAGTTCGTCCCATGACTGAAAGTCAACTCCAGAATAAGCAAAATTTAATTAAAAATCAAGTACTTGTCTTACAGTTAGACATCTCCAATAACCAAAAGAGGTTTTTCAATTACACTTCTGCGGTGGTCCGTCCAAAGTAGACACCGAAAAAATCGTCAATAGTAACGAAGGAAATAGCAAACGGGGATCTCCACGGAAATAATCGAACTCGCGACCTTATCATGGGGAGTTTGACGCGCTGCCAATCCGTCTGCCTGATCCATTCCGTGTTACACAAAAGATAAAAATGAACGCGAAAACATCAATAACATCACAGAATTTGAAAATTCAAAAAAAAGAAAACACTTCTTTTAGAGCGACCACGCTAATCAGTCTACCTTAATGGTAATTTCGATCGAAAACAAAGGCTCGAAAGTAATATTTTTTTTCTTGGAACAAAAATCATCGCAAGGGAGCGAAGAAATTTTTTCCTCTACGTCAATTCTTTGCTTCGCGATCCCAAACTTCACTTCAATCGGAACTTCATCAACTATCGACATCTCAGACGTCTTCGGCAAGGATTAAGTAACACGGGTAGGGAGAAGAAACCTTTTTTTGCGTTTTAGTTTCCCATCTGGACGTAACAAAAAGAAGAACCCTCCCCCCACCGTTTAAATAATTTATTAACGTAGAGTGAAATGTTGAACATGGAAAATTTCTTCTGATTATAATTAAGTAATACTTCTCTGAAGAAAAAAACAAAATTTTGTTGCCTATTTTTCAATTTTCCTCCGTCCGTTAATGAATAATTAATGAGAAAAAATTCTCCGAGCCTTTTAAATAACTCAGGTAATCATCTAAATTTAGGAAAGTGCTTGTAAGAATATATGCCAGAGAAGTGGAATTTTTCAGAATTTAATGAGAAAACCATATCATTTAACTTTGGAACATTCTGTGTATAATTATTTTTGCTTTACTCAATATATATTCTTTCTTTAAAAATATAGAATATTTACTCTTACTTTCTTAACCTCATGTCGGGAAAGAATACATTTTCTACAATTTGAAAATTTTCATTATAAGAATGTATCTTGTAACTCCCATCATCACATCTCCGTTACTTTCGGTTTTATCCGATGCGCAACATTATTCGTAAAAAAGGTAACACGAGGACAAATGAAGAGTAATGACGCGCGTGATTCTTATTTTCCAAGATGCGTATTACAGAAAAGAAACTTATAACCGATGGACACGGCCATTACTTCGTAGGAACCAATTTTTGATAATAATAACTTAATTTTAGTAAATTTTCACAACTCTTATATTATTATTATATAAAAAAAAGAAACCTAATGATTGGTGCTCCAAAGATTCAATTGCGTTTCATTTTTTGTGTAAGCAAATATGTTCTAGATATCACTTTATTCGTATGTTTTTATTAACCTTTATAATATCATTATCATATTCAAATGAAATATTATATAGGAGTGATATCTTTCACTCTGTTTTCAAATATCAGCGAAAAATGGGAAAATTATACTTGTGTGTGTGTATATAAACTATATAAAAGAGTGTCACTCTGTCACTTTGTCAGTAATGCTTTTTGAAGCTTAATATCTCGCAAACGACTCAACCGCATTTGATGAAATTTTCAGGATAGCATTATGATATAATAAAAAAACGTTTTAGTGTATCTAACTCGAGATAAAAGACCCGGGCTCGACTCCAGGGGATAACTCCCATTTCCCATAAGGTAATATGTAAAAGTCGGCTTTTCGACTTGCAGGCTTTCATTCTTTTTTAGATTAAAATTAGAAAGAATTAACCTGCAATCTTCGGATATGAACCGTTTTGAAGAAAACATTATAAAGTTTCTTAATCTGTTCATCTTTTCCCGCATGCAGTTTGAAATCGCTCGTTACACGTTTAATTCACAGATTTTGGAAAATCTTGACATTTTAACATGATGTTGCCTTGCCTACCTATTCCATTGTTAGACCTCGATATAATATTGTTTTTCAATCATTATGGGTATAAACGTGCTTTGAATGATTTTAATACGAGCTAGAGGGAGGGTGGAGAGATGGGTAGAGGGAGGGAGAGGGGTGAGGGAGGTAGGGGAGAGGAGGGAGGGAGAAACGATTTTCAAGACAGTGGAAGTTTCTTATGTTAATATGATCTTCCTAAATAGTTTGAATGATCGTATCTTTCCTCCCGTCATTACATATTATAAAATCGTAATTGTTATCCTGATGCATAACGCTCTAATTTTGTGAATAACTCGATTAGAAATAAACATAAAGAGGACTGAAATTTCTCAGAATTTCAGTGTTGATGAATCTTCACGTTATGACTAAAAAATTTCGAAAAAGGTCACGGGTTCGATTCCAGAGGATGAATGTCGTTTCCCATAAGATAACACGTAAAAATCACCGTTGTTGGTTTGAAGGGTTTCATTGTTTTACTCTTTAAAATATCTTCAAATTAAGTTAACGACAAGAAATTTGCGCTAAAATACGTCAAAATGAATGAAGATTATTTTTCTTACCGTCGAATACTCAATCTCATTCGAATTATCTAATAGTTTGAATTTATACTCGAGTTTTGGTAAATTCTTTGACATTTCAATAATAAGATTCCATGGTCCTCTCTCTTCAACGCTCTATACCTCAGTCATTTTTAATCTCCGGGAATTTCAGACTTCTAAGTTTATTTTTATCGAGTTACTCAACTAATTTTCTTAATCATACATCCCTTATAAAATATATTCATTAAACTCTAATTTAAATCATATTCCCTTTAAATTAATCTAATTGTAAGTCCAATAGGCACGTGGTAGGAACGAAGAAACAGCGAGCAAAGGGGGGGAGGAGGTTGGCGAGCAGGAGGCTTGCCCCCTTGTATATGTATATATATACTTATATATATATATATATATACAGCGCCGTAACTAGATATTTTAGCACCCGGGGGAAACTACTAAATATGCGCCGTCTCCCCCTTCAAGAAATTATTTTCTCTAGTTTATTTAGTTACTATTTGTATTTTCTGCGCCCCTTGCTTAGTTGCGTCCGGGGCAAATGCCCTAGTTACGGCACTGTGTATATATATATATATATATATATATTGTACAAGGTGAAATTCAGCGTCTGTCGCATTTAAGAAATGAAAACAAGCCTTTTTAAGCAGAATTTTCTCAAAAAATTGTCTCATGAGAAATATTCAACGTCGCATCTGAGACGCATTTGGATGACGTCGTCTTCTCTCCCGCGGAGATTAAAAAAGTGAACGTCGCTATTTTATTTTCGTTCCCTCTTGCACGCAAACACACACACACACACGCACACCGATCCGCCATTTTTTTGTAACGCGACCAATTTCACGAAATTTTTTTGGAAAAAACCAATGCTTTACCTCCTTCCCCTCCTCCTCCTCTCCTCCTTTTTTTAATAAACGTCCATGGCATTTTTCTTACTCTGGTGACTCGTCTTCCCCCCCCCCCCCCTTCTTCCCCCCTTTCTCCCCTCTCTTTCATTTTTTCTTCGACCCTTTTCTTTTTATCCGGAGAAGAAAAGAAATTCTGTCCTCATTTCCTTTTTTTTGGTTGGGGAGGGGGGTAGGCGTCCTCCCTCCTCTTCCCTCCCAACCCAACCCCGCTATCATCATCCCTCCCCCTCCACCTCCTCTCTCTCTTTCTCCCTCCCTCCTCCTGCCTTTCCTCCTCTCATTATTTCTTATTCCCATATAGTTCATCTCACTCTTACCTCCAAAGCACTCCCACCCCCGAACTCACTCCTTGCCCGTCTTCCTCCTCTCCCCTTTCACTTTGCCCATCTTTCTTTCCATCTCTTTCTCTCTCTGCCCCTTCCTCTCACTTCTCTTCCCTACCACTCTCTCCTTATTCTCCTACCCCATGCCTCTTCTCTCTCTCTCTCCTTTCTCTCCCCCTTTCTCTCCCTCTTTCTCTCCCCCTCTCTCTTTCTCCTTCTACATTCTCTCCTATCCTTTTTCTCTCCTCCCACTTCTTATACCCATTTTACATTATTTTTTCCTCCCTCCCTCTCCTAAAATCTCCATTTTCTTTATTTTCTCCCTCTCCTACCGTCTCTTTACTCCTCCTCTCTCTCTCTCTCCTATCTTTCTTCCTCTACCTCTATTTTACCCTTCATTTTCTCCCACCCTTTCTTACCTCCTCCCTTCTCTACCCTCTCCATTCTGTCCTGATTCTCTCCTCCACCCACTTTCTCTCTCTCCTCTTCTACCTCCTTTCTCCTCCTTCTTCCCCTTCTTTTCTCTTTTTTTCTCATTTTCCCCCTTTATTCTTTCCTCTTCTACTCTATTTCTTCTCCTTCCTCTTACTCCTCTTTCATCTCCTTCTGTCTCTCTCACTCTCTCTCTAAACCTTCTTCCCTTCTCCTTTCTTCTGTCTTTCCCCTTCTTCTCTTCCCCCTCTATCCTCCTCCCTCTCTTTGCTCTACCTCTCTTTCCTTCCCTTTCACTTCCCTATCTTTCTACTTCTCTCTCTCCCTACTCCAACCCTTACTACATTTCTCTCCATTTTCCATTCCTCCCTGCCGCCTTCCTTCCCCCTCTTCTCTTCACCCTCAGACGCCCTTTGACACCCGGGGCCCATCCCATTTTCTCAAGGAACGTCTCTTACACGTCCTTTACCTCAAAAACCCGTCCAAATCCTCGAGCCAAGGTTTTTCCTCGTTTAATCCCTCCTAGAAGGTATGCACCTCGCCCGTATTTCACAGGTCTTGAAAAGCGCGCCGTGCCGTCTATCAGCGCGGGACCTGTCTCCTCCGCAGCCCGCGCTCATTCATCTCGCTACTTTTCCCATAACCAACCTTCCAACCCCCTCCCCCCCCTCCCCCTCCCCTCCTCCTTCCTCCCTCCCCGTTTAACCTCCCATCTTTCCCTCCTTCGACCCGGCTCTTTTTTTTTTCCCCCTTCAGGCCTCGTCCGCCACGCTCTCATCTCGCCGTTTTTCCCCCGCTCGACGGAATACCCCATTCATTCATACATTGCTTCTTTCCAGTTCTCTCCTTCGCTCTTGCCTGCACCCCGTTAGTAGACCTATTACTTCCCCTTCGCCCAATAATATGTTTCACGGAGACGCCGGTGGATGGCGTGCCGTGAGGTAAAAACCTCCGACCCTCTCCCTGGCGGAGATGAAGGGAACTTTTTATTTTTTTTCACGCATCGGGCATCTTAATGCTCTGAAAAACCCATAGCGGCTGCCTGTCTTCCTAGGATGAGAGGAGGGAAGGGGGAGGAAGATGCGGGGGTTATGACCGCTAACGTGCGTTATGGAGAACCGATCTCTTTTTTCCTCCTTTTTTTCTCTCCCCCCCCCCCCCCCCCCCTCTCCGCGGCCGTCAACGAGTCACATAACTCTTCCCGAGGTTATATTCTTCGAATTCTCTTATTCTACATCCTTCGTGATGCGTTTACGGGGAAGGAAAGATATTCGTCCTTTTTTTCTTCCCCAGCTTTCGCTGTTTTCTTCCGGACCAATTGACGTCAGCTGCTATGTCAATTTCGTTTTCCACGGACACGTAACGTCGAGTTAACTCCCGAGGCGGAAAGTTATCAGGTCTCCTTTTTTTTTGGGTCGAATAGGAGGTTATGACTGATAGCTAATGAATCCCGACTCCTATGGCGTTCGTTATCAACCGAAGCTGCGTCGCTTCCCGCCCTAATTATGACCTTAAATTAAGGTTAAATTAATTTCTCTGGGGGAAATCTGTCTTGTGGCGCTGATTCCTCATCTTATTTGTCTCCTCTCCTTTTCCCACTCTTCCTCCTCCCCCCCCCCCCCCCATCTCCCCCCACCCTTACCCTCAAACCCAGACTCCCTCACGAGACTTCCTTTTTTGCATTCAATTAACGACTTCATTCAGACGTACGATAATTGGTTTCGTAAAATGCAAATCTTGATTTTCTTCGCCCAGAGAGTGCCTTTGAGGTCGTCGGGAATTGCTGTTATTACCGAGGTAGTCTGTCAGAAAGATGGATTTCTGAAAGAATTAAGACTAAAAGATTTATTATGTCAACTTACGCATTCCACATTTAAAGCAAAAATTGTTTTTATTCAATTCGCACCATTCTGTTATATTTTGCGTATTTTCGTATTACAAAAATGTGGAGAATTTTTCTAGCATGCGTCGTGCTAGATACCCTCGAGGACTTGACCGTAAATTTGCGTTATTATTTTTGTACGAAATATCTTTATGTTTCGAAGAGGTCCTTTTACGCGTAACACGATTTTGATCATAGGATTAAAATTTCGCAGTGTCGCCCAGTATAAAGACGTGTTATTAATTAGGGCCGTCTCACTCTTGGCCCGCGGATCCAAATTACGAAAGTGCGCCGTGCTCATAGAAACAGTTCCACAGCACACAACAAATTAGACCAATTTTTCTCCCTTATCCTCCGACATATGAGCAGCTTAAAACAGACGCCAGATCCAAGGGTTTTTTTTCCTTCTCTTCCTCCCCGTCATTTCACATGCAAATAAGAAACTTCAAACTCCGTCGGATAGGATAAGTAAGGACGCCGAAACGAAACGAACGGACGATTATCAATCCGTCTGTCTTTTGTTGCCATTTTTAATCAAATACGCAACGAACTTGCTTCCTAAAGCAATTCCCCCGACCCGTCATAGCGATTTCGCGAGCGAGCAATGCGGATACTGCTGCATAATCCTCGATGCTCTAGTTCCTATGCTTTAAGCCGAGCGTTCCATGCTTTCTAATGAAATTATTCAGGAAATTTTCGAGAATCGAAGCATCCCGGATTTGCTCTCGAGCTGAGATAATCTCGTTTCACGGTTGGTCGGACACATTACCGAGGATTTTACAGAAATACGTCCGGGTGATGTCTTTGCTTAGCGTTATGGAAGCGACCTGCTAATTAACAAGTCGCATTGGCTGTATTTCCCTTTTGTTACTTACGTTCAAAACATCCATCCTCTGCCCTCCTCAACTTTCCGTCCCCAACTTCCCCTCCTCTCTCTCTCTCTCACCCCCTACCCCCCCCCCTCCCCCTTCCGAAAAAAAAGGGTCTTTCGTATATCCGCCGTCGATTTACTCACCTCCTTGTCGCCAAAGAGAGAAGGGAAAAAAATGAAGCGATATTTCGCCACGCGAAACGTTCGTATTTTTTCCCCTTCCCCGGAGAAAGTTTCTCGCAAAGTGGAAATTGGGTTACAGGGCCGAAAATTATTATCGTTCGAGACGTCATTACTTCGATTTTATCCGCTCGATGCGCGCGCGCGGCGCTCCGGATTTACTCCGACTTGCCGAAACTTGCGCGTGATTCCCAACACTGCTGCCGCGCTCGCGCTTCTGGAAGAAATCACGCTTGTTCTTCTCTCTAATTCGAAGCGATTGTTTTTATTTTTTCGACTCTTCGCGTAATCTCGCGTTGGGAGATGGGATGAGAGGGACGGTGATCGACGCGTCTCAGGCGGCCATGTTTGCGAGATTCATCGAAGCTTTCACCTGCCAGTTTTCAGGCGATCGCTCAAAAAAAAAATTTCACCTGTCTTATTGTTACAGAAAATGTTTGAAAGTTTTCATTCTGCAATAAAGCGAAGCTTTTTCCTTTTATTAACCTTGTTTATTTAATAATAATAGGGGCGTAATGTGTATATATATATATATATACACACTACTATATATATACTATATATAGTATATATATATATATATATATATATATATATATATATATACTATATATATACTATATATATATATATATATACTATATATATATACTATATATATACTATATATATATATGTATGTATATAATTTATTTATTTATTCCTAGCGCTTTTTCTATAGATAAAAGGCTAAAATATTTTCTGTTTGTCTCTCCGTCCGTCTGTGTGAGGAATATCTTTAAATTCCTGCATCCTGAGAAGCTAAATTTTCAGCATATGTCGGTCTGTATGAGAGCTGAAAATTTATGGATCTAGCTAATGAGGAGTAATCGGTGTCTTATCCGCAGTTCTTCCCTCACTTTTTCCTGTTTTGTTGCGTTTTGCGATATGAAAATCGTTCTTGTAGAGAGTTATAATAGCGGACCGCATTGGCGGCAGTGATTCCTTCTGGGGTCGCATTGGAAGTTGCCGGTGCTTTCGCGGGCCGGATTAGAGTTCAAATCTGAAGTTACCTAGAAATTATGGGGTATCATATAAGTAAGAATAAATTCTAAATACTTCATTATCATAATTTGAATTGAAAAATACGAATTTGTGTGCTAAATTTTACGGGTCACTTCTTCATCACGTCTTCGCACATGACCCGCGGGCCGTAGGTTTCCCACCCCTGGTGTAGAGCACAGTATCAACCACACGGAAGCGTTCTTTTTAATATTAAAATTTTGAAGTACGCGGTTAAAATTTGCTGGAACTGTCATTTTTTAATCGGTTGGCTTACATTTACATATTTTATCGATTCCTAATGTAAACTGTTAGATAAAAGGCTGAATCACTTTATCTACGCCATTGTCTCCAACTCATTAATTTTGCACCAATGGATGGGTAAATCTTGTATTTCAGTTGACCGAAGAATTTTAAATCTCATCGGACGGAATTTTGTATCTTATGGTTCTTTGAATTAACATTATAGGCGCAGTGGAAGAGTCGGAAACGATTTTCTTAGCCTACGTTATCATACGATTTTTTTAAAATAATGAAAAATAGACAGGACAGCTACGATTCTTTCAACGTACTTCTTAATGCTGTTTTTCGAGTAATTATTGTTTTCTTAGTTTTTTTTTAAGAATAGTTTTTGAAGAATTTACCCCAAACCGAAACGGTCGTTAGTAACTCTTTCCTTCGTAGTTAATTTTTTCATGCCACACTTCAGAATTAATATTGCAAGCGTCACTAATTTACTTTTTAAAAAGTTGGAAAGCGATTTCTCAAACCCGTCGCAATTGCGGCGTCTTTGCCATGAAATAACGCTCATCCGAGCGGGAAAAATTACGGAGAATTATTTCCAACGAAAATTTTTTTCGTTATTTTCGAAAGAGACAATTGGCTCGGAATCCGTCGGGTAAAGATTCGTTTTCATCAATTCAGACTATTTACCGAAGGTGCAAAGAGCTTAGGCAAACTCGACGGAATTTTCACTTTTATCTCATCTATAAAAATTGAATTTTCGGAGCATATGATTCGATTATTTCGTCCGATTTATTTATTTACTTATTTTTTTAGAGCGCCGAAAGAAATAAATAAATTTGGATCTCAACGTGGGCACTTCTTTTTTCCATCATTCATGAAGACGCCGAAATGCTATGGGGCTACTCCTTTCAAAATCACAGACTAATGCGATTATCTTCTCACACATAGAGCCATGGCGCGGAAGGTCTTTTTGTTCCATTTCTCCAATCCCTCCCTAACTTTATACTATTACGTCACTTCTCTCCCTCTCTCCCCTCTCATTTCTCAACTCTTTTCATTAATTCCTCTCTCTCTCACACTCTTTCTCTCTGTCTCCACTTTCCTACCTCCCTCTCAGTCCAGTTACTCTCATCGTCCCATTCAACTTTCACCGTGAAGTTTAATTTCTTGCAAATCTTTCAAACTTTAAAATTGCAGGGAAGAATTACCAGCGATTAGGCATCGTTTTTAACTAAATCGCTCAGAGCTACGTCGTAAAAAGGAGAAAAAATAGTAATAGAATATTCCGAGCATCGAGCCATGTTGATTTGCGTAAATTGAACACACCCCAGCAATTCGGTATCCTTTCTTGTTATGCAACCCTACACTCAAGCCTCATCCCTCGAAGAAATTGTTCACAGACATTAACTAACCCGTTTTTATCCGTTAAAAAGTGCGTCTTTTTTTTTGAACCAAGAAACAAAAGACGAGAGGGAATTATAAATTCCCGAAGAGGGAGAGGAATTTTTTTCGCAATATCACGATGCACTTGCGACTTGACCTCGAGACATTATAACCTTCTTGTCCTTTCCAAATAAAAAAAACTTTTTTCCATTGACACTTAAGTTCCTACCCTTCCTTCTCGAAATTTTTCGTTCTTCTTTTTTTCTCTCTCTCTCTCTCCCTTTTTTCTTACTCCGCTAACGCGCACCTTTCCCATCCATTACATCGCTCATTATCCAGTTCTCCTTCGCACGCTCCTTTTTCACACCGTGTCTCATTTGTTGGTCTCCCTCCTTCCCCCACCCCACTTGGCCCGACACCTTTTTAGTAAAGAAAAAAAAAGAAATAGTTCGTCCCTCACCCTACCTTCCCTCCAACTCTTTCCACGCTTTCATCCTTCCGGTCTAACCCCTCTCCTTCCTCCTCCCTCACCCTACCCCCCATCTCCCCCCCCCCGTCTCTCGTTCCAAAGCGGCATTCCTTCCCACGGTGACAACTTGACAGACGAGGAACAAACAATAGACTGAGGTCTGTCGATGAGAAGTTAAAAGTGATACTCTCTCTCTCCCAGAGGGGGCTAATGTCAAGAGGGCAAATGGAGGAGGGAGGCATGGAAGGGAGATGTTATTTATTTTTTTTAAAGAAGAGGTAAGGAGCGTAGAGAAAGAAGGGACGGTGGAGGAGATAAGTAGAAAGGGGGTGAAAACGTGAAGAGGAGGGGGAGGAAGATTGTAGGATCTGTCTATACAAGCGGCGTCAAAAGCTTTCAGCTCGAGCGCCGTATAACCAACCCATTCCTGCACTAATCGTGGGCCACGCCCAGTCGAAAATGGGATTGTAGCATAGTTTTTGGAAATTAAAGAGTTTAGTTGGGGCTCGATGCTACCTGGTTTGTTTTAAATGTGTGTATCTATAGTGCCAATGAAGGATTAAAGACGATATACGGTTTTTTTATATAATTTTATATTTTCATTTTATGTGTCCTATGTTTGTTAAACTCATGGCGAGTCGAATGTGTCCCACTAGCATATGTGATATGTATACCATAAAATTGGTCGCAGGCCACACTTTGAGAACCCCTGATCTATTATATATACCAGGGGTCCCCAAACTACGGCCCGCGGGCCACATCCGGCTCGCTTTACCTCATAAACTTTTTTACGTTTTGTGTAATTACCTTTAGGAGTTTTTATTGGACATAATTTTTTATATCTAAACGATATTTTCCGAGTGCCTAGATGTAAAATACTTCTGATATAGGCGTATAGCATATTACATAAACAAAAAAATTCACGAAACATGCTCTTAGAAATTTTCACACGGCCCGATACGTCATTTGAAAGGTGGTATGTGGCCCGCAGAGTCGTACATGAAGCCTCATATGGCCCTTTAAGTAAAAAGTTTGGTGACCCCTGATATAGGTATACCATGGTTCGTCATATCGCGCGTGCCAGTCATTAACAATATTCACACAACTTGTTACACCTCGCGAGTGCGAATTAAATTCAACTTCATTCCTATCATTTATGAGGTGTTTTTTATGCGAGGTGTCATGACTATGACATTAAAAAGTTACTGGACTGAGTGAAATTAAAAGGAAAGTAAAATCCTTTTATATTCATGCATATAAACACACGTTTTTGTGAATTAGCGTGCCATGTAAAAATCCCTCCATGTGCCACGTTTGAGTACGCTGGCCATAGGTTGCGGGCTGCTGATCTACACGTTAAAAAATGGAGGTTTAGAAAACATGGGAAATAAAACTTTACATCACGGCGGCCATGAGACGAGAGGCATATGAAAAAGAAAGAATTGTCATCGATTAGATCGAAGATAATCGACTCCCGCGGAATATTTCAGGGTATATGAGAGGTCAGGAAAAAATGTATCGAGTACCTACCTTCTTAATTTTATTAATTGGCGCGCATGAGTACTGGCACGTTTTTTTTTCCTGCGGATGGAGCCTAAAAGTGTGAAAAATGTCGGAAATTGGCAATAAACATGAAACACACGCCTCGGAAAAAAGAAGAATTACCGCGCACTCACACGGTGATTTCACGAGACAAAGAAGAGCCCGGCTGCCGTGGGCATTTCAAAACGGAAAATTGGTCTTGGAAGCGCGGTTGGAGTTTTCGGTAAACACCATCAGTTTCGAAAACGTGGGCGAAAAGAAAAAATAAACGACGCGGCGTCCCAGATATGAATAAAATAAAATTTCGCGGGTTTTTTTCTCTTTTCTTCCGCGAGAATAATAAAAAAATGCCGTAATTTTTTCTCTCCGCCCTTTCGCCGGGTTTTTTTTGAGTGAGAGAGAGAGCTGAAGCGATACATCAGCGCCAAGGGTTAGAGCTACATTTACAGAACGTCCGTCTAGGCGAGCTAGGACGTGTCAAAGGAATAAAAAGAAATTCAAAGTAGCAATAGAGAAAGTTAATGAGAGGGAGCGAGGGGGGGGGAGGGGGGGAGAAGAGAAGGGATAGAAGAGTTTAGGAGGGTGAGGAAGGCGAGGAGAACTAATGGAGAAGTAGTGTGCGAGAGGATGGGGTGTTGATGGGGAGACAGGGCGAGAGGGGAGGATAGGTGGAATGGGTTCAGAAGAGCCAACGGCGAATTCTTTTTTTTTTTTTATCCCGAGCGAAGGAAGAAATCTCATTTTCCACTCAACCGCGCCGCGGCGCCACCGGAATAATTAAAAGAGTTAAAAGGACTTGGAATAATGAAAGAATGTTTGATCAAAATAGTCCCCGAGAAGAATAAGGAGAAGGAAAAAATGTAAGGAGTCATCCGCAGCTTCGTAGCGATGTTAACGTAATCTTGGATTTTTTTTTTTTAAAGGGCGGCTGAGAAAATTTTCGGTCTCCGTCGGTGTAGCGCTGAGTCGTTATTATATGATGAAATTTCATTACGTTGTTTTTTTCAACATAAAGTTTTGCAGAAACATAATCGGGAAAATACCTCAGGATTATATTAGCGTATAATAAATTTGATAGTGCATATATAACCTTATGACTACTGTTAGTTCCGAAAGAAGGCACATAAAATACACACAAATTTGATAGGCGTGTATTTCTAAACCGTGTCCGGATAACGTGCTTATCTTTCGAGTATAATAATGTGCGAACTATGGTTGTGGTTATTAGGAGAGTTCTCCATTATTTATTTAATTAATAATTTGATAATTTCATGAGACATCCTTTACGTTGATGGACGACTCGTGGTATTTGGCCATAATCATTATATTTAAAACGCCCACGTTACAATTTAAAGTTAAGAGATACCTTGAAAGCAGTGAGAAAAAAATCAGCAGCAAGCAAGGCAAATAATTTGCGATAAACTTTAGAGTCTGTACTTCGAACATAGCAGTGTATTTCATACAAAATTATTGCGACATTCTTTTTTGCGTTTGAGCACGAAATATTAAAAAAATAACCGAGAAAATTCAAACGTGATAGTTATTATTAATACTATTTAGGTGCAGAAGACATTTTACGCGGTATTGCTGTTGCATACGTAGTATATGAGGAAGTTTGTGCAGCGTATACTGCACCGATTTTCGTATTTGCTCTAGTATAGGATATTATAGAATATATATTATAGAACATTAAGGGAGAAGGAACACAGTCTCGATAAGCGCGGTGGACTCATGAACCCCGCAACTCGGATATCAATCGGAAGGTAGGTTATAATCCCTTCTAAAAAGAGGGCATTCCAAACCATATCATCATTTCAGTGAGTCAGAAATGTCATCTTTTGAACCGAAAGGCGATTTTCAAAGACGTACGCTTCGCCTCCTCTATAAGCGTTTCTAAAGTACACTACTATATAAAAATTAGCCTCTCGCTAATGCGGCATAACTATCTTGTAAATGTTAATTATACTTCCTTGATATAAAATAATTATTAAGATATTTGTTGTTACATGATTTTAGTGATTATTCTCTTATGTGCGGCTATGGTTTAACATTTCCTTATTTAACTTGCTGTGGAAAATTCATTCGGAGCGGTGATTGACCATTCGATCATTTTCCCTCCAAAAAAAAGGATTTTTTTAAGGTTTCGTTATTCCTGCAAGCGTAAAGTAGAATTATTTTATATTCCTCCTTGGCTATCGACTGACTCAATCATTTCGCCTTCGCTACACTGTACTCACTTGATATTTCTATCGTGAAATCTTTTCTTGAGCAAGAATCGATTAATTTTTCGAAACGGCGTAAAAATAAACTTAAATCTCAATTGAAACGTAAGAAAATTCTGTAACGTGGTTTGAATTTACATTAAAATGAGGTATCGTACGGGATCCTTAATGATAAAAATCTTTTGATATTAAATAGAAATTTTACCTGTAAAAACATTCCGAGACATTAAAACGAAATTGCCCGAGAAACGACACAGTTAACCCATAAAGTGATCGGTATGCATCATTCAGTAACAAAGTAGACTCACCTGTAATTATTTACTCAATCGAATCATGGCTAAGGAATAACTGAAGTCACTAGCAGAGTTTTGGATTTCATATCATTTTATTTTTAGTTCACTCAATCGTATTATGACCAAAAACAGTGCCCGATTACCCAATAGGTACAGTAGGCACGTGCCTAGGGTCTCCAAGCATATGAATTTGATGCCTCAATAGTCCGGAAGGTGAATTTGTGGGGCTTATTTTAATGTATTTTTTAGACTGGTAGGCAGCGCGCCTGCCTTCTAACCCAAAAGTCGCGGGTTCGAATCCCGCTTCTGGCATGGATGTTGTGTTTGTCCTTGTTATCGTTGTAACACTCATTGTAAAGGCCGTGAAGTGTTGTTTACGAGCTGGTGAAAATAAATAAATAAATAAAGAATAAAAGAAGGTAGCATTATTTTGTCAATGAAACGTTTTTCAGTACTAGTTTTCTTTATACCATCCCGAACTACGAGAAGGACCCCCAAAGTGCCTGTGCCTAGGGTCTCCATAGGCCCTTAATCCGCCATTGACTAAAGAGGTGACTCAAGTTGCAAGCCATTAACAGATATTGTGGACCGAGTTTTGGATTTTATATAAACTCACTCATAACTTCGTTTTGAAATGATTCGGGAATTTTTTTTAAACGTTACAAAATTTTTGAAAAAAAAATGCGATTAAAAAATCTCTGACTGCTTTACAGCGGGTAAACAGGAGGAAGATGTGCGCAACTCCCACTTGAAGAAGACGACAGCTGAGGAATGCAGCAGCGAACGGAAACAATAAAAAAAATAAGAAAAACGGAGCGAATGTTCAGAGGTATTAAGACACCTGGCTAGATATTTTATTCGCCGGTGACCAGCGGTTTGATCGTATCTCCCGAACTCTTGGCATGGTGGATGAAAATTTAAAAAAAAAAAATAGAACATCAAATAGCCAGAAGGCAGAAGCGAAAGAAAAAACATTTCCCCAATTACAAAAACGGAGAAATAAATTTGTTCCGGACGAAAATTAAGAGAGTATATTTAACGGAACGAAGAGAGAGTCGCTGACCGTAAAATTTCGGTAATTAAAAGCGGGAGAATGTTGGAGACCATTTGCCAAGAGTTTTAAAAGAGGGGATTTTGTTCACCGTGTTGCGCACGTAAATAAAACCTTTCGTTCGTGTCTCAGGTTGGATGTTTTTATTTTATCCCCTTCGCTACCTCATATATTTGTTAATCCTGACTTCATTCGCTCGTATCGCTATATCTGTACGTCAGCGCCTCGATTATTCGTGTTTATTTAGTTTTTTCTTGCGGATTTTATTCAAAACGGCTTTTCAGTGGGGAAACCCCGCATTCGTGCGCATTTCTGTATATTTTTATTATTATTTTTGGGTGCATCTAAACAGTTCGCTGCACGAAATTGAGGCTTAACTGATCAAACAAACAAAAAAATAGGATAATTGGCTCGTGAAATAAAAACTTAATTTGTATAGATTCAATCAAACATACGTGTGTATTGTAAGCGCGTTCCTTTCACTATGCTTATGTTTGAAACTGAAAACACGACTAAATATACATTCGTTTCCGCTGTAAAATGATTACCATTTTCTATTTTGTTATTTGGAATTTCAGCGTACGATGGATGAGATTGAGAGAAAAGGGGATTCAATGTCTCCTATTTTCTCTATTCTATTAAATCTAAAATATTTTCTGATTTAATTACATTCTTCACTAAAAAAAAAAGCTAAACTATTCAGATTACGAAACGAAGTTAAGGGGAAGCGAATCTTATTTCATTCGGAAATTCCTGCGATTGAAATTGTTTAGTCGATGGAATACGTTCAGGGTTTGAAAAATGACTACAGCGAACTATGTACAGTACATTACACCCATACGCACGTAGGGCCGGGAAAAAGGGGGATGCGAGGCATTCGGGCCCCCGAATAATGGGAGTCCCAGAAGTTCTCAACTAATTGAGTATCGAGAGTAAATTTTGCAAAATATTTTGCCTAAAAATCACTTGTGCAAACTGATTTCCAATGAAAAAAAACTCCGTAAAAGTTATAATATTAAACTGGGGCTCCACAAATCGTTCGTTATTACTATAAAAATCAATATCGTGGGGCCCCCATTGATACTCGCATCTGGGCCTCCTAGAGTGCTTGGCCGACTCTCTATTCACGGACGCGCACGTCCTGAAATGAAAGTGATCACGAGAACGATATCGTAACCCGCAAAGACCTACTTTTAAAAAAAAAATCTTGTTCGCTCATCAATGACAGAATAGATTGGTATAAAGAGCTGGAAGTTTAATATAAAAAAACCATGAAGAGCTATAGTAGCGTAAAGATGAAGTTAGGGGGTTTTGCAGGGTTAGAGAGAGAGAGAAAGAAGGCGTTTATAGTGTGAGGGCGCACTTGTGTGGTTTCGCGCGTTCGTGTGTGTGTATGTGTGTGTGTGTTAGTGTCTGGAAGAAGGATGGCCGTAGAGAATGATGAGGAGAAAAAAGACTTTTGCGGGCTGTGGGACGTGGGAGGATGAGAGAGTGACGCTTTTCCTCTGAGAGAGAGAAAGAGAGGAGGTATAAAAAAAACGCAAAACGTCAAAAATATAAAATATAGAGAGAGAGAGACTTCCCCGTGAATAAAGGAAGCGAAGTTGGCGCGAGAAAAATAACAGTTGATAAGCGAATAAAAAAAGAAGCACCTGGGGCGCCAAAATTCTCTCCACATCCCTCTCCGTCTCACTCTCTTTCTCTCTCTCTCTCGTGTCTCTTCGCGTCAAGATGCGATGAGGTCGTTTTTATGGTAGGACACTTTGGAAGAAGAAAAGCGTAACGCGGATGTTATTAGTCACGTGTCATCTTTTCGCGGTTCTTTATTTTTCTCTCCCTCTCCTTAAACCGTTTGAGCCATCACATCTCATTGGTCGCGCATATATATGTGTGTATATATATATATATATATATATATATATATATATATATATATATATATACACATATATACATATACATACATACATACATATATATATATATATACACACATATATATATATATATATGAAAAAACTACCTCAAATAATTATCGTCAAAATCCAGGAAAATATCTGATTTAAAAAAACTGTCCGAGAATATCAATCGAACGAAGACGTTTTCTCTCGAATTTAAGAATCCTACGGAAGTTGAATACGTAATAATCATTATAATTATTAATTATACATTCTCGTCGTAATCTTGCGAGTCCGCTTGTTCAACTCTCCAGCGAAAACATCCTCGAGTTTTCGAGAGTTTTTATCTGGGAAGATTGAAAGGAGAGAGAGAAACAAGTAAGAATTTTAAAAATAAAAACTTTTTGTTTTATAAAATAGGCGGTCTTTAAAGAATAAAACAAGAAAATTTTCAGATTATTTGTTCGTTATGAAAGATTTTGGTTTCATATTCTTTTCATTACTGTTGCTTTACGTATCATTTACGTAATGATTTTGCTATTACGTAAATGATATGTAAAGTTATAGTAATGACAAATATATGACACCAAAATCTTTTATAAGGAACTAATAATCTGAAAATTTTCTTGTTTTATTCTTTTAAGGCCGCCTATTTTATAAAGTAAAAAGATTTTATTTTTGAATTTTTTCAAAATTCTTACTTGTTTTCATCTTTTAAGTGCGAAAATGAATAACATTCAATGAAAAATAACGAACATAAATAATTTACCTCAATCGCTTTCTTACAACGATTGATGTCAAAGTTCGTGATTTGTGGAACTTTGTAACTTCATACGACTCTAGCGCTAGCAGGCTCGTCAGTTTAAATCACGAAGCAAATAAGATGAGAAACCCGGTAGCGGCATTAGCCTACTCTTTTCGAAAAGCGCCAAGGAGGACCAACGGCTTTATGACCCTTCTGAAGGATGAAGCGTTGATTCGCGTGCTCTCCTCTAAACATGCAAATATGGGACCGCAAGATCTGTTGAAAAAATGCAACTATCGCAGACTTTCAACGTGTATACTCAGCGTAGCAGGCCAACCACTACGCCACGGCACCTCATTTCGCAAGTTTTGAAATTTCGAGGTACTTTTCTACCCAGAAGCCATCTACCGCAGCGTGAGGAATAAAAATACATTTCCAAAGGAACCATCTACTGATTACGAGTTGTTAATTGTTTTATGAAAAAGTTCAAAATTTTTAAACCATTAATGAACATTATTGAGATATAAAATGACATAATAATAGAAATAAGCTAAAATTTTCGTACAATTAAGCGTTATAACTTCTCTCGCCATATATTGGTCAAAATGACAACTCACATTGAAATCCGTATTCCCCGCTATCATTTCTAACGTTGAGGCACAGATTGTTGTGAATATGTAGTGGTTCAATTTCTTGCTACTAAAACACCCCTAATCTCGTGTGCAGAGCCACCGCAACGAGATAGACTTTTGGAAAGTTTGAACATGCACAGTTTAACATCTAGATGAGATACGAAATTGTTAATGGGCTAAAAACCATCTGCAAGCCATAAGCTTTCAAACAATATAAGATTATTTACGATCCGATCATTCGTTCGAGAGATATGAGGGAACGAAAAATGGTCTGCCCCAAAATATATATATATAAATAAATAAATATCGGACGAACCCAAATAAAAGATTTTATAAAAAGATCTAGATCCTTAATATCAGTCAAACTTTACTTTCATTTCTACGGAGAAATGAGATTTGCATGAAAATGCGAAGGAGAATCGATGTATCATGAAAAGTCCCTTTAAATTAAAAAAACGGAGGAAAATATTTAGGCAACATTGATGAAAAAGAGAGGAGATACGCGATGAAAAAATAAATAAAACGACTCATTTCGAAAATTTAAATTAAGTCCAGTCGTTTTATCCCGACCGAGAATAAATATGGGAAAGGTAGGGGGGAGGGGGGGGGGGGGAGAGATGGCAAGCTTATATATAAAGCAGGAATGCAAACTTTTTAAATAATTCATCGCGAAAGCGAAAACAGCGGAGGAATTTCTTTGTCTCTGTCAGTCAAGCGAAATTCTCCTGTCTCGGATCTCTTTTTTTTCCCCCCCCCCTTCATTCTGCCGGAGTAATATTGCGTCGGGATTGATTGCCGAGTGACTCTCAGATGTCTCCCAGGTAATTTACAGACCGCATTATGAGGCCGAACGCGAACGTTGAAAAAAATAAAATAAAACAAAATTAAACGAAAAAAAAAATATAGTCGTCCGTAACCTTTTTCGGATCGAGATGAAAAACTGCTTTAAAATAATTCCGAACGAAAGGCTTGAGTCAAAAAGCGCCGCCGAAATAAAAAGAGAGAGAGAGACATTCTAAAAATAGAAAACTTTCACTCGCGCCTTTATCTAGACGTCGTCGATGAAAGATCATATTCATATTTCATCTCACGCGTGCAAATATCCATTCGAAGTGAGAGAGAGAGTGAGTAAGAGAGAGGCACTCTAAGTAAGGAATCGCATCCATTATACGACGAGATTGCTTCGAGGATCATGAACGTTCTGAAGTTATTGTTGTTATATGTCAGTGTCACCGCAGTGGCCATTAGCACAGCTTTCATTGCCGGTTGCCAGTCATCCTCATAATCATCCGTTTGAATGCGTATTAACGTTGCATTTGGTCCTTCAGGAGTGTTAAAAGGGTTTTTATTTTCTATTTATTGAATTTGGGTGTTGAAATGTGCTCTGGTGTATCAAATAACCTGCGACGTCTAGATAATGTATAACAATAAATTTTTGCAGGATAATTTTGAGTCTTCATCTTTTAACTAGAGTGTATTGCCTCAAAGGTGTAGCATACTTGAATGCTTGTCATTTTGTCGATCGAAACGGCGCAAATTGTCGGATCAACAGTGAAGCGTCGATCGTTGATTTGTGTGTCTGTAAGCTGGCTAATTGCTTTTGTGCAGGAGTGGGACTACCGTATCCTGGATTGCAGAAGCGATGGCTCAGTTTTATATCATAATTCGGTCCAAATCCCAAGATTGTACGAATATTTTAAGTAATTTTAAAATGCTAATCAAAAATACGCCGCATCCATTCCCAGGTTATTCAAAATGGAGAAATGAAACGGTCCTGGAAACGAGCTCTCTGACCGTTATTTTATCCATAAGCCTGATTAGGCTTCGGTTTCTTCATATCCTAAAGAATGGTTAAAATAAGATTCAGCCGTTGTTGAATCACTCGACAATTTTTGGTACATTACCCCACTCAAGCCGTCTGCGACGGGAATCCGGATGATGAGGTCCTCCGCAGACTAACTTTAATTAATATGTTAGAGATTTAAAAGTGAATTAGAAATTTTTGAGTTTCGTACAAAGGTAAAGATATAAAATTAGAGACATTAATTTATTCTCATTTCGCTTTCTGATTTTCGTTGTTGTTGTTTTAAAGGATTCCTTGAAAAAAAAAATAGTCGCGTTCAAAAGGTAGTGGGACACTTTCTCGCCTTTTCCATTTATCGTAAAAATGTCATGATTTTCATTTGAAAATTTCGTTTCTTTCCAGGTGAGTACCGAACGGGTTCTTTTTCTAGAGGAGGAGACTGATTGATATCTGCAATGATGCAGTGCCAAAAAAACAGGTGAGGAGATGGTCGACTAGTTACAATCCCTCGTCAAGAATGTTTATTTTAACTTTCAACTTCATATTCCTGCTGTTACTAAAATGGTGGATTTCTAACAGGGACGATGTTGAATATCCATATGTTAAAACGAGAGTACCGTTTTCCTTTACAAAAAAGTTTATAGAATTTAAAATTGTAGGAGCCTTAGGATATGCAGTCGAACTTCTTTAAGTCGAATGTCTATAACTAATTTCCCATAACTCGAAGCGAATTCATTTTACAGGACAAAATCTTTTTCATGTTATTTTACTGTAAGTCGAATATTTTTTTGTTTCCCTTGAGGTTCGACTTATAGTAGTCCTACCGTATTATATCTATTAAGAAGGCGCTCAAACAAACATCACACCACTTTCATTTATTTCATCCTTAAATGGGAACATAAAAACACTTGAAAACATTCAAAAACAAATTTGATAATTTCTTTCGTTAGAGCCCGTTGAAACAACGATAGGTTGATAAGTTTATATGATGAAATATTCCTGTGGTCTAAAATCACGCGATTCCTCCCGAATTGCTACTTCAAATCTTCTAAAACCTACCAGGTTAAGAGAGGTCGGAGAATTTCATTCGCCAAACACTTTGGCTCTTTTTAAACGTTAGCGACTTATATATCCCTTTTTTCGTATTAACTTCCTTTCATTCGAGCAATCCTAAGCGTTTCTACCCCCCTCTAGAAAGTAGGACGACGTTAAGGATGCAACCAGCAACCGCTTCGAGTCATATGTAATAAAAGTGGCGAATTGGCCAACTCTAAAAAAAAAAAAGTTGGAGGATTCGTTTTCAGGTATGACTTCAACGCGCAAAAATCTTCTCCCACACGCGTCACTTCGACGTTTTTGCGCGTCGCTTGGCACCCGCGAGGAAAAAGGCGGAGTACACGTTACCGCTATAAAAACCATTCGTAATTTCAATCCTCGGAGACGTGCGGGTAACTACTTCCCCTCTTTCTCCCTTTCCACTTCCATTCTCTCTCTCTCAGCCTCCCACTTTCCCTCACCTCTCCCTTTTCCCTATAAGCCTCCCATCCTCCAAGTAAAGGCTGTTTTTCTGTCTTCTCTCCTCCCTAATCGTTAATTCTCACCTCCCCTTTCTCTCCCTCACACCCTCTTCCTCTTCTCCCCCCATCCGACCCACCTTCCTCCCGTCCTCCACTCCTCTGCCACGCCCCATTTCTCCCACACACCCTTCTTCCCCTCTTGAAGCCTCCCTCCTTCCGTCCCTCCTTCCTCTCCCTCCCCTCGGGTTGGCAGGTCTCTCGTCGCGGGCATTGCAAGTGGCGGGGTTGGGACGCGAGAGCAGGAGAGCGTTATGATGATGCAACAGCCGTTCTCCTAGAGAGAGAGGGAGAGAGAGAGAAAATACGAAGCGTTATAGCTATCTCGAAGACGTCTTCCACAGCGCGAGGTAAAAAAAATATACCGGGAGAATTCCTCAAATACGGTCGTCGGAAAGAGACATTTCTCCAGGGTCTCCTTTTGATCTCCAGGAATCCACCCTCCTTCTGTCCTTCCTCCCACCGTTCTAACACCCAGTTCCCACATCCACATCCTTCCTCTCTCTCTCCTCCTTTTCCTTTCTCATCCTCCCAAAAACTCCCCATATCCGACAACCTCTCATATGCAAACACATTCTCGTACAACGCTCACCTATTTTCCACCTATGTCTTCCAAAAAAAACGTCCTTTTTTTTTCTTGCTCCGCCTGGTTCTTTAACCCCTTCCTAAAACCCCTCTCCCCCCCCCCCCCCCCGTTTAACTATTCTCTATCTCTTTCTGTGTATTCCGATCCCCTTAAGGCTATTTCATTTTATCCCCTAAACCCATTGAAAACATCGGTGCCCTTCGCATACAAATGCCACGGTGCCGCGAAATGACCTATGCCCTTTTACTGCTTCCTCCTCTCTCTCTCACTCTATCTTTTTACACTCCGATCCGTTCTTTTTCGTTATTTTTTATAAGCTTCACGAGTTTTTGTTTGTTTGTTTGTTTGTTTGTTTTTTTAATCCCTACAAGATTTTTTTAATAGAAGAACTCGGCGACCTATATATGCACTTGTTGTCGCCACGGAGGGGATTTTTTCCACGTTTTCCGTTAAAGGAATAAGCAGCAGTAGTGGTAGTATGTACTATGTAGCAGCAGCAGTGTGTGTTGTCCTTGTCGTCGTCGCCGGAGTCGTTGTTGCCATAGTCGTTGTTGCAGGTGCACTGCCGCGTGCCTTTTATGTTATGTGTTGGAGTGCACGTTAAGAAAGAAAAAAAGATTTGTTTTTTTTCTTGTCGCGTTGGATGGGGAAAGTTCGTAATTTTTATTCGCCGGAGTTTCCATCTTCTCTCGTCACGCGCTTGGTGGCGCCTCCTCCCACGCCATTCCTATCGAATTGTTTGAGGATTTCCTCTGCCGGAGTGGATGGAATTCTTCCTTGCGTGGGGAGTGCAGAGAGAGAGAGAGTGTGTGTGTGTTTGTGTGTGTGAAGTAGAGAGGGAGAGAGAGAGAGAGAGAGAGTGAAGGAGAGGAGAGAAAGGGGAGAGAGATGGCGAAATGGGCGAGAAAGAGTGGATGGATTTTTGTTCGTGGCTCCGCATTTAAGGAAGCGTTCTATCTGTCGGGGAATTTGTTTTTTTTTTGTTCTTTTAAAAAGGAGTTCCGCAACATTTTCCTTCGGCACGTTTCGATTAGTTGTGATTGTTGATAGAGTCGAGATTTTTTTTTCTTCCTGAATACTAAAAAAGGCTATGCAAAGACGAAGGCTCTATGAAGAAGATCACGATTTTTTATAGTTTTTTACTCGGCTGAAACAACGTAAATTTTTTTAAGACGCGAGTTCAATTTCAAATTTTTTCGAGGAATCCCCCTCCTCCTGGTATATCAATGATAAATACGGATTCAGCCTTTTAATAAACGCAGGTTTCTTTAAAAATAAAATTATTTTTCTCTTGGAAGTATTTTTTCAGTATGTTTCAATTCGATCGTTTGAAAAAGATGGTAGGCAGGGGACCATCTTTAAGAAATGGTCCGCTGGTCGCCATCATCATTAGTGGTCTGTTCGCGGGCAGGTTCGTGATTGTAGGTTCCAACCGGGCTTTCCTCTTCCCCTTTTATTTTTTTCATTTCCTGATTGCTCTCTTTCCTCTCCGAGCTGTCTACCATTTCAAAAAAAGCTTTTCTTAACTATGTCCCTTTTGCCTTCGAGTTTTCCTGGATTCTAAATCTTTAAAGCGTTCTTCAGAAATGTCAGGTTCGGTTTTCCTTCCACATGCCAGGTTTCGTTCTTTTCTCTTCTATCCTTTCCGAATATAAATGTATAATTTTTATATTTTTACTCGTCTCTGCGTCTTTTCAACAGTCTTCTTACATCTGAGTTTCGGAAATCATCGTGTGTTTCATGTCCATTCTCCTAAATGTCCATGTTTCCGCTCCATAAAATCTGCAGGCGGCGCTGAAATTTTGCGAAAATGTGAAAGTGTTCCGAGATTCGGGATAGTTTAGGAATCCTTGGGTTGAATTACTATAGGCATCTCATTTCATTGTATACTTTCGTGATTCGTTCAAAAAAAAAGGTAAAAAAAATTAGGAAGGATGGAAAAGTGACTTGATGTACAAGAAGGTACATAAACGGCTATTCTGCTAGGGTGATGAAAAACAAAAATACTCCGGTTAATCATTAATAATTATTGAATTAAGAACCCCTCCCACCAATTTTTTATTGCCATATAGCCTATGTTTCCTGCAGGGTAAAATTATATACCTATGCGAAGTTTCGTGACGATATCTTCAAGGTGTGGAAAATCTACGTCTAATTATTTAAGTTACTTACGTTGTTTTAAAAACAGTTCGGAAAACTCTACGCCAGACAAAAACATTATTAATAACCGTTCATTAGTAATACATATTTTAATTAAAATCAACAAAGTAAAATAGTACAAAATGAAAAAGATATTACGTTAAAACTTTTCCCAAATAAATGCATTGGACTCTCAACTTCGGCGACACTGGGAGTTTTCATGGTAGTTTATAATTGGTATTGTTATAAAACTGATAAAATCACTTATTTTTCTGATTCTAAACGCATTTTACGCTAATTCGATCAGGATTCGGATTGTCTTCAATAAAAATAAACTTTGTTCTTTCCTGCATAGAACCATCTAAGTCTCAAGTTCGTACCATGCTTCTAACAGGAGACACTACGAGATTGATGTCGCGGATCTGGTGGGCAGTGCCGGCCCGAGGTATGGGAGAGCAGGACGGCTGCCCGGGGCGCCGAAGTCTTGGGGGCGCTATGCCTATTATACCTTATATCTATGCATTACTTGCAAGTGAATAAATATTGGATGCCAATTTATATCGCAGAACAAGCTATACTTTAGACGTTAACTCTTTTATTTTTTCATTATCAATCATTTTTACACTGCGATGAATAAATTAACAATATACTTCGATAATATCTCAACGAGCATTTACGTAGGGGGCGCTATCTCGCCCTGGGCGCCAAAATTCCTCGGGCCGCCCCTGCTGGTGGGAGAAATTTGTGGTGAAACTAGAGCCAAAATAAGGAGTCAAGTGTCTCGGCTTTCTCTCCCATATACTCTGGTTCGCGAGAAATAAAGTAAAGAAGAATCTGTCATTTTCCATATAATATTTTATTCCCGTCGCATTTATATGTGACGGTCAGATACAATTATTCGTCCTTGTCTGATGTCACACCGATGCAGACCCTGGGATGGTATTCATCGTAAAAGCAAGGGAAGCATAGGTTTTGGCTACACCAAGCTCATCTAAGAATGCTAACTTTCCCACACTTGCACTTAAGCTTGCGCTGATCGGAAGGAATACATACTTCACGTACATTCCTGAATACACATCTATTTTCCACCAATTTCGCAGCGTACCACGCGCATTGAAGCATGTTCTGGAAGGCAGGTGCAGACAGCTGTTTATGTACCAAGGAATGTATTTTAATACCATCCTTTCGCGAATTCATCTCTCTTTTTTGTTGCAGTAGATACGTGCAGTGCTGCAGCTTCAACTTCCTATAACAATAGACGTCACACGGTTGGCACAACGGCGTACATTTTGGTGGAATGATTTTTAATGCGCACGTTGCGTCGGTACACCATGTTCGTCGATGAATTTCTCATTCGCTTGCACGCCCCAAGAATCGAGTAACAACAAAAACTTTTCTCTTTTCACATACGGTTTCAGAACATTCTCAAGAAATGATTTGGACAAAACCGTTGTTAGTTTTCCGGATTTTGAGCACGTCACGAAAATATTAAACTCGCGTTCAAGTTTCCGGACGGTTTCACCTACTCTGGGACCGAATTTACCTGCAGAGTCCTGCATGCACAAAAATACCTGCGATGAATACCATCCCAGGGTCTGCATCGGTGTGACATCAGACAGCGACGAATAATTGTATCTGACCGTGACATATAAATGCGATGGGGATAAATATTATATGCAAAATGACAGATTCTTCTTTATTTTATTTCTCGCTAACCAGGGTCTATGGGAGAGAAAGCCGACACAGGTACCTCTTTATTTTGGCTCTGGTTTCACCACAAAATTCTTCCACCAGTTCCGCGAAATCAATCTCGTAATGTCTCCTAAGTAATTTTAAAATTCGAATGAAAGATAAGCTGCACTCTTCCCTATGTTATTCAAATGGAGAAAATGAAAAAATAAAATATTTTTAAAAATTAGAAAGGTCAATCAAATCGATTTAAAAACCTTACTACACCACTTAGCTCATTATTCCGGTTAAAATGGCACCTTCCTCTTATTTCTACGTGCTGTAGTTGCTGAGTTATAGAATAACATAAATAGAAACACTTTTATTTATAGATATTGTTTTATAGTTGTTTGTTTGCTTCCATAGTTATTGTTTGAGGACACGCACGCACACACACACAAACGAACAACGAAATTAATATAATGGACTAGCTGCCCGTACAGCTCCGAAATCGGAGCTCTGCTGGAGTATTGTGGTAAGAAGGCCTCCACTGCCCAACTCGCCAGCCGCCCCGCGCTGCTCCCGCCACGCACCAAGGCTCGAAGCCCTAGTCCAGCTACCCGCGTGCTCCCGTCGCACCCCGCGCATCTCCTACCCCTCCACTTCCCGGCAAGCGTGGCTGAGTGAAAGTAGAGGGGAAGCTTCGCTTCGGATTGTGACTGACATAGGCCTTCCCCTAATTAATATATACGTTGATGCCCTTCAAACGGACCATGCTTTTTTATGTTGGGGTAGAAATGAGACAAAGTGGTTGAAAGAAGACACCAATTACTCCTCAGCAAATGATCGTATATCCACCAAATTTGGACTGTACTATACATCCCTCATACTCATACTGAAAATTTTCAGAAGAGACGGACAGATAAACCGCATACATGAACGTTTTTATTTAAGAAAATTGCACCATAAATGATATAGAATGCATTGACGCGAGTAAGCTACCGTGAAATAAGAAACGAAAGGCGTAAATTCAAGAATCCCCAACATTTCTGGAAAGATTATTTTCCTGCCTTGCGCCAGCACGCGAATGACTACTAACTCCCGGACGCATTCGTCCACCATACCGTAGATCACGCACGCGTATACATAGTGACGCCATAATGCGTCATGTAGCTCAATTGGGGAAGAGTTTGTTGATTCGAATTTTTATTCCCTTCGAAACGAACGGCTCCGTGCGCCAAATTCGTACGCCCGAGGAAATTTTACGCCGCTTAATACCGGAAAATTAATTTGAGATCAGCTGTCGAAGGAACATGCGCGTCTGTTCGATGTAGCGGTAAACCGTTGGCTGATCTCACTTAAAACTGTAAACGAATGGAATGAAAGAAGAAAGTTACCATTTTTCCTTAACTACAGAATTCGTTCCGTTAGAATTGATTCTGGCCGATCTATATCTGTCATTGTATTAAAATTCTGTAATATTTAGGAGTTAATTAGGTATATGCAGTGATGAGCTGAAAAAAGTTAAGAACCGGTTCTCTAAAAAAACAAAAAGTAAGGAAAATTGATTGTGATGGTAGGAGGCCTACATGCCAGGGGCACCAGATCGCTCTAGTTTAGTAGTACCGTTCCACTGGTTTAAAAAGTGCTCCTTTCGTAATATATTCCATTTCATGCATTGTCGGTAATTGACTGTCACATAGTGCAAAATGTACTTGAAAGGACAAAATAAATAAAATTTCATATTTTGTAAAAATTTAACAACAAATATATACAAATGTCTGTATGTATGTATGTTTGTATATACATATATATATACATATACATACATACACACACACACACACACATATATATATATATATAGGGCAACTAGGTGTTGAAGGAAACCCAGTGAGCACTTACCGGAAGGAGAGCCGCTGGGGTGTTGGAGAGACACATTTATGGAAGTTACTGGAGCTTTCGGGATGATCCCTTCGTCAGCACAAGAGAGACACAACTATATATATATATATATATATAATTTACAGAGCTGAATAGGTAATAACAAACTTCAACGAATCCGAACATATTAGATAAATCATTAGAAAACCCCCGTATTTACACAAAAGCCGCGCCTATTATTTTCTAATAGACACCACTGGATAATAAATGGAAATTTTCGCGGAGCAATTATTCTCTCCTTAAATCCGACAGGCGAAATCCCATGATTTCGAAACTGTTTCTATTTCTCTCTCTCTCTTGCTCGACATTTTCCGCCTCTTCCTTTCCGCTCCATCCGTATCCCCGCAGACGGGAAGCGTGAAATGATATTACGGCTCTTAAAAAATCATCCATCGATCATCTCGCGCGTTTCTCGGGCAAACGAGAGAAGCGTTGAAAAGCGAGTCGGGTTGGTGTGGGGTGGGGGGGGGGGAAGTGAGGGCATGGGGAGAAAGAGAGGGGGGGAGGAGAGGGGAGGGGAGAGGTTTAACGCCTCGTGAAACGTAAATGTTGAACCGCTGAACGTGGAAATGCGAAAGTATTTTGGAGTAATCCATATGGGAGAGCGTTAATCTCCACCGATGGGTTGGTGCTGGGAAGGGATGGAGAGAGTTTGAGAGAGGGAGGGAGAAAAAGGAGGAGGGAATGTGAGGAAGAGTGATGGAGGGGGAGATAAATGGAGAGAAGGGAAGTGACGGAAGGAAAGTGAAATGGGAGAAGACGGGGAGGAAAGTGGCTGGAAAGAGAGAGAGAGGGAGGGAGAGTGAGGAAAAGAAGAAAGAGAAAGAATTGAAAAGAGAGAGAGAGGGGGGGATAGGGAAGATATAGGAGAGGAAAAGAGATGAAAAAATCTGATGTGGCCAACACATGACTTTCTCCATATTTGGGGTATAGATATTTAAATTATTATGAATGGCATTATAAGGCAAAATTATTATTTCGTATCCTAAAAGAATACAGTCGTCCTTATTGCCGTAAATTAGGTATATTTCGAATATGTTTACAGAATTCACCGTTACATGGTGGTGGCGCTGTATACTGGAAATTACGAATAAGTTAAATATCTCCGAAATGGATGGTTCTACGAAAATTTGTTTCAAACGAAAGTTGGAAGAAATATTATTCTCTACAACTTTTGTCCTCACGAAGATCACCAATCACGACGTTTTTAAGGAGATATTTGACGGAAACCGAAAAAACCGATTATTTATAAATAATTCCTAAACAATAACTGCTATGGAAAATTGTTTTAAATAAAAGATGTGGGAAATTATATTTTCTACATTTTTTGTTATGGTCAATGTATACAATAATGACGTATCATCAGAGAAATATCGCAAAAACCGAATCGGCTTTCGAATAAACCTCGACTTCCGGTTAATCGATATTGTCCGAAAACTAATCAGTTCTTTGTACTCATGCTAAATTGTTATATATGAAATTTGGTATTAATAAGACAGGTACTTTTTTAGTTAAGAGCGCCCACAATCACATACATACATATATCCATCCATCCACACACACATCATTCCGAAAATAGTCTAAACGTGTTCTAGGGACCTCAAAACGTGTATTTCCGTTGAAATCTCGAAGTCGATTTTTTTTATCACAATACTTTCCCCATACTATGTATGGAGAAAGTAAAAAAGAGATTACAAATAGAGAGAGAATAAGAGAGAGAGAGGGATGAAGAAAAATTAGGAAGAGAAATAGGGAAGAAAGAGGAAGACGGAGTAGCTGAGGAAGAAAGAGCCTGTAACAGCGGAGAAGGGATAAATGGCGGTGGATATAGGATGAATGAGGAAGTTAGAAGGAAATAAGCACGGAGGATGAAGGAAGGGAAAGGAAGAGATGAAGAATAGAAAGGACGGAAAAGGGGAAAATGTAGCATCTGAAGAGGGGAAAAAAATGATTGTGGGCACGAAAAAAAAGATTGTGGGCACGAAAAAAAAGATAGGAAAATAATCGAATGAGAGGACGGAGAAATTTAGATATTAAAATAACTCAAGAGCCCAGTTAAAAAGCGTGCGAACGTGCGTGTGTGAGCGCAAAAGAAAAAAAAAGACGAAATAGATTAACAGAAGCAATGAGAAGAGTGGAGAATGGGAAAACTGTGAGGCAGAATGAAGTAGAGAGAGAAAATTACGGTCATAAAAAATCAGAGAAGAAAAGAGAGGGTGATAAAAAGGAATGGAGTGTTGGGAGCGTGTGTGTGTGTGTTGAGAGAGAGAGAGGAGCACGCTTTTACGACACGGCTCTCTTGTAAGCGGAACGGTAATAACATCTTCAGAATTTTCCAAAATGATCTCCCGAGTCAGTGCAGCTGAAAACGCAGTTCGGATTTTTCACGCTCGCGGATGTGGCGGTCTGACTCCTGGATACGTTTTAACGAGCGTTGCGAAGTTTAGAAGAGGAAGAAGAAGGAGAAAAAAACATAAACTGGATATACGTTGGAACGAACGTTGGAACGTTGGAACCTTTCAAAATGGCAATTATGAATGAGAGAAGGGGTTTACGTCGCCTGAACCTCGTTTTCCCGAATTGGTGGCGCCATTCTCCGTAAAAAAAAAGAAAAAGAAAACGAAAAAATATATATATATACACACAGAACGTTTACGCAGTGGCAGTCGTCTCGGCTTACTTCGGGATTTGATGCTTTCTTGTTTTTTTTAAATCGCGGAGTTTCCGCGAAATTGCAATTGCTGCGCTGGCATCGGGAGAATAAGGAGAGGGCTCGCCTTCCGGGACGTTTTCTTCCTCTCTAGATATATACGATTTGGCGAAAATGTGCGGACTCTAAAAAAAGACGAGGCCCGAGAAAATGGAGGGAAAATATTTGCTAACTGAATGTTAAAAATCCATCCACAGTGTCCCCAAACGTAATCTAAGAGTCGCCAGGTTAAATTTCCCTAACGATTATGCGAAATCGCTGGATGATCTCTTAGGATGGCGGCGGAAGAAACCTTCGTGGAATGTTTTGGATGCCAACGAAATTTCGAGCCATTCTTCGTCGAGCGAAGATTTTTCCGAAGGGATTAAATTGAATTTTTCGTGTATATGCAAGAATGAAAAGGTGTACTCCACGGCGGAGTACGCATAATTTCCAAAGACGTTCTTTAAGATTTATGTTTAGGGCATTTATTTTTCGGGTTCAAAATAAAATTGCATTCGGGAGGGGGGTGGGGGGGGGGTAATTGTCTGGTTTTTTTTAAATTTTAGAAAGCTAGGGTGAAATAGGGTTTAAATGAAAGCAAAGCATTACATTTTTTTTTAATTCGGGTTGAAACGGTTTAATATAACAAAATTTTTAACCAGTACACTTTATATTCCTCATATCCACCACACAATAAAAATAAGGTACTACTTCAATTTATTGTTTACATAGAGCATTAACTGCATACGGAGAGTATCTTCTGGAGTTTGTAAATGGCTCAAATGGCTAAATGATCGTTCCACATCACAAATACCGGTAGGCATACATAACAATATTAAGGCTGTCTTGCTTAGTGATGGGTATCGAGCTCCAGCATCTATCCAAATTTTTACGGCTAAGGAGTTTCTTTTTTAAACGTCCATTTCGTCGTAGTCTCCAAACACTTTTTTAATGATCTACCCAAATGTTCAAAATGTTCGAGTTTTGGTTTTCAGGTGAGGGCTCTTGTAAATAGGCTGCAAATTCCGATTTGAGTTGGTCATCTGCTTCGCAAAGGCTTAATAGCTGTTCACAGTCATTAACATCTTTAGCATGCGTTGATTTATAAAATGGATCTAATACAGAAGCCCTCTTCCATTTTTCTTTGATTGGTGTGCTAACATTATTGTTTATTGTAGCAGTCCATTTTAATGAAAGAACTTCAGAAAACTCTTTCAACCTCTCGGTAATTCCTGTGGCGTTACGAAGTGTTTTCATAATAGCAGCACAAACACCCGTTTCAAGTGGTTTCCAGAAATGTTGCATTTGTTCATTTACGCGTACGTTAAGAATATGATCGATTCGATGTAAAATTGATGCGCTCGTTTTAAAATGCCACAAGTTGTTTTCTGAATAATTATGAAGAGCCGGCCAACTAATAAAATATATATATATATTTGAATATATATTGTAAACAGGTAACATCTAAGGCCCAGAAGTGTTGCTAATAGTTGCCGTTATTCAATTAACGTAACAGCGAAGAATGCAATGTTGCATCATGTGGGATGTAAATTAAATTCCATTTCTGTGATATGGCAAATGATAATATGATAAAGTTTTGCCTTACAGAAACTTTTCGTGCATGTTCTTCTCCGTGAGATGTAGCATGGAAATTCATGACTGGAAGTGCCGAGCCCCAAGTTTAATGTTATTTTTTTAATTACTAGTGCAGTGTTTCTGTTTTCCTTCGGATTTTGCCCGAAATTAAAAAATGAAAAATCGGTAAAACCCGAGAAATAAATTCCCTATTTATGTTATCATGTCAAAGAAAATTAAATACTATCTAAACAATGCAAAACGATATATCAGAAGCGATTACAAGAAAAATGTTGAAATTGTGATTTAACAATTTATTTTATAATCAGTAGTAGTTAAGGAAATGATCTAACAATGTTTAAAACTTACTTGAAATTAGCAGTATTGATCTTTACGTTAACGTTCACTCCTTCGTAAATTATCCATTTCTTGTCACTTGACAAAAGTTTTTTGTAAACGTAAGGAAAATAAACGCATTTAAATTCATTTCTTTGCCGTCCATAATCCGTTTCCTTTCATTTACTATAAAAAGAAAATTAAACATATTTATAGTAGATCTTGTTTACTTCAGTTGCTAGGAAGATTTGATTTTGTTTTCGTTTGATTTTCTTGAAAATGGTATAAAAGTGTATTGAATATAAAACATTATATTTGACTGGTTCTACAAATTTTATTTGAAGACTTTTTTTGTATAAGTAATATTTTACGAGATGCGGCTGAAAGTTCGTTTCAGCAGCGAAGTAGCACTCCTGACAAGGGTATGTCGAATATTTATATCTTTTTATGATATTCTTTGCCCTAATGTCCTCAATATCAAATTTCATGAGCATCCGTCCAGTAGTTTTGCAGTTGAAACGTGCGGACGGACGGATTAGACGTGCCCATAAGGCGTTATTATGTAGCGTGAAGAACGCCTAAAAACTAAACACCAGTTCCGCCTTTTCAGTTTTTACTTTCTCATTTTTACGGGGTGCCAAATACTATGTATCCTTGACGTGATTTTCCTCGCAGTAACGAACACCAATTTTTTTGAGTTTCGTTCGAAATAAGCCTGCGAATTTTCTGTTGTCATAAAAAGGTGAATATTGCAAGAGTGTTATGATTCATTGCAGCGCAAAATGGAGAAAAAAAGAGATACGGAGGCAAAACTTTATTGCTTTCATATGCCGCAGTGTTTTCGCGAAAGCAAAAGAAGATTTTTGAAAAAAATTAATTTTACATCTACATTGGCCCAGGTAACCAAGAGGCAATTTATTGTTTGCTCTCCCTTTAATTTATTTTGAGAACGAAGATACGTCGAGTTTTTCTTCCTCTCGGATTTCATTGCGCTTTGGTTTTATGACTGTCCTGTTTCATAATCATCGACTAGTTTTCATATGAAGAGGATATGTTGGGAAAGAAATTTTATGCATGTTAATCACTAAACGTTAAAAGTTAAGGGAGAAATTATTTCGTATGTTTTCATTTCTCGGAAGACTTAAAATATTGCGACTTGATTTCGTAGACTGTAATTACCGTTGTTTGGAATTAAATTCGTTCCTTGAAGTCACTCGATTGAATTATATCTTAATTTAATATTCCTCTGAAGTAAGCTATTTAGGAAGGTATGCATATAGGCGAAGAATACTTTTAAATAATGAAAAAAATTTTCCGTAAAACGGGCAATCCTTTTAACTTTCTCATATCTAATAAATGATGAACCTTGATAAAGCTACTTTAGTAGCTCGTAATCGTTAGTTTTATTTCTATTATCAGGAATTGCACGCACTCTGTTACTTGCTGTACGAATGGATGGACAACAGAGATTTCCTGGTGAAAATGTTTATCCAGTGCATTTTACGCGAGACGGTTTCAAGTAATTAAAGTTTCCCCATGAAATTCTGATGCATTATACGTGCAGATTTTTTTTATTTGCCACTCGGAATTCCATAAAATATTTTTATGGGTAACTAAAAGAGGAAGATATACATTTCACACACGGTTACATATTCGCTTTTTTCTTCGTGCAAATAAAATATTCTGCTTCCCGAATATTTTGAATCTCCTCATTCTTCCGTTGCCTTAAATAATATGTTGTATCGTTCTTTTTTTTTCAAAGATTTCATTAGATTAGCACATTTCGTCAAAAACGCCTTTATTCCACCAATTTTGATCGATGGCGCGTACCAAGTTTTAAAATTTGGAGAAATTCAGAGTGAAGTGTATCGAATTAGTTCCACAGCAATCTGAGAAAGTGTAAATAGTGCTTAGTTAACCTATTTGAATTGTCAAGGCCCTATCGCAAAGGTCGGCAACGTTTTTCCTTTGGGCGCCACTCTTTATCAATATTCATAATACGTGACCTTTCGAGCGTTCCGCCCTTAAATTCCTTTCTTCCGTAACGCTTACGAAAAGCGGTTCTTACATATTAAAAGGAATCCTGAATATAATGTGGTATCATTAAAATACAATATAAAATTGAAATAAAAGTGAAATTATTTTCAGAATACATACTTTTCGTAATTATTCTCTGGAATATCGTGCCGCTTAAATATCTTCCCTTGCCACTTAAAATCTCTTTGCGTGCCACCTTATGGCACGTGTGCCATAGGTTGCCGGCCCCTGCCCTATCTGTTTTATAACTCCGGGGGGTGCCGTGGTGAGGGCGTTGGCCGGCTACGCTGAGCATACCCGGTGCAAACCGGGTACGAATCCTCCGAAAGTAGGATTTTTTAAAGAGAAATTGCGGCCCCCTATTTGCGTGTTAAGAGGAGAGCAGCCGAATCAGCGCTCCGTCCTTCGGAAGGGACGTAAATCCGTTGGCCTCTTTGGTGCTTCTCGTTAAGAGTAGGTTAATGCGAACCGGGTGCGCTCAGCGTTAATGGCCGTGGATTAATTCCAAAAATGAAATATAGAGAACACCTTATGCATAGGTCCCAATTAACGATCAAGAAAATATTCTGGAAACTAATCAACATTGCGCCCGATGTGATTTTTTTCCGTTTTTACCGTTTGGAGCACTTGTATCGCATCATTTTGAAAGCGGTGACTGGTTGAGTGGACGCCAGGGTGCGGTTTATGGGGAAAATATTCCCGAATGCGTTAACTTAATCCAGTTAATAATTCAAGAACAAAAACTTTTTAAAAAATACTTGCCTCGGGTATCTCCATTACCCACAACAAGGTTAGAAAAAAACAGATGCGCGTTTTGGCTACAAAACAACCGTCTTCTGTGGTAATCCACAGAAAAAAGAGAAAATGCGCATCTGTTTTTATATTCTCCCTGTGGCCGTTGGAGATACCTGATGCAAGTATTTTTCAAGTGTTTGTTCTTCAATTTTTTTCAGTCGTAAGAAAATTCTCAGTTGAGCTAATTAATAATAATTAAATTTTGAAAAAAAAAATGTCGATCACTTCATCCCTCAAGATGGATGTCCATTTAATTGAAAAAAATCAAAAGTTCGTTTGATTAACAAGCCCCCCGGCATATTAATAAATGCTACCGATAGCTGAGACAAATAAGGAACGATATGTCAGAAGAATCGGTCGAATGTGCCCGTTAGGCGCACCTCTTCGTGTCTGCGCGGTTGACCATCTCTATAACTGCCTACAACATGATAAGCTATTCGTAAACTTGCATGGCCATGCGAAAGGCCGATTATACGCCAGATGCGCAGTACTGAAAGCGTGTGCCAATGGGCTGAATACGAGAATGTAGATTCATCCAGGTGGTACACTACTCCTCCGGTATCCGCGGATTCACGTATACGAGAGTTTCACTTATATCCTATTATCCAGTACCCTCGAGCGAGATATCTAATATCCGCGAAGCTCTCGAACACGTGGAGGTTACATCAAAATTATGCGGACACGCCATGATATTTTAAAAAGAAATTTCTTCCTAGTCAAATACGTTGCTTACAGTTATTTGTCCTATGTACCTAATACGATTTCATTCGTGAAAAAATGGATTAAAATCAATGCTGATTGTGATTATTGGTAAAAACGTAAGAATTCTTTCCCAGACGGTAATTAAGAATTATTTACAGACGTTTTGTTTCATTATTATTAAAAAGATTAATTATAAAATTATTTCTTTTATACGGTCCATAAAGGCCTGGAACCTATGTCTGCAATTATATTGTAAATATAGGGCACAGTATCTGCGAATTCGGTATTCACGATGTTTTCTTAGAACGCATCCCTCGCGGATAACGGGGGGAGTGGTGGTGTAGTTTCTATGCAATAAGGCCCCAGACGTACTGCGCCGGCGTAGGTACGCCACAGCCTCAAAGTAATGCTTAACCGATTTAGGGTTTAATTCTCGTCCTCGGGGTAAATTCCTTACGCGTCAATCTATATCCGTTGCCTTGCTGATGTTCACATCCGCGCGATAATCATTTTTCATAGCCCGGCAAGTATTCTTTGCCTTCGTCCGACTAAGTGACCGCTAGTCTTTGAAAACGAAAATCCACGAGGTGATTATTATTATTTTTTTTAAAGGCGAAGGCATTAACGCTGTAACGGGATGGATGATTTCGGAAAAGCCTCGTTTCGAAAAGTAAGCCAGGATTTGAAATTTTGAAAAAGTAATATCTTTTTGGAGAAAATAAAGCCGCGCCCACGCACCGTGAGAAACTTTTATCGCCACGAAGACCGCACGGTCTAAAAACGGTTCCGCCGAATGAGCCTCAAAACCAGAGAAAAAAACGTGGCACTCGGAATACAAAAAAAAAAAAGATCCCATTCGCTTAAATAATCACCCGCGCGCTATCTCGAAAACAAACAGTAAAAATAGTGTCCCGAGGAAACCAGGAAAAAGGATTAGCGATTGTTTTCCCTGGCTCCTATCCTTTTTCTCTCTCGAGTGAGAGAGCTTATTAGTTGGGTAGGATGATAAGTATATATTGTAGCGGACACGAGGGTGGTCCTGCCGAGACGCTAAGACGAGAATTTTCAAAGAGAGAGAGAGAAAAAAAAAGAGGGGCGAAAAGCGAGCTGGGAATGCATAATCCTCCTATTTATTCTCCGGCGTTCTCTTTTTTTTTTAAATTTAATACGGCAGAAGAAGAAGCGGATGATGAAAGGGCGAGAGAGAGAGAGAGAAGAAAAAAGAAAATCTTCATTTGCCAACGGGGCCGACCAATTTGGAACGTTGTCAGGTTTTCGATCACATTATTGGCTATATCGTCGAGTTCCGCCATAACACGGCATCTTTTAACACGCCGCTGTAAGAGGGTGTGAATAGCCTAGTAAGTTTTTTCGCTCGTGTTTTTAAAACCGCGGATGGCTCCCTCGGAAGAGATATATAAAAGCAGAGATAAATAGGTATGTTCATTCCTTGGAGGTAACCTCATCCTTGAGACAAATGCGGGAACGAATTAGTTTTCACCACCGAACCTTTGTTTTAACTACGTGACCACGAGGCGTTTGAAACACGGAGATCTCTTTCTCTCAACAAGAAGGCTTCTTCATTGTTGTGGTTTCCGAGCAATCCGCCCTTGATTGGAGGCATTCTGCCGGCAGATGGAGCTTGAATTCGGAGCGCGTTTAGCCTCCTATCAATGACACCATTTAAGGCGGGAAAACTCCAATCAAGGGCCGGCTGTGGGAATGGGTGGGGGCGAGGGAAAAAAACAATCGAAACCGAATCAATGTTCGCCTCGTTCCGAGGAAATAATTCAATTTCTCTGTGTGGATTTTCTGCTTCGTTTCATCCGTACGAGGGGAGCATAAAACGAAGACTTTTTTTATATAGTATGTTTTGGAATTTAGCCGATCTAATTTTATTGTACGCTTCACCTTCTTCCGCGAACGCTGGCTAATAAACTTATTCAATTTTGGCGATTCGTTTCTATACATTCTCGAAACACATCTCCTCGAGGTGCGGTGAATTGAATGGTACTCGACAATTAAAAAACAATTTGTTCTTTTTAGGGGCATTGCCTAAAAAACTACGAAGTGAAGTTCGAATTACGGATGGAATTGTTAGAGATAACATTTATAATTACACAGCAGGATTTTCAGACCCGCTTCGTTGCAATAGGATGTGGACCTCGGGTTATTTTCAAAGTTCCGATTCAAATTGCTTAGGTCTGAGAATAGTTTTAGAGGTGTATTTAGAATAAATTTGCCGGCACGTAATAACATAATATATATCTTACTCGGACTGATTCACGCATTCAAAGCAGTTGTATGTTATTCTGCAACGTCCGCATTCAGCTGTTATTTTTGTTGAAATCGCCTTAATTATCCCTCACAAACAAATGTCTGGTACTTTTTTCAATTTTGTTTCCAAGTCAACAAATCCGTAAAAACAATATGTTGCGATTTTTTTACCGTACAATAATATTAAAACTTCAAGCTAATCTTTGATGCACGATTTCAGACGCTCGATAGACTTCGGAAACGTAATGAATTCTGACGGCATATGGTAACCAAATGGTTAATCATACCTCGAACATAATTATTTAGAAACTACTGCGATTCTATATCCCGAGTGGAAATTCGTCAAACTGCGATTGAAAATCATCCATCGAATTATATTCCTAGTGTTGTGTGTTTTATAAATTCAATTCAAATAAAAATATTGAAATTGACGAGTACGGAGTGCTGTTGGGATGAAAGTGTCTTGAATAAAAAACTAGAAACAACCTCAAACACCCAACAACTGGATAATAGCACCCTAGAGTAATAGAAATATTGTTGTCTACGCTGGTTCAAAACGCGATTATCTGGTCTACCGATCGAAAAATAGTAAATTTACTATTCGGCCAAAAATATTTATATTTTTTGTTTAGCGAGGAATCCTCTCTGCCGAGGCTTCTTCAAGAGGACCTGAAAATTAACAAAAAATCAACTGGCTGCGAGGGAAAAAAGAGAGGGGGAGAAAATATTCCCGCATCGCTTCGTGTTTATCCGCGGAATTCAGGAACGCATCAAAGGGATTTCGATATTTGCCGGTGATTGGACTCCATTCGATGTTTGCTCGCGTGCATTTGACCTCGAAAAAGCTCGGAGCTCCTACACGGATTGCCCAAAAACGTATTTGCACGCGTCGCCAAGGCATGTAAACAAGGGGGAGGGGCACGGCCTGAACGTTATCTGCCAATCTTTCATCTCTTTCGGAACCGTTCTATGCCGAAAAAACGAAAGAGAGAGAGAGAAAATAAAAAGAAGCGAAATTCTGAAGAAAAAAAATAGGATCGAGAAGGATTAGTTTACTTTTCTGACTTGCGCAATCCCGATGTATTTCAACGCGAATTATCCTCCAATTACGGATACCGGAGTCGTTTTGTTTTTCGACTAGAAGGGGGGAAAAAAAAAGAAACGCGACATCCGCTAAAAGGGAAAAAAGAGTACCCATTTTATCAAAAATTTTCCGCCCTAAAAGCTTCGAGAGCTGTAGGCTCGGGAAGAGAAAAGAGGTTATTTTTCTTTTAAAATAGAGAACAAGATGAATTATCAGCGGTCCATTGTGTAAGCGACCTTTATTATTTTTTTTTTAACGGCAAAGAACTCCATATATCCGCGAAAAGAGTTTCGACGTATCTCCGGCTCACGCGATTCATAAACGACTCAAGGATGAGGTAAGTGAAAGGGTGAAACACCCTCTCTCTCTCTCTCTCTCTCTTTCGGTGCTGTTCTGGTCAAAAGCTTTCTAAACACTCTCCGGGTTTTTTAATTCATATCCGTCTGTTTACTCCTCCATTCTTCACAACCCACACTACTCCATCACCCTCCCTCCTCATCTCAAACCCGACCCCTTCCCTTATTCTCCCATATACCTCTTTCTCTCTCTCTCTCCCTCTCTCTCTCTCCCTCTCCCTCTCTGTCTCCCTCTCTCTCTCTCTCCCTCCCCATTCTCCCTCACCGTCTATCGAAAAATCCCATCCTCCCAGATCTCACCTCCTCGGATACCAACCCTGCCATTCCCTTTCCCCCTTCCCCTCTCCCCCTTCCCCTCTCCCCCTCCCCTCCCCTCCCCTCTCCCACACGCCCCTCCCTGTTCTTTTCTCCACTTCGGGCTTCTTTTTATCTTGTTTGCAGCCCGGGAAACTTTCACTCCCCCCGAAAAACCACCCAGCCAACTTACTTCTTCGCACGTTTGATTCATCGGCTTGTTTTATCATCTCCTTCCTTCCACCTCATGCAGCCCCTCCTTCTCTCTCTCTCTTTACCTCTCTCTCTCTTTACCTCTCCCTCTCCCCACGCTTATTTCCCCGCCTCTTTCTCTATACCTTTTTATCCGCCCACTCTTACTCCCCTCTCTATCTCTCTTTCTCCTTCCTCATCCTCCCAGCCCCTCCCTTTTTTTTCATTATTTTTTTCTCATTAAGTCAGCTTTTCCTTTTCAATTTCTCATAACTACCTGAGCGCCTCTGACGCGAGTGGGTGGTGGACGCCATTTTCGGAATTCATGAATCAAATTTCAGTTATCAAGCCGTCCACTTCTCCGCTCTTCCTCTCTTTTTCTTTCTCTCTGTCCTCTCTCAACTCTCCCAAAACACATACGAACTCACGCGTTCTTTCTCTCTGTCGCTCTGACTTCCCGTTTTTTTTGCTTTCCCTATATACCTAGTATGTAGAAGAAAGTGTTGCAATCTCGAAAGAAATCGATTTCGGGATTTTGAGGGAAATACACGTTTAAGGTGTCTCTGAGTCTAAAAATAAGTGGTTTTCACCACGTCTGTCTTGACTAGCGGGCTGTGCGCGGCTTTAGAGCCTAAACCGCTCGACGAAATCGAATGATATTTAGGTATGCCGTCATCGAGAATAGAAACTGTAAAGAGATGGTAAAATATACCAAGCGAAGGGGAGTTTATTATTGTCGGTTTTCACACATTGTCCACTTATTAAAAAATGGCTCAAACTGTTTTGATTAACATTCACTCCGCTATACAGCATGCTCATGTAAACAGTACAGCGTAAGCCATCTTTCTAAAAACATAACTATACAGCGTCGTTATAATATGTCGATTTTTAAACCCAGCCACCAATCAGCTCTCTCTAGTTATCTCGGCAATCTTCGTCCAGCAATAATGCTCCAGTGCCTTTGTGACTTAGTCAGTCCGCATAAAAATTGTATATTTATGTATTTGTTTAACTATTTATCGAGTTAGATTTTCACATAAATGAGGCTATCGATATATTACGTGCAGATGGAATTTTCCGCCGTTTTTTGTTATTTTTGTAGCAGTATGATTTCCTTCCAGTCAGAAATAAGAGTATCGAGACCAGATGCATAAATATACGAGGAATTTTGTGCAAATTTCAAACTGTAGTTTAGAAGATATTTTATCCCGGATTCCATCAAACGTTTTTTTTTCGTAAACATTGGTTAATTCTCCGTTAATTTCGATGCTGCAACCAAACGAAGGTATTCGCTCGGTGTAGGGTAATAATAATATGTTCTCGGACATTTTTGCGTCAGAACGGTCAGCAAAGGTGAAACGGGCAAAATTATCTGATATATTAATAAGACAACGGTTACCAAACTTTATGCATCCGATTAAGGCAACCGATCTTATCGCGTCCCCCTTTTCCCTTTCCGACTACCAATAAATATAAAATGTAATAGTAACTTCAAATTATGAATACTTTCAAATTGTTCTTGTTTGTTCTTATTATATCCATGCGATTAATAAATGAATTTGTATCTAATTTAGGACAAATCTAAAGTACCCATCAAGAAAAGGAAAGCATAGCTTAACGTTAGATATACTGTAACGCTGAATGGTTCATACAGTATATTTGTAAGGATTTAATAATGTTAGTAAATTAGTACAACAAATCTTTTTTAAACACACACACATATATATGTTATATATCTCTCTATATTATAAAGTCGTAATGGTCATCGTCATGGTCATGCATAACGCTCTAATTTTGTGAATAACTCGATTAGAAATAAACTTAGAAACATGAAATTTCTCAGGATTTCAGTGCTGATGAATCTTTACGTAATGACTAAAAAAAATTTCGAAAAAGGTCACGGGTTCGGCTCCAGAGGATGAATATCCTTCCCCATGAGATAACACGTAAAAATCACCTTTGTTGGTTTGAAGGCTTTCATTCTTTTACTCTTTAAATATCTTAAAATTAAGTTATCGACACGAAATTTGCGCTAAAACACGCAAAAATGAACGAGGATTCTTATTCTTAACGTCGAATTCGCTCATATTTTGAATTTATACTCGAGTTTCGTAAATTTTTTAACATTTCAATAAAAAGATTCCGTGGTTACCGGTATTGTTGTCCTCGGTAATTCCCGTGCATATGCGCTTAAATAAAGGCTTAAAGATCGAAAATAAGATTAAAACTTGCTCTAAATGACCGAAGATATGAATTTTATGCAAATAAATCGAACGCAGTATTCATGTTATTTATATTTTTTTATCTATATTAGTAAAATCCTATTTTTGGTTCTCTCTCTCTCTTTAACGCTCTATACCTCAGCCATTGTTAATCTCCGGGAATTTCAGCCGTCTAATTTTATTTTTTACCGAGTTATTCAACTAATTTTCTCAGTTTGTTATTAAAAACCAAACATACATTCCTTATAAAATATATTCATTAAACTCTAATTTAAAACATATTCCCGTTAAATTAATCCAATTGTAAGTCCAATAGGCACGTGGTAGGAACGAAGAAACAGCGAGCAAAGGGGGGGAGGTTGGCGATATATATATATATATTTAAACTATTGCGTATACGTACATTATTTTGTTTTCGCGACCCCTATGCTGGTGACCGCTGCATTAAGACATAAATTAAAAACAAAAACACTACGAAACTTTGTCCATAACTTCTCACGTACTAGCTTATTTCTCCGCCGCGCTCAGATCACGCGTTTTTTTTTTCCTAGTTTTCATTTTTCCCCGACAATTATTCCTACCCTTTGGACGTCACAGTGGCAAAGGTGGTTTTCATTCTTTTTTTTATTTTTCTCCCGTCGACTTTCTCTCTCTCTTTCCTTTTAAAAGGTGAGAAATCCCTCGTAGTTTTTCCATCACGCTTTTCCCCGCACACACTCTCTCTCTCGCGCGCGCGCCCTAACGTGGAGATTAATCGTGGCGGGAATAATTCCTAATAATAACTGTTTGCGCGCCGGGAAGAAGTTGGAGACGAGGCCCACGAACCGGCATTGTGCAGCCCGACTAAACACCCTAGATCATCGTTATTGAGAGCGACGTACGCGGAAAACGCCCACTTTCCCTCTCTTTCCGTCTCTCCTTGCGGAATATGACAGCGCGGTCCTGTAAAACGTCAGTTAATATTTGAGAGAATAATGGGTGGGAGAAAAAAATGTTATATATATATATATATATATATATATATATATATGTATATATATATATATTGCGCGGGAGAGTCTCCCTTAAATCATTTTCACTCTCCCGTATTCAGGATGACGTACGTATCACACGTGAAATTTATGTTTGTGTGCGTGTGTGTGTGTGTGGACACACACACACGCGCAGTGGAAACCAATTAACACGAAATATCATTTAACACGTAACTCATTCTCGGTCCGTTACGATGCCTATATTTTTCGGTGTATATTTATTCGATTAACGCGAAATACCGCTTAAAACGAAAATATTTTTCGGTCCTACGAAAATAAGCACATGCAAAATTCTTCGGGTAGCACGAAATTGCATTTGAGACAGGGTTTCCCCAAGATTGTGGCAATATCTTCCACCGCGCGTCGTCCTTTTTTTAGTTTTTCGACGGAAATCACACTGATTACGTTGCAGTGAATGACCATATTGCCACCGCACCAATGTCAGCAGTCAGTGACATTGCGGATATTGTTAGGCCTAGGGCTATAGTAGAAAGTGACAGCAACAATAGTTTTAACGACAGTGACGAAGAAAATAAATGTTGTCCACCGCTGCTGCGGATAACCTTGGAATTCTATAAAGTGTGCGTCGCTATTCGGAAGTTCAAACAGGTGGAGAAAATCTGCATGAAATGGTGAACTATATCGAACAATTTGTGACACATAAAATAACGCCTTTCAGAAAAAAATTACAGATTTTACTATTATTAAAAGTTAGAGACGAGAACTGTCATGACAACCTCATTGCTGTAGAAATAAAATGTCGTTAAAATGGCGCGTTAAACAAATCAATTGAGTTCTCCATGCATACTAATATGCGCATATACGTATAAATACATACACGTAATTTTTTAATAACACATTCGCGTGTCATCTATTGAAGATGCAGGCATTCGCTGTACACGTTGTGGTAGGAAATTATCTATACTTTGAGCAACTGCGTTACTGTATTATTTCATGGCTCAATTCCCTTAATATCGTTCCGTTTACGGTCTGGTCGTTGAAAAATTCATTAGCGTCGAGAATTTGATACTCTGCTCCCTTCCCCCCCTCCTCCCGTGAACGGAGGATATTACGAAATACCTTTTAAGCTGCGAATCGGAAATCGAGCATCGATAACGAGGAGGTATCGGAGAATTCAACTTCGCGGTAACTATCGGCGGAACGCGATGGTGCTTCCCTGACATTTGGTGTTTGTTTAGTGATTTCGTCCCACATAATTTTTTAAAAATTATGAGGGATGCGCGTTAAGCTGGAAGTTTTTGATTAATTTTGACACGTAAAAGTATTTAAATACTCACGTTATTTAAAAAAAATACTAACTGATATGAATTCTAACAACCTCTATACGGCATGTGTCAGTAGGCAAAAGATGCTCTAAACCGGATATCGAATAGCCGGAATCGGCATTAATCGGCATATTTTAAAACAGATAACTTGCAACTTTTTACAGTGAATAACGTTCTCACATATTTACGCTACGATATTTACTTGTCCTATGCTTATTGAAGTTGATGATACCTAATGCAGAGTTACTTGGTTGAGTAGTTATTTTCTTTACTATCTTAAAGTATACTTTTTTATTTTTACTTCTTTTACACGCGTAAATAGGCATACTTATCGACAGGAATACCCGATTTACCGGAACGGGATCGGGAAAATCCGAAGTTTATTTTAACGACGATCGATAGTAAAATTGATGATCTTTTTGTGTAAACTCTCTCTCTCTCGAAAAGAACGGACAATGGGAGCGCTCGTGATTTTTAAATTTAATACAGCATTTTAAAAGAATAAATGTAAATCTTGAGCATATTATAAAAATTTTCATCCTAGTCGAAACATGATTCTTTTCAACTAAAACCGCGATAATAAGTTTTTTTTAAATCGATAATTTTATCCATTGCCATTGCTGTTGTTTGCTAAATAATGCAATTTCCGCCGATATTTGACTTCGTCTTTACCTAAATAGGGATCCCATCTCAAATTCATTTAAACCTTCCGCGTGCATAACTGCTGAAAAACGACCTCTTCTTCTCCCTTAAGGCGATAGCGACGGAGTGCAAATGCAACGACATAACCGCCGCAGTTTTAAGGGTTTCTGCCTCGGAAGTTGTTTTTTTTTTGCATTTGCGCGAGGGAAATGTTGAACTGCCGCCATCTAGGATGTCGGTTGAGGGAGAGAGGGGTAAAAAAAAAACAACGTCGTCGTCAGGGCGGTTGAAAACAATGAAGAACGCATTTAATGAAGTTCGAAAACAGATGTTGGCGAGGGGACTATAAAGTAAATAGGAGACAAAAAAAACAGAGAGGAAGAATGCATTACTATATGGCCGAGATGAAACCAGTTGAGCCGTGTTGGAGTCTAAGGATATGTTTCCACGAGTACTCCATATCTCTCTCTCTCTCTCTCTCTCTCTCTCTCTCTCTCTCTCTCTCTCTCTCTCTCTCTCTCTCTCTCTCTCTCTCTCGTTCACACTATCTCTCGTTTTGGAAAAATAAAAGAGAAATGATAGAAGCGAGGTAGAGGTTTAACCATCCCGGCTTAGATACTGCGGGGATGGAGATTAAAAAAATGTATAAAACTTAAGAAAAAATTTTGCGAGAGAGAGAGAAAAAAGAAGGCATCATTAAAGTTTTAACAAGCTGGAATATGGCGGATGCGAATCCTAGCTCCCCCTTTCGTCATATGCGGCGCGGACTCATTGACGTGAGTGGGATGGGATTATGCCTCCTATCCCATTGGAGTTTACGGTCGCGGAAAATTCGCAGGGTCTACGTAGAAAGCCTCGGCACAATGCATATTTTTTTTACGAAAGAAGGAATTTCCAGCCAGTAATTACTTACGAGACGTGTGTCGTATCACTAATTATAGAATTATATACGTGCGTCGCTAGTCGGTAAGAATTTTTTTTTCTTCTAAGGGTCCTTATAATCAAGCCTAATAACTAATGCGACAGAGCATTTGTTTTTATTTCAATTTTTCCCGAAGTTGAAACAACGGCGGAGACAAAGAATGCGAGTCGGAAATCGTGTGTTGATTATTATCGCTCAGTAATGTCGTTAGCGTCAGCCGAGCGCGTTATGGTTACTCAGTGACGCTATAACAAATCGTGCACCGGTAAATCTTTGGTAAAAGAAATCGTAAGAATTATGTCTGCTTGTATACGAGACAAAAGTTCATCCCAATATAACATTATTATTACTTTATATCTAGTCACCCGTTTAAGAAACGTCGTCTATAGGTAATATTCAGTTGAGGCGTTTATTTTTCGGAAATTTAATCACATAAAAAAATACACTGGGTTCTTTTTTTTAACGAATTTGGAAGAATTTTTTAATCGTATAATTATGTTTTCGCTCGGAAGAGTTATTCTTGAGGGAGTTTGATAAGAGACACGTTTCCAGTCGTCGAAAAAGCGCCCTGTCATGATTGCGATGATCGAATTAACGGCTGAAAATTGGCCGCCGCTCCTTCACGTCCTCCAAGAATGACGTGATTCAATTGCAGCGCCGTCAAAAGTTTGAATTAAACAGTATGCGAGTCGTGTGGAAAAAACGCTAATTTAATTAGCCGATTCCTCCTCATTCGGTCAAAACAAAAACGGATGTTACGTCCGTTCGTTGTGAATTACAAGAGCGTCACTTGTTGTAGCAGGAATAAGTATTAATTTCCCTCTCGCGGGCTGTTTTTTTTTTTTTTTTTGCTTATTGGCTTCATTAAAGCAGTCGCTTTTCTCAGACTTTCACCATTTTTCTCCCCCTTCGAGTAGATTTCATGGGCTCCTCTTAAATCTACAGGAAAAGGTTGGAAAACGCTCAAAAGAAATGTGAATCGCTCTAAAAGAAAAAATAAAAGTGGTCCGGTTTTTTTAAAGTCTCTCAGCTAAAGTTGCAGTAATTCGCTTCGAATACCTCAGTAGAGACCGAACAATGTGTTTTGTCTTTTTATCCCATTGAAGCGGCGATTCTTAATTTAAATAGTTTGGTTGATGGTTTACCAGAATTTTTTTCCTTCGCTCTTTGTCCTACAAAAAATTTAATAGCCGCTTAAGAGAAAGGGTAAAAATAGTTTCTCCCGCATGTGATGTTGTGCGCTCCATAGATATATATTTTTTTGCACCGGAAAGAGTTAATTGGATTTTTTAATCCACGCAAAGTAGGTCACATGCCATTTTTCCCCTTGCACCTGTTGTTGGAATATAATTTAGTGTATTAAAAGTGCATTCTACCCGAATATCCGCACAATGCCCCTGGATGTGCAATTGTGGAGAAAAATCGACACACCTAGTCATAGTGAGCGGGAGTAGAGGGCGTTCTGCAGATGAAAACTAATCAAGTGACCCGTTATGAAGAGAATTTCTTTCGGCCGAATTTTCGGTCACGACGTTAAAAAAACTGATAATCTGCTATGGATGAAACGTATTTATGGACGCGTAAGGGACGACGACAACGAAAAATTAATGAGGGGAAAATTCCCATGTAATGCTTCTGACGTGACCGGATTACGCGAATTTTTGTTCTATCGGACTTAACTAACTTCTAACGCAATGCAAAGCTTTTTCGGATACAAATTATGTGAGGTTTCTACTCGTAGCTAGTCACATCACTTCAAAAAATACATATAAATAAATACGCCGTTGCTGGATAGATGTACAAAAGAGAAAAGATAAATGAAGTTGAACGTTGTCGATATTTGCTCTATGGATTCATGAAAAACAAATTTTATAAATAATTCACCACTCCTCAGGTTTTTTTATGCTATTCCTCATTGGATCGAATAAGCTTCTTCAACGTGTACGATTTTAAAAGGATTTATTTTCCTAAAACAATTCCAACATATATATATATATATATATATATATATTCTTTATTAGAGTGGTCTCAGGATTTCCTAAAAGAAGCCAAAGTCAATATGTTGTGAATGCCACAGAAGCCTACCATTGCATTTTTCGAAGGTCATCACAAGAATGTTCTCTAAAAGGCTGAACAAATGCTAGAAGTAGACCAATTGCATTTCAGAAGAGGACTAGGAACCAGAGATGTTATCGGAATAATGAGAATTATACATGGCAGGAGTGGCCAAACCGCGGCTCCCGAGCCACATGCGGCTCTTTTAATTTAGTTTGCGGCTCTTTTAAATTTTCATTCAACGTATTTAGCCACAGAATACAGTGACGTAGTGCAACTTGAGATGTTTTGGGGATGCCTAAGGGACATGTAATATATCTGAATTGTTTCGAATACAGATTATGGACCGTTCGTAAATTTATGATCACAGAATGTGAATCATGCGGCTCTCGAACTTTCGAATCTGAATTGCTTCGGATACAGATTATGAACTGTTCGTAAATTTATGAGCACAGAATGTGAATCATGCGGCTCTCGTACTTTCGGAGATTATCCTATGCGGCTCCGAGGATAAGTAAGTTTCTCTACCTCAGGTATATAGTACTAGCTATGTCCCACTAAACATAGGCGACCTAGTGTTTTTGAACACGTTTTTTCGTATATTTCACTGTAAACATATTTAAAAATCTCGTTCTCCTCAGATACAACACTTAATGAGTCCAGTGATGAAATTCTTGAGAGAGCTACATACAGTTGCACGTGACTGAATACAGGTTTCGGAAGGTATAAACAAATTTTGTGAAAATTCTGTCCTTGTGACTTGTTGATGGTCATGCAAAATGCCAAACGTATAGGAAGTTGTCTTATTTTGAATTTGAAAGACATATTTCGGATAGAACTTGGGGAGTGTTAGGCGCTATTCGTATTGGAAGTAGATTTAATGCGAATGTTTTAATGGGAACGTTTTTCAAGGAGGCAGTCAATAGGGGGATGGGGGGGGAGAAGAAGAAGGGAAGGATCACAGCCGCGGAAAGGGGAAGAGGATTGAAAAGAAGAGGCAGAGGGGGATGGGGAAGGGTATTTGATCACTGGGAGGACGAATTGAATGCTAGTCCCATTGGAAGAAGTTTTCAAGTGTTGGAAACAAAGCTAAGGCTTATATATATATATATATATAAAATTGGCTGAAGACTGTTCCGTCCTCAACCAGTTTAAAACTGGAAGCGACCATCGCTTGGTAAGATGCAGAATAAAATTCAACTCAAAGTTAGAAAGACAGAAGCTTATAAAGAAGCCTAAGTCTATTATCAACACGCAGGTGCTAAAAGAACGAAAAGAAGAATTTCAGCTCCAACTGAAAAATCGATTCAGTGCACTGGAAGACCAAGAAGTTGAATCCCAATTTATAGAGATACTCAAGGAAACCGCTGAAGAAATAGGAGGAACAGTTAAAACAAAGCCAGAGAAAAAGTTGATCGAAAAAACAAGACTGCTGATGGAAGAAAGAAGGAAAATGATAATTACTAATGATCTTAAAGAAATGATCCATTTTGCAGAATTAACAAAACTATAAGGAAGTTCATCAAAGAAGATGTGAAAAAATATAATTATGAGCTAATCGAGAAAGCCATAGAAAACAATAGAAGTTACAAGAAAATGAAGCAACATCTCTCGATCGGAAAGAGACAGCTGGTGGCCTTGATGCTAGAAGACGGCTCCATAACCCATAGTAGGAAACTAATCCTGAAACGGGTACAAGAATTTTACACCAAGCTGTATGAGGATCCTCTAGGAAATGATGAAGTAAATGATTATGGAAACATGCCCACCGAAGAGGTCCCAGATATCCTTCCGGAAGAGGTGAGACACGCAATCAGAAGTATGAAGAATGGAAAAGCATCTGGAATGGATGGTATCACAGCGGAAGTATTCAAAGCAATGGGTAATCATACGAAAACAATTCTCGCTAAGATTTTTAATTCCTGTCTGAGGAAGAAAAAGATACCAGAAACATGGAACCACGCATGTATTATCCTTCTGCACAAGAAAGGTTCCAAAGAAGACTTGAATAACTACAGACCGATCAGCCTACTCCCAACAGTCTACAAAATATTCACCAAAATACTCATTATGCACATTCAAAACCATCTTGATTCTGCCCAACCCAGAGAGCAAGCTGGATTTCGCATTGGGTATAACACGATGGACCACATCCAAGTCGTGAGAGAGGTAATCAGTCGGACTAACGAGTATGAATTACCTCTATGTATATGCTTTATCGACTACGAGAAAGCATTCGACTCTGTCCGAACTTCGTCGGTGTTACGTGCACTAAAGAAACAAGGAGTAGAAGAAACGTACATAATCTTGATCAAGAATATCTACGAAAATGCGACAACATCTGTCCAGCTGCATGAAGAGACGAGTGCCTTTAATGCCGAAAAGAGAGTGAGACAAGGAGATACTATGCCCCCTAAGTTATTTACAGCAGCTCTAGAGGAAGTATTCAAAACATTAGACTGGGAGGAAAAAGGCATAAATGTAAATGGAGAACATCTGAGTCACCTGCGCTTTGCAGATGATATCATACTGTTCGCAGGGAGCCCAGAAGAGCTCCGTAGAAGAACTGAAGAGCTTGAGCAAGCAAGCCGAGAAGCTGGACTTAAGATGAATCTTAATAAAACAAAGGTTATGTACAACTCCTTCACAAATTCTGAGAAGATACATATCAACGGAGCAGAACTCGGAGAAGTAACCAGCTATGTTTACTTAGGTCAACTCATCAATACTGATGGTTCGCTTCTTGGAGAAATCAACCGGAGAGTGAAGATGGCATGGAGTGCTTTTGGCAAGAATGCGAACATATTTAAATCAAATATTCCGTTCTTCCTAAAAAGGAGACTGTATGACCATTGTGTTCTGCCTGTTCTGACATATGGTTGTGAAACATGGACCATGAATGCTAGAATGATAAAGCGCCTGCAAACAACACAGAGGGGCATGGAGAGATGCATGTTAGGGATCACCCGAAGAGACCGCAAGAGGAACGACTGGGTAAGAAAGAAGCCGGGAGTCTGTGACGTGATTAGAAGAGTGAAGGTGCTAAAATGGCAGTGGGCGGGCCACATTGCTAGAAGAAATGACCAGCGTTGGACGTCCAGTGTCATCGAATGGATCCCAAGAAACATCAAGAGACCAAAAAGAAGACCGAAAGACAGGTGGGACAGAGAGCTTGTTAAGTTCTTGGGGCAAACTTGGAGGAGGGAGGCAGTTGACAGGGAAAACTGGAAGAGTCTGGGGGAGGCCTTCATCCGTCAGTGGACTGAAAAAGGCTGATGATGATATATATATATATATATATGAAAGTATTATAGTGTCAACAGAGTAGATCCAATATTGCTAGGCATGTTTGGCCGAGTGGCAGAAAGCTGGGTAATGCTAATAAGGATGATAGGAAAATTTAGAACTTCTACTGGCTATAATTAATGTAGAAACAAACTGGAGAAAGCTCCGGAGCCAATACCTGTGTAAGAGAATATTCGGACCGATACGTATTTCGGCCACATCGTAGGGCCAGGACTTGAGAGCGAACGAACTGGTTGAAGGAAGAGTCCAGTGGCACACTCTCATACGGTCCGAAAATTCTCTAACACACGTACTGACTCCGGAGATTTTTCCCGTTTTTTTCCACGCCAATAAGGATCTTAAGGGATATAGGGTATATTAGAAAGAAAGGAGACTGATCAGGTATCTCTACCTGAAATAAGTGTTAGAGGTCAGATTGGAGAAAGGATATACCAGCGGACAAAATATCAGGAGAGGAAAAAAGACTAGGTTGTTGCCTATCAATATATCTGGAGAAATGCTTATGTAAGAAGCGCCAGAAGGCACGGGAGATTTCGAAATTGGAGGAAGTAGTATAAAAACCGTAAAATATGCTGATGATCGTGTGCTTCTAGCAGGAAAGGAAAAGAGATTATTGAAAACCATAAATAATAACACAAAATACGTAATGAAAATAAATACAGAAATTGTGATGTAGTTTTTATAACATACGTTGTAGGGAGCAGATTCGCGTAAGATGGGTGACATAATATTTGGGGGCACTTATGTAAATTTGGTGGTGTGCGTTTCAGGGGCATTCAAGTGTAATTTTGGTGGCATAAAACCAGGGGGTATTTCGTGTTAGTTCGGTGGCATACGTTCCAGGGGCAATCTAGTGTAGTTTGGGCTGCATAACATCGTGGGGCATTTTGGTGTTAGTTTGGTGGCATACGTTCCAGGGGCACATAATGTAATGTGTGTTGCATACAGTCAAGGCATTGCCCGTTTGGTGGCATATGTTCCAGGGGCAACTATTGTAATTTTGGTGACATAATCAGAAGGGGCGTTGGTTTAGTGGCACACGTTTCAGGGAGCAACCTTGTATAATTTGTATAGTATAAAATCAGGAGGCTTTGATGGTATACGTTTCAAGGAAAGCTGATTGCAATTTTGGTGGCATAAAATTAGGGGGTTTGTTTTAATATTTTGCTCTTATATTTTTAAGAAATAAATTAGTGAAACGATGCATGCATACGATAAGGGACATTTTTTTCTTAAGTTTAGTGGAATACGTTATATGGGAAAGTTAGTGTAGTATTGGTGTTTTAAGGAGTATTTGATGCATTTTTCCTAGCTTTTATGGATAAAACTACACATTCATCGAAGCTTTAGCGTTATGTTGGCTGTATATATTTTTGAGGTAATTTAGCGTGTTGCAGGAATTCACATAGGAGGAAACCTCAGCAGTGTAAAACTTGAGGTGGCGAAAGTAATTGCAAACCTGAAACCTGTTTAAAAGATTAAGCCTTTTTCTGTTTGACATTTCGTGTATTTGGCATTATGTTGCGAGTGTGGCGAACCTCGAAATCCTGTTGTACAACGCTGCTTTAAACTCACTGGACCTTAAAATTACAGATGTGGACGTAGTATTCTTCTCTCAGCTAAACATATAGTCAAATTGCCATAAATGTTTCCCTCCAATATTCATAAAAAGTAACAGAAAACCAGATAAAAAATTGGAATACTGAACAGCCGTCATCAGTAGCGATTTGCCACTTAAATAATGGGGGTCATTTGCATCCGAATGCCGCATCTCGTCTTCTCAACCGTTTTACGTCTATCGGGGAGTCACATTCTGTCAATTTGATATTAACCTTAAGAGGATTTGGACAATCATCTCTTGACTTGACAACTTTAGTTCTACGTTACGCTTATCTTTATTTCTTCTTCGATAGATGGTATTCTTTTTAAAATAAAAGAATAAACTCCGTTCCAGTCTCATATTTTAGGTCTGTAATAATCACCGCTCGATAGCATACGAACTCTTGGTCACTCGCATCCATGCTCGAGAGAGAGAGCTTGTCATCCGCAACCCCATCCGAATAAAGGCCTTATTACCGAATCTGGAGGGGTGGTTCGTGGTTGAGATGAGGTGTAGGAGGACGAGGGATAAGGGCGGTCGAAGGGAGGGTTTTTCGTTTTTAAAATGGAGCCCTTAAATCAATCCGTGTCGCTTTATTTCCCTATCCCCCCACCCCCAACCCCCCCCCCCCTCCTGAGCCATCGCTCGCCACGCACGGTTGGAGCCGCGGTCGCATAGGTACGGCGCCACCCCCTCCGTAGTGATACCCTCAACCACTTCCCTTCTCACTCTCTCTCTCGCATCCTTTTTTCCCTCATCACGACAACAGATGCGCTCCACTCGTCCTCCGCATCACCCCCATCACGCCACCAGTCCCCTTCCTCCTCTCACAAAACCCCTTCCCCCCCCTCCCTCCCCCCTCTACACCGCGCCAAACATGCTGCCATCTACCCACATACCTTTCTTCTCCCCCGCACCGAGGCATCACCATGATTTACAAGGCATCGGCGGCGGAGTCCGAGATGCGTGTGGGATGCTCTAGGGGAGGGAGGAGGGCGTTGTGTGGGGGTGGGAGGAGGGGGGGTGGAACATGGGAGGGTAGGCAGGGTGGGGAAGTGGAATAAAAAAAACTTTTCGAGTGTGTCGGAGCTATGGGAAGAAGATATCGCGGAGGTGTGAGGGATGAGATGGAAAGAAAAGGGTTTTTTGCGTGGTGTGGGGGGAGACGACGGGAGAGAATAAGGGGGCGATGCACGGATGGGGACGGGAATAAGGGGTTGTCTCGTTTGGGGACGGGAAACGGGAGGGGGGAAGAGGGGAGAGGAGCCGAAGGGGAGGAGAGCGTGTGTTTCAGATGGAATGGGACGTGGCGGCCTTGATTTATGCGTCCCCGCCGACGCCAAACGCAGCGACCTCCCTCCGGCCACCTTCTCCCATCCTCCCATTCCCCTCCCCCCCTCTCTCCCTCTCCCCCTGTCTTCTGTTTTTCCCCTTCCTCCTTTTCTCTTTTCTACCTCTCTCTCTCTCTCTCTCTCCCTCTTCCCCCTCCCCTCCCATTCCACCGACTCCTCTCCCACGCTTCGAAAGTAGAGGAAAGGGTAGAGGTTTCGAAATGGTTCGGATGGGATGGAGGGAGGTGTCGGAGGGAGTGAAAGCAAGAGAGAGAGAGGGGGGGGGTAAGGGAGAGAGAGGGGACGCTTAGGAATGGCGGGGAGGGAGGGCAACCGCCATTTGGGGGTTGTAGGTGAGGTTATTTCTTTTTTTTTTTACTAGTGGTCGAAGGCGTTATCGGCCATTTTTTTTACCTTATTTAGCAACGCGATTCTACTCTATCTCAGATTAGGGTCGATCGCGACGATAATGCTCCGACGGCCGAAGATGAAAACGATGAATTCGTGGAAAAAATGAAAAGGCATATTACTAAGCCACAGTGACCGAGAGTAAATTTCTCTCTCTCTCTTTCCTCTCCCGGTCGCCCTTTCCACGCGTTGCGGTAACAGCATTTTGAACCGCGGGACCCTTGCGGTCGATGACATGTATCAAAAAGCCTGAGAAGGCCGCATACAAGCCAAAATATAAACGTAGATGAAATGAAATACGAGATCAAGGAATGGATTTTATTCTCAAAAGAGAAGCTCAGCCGTAATCCGCCAAATAATTGTAATTTTAAAACTATTCCCGAAGGCAAAAGTCACAGAAAACCTATTCTTTGACGAAGGTTAAAGTTTATAATTTTATAACTCTTTCGATGTTAATTGTTCTCAGAAGTCTTATCAAGTTAGTTTGCAGTGTCTTTATTACAATTACTATAAAAGCTATAAAAACATGCCATAAATAAGATTGAGTGGAAATTTTTTCAAAATTCGAGGAAGAAACATTAATTTTTATCTTTAAATCATTTGTGTTCATTATCTTAAATGTTATAAATATCATATACCTGTGAATTCTAATTTTACTTCTCGAGATGTACTTTATTCTCGCAGTTGAAAATATCGTCACAATCAAAGTTTTAAAAAAATCCGAAAACTTCGGGACGGATTTATGAAAATCACCGATTCTTGAAGGTCATGCACCGAATGTTATGGTTTAACGTTAAAAATTCCTCTTAAATGTTATTTTTGTATAGTACGTATAAATAAATTTGGAAATCGCCCAATGATAACAGAACATAATATAAATAGATGAACACGAATATTTAAATGCACGAATAAAGACTGAAGGACACTGGAAAAATACCTCCAAATCACCGTAAAGGCGGTACTTACGTGCCAAGGCACAGAAGACTCGCAGGATCACTCAGGGCGTGCGTTTCGACAGCAACGCTGTCATCTTCAGCAATGTGCCTTGGCACGTAGGTAAGTACCGCCTTAACGGTGATTTGGAGGTATTTTTCCAAATTTATTCATCCTGTATTCACCGTGTTTCGTGAGTTCTTCATTTTATTTGAAGGACACTGGGTTAAAAATAAACATATAGATGAAATTATTCCATTGAATTCTGAATCCATGAACAACATTCACGCTACAGGAAATATTGAAAAGGAAAACTACATTTGTGAAGTGATAGATAGGTTTCAGGAACAATCGAAGTCACAAGTTCCTGATCTTTGGCGCCCGTTCAAAACCATACGTATTCTTAGGCTTTTCGGATTTTTTTAAATTCACCATTTTCGGGCTTTGACCACACTATTCTTTTGATTTTTATAATTCCCAAGATATAGCAATCCAGTGAACAAACACACGAAATCGCGGTTTTTCTATTGTAAATCTCAAACGCAAATGCAGATAAGCTTTAGAATCGAATTTCCCCCTATTAAAATAGAAAAATCAACACGAATGTCTACACTTTAAGGCTAATATCTGCAAAACAATACAAACAATACCAGCATCAGAAATTGATGACACGATATCAACAGGCGTGATTCTCTCGATCGACTTTTTTTTAACCTGAATTTTAGTATGAAACTCTCCCTTTTCCGCCGCGAATCATCCGGACGGTTGCAAATCCACAACCTTTTTGCCTTTTAAAAAGAAAAAAAAATTGCAAAAATAACATTTTTGCGAATGAGACGAAGATCGCGCGTGAAAACGGTCGCACTGGAAAGCACTATCTTTCGGATGACGCGACCCGGAGGGCTTTTGTGTTTTTTTTTACGAATTTTCGGCGGAAGAGAGAGAGAGCGCCAGAATCTGTGCGTTTTTTCCCTCATAGCCGGCCGAAGTCAGGTAGATAAAGAGAGAGAGAGAGACTTCGGGGGAAGATGGGTCTAAGGTAAGGCACGAGGAGGCGGAAGAGGAAAGACGTAGTTTTTTTTAGAGAGAGAGAGAGGTCGGCCTCCTAGCAAACGGGCGAAAACGCAGATGACGTCTCTATGGGAGAAGGGGGAGGAAGGACACGCGGGTGACACGCGGCGGATAGAAGTTTTTAATTTTCCGTTCCATTCTGCCGCAAAATATATCTCCGAGACGCGATCCTCCTCTCTTTTCCGCCATTATTATCATTTTTCGCAGAGATGCGTGTGCGACGATCGCGTGCTGTCGTACGACGTTTGCGTACGTGTGAGTGAGGAAGCGTTAGCTAGCGTCGTTCATTCGAGTCGCCGGGGGAGAAAGATGGCGGTAGCGTCGGGAATCCACCAATAATATGCGGCGGGGGAGGGGAAGTTTATTTTTTTTAATATGTGCGCCGCCACGATTCATTTTGGCGACGCATCAATCTTTCTTTATTTTTTTGTTTCTTTCCTGGGAGGGAGAGAGAGAGAGAGAGGAAAAAAACAGACGTTCGAAAAGAACTTGGGTTTTTTTCTCCCCCCTCTTCCTGCTTCTCCCTCTTCCCACTTCTCCCTCTTCCCTTTCTCTCTCACTCTCTGCATTTTTTTCCTCTGGGTGTCAGGTGTGGGTGGCAACCCTATTCGTGAGGGGGAATTAATTGGTTTGCAATTTCGGCTCCTTTTTTTTTTTTATTTGTTAGTGGGCCACCCCATAGATTCGTTCCCGAAACGACGCCTTCCTTTGTTTTTTTTTTATTTTTTTTATCGAAGAAGTGGCGGTTAGCTGCTGATTGAAATACGGGACGGTGTTACGAAACGGAATATTCCGTTATTTTCCGTCGTTTGCGTGGAGGGAAATTTTAATAGAAAGGATGTTGTAAGGGAACGGCATTTGTTGATCGGGTTGCATAAGATACAGGATGGCATCGATTTTTTTTTTTTAAACTTTCACCTCTAAAACGGTGCGTGCGTGTTACACTTTTGTATCAGAATTGTTATGACGCAAGTTGTTGTTTTTGCGTTTTTCGCTTAATAATCGTTTGCGCATTCAGTATATTGAGCAATATTGACGAAATTTCGAATCGCGAATTGTAATTCGCGTTTTCCTCCTAATAAAAAAAAAGCTTGCGGCGTTTGATTATGCTTATTCGAAAATTTCGTCGTTAAATATTTATCGACGGAAAGCAACTTCTGATATTTTGCGTAGACCTCGTCATTTTGATGGGATTATAGGCATTTTTGACATATTTAACTCGTTAACAAAATTTAAACCGTTGGCAGTTTTAGTAATTGCGTTTAGTTGGATCGTTTCCCGTTATAACGCGATTATTAATGCAAACATTGTGATTTTGATTACAGATTTTTATGAACTATTTTATATCCAATCATTTTTAAGTTAACAAAGAAAAAAATGAAATCGCATTTTAGCAGCTAACGGCACGACGAAATTTTAAAAGATAACACAATATTTCGACACCATAAATTATGCGCTTTTAAGACCAGTTTATTATTTAAAATGAGTAATCGAGGGAAATTCCAATATCTGTATGTCACGAATGATCTTGAGTTTAAAGTATGCTATTTATCTCACATATCAATTCAATCAATATGACGTTTGCACGTATTATTCAAGCAGGACGAATTTAAGGATAGGTCCAAGGGCGCATTGAGATATGAAACAGCCATCTTCGAAAGTGATTCTAAAAAAAAAAGAATGACTATTATCATCATTCGGATTCCATTCATATGTTGTCAGATTTTTGAATTCGTGAGCTTTTTTGCGGATAATTTTACGAAAAACCTGTCTTAATTTTCAACCGAATTATATTCCGTGCTTTTATTTACATTCGCAAAAGAAGAATCGAACCGTAATAAACATAAAAGAGGAGCCGTAGAAAGAAGTCTGCTAACGAAATTCTACCAGTCCATGTCGAAATCCTCGTTATTTCATTAAACAAAAACTTCCTTGGAAAGGGATGAAATATCGCCTCGCTCGCTCGGGAACGCATTTCTCCCAGGGAGTGGTAAATAACGTGTCGGGAAAGAGCGGGTAGGGAGGAGGGAGGGAGAGGGGTGGTGGAGGAGGAGGAGGAGGAGAAGAAGTGGTCGTGAAGACGTCACAGAGACGGGCTCCGGGGGAGAAAATTTTCTTACTGTTTCGTAAGAGACGAAAACGGCAGTAACAAAAAAAAGAGAGAGAGAGGCGTGGAAGAAAGAAGAAGATAGACGGACGTTATAACACGTAAGGAGTAGGGAGAGGGGTAGAGAGAGAGAGAGAGAGAGGGAGACATTCGAAAAATATAAAACTCGAAGAAGAGGCAGGAAAGATTGAGACGGACGCGAATAGGAAAGAAGAGGGTGGAATTGATGGGTAAGGTCTGAGCGAGCCCTAAGTCACAAGGGGGGAGTTGAGGATTATGGAGGGCGTGGGGGGGGGGGGGGGGGGTTTGGGAGGGTGCTAGGTCCCGATGATCGGTGGCCCTGTTTATCCCTTAAAGCAGCAAAAGGAGGAAGCGAAAGGATATGAGAGCCTCGAGGAGTGCCTCGCCTAAAACCTCCTCTCGCCCCTTTAATCCTGCCCTCTCCCTCTCTCTCCCTCTCTCTCCCTTCCTCTCCTCGTCTTCGCCCACTCTCCAATTCCGACGCTCTGAAGGAGAGGGGTTTTAAAAGCAGCAACGATCGTTTGTTGTAAAAATGTTGAAAGCGGGGAAATGTTTCGAGGCAAGAATTCGGATTAACGGAGAGAAGGTCTCCGAGCGCGTGGTTTTCCCCCGACGGATCTATTTAAGCTCCGAACAAAAAGGAAAGGGTATGGGTTGAGACGGGTAGAGAGAGAGGTTGGTAGGTGTCGGGTCTGGTGTTGTTTGGTTGTTCGGGGATTCCTCCAGATCCCTGGCAAAGTTGTATGGGACCGTGTATCACGTTAGCGGATGAGGATTGATTGCTAGAAGTTTAAAAAAAAATAAAAACTCACTCTGTCAACGGTTTTCCTTCTCCTCTAAGGGAAGGGAAAGGCTCGTGGAGAAAAGACGGCCGGTCGAATGTCGCGCGGGTAATTCTTCCGGTGATTAAAAAATTTAACCGCCGTTGATCAATTGGTCGCTTCATGGAGATTTATGCGCACGAGGAGATAAAAAAAACCGCGTGATTGTAAATTTATAATGTTGGATTTTGTTATGCCGGACGGTTTATTTTTTTGGAGTTGGATATTCAAGTTTCCGTTTGTTCATATAATGACGGAATTTCGTGTCCCGCGCGGGAGAAAATGTCGGATAATCCTTGGAATGACCTTTGCCTTTTTTTTCGGAAGTACAGTTTGTTCGCGTATCTGTGGGATAGGGAATGTCAAAACCCATTTTTTAAATTACCTTTTCAGTTCCAAAGTTGGGAAATCCGCTTTGTTGGCCCGAAGCATAAAGAATTTGAATTTCAAGTCGTTTTTTTTATTTTGTACATAGTCAGCGATTTTATCGTTACTTGGGTGTCTCCAATTTAAATTGCTCATAAAGCGATGCAAAATATTTAGAAAAAGGAAACTTTCATCCCTTCCGTGGAAATTTTCATATGTAACCTTCAAATACAAATATTTTAGGATATTTATCATTAATCATTTGCTTTGGTTTCGCTTCTATGGTTACGTTAAAATGAGTAATTTACTGCAAAAACTTTTTTTATGAAGGTGGTCTTTGTGCATTCGTGTCTGGTAAACTAGTAACTAAGTTCTTAAAATGTTACTTTTAATTTGTCATAATAATTGCATATTTACATGAAATATGCAAATAACCGAGTTTCAATTGTACCTCATTACTAGGTATTTTCTTAAATCTGTTGAAATTTTCTAAATAAAGATAAATATTGTTATAATAATCAATTCCCTATCGCAAACAATCACAATTTTTCAAAAATAAACATTACCTAAACTATATACTAATGGTACGAATAAATCAGCGCTGATTTCATAAACAAAGAAATACAATGTAGATTTAGTGTTCTCATTGAATCAAAAAAGTTCAAAAGCGTTGCTTAAATCCATATTGTGTGCTGTGCTACTTTAAAATAAAAATAATTTTTGTTTAACTTTTCTATTGGCGGAGTAGGATGGTTTCATTTTTTTCCTTTTCAATTCCAACTATTGTGCTGCTCACAGTTATGACAATTCGTGTCAATGAATGTTTACATCTGCGATATTTTTTAGCAAAAGTTGAGGAAATTTTCATTCCACGGAAAACAAATCTCGGAAAATTATATATAGTGCGAGTAAATTATAAGATTTTCCGAGCGATACAGTTATAATTAATACGGATCGGTATATCCATATTTATAAGACGATTTATTTTACATTTTTCGCGAGAAAGTTCAAACGTTATTTACCCAATCCTTTTCTGGAAAAAAATTTAAACAATCCCACGAATCTCACACATACGCAGACGAAGGTCTCCCTTGGAACCATCGAGAAAAGGTGTTAAACTCCCTTTCATAAAGTTCAAATGCGCGACGTTCAGTCGAAAAAAGTGTCCATCATTAACTCCAAGAACGAAGATTAACCTCATTTCCGCGCCTCTTTTGTTTTCCCTCTCTCTCTCTCTCTCTTAAAATCCTACGAGATTTGCAATCCTATGGCTTCATCGTAATCTGTAACCTCCACTTTACAAGGAGAAGGAGGCGATTTAAAAAAAATAAATAAATGGAAGAAACCCTTTTAAATTCAACAAACTCCATTCAGCCGAATGTCATTCGTCCCAGGACCGACCCTCTTCTTTTTTTTTCTTCCTCCCGGAATCCCCGCCTCTTTCAAGGTCGAAAAGACGCTAAGTAGATCAAGCTTCAGTCGATGAGGTGGAGGAAAAGCAGTTTCCATGGGTTTGTTGGGGAAGGGGCGGGATGCAAGGAGAGGGAGGGGAGGGTCGTGCAGGTCCATATCGCGGAGAAAGAGAGAGAGACACACACACACACACACACACACGATCCCTTCCTTCCCACCCTTCCAAACTGCATTTGGCTCCGACTCAAATTGAGTTACGCTGCAACCAGGTTAATCAAATAAACTACGGTTCCACGGTACCTGTCTGCCCTCTCTAAGGCAATATCACACACGGAAATGGAAGTCTCGCGGCGGGCGATGGGAACTCTGGGAGTGGAATAAACAAGCAGGTAAGACGACGCTCAGGCATGGGTCACGTGACCCCCCCCCCCTCTCCCAGGACAGCCCTCGCTCACGTACGCGAGGTGGTTGGTTACGGCAAAAAACGCAGGGAAGGACCTCACTTGGTTGTACTTGACGTCGATTTTACTCCACCCACTAGTTTTTTTACCGAATGTATTCGATAAAAGAAGCTCAGGCGATGATAATTTTCGTATACGTTGCCACGAATTCGAAACGATTAATTACTGACGTTTATGTCTGCAAAACTTCTTTTATGATCTTTTTTTCGATGAATTGCCACTGAATACGGCTGCTTTGTCGTCGAAATGCTTTTTTTTTACAACCTTGTAGCGGCTATTGGAGAAACCTGAGGCAGGTATTTCTTTAAAGTGTTTGTTCTAAAGTAAACAGAATGGTTGACATATGAAAATTGCATCTTTTGAGGTGCTAGGAGGAGAGACAATTATATTTTTTGCCACTAAAAATTTCTTTCGTGGAATCAAACCCAAAAAATTATTTTTTCGAACATAATAGATCCATCCATTCTCGGAAACAAGATATAATTTACTACTGTTGGTTTGACCATATACCTCTCCATATAATGTATTTTCAGTTTATTCTTCTGCCATAACACGACTACTTGCCAGCTAATAAAGTTCAAATTTAGATTCACCTGCCGTCGATAAATAAAACGTAAAACGTCGCGTTTGAAAGGGAAGATGGCCTACGCTATGAAAACGCTCTTGGAATATTTATCTCCTGGCAAGAGATAATTTCGCTTGGCGCTGAAAAACTGCTGGAAATCATCGACTTCTAAGCTTTTATTATAATTCAACCAGTCACACACTTCGTCGTGAGCGAATGCCTATTAAAGAATGCGCACAAATTAAAAACATTTTAAGCTCCCGGGGTGATTGATGACCAACCTGTTTGTACAATCGCCACATTCTAGAGGCAGTTCATCCATTACATTTTTTTTATTCTCTGTTGGCAACATCGGCTCCATTTTTCGTCACCAAATTCCGTCGCTATCGACGAATCTCCATTAGAATTTTTTTCTTCGTGCCATACCGTGACGGAGGCAAAAATGAAACGATTTTATTTTATTTTTACCGAACCCGAGGCCTTTGAACGGAAAGTGTCAAAGCCGCATCTTTCGTCACCTCCCATTCTTTCGTTCGATCAAAGATATGTCGAGGGAGATTTTTTTAAAAGAGGCGTCCAAAACTACCTAAGGCTACGGCGAGCACGGCGGCAAATAACAACTCGACCTCATTACCACCTTAAGCATATCCCCCTTGTCGCTAGGCGGCAAGGAAGGTAATTTACCGCGCGCGCTTGCATAGCGTGGGGAATAAATTTTAAAAGGATGAGCGAAAAAGTGGAGGCAAGAGAAAATGTGCGAGTTTTGTCGTCATCCTTTTAAAGAAGTCTCGCATACTTGTGATTGGTAAGGAGGTTATAAAGACGGGTATAAATTTCAAGCTAGGCGCGACGCTGTAATAATGTTTACGTTTCCGCTTCCTTCCATCCATTTTACCGATCCTTACCGCATCTAACGCGTCCGATTATAAACTACGGATTACCGTCTCGTCGATTTAATATCTGTGTGTATATACATATATATATATATATATATTCAGAGAGGCTGTTTATAAAAAATGTAAATTACAAAAAATATACACGTTTCCATGGATCCCGCAAAGTTTGGTATTCTTTGTTGTGAGGATCCCATAAATATGAAATAATTGCAATTATTTTATCATCACGATTTAAAAGACGTGCTCTGTTTGGATTTTAATTGTAATTTATCATTAATTAGGAGCTTAAATAATCAATAAAGTCACTATTTACCGGCAATTAGTGCAGCGGATGAAGCAAAAAAATGAAAGTATCCGATAAAATGTTCCATTTCCTATTAATTTTGGAAATATGAACAGTTAATTAATTTTGCAAAATTAATGCGGGAAATTATTTTGAAGCCCCTCTTAGCTCCAATTATTCAGGTCATCAAAAACTTCGATGTGAATAGAACGGACGTAAAATTACAGGCTATTTTAAGTGGAATTAGCTTTCGCCGCAAGTAATTAATTTTTCAATGCTCCAATTATCATTATTGTTGCACATTGTTTTTAAAAGCCAATAAAATGGATTGCCAGTTCGTTTTTACTGCAAAACCGTTCGTAATCCATGCAAATCGAATTACGTAGTCTACCTTATAAAGAGATAGTAGATGATATGGCCGTCTGTTAAATCTACAGCAACGCTGTTGCAGATGATTGCGCGTCTGGTTTGACACGAACAATTCACGGCCTATTGTAAATTCAGCAGTAGGGATATTTCAGGAACCGAATTCAATCTCCGCGAATATGTTTCCGCATTCCCTTACAACGCCTCCGAACTCACCAAGGTCGTTAAAAACGAAAAAGCGCAATTTTCGGACCACCACGGAGGCTCTCTCTCACTCTCTCTTACAGAGAGCTATTTGTACACAAAGTAAACGTCCACTCGTTCCCTACCGCCACCATTTTATAACCGATTGATGCGTTTAATGGCGCCGCGGATACACTTTTACTGTTCGCGCAGGCTCCCGACTCAAAGCGTTCTCGTAAGTCTTTTTGCACCCTTTCTGCTTTCGTTCCGAGAGAGTACACTCGGATCATTCTTCGGCTGCGTTCCTTCATTTGTTTTCGCCGATGAAAACGTTTCTTTCTCGGATCCGCAGGGGTCTGCCCGCAAGATGACGGAAGCGGTTCGCCGGCCACTACGGAGCGCCAAGACCTCTCGGACGAGCCTCGCCATCAGCACCACTTCAATCCCAGCATCAGGCAGCAGACGCAGCACCAACGTCCTGCCATAGCCATGACGCCTCACCACCAGGCGGGAATGCATCAACCGTATGCGAGGTACGTTGTTACTCCGGATGCGTTCGTCCGGACTTTATTTTCGTTTCTCCCTCTTGCAGTATATCCGACAAAACAGCGTAATCCGACGTCGTTATAGCCCTATATGGACTAGGGAAGGGCTTACGGTACGGCTGCATCAGGTCCCGCACTCTCTAAAAAAAAAAAAGGATTTCTAATACTTATAAAAGTACATTTATTTTAAAAAATCAGAAAAAATATTGAATGCTGTCATTGTGACAGAGATTGCTTTATTTCCTAAATAAAAAGTTTTGACGCGTAACAGGCACACTTTGCACCGGGTCCCGCGATTTTTCTAGCCGTATCTGGACTAGGGTGGCGTATACTCGTCCTTTATCCATGGCCTACGCTCGAGTGTAATCGTTTCCGAATTCCGCTCAGTATGTTAGATGTGATAGAGTGTTTTCATATCCGCAAGAAATTGGTAAATGCTATGTATGGAGTTCGGGGCAGAAACATGGACGCTAAGGAAAAATTATATAAAATACTCGAAAAACTTCGAAATGTGGACATGGAGAAGAATGCTGAAGATAAAACGGGGACAGATAGTATAAAAACGAGGAAGTATTACGAAGAATAGGAGAGGAGCGAACGAGTATGCAGACTATCAGAAAGAGGAAGGCGAACTGGATTGGACATTACCTGAGGAGAGAGTGCATGATTGAAGAAGTGCTGGAAGGAAAACTGGGTGGAAAAAGAGAAAGAGATAGGAAAAGGTTTCAGCTGATAGATGAATTGAAAGGGAAAGAGAGCTATCAAGATATGAAGAGTATGTGGAGAACCAGGTTTAACCACGAATAACCGCGCACAAACTATCTATGATGATAAGAATGTTTTCACGTCCTTAAAAGTTTAACTAATTTTTATAAATCGTACCCTAACCAAGATTAAATGCTTCTCAAGCGTGCTCATTATATATCATTTTGTAATACCCTTAGGTTATTTTTGACCCCATTCCACTTTTACTGAAAAGAGGCAAGGTTGTGCTAATCAGAAGAAGCTTAACTCAGAAAGGGTTAATAATAATATCCGAATTTCACAAAACCCACGCACTTCTACTGAGGCTAGTTTTCTCTCTCGATCCCTGAAAATAAGAAAGAATGCTCCTTAGTCATTCGTTCGAACTCTGAAGAAGGAAACCCGATGCTAGAGCATTAACCTGGTCTTGCGAAACGAGTTAAGATGCCATCCGGCGCACTACCCTTTCGCTGATCTCTTGCGTCTCTTCGTTCATCTCCTTCATCCGCAGAAAATATTCCGGTGGGTGGGGCGGGTAGAAAATCGCTGTAACACAGTGTTTGGAATCATTCCGTCACCGATCTCCTGCTTCTCTTTCCCCAGCGGAAGTGCACGAGTGAAATGTAAGCACGCATTTGTAGCTCAGGACTTGTCTGCGAATATGCGGTACCTTTTTATAGCATCGCGGATCTCTTTAAAGATAAAATGTTTTTCGCTAGACTGCCTTGCGTAACTGAGCTCCGCGTCTTTGTTTTAAATAAGATAGTAAGTGGTTCTAACAATCGCCCTAAAGCGTTTATAAGTTGAATCCATTTCCTAAGCGTGGCGAAAATATTCTCAACAAAGAAGTGTGCAATTTTGGAAGTGTAGAATCCATGATTTGTTAACATAGTTATTCAGTTGTATATTTAAGTTTTTTATATTTTGTTTGGCAAAATATATATTTACTAGAAGAATGAGCCCGTTTAAAACGGTCTTTGAAAACAAACAATATAAAAATAAAACCAACAAACAAATAATAAAATTATAGTATTTTAATAAGATTGGAAAGGGCTACAAATGAAAACAAAGGAATAGTTTTAAAAAATTAAGAGGAAAACAGTCTTATACCTCAATAATATTATTTAACGACGTTCCTTGTAAATACTCTTTCGTTTAACAGCAATTGCCCTTGATTATCTTTATCCTTAACCCAAATTATGTTTGTCACATGTTCTAGTTATGGCTACATGCAGCTGTCCATGTGAAAAGACTGCATCTGGCAAATGTAATTCATAATATATGTTCTATTCAGATAATGCGAAGGCACAGCGCAAGCAACTGCCTTTAATATGCAGAAAGACTTCAATAAGACAACGAAGGCACGTTAAAACATAATCGAATTATTTCAAACATTAGCATGTTTTAAAATGCGTAATTTACCGCATTTATTCATCCAATTTACATAAATGAATATAGGTTTATGAGCATATATGGCTTGAAACAACAATGTCCGTTTCCAAGGCGATCATTGATGAAAATGATCGATTTTCCTTACCTCGGCGAATTTAAACTTAAAATTTGCTAACGTTTTACTTTTAGGTGAGAAAAGACGAACAAAATTAAACGGCCCATTTATTTTCCTTTAAAACGGTCGTAATTTTAAGGTCGTAGGTCAATTATTTCTAATTTTAATTTCCAAAGGAGTAAAACTCTGCACGTTGAAAATTAAATTTTAGCGTGTAAACTCATGGGCCGAGATATGAAATTCATATGGAATGTAAAACATCTCCTGGCGTCGAACCCGGGACTTTTTTGAAAATTTTTTACGGCATTCGCGTTTTGAACGTATTCATAGCAATCCTACCGAATTTGGCTGGACTGGCTGAAGAAATGGCCGAGATATGTTGAGATATTTAGCGTTACGCACAAAATGATGACCAAGTGACCAAGAGATTTAGCCTTTTATAGTTATTGATTAAAATATCAGTTTTCAAGTGGTTTATGAATGTTGCTATAGAATATTTTCTGTCACGATAAAATACAATCTCCTTCTCTGTAAGATTTTGTTGAACTAATGCGAATAACTCAAAAACGGTCATTTGGAAATCGATGAATCGTTCTCCCCATACCCCCGGCACGTCCCTTTTGTTATCGCCCATTTCAGAATCTATTTTAATAAAATGGGAATGGGTTAAGCGTATTTTTTATTTCAGTTATAAAATTACTTATAATCGTCGTCAAAAATCAATACTTCAACCAAATAACACCTTCGCGTCGAATAGGTCCCATTTCTATATTTAGGAACACAGGAGAGCTAAATTTTAGAGTGAATCTTGCCTACGCGCATAACTGTATTTAAATATGGATAAATTGTCCTTGAGGCATAATTTTACATTGTATATCGCTGTTAATTTCATTTATTATAGTTTTTACACACTGTTTTCGCAGGTTATTTTTACCCTCCTTCCTGTGTGGGTGTTTTCCTGCAGCATGAGTTTTTACTCATGTAGCCCTCGGCCACTGAGATTTTATTACCCTAGCCCTATCTTTTTTATCTTACTTTACTTGTTTCTCTTTGCCTTTATTATTAATTTTTGCCACATTCAGTGGAAATTCACCCAAAATAGATTTTTTCCTGCGAATCATCGCCGAAGACGGCTGCTCTGTAACCGAAATGCGCATCTGTTTTTTACAACATTTTTGTAGCTCTTGAATTTATTTTCAGCCATAAGACGAGCTCTCTAATGAAGCGATACATTAGATTTGGTGAAAGAGACGCCCAAAAGGGCCTAACATCGCCAATAAGTGGTCAAATCAATCAATCTCTTCTCGCACAATTCGATCGTAGGTACCCAACAAGTCAGCACGGTTACAGCGGCGGCGTTGGGATCAACCCTTACCAGAGGAACGGTGTAGCGTCGTGGCCACGTCACCCTTCTTCCCTGGACGTCAGCCACCCGGCTTCAATTCCCATCTACGGCCACGCCCCCCTATACTACCACCCTCCAAACGTCCCGCTGAGGCAATACACGACCAAAGTGTTCAGGACCCACAGGAGGGGTTCTGCCGTCATCCCTTACGAGGGAGCGTCGGTTCGAGTACCGGCCAATTGGGGTCAGCGCAAGGTGAGAGATTTTGTAAAATACGAAAGAATTTTGGCGAATGACTTTCTGCGTGTTAAAAAAAAACTAATGTTTGTCGAAGTGGAAATCGTGAGATGAGATTGCTCATTTGTTTTTATTTTTTCTTGCCTTTAATCCAGGTTTTTGGTAACGTGACGATGTGTCGTGGTTATTAATTCTCTTTTAATCTCGAAGCGACGGCGCCTTTTTTTGATTTACAGTCGTCATCAACGCTTCGTGGGCGTTCCAATGAGTGATTCCCTGCTCCCAACTCGAGAACTAACCTTTTTGTCCCTCGCAAGGTGTTGATGGCATGTGTTTTTTTAATTTCAGTGTAGTTTATGAATAACGTAGTGCGTTCGAACGTCGATCGTAACGTATGAGGAACAAGTTCTTTTATCTTGGATAACATCCGTACGCGTCCTCTCGAGAAAAATCGCCGGAGTACGTAAAAATTTTCGTGTGTCACCTAATTTTATCGAAACAGGTTCGGTTTTAAAATAATGAAATGCGAAAAATCGCGGTACAATGCGCAAATGCCGATCAGACAAAATACTTAATTGTAACTTAGAAACATTACCCATTTTTGTAGCTCGTTTTCAAAAGCGTAAAAAATGAGATATTGTTATCGCATTGTCGTCCGTCTCTCTGTAGTCATTCAACTCTTTTGTTATAAGAGATAAAAAAATGACTTTTTGTTTGGTAGGTCCTATTAATATATTACAATTCGCATTTTATGGTTTATCTATTAATTTTAATTTACATCGTTACATGGCGCTAACTTCGGAAAATGAGTCAACTTTAAGCTATTTTCCTAAACATTCTCTAAATTTGATATTTAATTGTTGAAGAGTGATGACGATTTAATAAATGATGCATTGATATCTATTGAATTAAGTATTCCATCAAACTTATAGAAATTTTGTAAGTATTTGAACTTCGAGAGAGAACATGACAAACAGAGATGTTACACTGTCTGATGTAATTGATATTCATTAAAAGCATCAACAAAAATTACATATTTATTCTTGATAAATACAAATTTGAACAAATAAGTTTATTTTCTCCGAAAAGGAGCATCCTATATTCTCCAGGGGCAATTGGGCATTCTTGAAAGTGAACTATTCAAATCCGTCCATCGAATCGGACGGTTTTGCTGTTTCCAGCTCTGCACGGTATTCTATTTGAGAAACTTGCGCGGCCATCAGTTTCGCTTCAGCGCGGTATTGTAACCGTCTCTGAGCATTAAAAATCATAATTGTTTATCAGTCCGACTCGATAGGATTTAAGAAAATATGAAAGGAAGCAATGCTGAACTTAATGCGAATAAACTAGCACGCTGAACTCAAGCAGATCCTCAAATGTAACCTCATGTGTAACTATCCCGAAAAAAACTTCTCCACATTACACGGCCTTTTTCAGGAATGCATGTACCGTATAAAGCGAGGGATCTGTGTGTTTAGCTCATTGTGCTCAGTATAGAAAACGAGCTCCATTATTTTGACAGTGCGAGCGTTAAATTTTCCATTCCATTTCCATCAATTTTGAAATGCCAACGTCAAAAACGTTCCACACTGATTCTCGCGTATGATATGTTTATGGGGAACGGCGTGCCTGAAATGAAACGCGATCGCCCGAGGAAAGTTTTCACTGGAAAATACAATCGCGAAATCCGAATATAGCTTAACAAAGAATCATTTTTATCTTGTGCAGGAATAAACGATTTAAAAAGATACTAGCTGCCCATTCAGCTCCGAAATCGGAGCCGTGTTAGCTGCTTATAGAGCTCTGTGAGACTGTAGCTGAGTGAGTATTATAGTAAGCATGGCCCTTCGCTGCCCAACCCGCAGCATCAACCAGTAGGAGCGATCGCGACATCTGGTCCGTGCTGCCACGCTCGGCCGTTATTGGTATTCCTTACTACGTACGTACCATAGCCCTTTAAATATATACGTAGATACGTAAATCTGATAAAAAGTTAAACCGTATTTTTTTCATTCGTGGATTTGCAAGGCTAATGTAAGTGGAATTTTCCCTATCCTATTACCATTTGCAAAGCGGAACTATTATAGGATCACGCTGTGATTGGTTCACCGGAGCTTTCTTTTCGTAACTCGGAAATAATGAAATAGTTTCACCAGTTAAAATGTCTAGGATACACTCTTCGTCACGCCTTTTCCAGAAAATCAAAATATTTTCAAATACTTTGGTTTTTCCCTTCGTTAGCAACGCGCATTTCGAATAACTCGCCTCCTTCATCAATGTAAATATGTACTACATGGCTCTATCGCTAACATGAATGGAATATATGCCTTTTTTCCGAAAAGCAGGTAAAATAATATTACTGTAGAGGTAGTAACAGATCCAATTACTAGGATTCCGCTTTGTACCTTACGTATGGAGAACATTTTCGATTAACTGAGCGTAACCTTTCGGGAGATCGTCGCTATTGACGATTTCGCTTTAAACGTCCGTAATTTAAACTAAAATTATCGGATGTCATATGTTTATTACTACTTTCTCATATACAAAGTATATTGAGAAAGTGTTGTAATCACGAAAAAATTCGATGTGTACCCGAGTCCGAAAAAGTGATTTTCGCAATGCCGTCGGTCTGTCTGTGATGTTCTCAGATCTAGAGCTTAAACGGTAGAGCAAAAATGAATGAAATATCGAACTTAGGCATTTTATCATACAGAATAAAAGTTATGAACAAATGGTTGATATTGCACAATAATTAAGGGCAGTTTGTTCTAGAAAATTTTAACAACATTTTAATTTTCTAAAAAAACGGCTTAAACGATTTTGATCAAATTTCGTACAGTTACTTGAGTTTACGTCTTCAATGTTACCAAAGAGTTCATATTTCTCAAAAAATTGATATAAGACTAGTTTATTCTAGGCAGCTTTAACAGTAATTTGATTTTCCCATAAACGGCTCGAACGATTTTGATAAAATTTCGTTCCATTACTTAAGTTTACGTCTGCAATAACATTACATAGTTTACATTTCTCAATGAATTAATATAAGGCTAGTTTATTCTTGGGCAACTTTAAAAACAATTGAATTTTCTAAGAAAACGGCTCATACTATTTTTATCAGATTTCGTATAGTTATTTAAGTTGATATTTATAATGATTCAACATAGTTGATATTTTTCAAAGGATAAGTAAACGACGCATTAGCATATGAGAAAGTTTGTGCAATGTGTATTGTACAGATTTTTAGTCCTAAGTGTTAGGTCAATTGGAAAATGATTGTAAGCGCCGAAACCATTTTCTCGTGATGCGATTAAAAAATAAAACGATAACAGAGGTTGTAATCGCGGAAATCTTGTTATTATTAAAGTTATGCACCCCTGAGTACTGGTCCCGTAAAAAGAGGCCATAATAAGATTTACTTACATGAAATTCTTTCTCTTCCATCCCCGGAACTCAAACTGCCGATAAATGCAATCGCGGACCCGTTACAAAAAATTTAATTCACCCCTTGTTGTTTCATCACATGGGAAAAATAAACGATTAAAAATTCTCAGCGATTCCGAAAAAATAAAAATAAAAGAAGGATTTTTCATGACGCATCGCATAAATATTTGCACGCGAAATCGCGACTCCCGTTCCCTTTCCGCATTAAAGTAATAATAAATCGATCATTGACAGTGCGCGCACATCCGCGCAATTTAATTCTCCGTTAATCGATTCCAACGCAAACGACGATCCGGTTTATAATTAATCTAATGGTCTTTCGCGAGATTTAGGCGCGAGAAAAATGGGATAATAGAAAAGGGAAGGGCTTATTATTCTTTTTTAATCGTCAAAACTCTGATCAATATACTTGTCTACAGCGACATGCGTGTTTGCATCCAGTTTCATTTCGCCATATGTATTAATAAGGCATCTCGGTTAAACGCTATATGTAAACAACGGACAACGTTTGATAAATAACCGATCGATTTTATATAAAAATAGGTCGTGTGCCAATCCTTGTAATCGAATGTCCGCCCTAACAGCGAGATGATTACTCGGGCGATTAATAATTTATCTGGATTCCGCTAACATTTTAGTTAAGCAGCAATCGCGAATTCGAACAGCGGGCATGGATGGCGAAATTATCGGATAATCTTAATCATTCACGGAGGTAATTATTGGGGTAATTTAATCCCGCGATATTTTTCTGCGATGAAATACTCAATTGCGCGTTTTATTGGCATTTCATTCGTTTCCAGAACTAAATATTTGCGATAGAATTCGATAATTGAATAATTATACTATGGCGCTGATAATTGCTTATCAAGTTTGAAAAAATACACGTAAATAAATGCTGTTCGACTGAAATTCCTTGCATGGATAGTTTCATACGCAACAAATGATCGAATTTCCAAAAGCATTACGTATATAATAACACGTTTCGTCGTTTTCTTTCCTATAGCGATACGTTGAAAACGTAATTTTTTTACTCCCCCCTTTATGCAGCATTCCCTTGCGCAATGCGGGGTTTTGCGTTTCTCGGTTAAAAAAAAAAAAAAACTCGTCGTTGGGTAAAACCGCGCTGTGCAAATTCTACACCTTTTGGGGGAAAAAATGTGTTCGTAAAGATTAGGAGGTTCCTGACGTCATATACGTACGTGAAATATGACGCGCGCCCAACTCGGGAGCGCGTGTAGTTAAACTTACTGCGTCCCCTTTAAACGAGCGTAACGTTCATTTAACCGCTCATAAACAGAACGGAATTTGGGAAACCCTCCTTTTAAAAAGGGTTCGACGCACTGCAAAAAATTAAAATTTAAAGAACAATCCTCAAATATCGGACGGAAAAACGTTTAATTTCAGCCCATTGACAGCGGCGGAGTAAATTGAGGATAAGGATTTATCAAAAAAAAAAAAACAGATGACGTCGAAATATGCGAAAAATCCAAAGAAGGCGACAAAGTCGGTTTCGGACCATTCGGGGACCAGAAAAAAAAGCGGTACAACACCCGCCCGATACTCTCTCTCTCGCTGGTTGCGAAAGAATAACGAGAATAAAACAAGCAGCGATGAATATGCAGGGCGCCGTCCATAGTTTTGAGAGAGAGAGAGAGGAAAAAACGAAACGGTTAAAAAAATAGAGCGCGAGGTAACACAGGAAACACGAACGTACAACAAAGAGAGAACGCGATAAATCAATAAGGGTGGAACAAGGCCAGACCCGATGCTGCTGAGAACATCCAGGCTGCCCGCGTCGCATAAATTGCTTATTTCCCCATAAATTCCGCGACAAAAATGTTCCTTAATTAGAAATCGACGCGAAACAGCGGGTTCGAAAAGAGGCGATACACGCGTAGATCAAATCGATGCGCGATGAAAACGATTTTCATGCGTCGGAACTATTACAACTACCTACCGCGCGCGTCTGCGTTACGTACCAGGGGTTATTGGATTAAGGTTTTTTTTTGTTTTTTTTTTTTTTTAAGAAAGAAATATCTTCTCGCGTTAATGAGGCGGCTTTCCTCGAGATTTATGTTTCGTTAGGACAAAAGCTTAGTCGCGATTCGCTTTTAGTCCGGAGGTTTGTTACGCGCATTTGGTCTGGTCGAAATTCCGCAGAAACGTCGTATAAAAACCAAAGAAGGAGAAATTTCACAGCAAGTATAAATCTGAAAAAATTCTCAGGAGTCGAAAGATGTTCGTATGACATCTCTGCCCAGGGGATGCTGTATAAGCGAAAATAACATTTTACATGCCAAGGAAGTATTATTTAAAAACTGGCCAAGTTTCCCGGCCGGTTTCTCGGTATAGCATGTGAGATCAGTTCCCATTTAAAAGCATTGATCTCGTCGCCATGGTATTCAGCACAGTTCATTGTTAAAAACCTATAAAAAATACCTTTTTTCATGATCAAAAACTAACCCTAAATCGGTTTGGATTCGGATTCTGTCGTTATAATACATAAAGTTGATTCTCTCAGATTTATACGTGTTTCTGTCCCGAGTTCGTATCTTCATTTTAAGTCATTTAAATTTGCAAAAGAATAAGGCCTGTAGGTCAAGCAATCTACAGGGTGTCCATTTAATCTCTCCGGTATTTTAAGAAGCTATATCTTTTAAACCAATACAGATATAATAGTAAATGAAAAACAATAAAAATGTAGAACTAAAAAAATTTAAAACCTGAGGCTAATAAACTTCTATGTGTGCTTCTTTTGTCGCATGGTAGATTTCTAGTCAATATTCAATTTCGGCCAGGCTGTTATGTTGTCAAGGCACTACCCGTTTCTTTAAACTTTTGATACCATTGCCTGATCGTTTTAACCGTGGAAGGATCTTTGTTGTACGTATGTCTGAATTCTCTTTGCACACGAATCACTGATTTAGATTCAGCAAACCACAGAACGCACTGTGCTTTCACATATGGAGTCTCCATTGCACTCGGGCACAATGACACGTAGGGCAAACAGTGGTGTGCTGCGCAGACAACGATGCGCACAACCATGTTGCCAGTTCCCTACGTAAAACTGTTTGAGATAGGCTTCTATTCGCAATTTGTCTTTTTTCGATATTTCTAATTGTTTAAAAAATATAGCTTCTTAAAATACCGGAGGGATTAAATCACCACGGAGATAGTTTTACGGGCTATCATATGGAAAAATGTCAAACCCCTACTTTGGCAGCACTGATTAATTCCGGTTTACCAAACCTTGACCATTCACTAAATTAAGATGCAAGTAAGAACCGTAGCAAATTTGGTTGTTCTAGGTCTTATAGTTTGGACGTACTTAATGATAGACGCAAACAAACAGACAAACTTTCGGAAGTGTATGTATATAATATTTGTCTTGTTATTAATTTATTAATCGTCGCTACGCGATGAGTTGGCTTATATCCACTTCGCCAGCGACCTCTTCGTTCTGCCCGCGCAGGCAAACAGGCACTAACCTAATTTTATTTTGCTACTTTTTTTTGGCCTCCGCGGTTTTCCGGAAGAGCTCCACCGTTCGGCAGACGATAAATCGCGCCACCGCAGATCAACAGCGAACGTAAAGTAGTACATAGAATAAAAAAAATTTTTTAATACCCTCGAGACGGCGGATCCCATCACCACGGAGATAGTGACCTTCCCCCACCTCGTTTCAGGCCCACAGCGGAACCATTAGGACATCGGTTTGGCCCGCGGGAACTTTTAGCACGTTCTCGAGGCATTACCCTCCGCCTCCCCCTCCGCCTACCCAACAGCGCCCTCCGAACGCTTACCAGTCGTCGGAAAGGGGCGGTGCCACCAGAAAGAGCGGCGGCGGCAGAAACCACGTGCAGAGGCCGGAGTTGGACAACGAGGTTGGTTTTTTTTGGTAAACGTCGTGAGCGGCGCTCAAGTGGGAGGGGAAAAAAGGAAGATTGAAGGAGGGAGATTGAAAAAGGGGACTTTTACTCTCCTCTTTTTCTCTGTTTCTCTCTCCATGACATTCTCTATGTATAACAAGGCTGCAATTCTGCGCTCTACTCTCTCCCTCTCTCTCTCCCCCCTCTCCCCCCCCCCTCTCCTCCCCCTCTCTCTTCCTCTCACTCTCCCACTCCCTCTCTCCCCCCTCTCTCTTCCTCTCACTCTCCCACTCCCTCTCTTTCTACCTCTCTTTATCCCTCTCTCTCCCTCTCTCTCTACGGTTAAGATCCTCTCAATCCTCACACTTTTTCCCTTCGTCAATATCAGTGGGGGGGGGGGGGGGGGGGGGGGTGAAGCTTTTTGGACCAAAATAATTTATTCCTAGAAACAGCAAGGATTTTTTACGCAATTTGTGCCTAAAGAGAAAGCATAATATTGCGTGGCAACAGCGTGCCTGACCGCCTCACGACTTGAAGTTGCCACGAGTGATCACTGTCATAATCCTCTGTCTAATTGTTAAAATATTATTGTTTTGCGCAGGCCGGCGTGTGAAATCGGTTTCCCCGAACAGGGCCCCGCGTTTTATTAGGGGCCCCGCACAAGGCTCAATTCTTATGTATTGAGATTTGGGCAATTTTTTATTACATATTAATATTATTAAACATAATCATAATAATTTCAAAAAATTAATTTTAATAATAACTATTTTCCATTTAAAAAATTGCCATTCTTCTTTTAAAATCGCATTTCTTTGTTCCACCTGGTATAATTATACACATAAATAGGCCCCGCAAATAACCACGCCGGCCCTGGTTTTGTGATAAGCTGGGAAGTATTTGCAAGGCAAGTTGGTATAAAAATATGCATAATTCAGAAAAATGACTCGTTATCGATTATTCTAATTTTGTGTTCGGTTGATTGCGGTCAAAAAAAACTAGTAAAGCAAAAATTACAAATACATTTTTTGATAAAATCCTTAAAAAACATTAAAGAAAATGTTCTGGGGGAGGGGGGCGGGGGGATTTTAGAAGATGAGAAAGGGGGCACGAGACGATAAGGGTTAAAAACCACTGGTCTATATCCTTCTCTCAATATTCTCTCTCTTCCTTTCTCCTCTCTCCTTCCTCCTCTTTATCTCCTCCACCATTTCTCTCTCCCTATATTCTCCTTCTCTTTCACTAACAAGGAGAGGCCATAACATTAATATTGAAGTTCGCAAACCCTTTTAGGAGGTGAAACTAGAAGTAAAATATCAAATATAGCTCTCGGCGTTTTTGCCAGTGGGCCTTTGTTTAAAAGATATTAGCAATTTAAAATTCAGGTTTAAGCATGGATGTATCATATACCATTAACCTTAAGGACAATACAACAATTGGCAATAGTTGAATGGTTAGAATGAATGTCCATTAATCAGATGGGCTGGAGTTCGATCCAAGCTGCCAGCACGTTTTTTCAAAAATTTTCGGAAATGGTCTGTTTATGTATTTTAACTGGTAAAATTGAATTATTATTATTATGTTTTTATTGTATTTTTGTTTTTTTTTTCGCATATTTTTTGTGATTATTTTTGTCTTTTTCACGCACTTTTTTGTACTTGATTTATTTGCACTTTCCACATATAATTATAACTTGCAATAGTATGGTTAATTCCGATCGGAGTGTAGCTCATCTATCTCACTTACCTCTACAGCATTACAATACTTCGCATGATACAATTAAAGAAACAAGGTAGTTGTTCATAATAAATATTTCATAAATGTGATATTAAAGAATTGATATTTCAATATACAATCCAATAATGATTATAACATTTAAATTATACTATTTATTTATAATTATATGTGGAAAGTGCAAATAAATCAAGTACAAAAAGTACGTGAAAAAGACAAAAATAATCACAAAAAATATGCGAAAAAAAACAAAAATACAACAAAAGCATAATAATAATAATAATTCAATTTTACCAGTTAAAATTTATGAAAATTTATGAAAAAATGTGCTGGCAGCTGGGATCGATTAATCTGATTAATAGACATTCATTCTAGACATTAATTCTAACCATTCAACTATTGCCAATTGTTGTATTGGCCTTAAGGTTAATGGTATATGAATTTAAATTGTTAATATCTTTTAAACAAAGGCCCACTGGCAAAAACGCCGAGAGCTATATTTGATATTTTACTTCTAGTTTCACCTCCTAAAAGGGTTTTACGAATTTCAATATTAATCTTATGGCCTCTCCCTCTCAACTCCTTTCCCTCTATATCAGTGGTTCCCTATCTTTTAGACATGACGCCCCCTTCTGATTTCCACTAAACTCTCACGCCCCCCAATTATTTAATTAATATGAATTCAACGCGGTCCACGGTACTTAATATTATTGTTC